>CP106718.1:27758020-28500520 GCA_025503065.1 Gossypium bickii
AATAAAAAAACAGAATTGAGAAGTCGAATTGAAATTGCGAAAATTAAAAATAGAAAATAAAGTTGAGATAAAGAAATTCTTATGGGGAGATTCCAGCCTCCGGTTGCCTCGATCTGCCTTGGGCTCAATCCTTGGCTTTTAAATGATCCTTCCCAAACCGAATAAGCCAGTTATAGTGGAAAAGGACGACCACCAGCTCCAAGGATTTAGACTTCAATTTAGTGGAATCTGACTCTAGCCAACAATTGCTCTTGTAGGATCATCTATGCTAGATCAACGTTTCTCAATGGCGAATCCCACGCCATTTTGTCTCTTGGGCTCGCCAACCTCTGATGTAGTAAGCTAACGAACCGACGGTGTAACCTTATCAAAATATACAAAGCGATCGTTCTTTGCACACGTTTAAAAGATCACTTCTTAAGGGACATGGACGGAAGCGTCAGCCTCGTAATGCAGAGAAAAATGAATACCCTGTTGAGAAGGCTAAGTGCGGATTCTAAACCTCAAGAACCCTTTTTTGGGGATTTTCGGCAACCTTTGGCTAGAAGGGTTTTGGTGGTTCATAGTTGTGGTGGAAAAGAAAATAAATATAAAAATGGAAGTTTTATTATAAGGGAAAATGGAAAGAACAAAAGACTTATGGGGAGAGAGTTTACAGAAAAAGATGAACAACCATTTGAGTCACTTCATCCCCTATTTATAGTGCTAAGATAGGTGGACTAGTCCTACTTAAACTCCTAAAGATAATTACAAATAATCAAAGATAAATAGAGATAAATAAAGAAATTAAATAATCCTCAATAATTATCCTAATATTAATTATCCTAATATAATTAAAATAGAGTTTGATAAAATAAAAATATCTTCTTTTTGCAATTCAACCCTTGTGTCCTCCATGCTAGCACTTTTGGCACCAATCTTTTCCTTATATCGCACATTAGCCCATTTTATCTCTAAATTCACGCTTTTGGCCCTTAATTTCTCTTTTGCTTACAATTTAGTCCCTATAAGATAAAAGACCGTAAATAGCCCAAATTAGTAGAATCATACTCAAAATAAATATGCAATTAGCACATAAAAATATGACATTCTAGAGTATTATCATTTTTCAACCACATTTAACATCATATAAGTTGAATTCTATCTAGTAGGCACATCTAGACATAAATGAGCCTTAGTACCTACCATTTCTTCTTTTGCCCGATGGTTGAATTTAGACAACCTTAATGATGATGCTCTAATATATCTCACAGCTCCTCTAACTCGATCCACAGATATAGAAGCGTCCTTAACCCCTTCCTGAACAATGAGATTAATAATGTGTGCCGCACATCTCATATGTATATATTTACCATTCGCAACACAAGCTTTTTGACGAACCGACTTCTTTCTCAAATAATCAATAGCAACATTGTTAGAAGATGCGTTATGAATAGTAATTGCAAAGACCTTCTCAATCCCCCAATCTCGAAGAAATTTCTTAAGGGCTTGACCAATGTTCTCACCTCTATGAGCAGAAATTGGGCAAAATTTTATAATTCTCTTTTGCAACTTCCACTCATCATTTATCCAATAAGCTGTTAGAACCATGTAGGATATCATTTTCAATGACGTCCAAGTGTCTGTCGTCAAACAAATTCTACTTGTGTCTTTTTGAAAAGATTGCTTTAATGTATTCTTTATGGAATTAAACAAATCAAGACAACCTTGTCTAATTGTCCAACGAGATGAAAGATGAAACCTTGGACATGCTATAGAAATAAAGAACTCAAAACCTCCCCCTTCCACAAATTTAAAAGGCAATTCATCCACAATGATCATATGAATCAATTCATTTCTAATATCATCTTGATTAAACACCTAAGTTGACAAATCTACATTTTCTTGGCTAGATTTTGCAAATGCAAGTTATGTTTGCTTCAGATCAGAGGTATTACCTCGGGGTTTTCTTGAGCAAGTCTTCAAATGGTTATTTAGATTGGTTGTAGAAGCCCCGGTTTCCATTTTGTAAGTGGCATCGCAATAATTACACTTTTCCCTATTTTACCCATCTTCTGTTGAGTATTTGCTGAAATGTTGCCAACAATGTGCCCTTGGTTTGGTCTTTCTTCAAGTATTTCCCTTCTTTGTTGTGCGGACAACTTTAGTAGGAGAAGTAGGTATAGCTTATTATAATGCCTTTTTGCTTTGGGACTTTTGCGATGATATTAAGTCATTCATCTACAAAAATAAATATAATCAATTAGAACAAAATGGTTAAGGGCCATAATTCCATCAAAGTTTTATACTCATAGATATGTTCCACACAAATATCCATCAACAATTCAAATTAAAGCATTCAAAATTAACTCAAAACAAAAACAATAGAGTAACTTACTTATAAAATATATTAATTTAACTTATCGAATATATTAACGAAACTTGTAATTGAGTAAACATAACAAAATTTTAAAAAAAAATGAGAATAAAAAGCCAAAATTTTAAAACTCTTATTTGAAGAGTTATGGTTCACATTAATAATAATAAAAAGAAATAAATTTTATAATAAATAATATCAAAATAAATCAATAGTCAAAGATGAAAGAAGCCATAAGTCCATAACACTTATTTTAGGAGATTGGAGTGAGATTTCCAATCATTTCAAGTAATGTTTATAATGGATAGAGATTAACAAATTATTTTAGCCTTCAAATCATTCTAATCAGCATGTTTAGGAATGGAATTTGAAGGAACTAAAATTCCATCACATTTGTCACATACTACTTAAATAAATGTAATAAACATAACATTATTAGGCTTCAACAGGTTAAAGGTCTGTAATTTCTAGTTTTGGCCAATACATACTTTGTTAAAATATAACAAGTTGGATTAAGTTGAAGACCTGAGTGACAAGATAGCGTAAAACATTTTTTTCTTTCATGTTGGTACATTTGATGCACTGTGTCTTCATCTATTTTTCAAACACACTATTTAAGAATTATGATTCATGTGTTGTTTAAGATCAAAAAGTGTATGCCTAACTTATACTTATCAAAAACAAATAATGCAATGGGTGACGTTCGTTTTCAACTTTAATAAACGTGAATACAACAACTCCATCTATGGCCTGGTCTTCATCTGAAATGTTGCATTAAAATAGTTATATCTGTTTCTTTTTGCTTTTGCAAAATTAATTTATTCAAAAAGTTTATTAATTTAATTTGAATTGGTTTTTATAATATATATATGCATGACTTAAATGAAGCTAAACCCGCTAATAATGGTTAATTTAATTAACCTGCAATAATGAGAAAGAATAACAGAAACCTGGAAACCTTGATTAATAAAAATAGACCTTTAAATTCTTACAACGCAGGCAGGCGAGGCGATCTACAAATGAGAATTTGCTAAATGTGTGATGAGCTAACTCAGTTGGGATTTCCTCTAGCATTGATAATCAAATTCAAAGGTGGAATTTTGATTTTTCTTGCCGTAAGGAGCAATAAAATTCAAAAAGACCACAGTAATTGGTTTTAGAAAGTAAAGGTAAAAACTGAAAACACTCACTCACTCACATGCACAAAGCCAAAAAAAAGTTACAGTTTCACCTTAAACAACTGATGGTGGTTGTGGCCTGTGGAACCGTGGTCGTGGCCTCATGGGACAAAATAAGAAATCAAAAAAGAGTAAACAATTGGAATGGGGGTCGTCAGGTGTGTGGAAGTTAAAGTCTTTGAGTAAAGAAGAAAGGAAAAATTGGGGGGGGGTTTGGAACAATAGAAAAAAAATAAGCTGTAAGGCTGATAAAAAAATTCTTGTTTAAAAAAAAATTATCAAAACGACTTAGTTTTGTCATTTCTTATTCGGATTTTCAGATAACTCGAATTGTGTAATTCATATCTAAGTTAAATTGAAAATTTTGAAATTTTTTTGAGTCGATCCGAATAACTCGAATAACTCGAACTATTTAATTCAAAATGTGAATTTTTTATTGAATTTTTCGAATCGAGTTAGATTTTGCTCACCCCTAACTGGAGGTAATCATGGTAACTCTTTTGGGAACAGATCTGAGAATTCTCAAACAATCAAAACTAACTCTAATTTCAATTTTGAAGCCCTGGAATCAAATATATAAGCTAGATACGCCTCACAGCCTTTTCTGACTGAGCTGACATAGCTGAAATCATATTAACTGTACCATCAAATCTATCAGATTTAACCCCAATTATTTCACCGTTCTGACATTTCAATAAATTTTGTTTTCGTCTACAATTCACAATAGCATCATGCAGAGTCAACCAATCTATACCAAGAATTACATCGAACTCATCAAATGGTAATAACATTAAATCAGCTGGAAAGTTGCAATCCCGAATCATCAGGGGACAATTTCTACAAACTTTATCAACTAACACATATTGACCTAAAGGATTTGTTACTTTGATCACAAATTCAGTTGACTCATAAGGTATTTTCTTATCGGACATTAAGGTTATGCATACATACGAGTGCATTGACCGCGAGTCAATTAAAGCATTAACATTAGTATTAAAGATAGAAAATGTACCAGTAATCACATCAGGTGCTAAAACTTTCTCATGAGCTCGAATTACATAGGCTTTTACTGGTGCCCATGTCTCAGATCTAATTGTAGAATCTTTTGTTCCACTTCGACTATTTCTCGCATTACCACTATTTCTAGATAGCCTTCCACTTGTAGCCCTGTTACTCGAAAGAGTGTTCTGAGCTTTCTCTCTATCAGATCTTTTAAGGCAATCTCTAAGGAAATGGTCATAGAAACCACGTTTGAAGCATGATCCGTCTCTTAATTTGCATTCTCCAAAATGACGTCTATTGCACTGTCGACATTCAGGTTTATTTTTTCGAATAGTTCCCACACTCACTACAGAAGTAGCTTGAGGTCTAGAATTTGAAAGTTATTTCCCTTTGCCTCTTCCCGGGAATCTTACTAAAGCTGATGTACGACTGTGAAATTCCTTTGATTTCTTTGATGGAGATCAAAATGATTTTCCCATAGGTCGTTTGCCAGTGTCACGAGTCTCTAAATCCACATTTCTTTTAGCTTTATTAAGTTCTTTGGCTTTATATGATTGATCCACCAAAACAATGAATTCTTTCAATTCCAGAATCCTAACTAAAAGTTTGATATCTTCGTTTAAACCGTCTTCAAACTGACTGCTCATAATAGCTTTTGATGGTATATATTCCTGAGCATACTTACTGAGTCGCATAAATTCTCTTTCATACTCGGCTATAGTCATATGACCATGTTTTAACTCAAGCCACTCTTTCTGCTTCTTGTCAAGATATCGTTGACTAACATATTTTTTTTTCTGAATTCTGTCTGAAAGAAATCTTATATTACACGATCCTTTGGTACCACAGCAACCAAAGTATTCCACTACTAATACGCTAAGTCTTTTAACAAGATACTACACATTTTAAACATGCAGCAGGAGAACAATACAGTTCATCAAAAACCCTTATAGTATTTTCTAACCAAAATTTAGCTTTTTCAAATCGTCTTCAACTATTCCTTGAAACTCTTCTGTCCTAGATTTACGAATTTTATCAACCGGATACTTGCTTACACGAACTTGTTTCAAACCTTAAGGAGTAAAGGGGACAAGTTGGGGTGCAGGAGGAGGTGGAGGTCATTATGCCATCAGGTTTGTTCTAACGAACTCAGAGAACCACTCATACATCAATTGGAAAAAAGTTTCTTTCGTCTCACTTCCCTGGCCTTCAGCTACGGGCCCACTACTAGCCGCTCCGCGTATGGAAGCTTGCATATTACTTTTAATCTCATCGGAATCAACTCGGTTGCATGACGTCTTTAATTTATTTGAAACCATAATTCATTTTTAGTCAGGAGATATCACACTATCATAGGTTATATAATGGCATGTATTTTTTAGACTCCACGCATGCTACGTTTAGTTCGGGAATCGACTAAATTGTAGCTCTGATACCACTAAATGTAACACCCTAACATGTCTCCGTTACCAGATTAGGGTTAAATAGCATTACCAAACAATCAGAACAACATTTAAGTCATAACATTTAATAAATTAATCTAAAAAATCATATCAAACATATACATTTGGTCCCTAAATCGAGCCTTTGAGGCCCTAAAAATAGCTTAGAAGAAATTCGGGACTAAATCGAAACGAATCAGACGAATTGGGAAAAAGTTGGAAAAATTAGAAAATAGGGGTCAAACGGCCGTGTGACATAGCCCAGGCCATGTAACAATCGAACAAAGGGACACACGACCATGTCCCCGTCCATGTCTTTACTTGTGTAACTCACTAAGTAGGGTCACACGGCCGTGTAACACACTGACTTGATACACTAAGAATTTACAAATGACACATGACAGTGTTGCTAGGCCGTGTTTGTCACACGACCGTGTGACAGCCCGTGTCCCAGGCTGTGTGATCCATATTTTGACCCTAAAAACATGTCATTTCAAGGTTAAAACACACCTAACCATACATCCCATTTATGCATATATTCAATTGACCTAAGCATCATTCAAACTCTTATAAACATATCATTACAAACATCCTATTTCATCTAACCAATATGCCATTTAAAGGCACCACATTTCTATCAACACATCATTGGTCAAATCAAAGCAACATATCCACATTTCAAGCATAGAACCTATTTTTTTTTTTTATCTACCAAATGATATCACATATGATCAATTACAAGCCATCACAAACATACCAAAAGGATCTTGTATACAAGCACTTAAAAGTGGCCAAAATGACATAACTTGGTGAGGCATTAAAGTTCATCAAACCAAACATAAACTTCAAAACTTAAGTATACCAAAACATCCATTACACATCCAAGAAATACCATTACAAAAGATCCGATACATGCCATATATAACTTTGGCCAAAATGCACTAAAAACTACCAAAGTGGTTGATGGATTGTATGATTGATCCCTGACTAGCTTCCAACCGATCGAACTTTTGATAATCTATAAAACAAAGGAAAGTAACTACGTAAGCAATGAGTGCTTAAAAAGCTGGTATAAATTCAAACAAAACTTATTATTTCAATAGCAAAATATATAAAATAAGCATAATGTCATTACCAAGACCATAAGCTTAGTAAAACTCTATACAAGCATCATCAAACTCACAGGTTAGTAAATTCATCAATGATACATATGAATTCAACCATAATATAAATAGACTTTTATATGCACATCATTTATTATATTAGCCTTTTCATAGATCAAGATTCAATATCTCATTATTTACTTACCATGCCATTCCCTTTCTTACCCGTTAAACCATATAGAATTACATCAGATACTCAGGAATGCTCACACATAGTGTGCCTTTCCATATAAACGTAACCTTTCCTTTTCAATAGTGCTTACACGAGTTGTGAAATAGGTCTGCTCACATGAGTTGTGGGTCAGAATGTTAGCTTCACGATGCTGCTCACACGAGCTGTGGAGAATCCGCAACAAATGCAGGACCTCAGCCATTGGTAGGACATTCAAGACCAACACCCGAAACATGAAATTCCTAATGACATGTCATTCGCATCCTAAAAATTTTTAAGGTTCAGACGGGATTCGTTATCCGTCAAAAATTCCTATATTGATACATATATAATTTCAAGTCCGTTTCTATTAGCCCAACACAGCAAATAAGCAATTTAGCTAACATTAATACGATCATAATTTATACGAACTTACCTCGATAACCTTGGTCGTAGAGGTAGAGTTGAAGACTAATCCGAAGCTTTAGCCTTTCCTCAATTTAAGTCTGCTTGTTGTTTATCTTGATCAAAATAGATAATTTCATTCAATTAAGTACGTCTAGTATTCAATGCAATTCAATCCATAATTCATATTTATGTAAAATTATGAAATTATCCCTAACATTTTAACATTTCATAATTTAGTCTTTAAGCTCATAATTTGAAATTTAATCATTTTAATCCTCCATACAAGCTAGCCAAATTTCTTAGGGACTCATACCAACCTTCTTAAATAATTATTTCATAATTTTACCATGAAATTTTACTATTTTCACATATAAATCCCTAAATGCAATTTCATCAAAAATCACTTAACAAAACATTATTTTACAACCAAGATTAATAATCTATCAAATAAATTCAAAATCTATTCAAAAAAAACCATGGAAAGTCTCTCAACCCTTAACATTTTTGCAAATTAACCCTCGTGCTAGCTAGATTAAGCTAAAACGAACTCAAAAACATAAAAAATAATTAAAAACGGGGCATAAAATCTTACCATGCAAGAATAAACTCAAACCGAAGCTCTCTCCCCTTCAACAATGGTGAATTCAGCCAAAAAAAAGAATAAATAGGGAAGATGATAGCATTTATTTAGTTTATTTTAGGTTTACTTACTAATTTACCATTTTACCCTTGTC
This sequence comes from Gossypium bickii, assembly GCA_025503065.1. Lineage (NCBI taxonomy): Eukaryota > Viridiplantae > Streptophyta > Magnoliopsida > Malvales > Malvaceae > Gossypium > Gossypium bickii. Next base: position 27,766,455 of record CP106718.1, read on the forward strand.
CATATGTGTCCACTAACTCTTTAAATGGTATAATTACTATCTTAGTCAATTAGTTTAAGATTTCATAGCCATTTGCCCCTTTAATTAATAGAATTCAACTTTTACACCTTTTACAATTTAGTCCTTTTTACCTAATTAACCATTTAAACTTTAAAATTTCTAATACAACCTTAAAATAATTCCGTATACATTAAATAAATATTAAAATAATAACTCGTATGTCAGAATTGTGGTCCCGAAACCACTATTTTTGACACCACTTGAAATAAGTTGTTACACCAATCATGCTAGCCTCAGTAAAAAGAAATTGTAGAGATGAAATGAGACTTAAAATTGAAGGTTTTTGCGTACTTCTTGATGACCTCACAACCTCAAGTAGAGAAGCCTTCCATTTTTGAGGCACATTAGCAGGATTATAGGGATAATCCTACATGCTCAGATAACCACTCCACGGGAACGAGTCTTTGTTACCTTCAACTGGTGTTGCTTCATTAACAAGCACATGTAGAGGAACGTAAGATGCAACAGGAGGAGAGTCCTCATCAATAGAGATCAACAAGCTGATGAGGGGACTGATTGCGTGCTCGTCGAGGGAAAAACTGAGATATTAACTGCTATAGGGGTAGGACCAGCAGGATCCATCCTCATCTTTTGACGCTGCTCCAAGCGCCCACTATTTCCTTCTTCCTCACTAGTGGAAGCAACATTCGCGGCACCTGCAATTTTTTATCACTTTTTGCATTCATTTTTTTATAAAAAATTCTATGTCCATAGCCTCGTTTATTTCGCGAAATATACTATCAGTCTCTGACGAATAGTTCCCGGAGCCGCGATCGATGCCTGCATCACCAACAATTCTAATATTAGTGAGAGTAGTTAGCAAATTAACATTCTGCCTACCACTTTTCCTACATAGAGAAGCAGTAGAGATCTATAGGTGAGGTATCATCTCGCAGAATGTAACCCATAACCCGTATCTATCTTCGGAATAGGGTTACGGAGCATTACCGAAAACTTTTAACTTAAAACATTCTATTACAATCATTTATAGAACACATCACATTCTATTAAAACACATGCATAACGTCCCATTTTCGAGCCCTCGAGGCCTTAAAAACACTTTAGAAATGATTCGAGACTAAATCAAAAACATCTAGAACTTCATGGAAAAAGATAGAAATATTCATACTATAGGGGTCGCACGGCTGTGTGGCCAGGCCGTGTGACTCACACGGCTGAGACACACGCCCGTGACTCAGGTCTTGTGGACATTCGAAATAGGGACACACGACCCTATTCCAGCCCGTTTCCGTGCTCATGTAACTCTCTGACTTGGGTCACACGGCCAAGCCACACGTGTAACAGACCGAATTTGACCTTAATCGGAACGGTGGTTTAGGGACCACGAATCCGAGTCTGAGAATTATTTAAATATTATATTTTGTGTTTATTATAGGTGAATTAATGTGTGTGAAAGTTTTGTAGAAAAATTTAATCGTTTGAATGTTTAATTTGACAAAAAGGACTTAATCGCGTACAGCATAAAAGTTACAGACTTTAGTAAAAAGTGTTTATTTGTTAATGGTTTCTTAATATGAAGTCCTTAAGATGAAATATGCCATAAAAGAGATAGTGGAGGGTTGATGGACGATTTTAGACATAATATATATGTTAGTTTTATTTTATTATAAAGGTTAGATTAGTAAATTGATAAATAAATAATATATGTCATAATCAACTAAAATCAAAACCATTATCATCTTCACTTCTCTCATAATCAACTAAAGGGGTAAGTGAAATGGTATGGTTATTTTAATATGTTAAATTAGGAAGTTTAGGTATGCTGTGTATATGTACATTTGAATTAGATATATATACATCAATAGTTCATTCGGTCATGTTATAATAATGCTATGTTTGTATGTACATCTAATTTTTTTTTTTAAAATAGTATAAACAGTATAAATGGTTCGGTTGTTTTAATAGGTTATGCATTAATTATATATGTATATATATATATCTTTATATACCATGAATGTGTAAGTTATATGGTTCAGATATTTCCATGTATTAAGTACCTGTAATAAATCTCGTTGTGCGTTATTTTAATTCAATAAGTTAAAATGTTATATAAAATAGAAAAGATCGCATTATTGTAACTGATTTCTAATGAAGGTCTACCTGGAATTGAGTTTAGTTCGGTAATACCCCGTACCCTAATCCGGTGACGGATACGGGTTAGGGGTGTTACATTTGATTGGTATCAGAGCTTACGGTTTAGTCAATTCTAAGACTACCGTAGCGCCTGTGAGTCTAACTATACATGCCTTAATATGATATACGATAGTGTGGTGACTTCTGACATTTTAAACTATGTTTTTTTATAGTAAATGGATTCCAGTCCTGACAGAGCCGTAGCAGATGATGTAGAGAGTGTAGCGCCTGATCGTGCACGTGGATCAGTGCCAGTAGACTCTTGACCAGTTTTGGGTAGCCATGAGGGAGAGGCTAAATAAGCCTTCTACCAGATGATGAATGAATAGTTTACCCAGTTTGTTTAGAATAACCCGGCTATACCACAACCTCCACCCCCAAATAATACAACTCCGGTACCTTCAGCACCCCCAATGATAGATCCGATGAGATCTAGTAGGCCTTCCGTTGATAAAATCAAGAAATATAGGGCCGAAGAATTCAAAGCCAATGATGATGATGACGCAGAGCGAGCCGAGATGTGGCTTGATAATACTATTCAGGTACTTGATGAGCTATCCTGTACTCCAGATAAATGCCTAAAGTGCGCTATATCTCTACTTCGGGACACTGCCTATCACTGGTGGAACACACTAGTATCAGTGGTTCCGAAAGAAAAAGTGACTTGGGATTTCTTCCAGATCGAGTTCCGTAAGAAATATATCAGTCAGAGATTCATCGATCAGAAACGAAAAGAATTTCTGAAATTAAAACAGGGTCGTATGATTGTGACAAAATATGAGCGGAAGTTTGTTAGATTGAGCCGTTATGTCCGAGAGTGTATATCAACTGAAGCCATTATGTGCAAAAGATTTGAAGACAGTCTGAATGAAGACATAAAGTTGCTTGTTGGCATTTTTGAAATTAAAGAGTTCGTGGTACTAATCTAGCGAGCTTGTAAAGCTGAAGAGCTCGGAAAAGAAAAGAAAAAGGCTGAAATAGAAGCTAGAGACACTCGTAAAAGATCATCGAGTAAAACTTTCCATTCAGTGCCTAAGAAGTTCAGAGATGACTTTAGCAGACATAAAGCTACTTCAGACTTGCCTAGATATGATCGACCTCCAAAGAGTTCTCGAGCCACTTCGATGGCTAGTGTTGGTAATGTTCCGCAGAACCGGGCTGAGTGCAAACATTATGGGAAATAGCATTCTGGGAGTTGTAGATTGCATGATCGGTCCTGCTTTAAATGTGGATTGTCGGACCATTTCATTCGAGAGTACCCGATGCTAGCCGAGAAAAATACGGCTTAGAACATTAAACCGAATAGCGCAGCAAGACGCGGGCGAACTCACCGGATATTGGGCAATGTAGGTGGCAGTCGAGAGGGACGAAGGACACTACAGTTCGATCAAAGGCTAGAGCTCCAGCTAGAGCTTATGCTATACGAGCCAGAGAGGATGCTTCTTCCCCAGATGTTATTACCGGTACTTTCACACTTTATGATACTACTGTGATTGCATTGATTGATCCTGGTTTGACTCATTCATATGTGTGTGAAACTCTAGTATCCAGTAAGACTCTGCCAGTTGAGTCTACTGAGTTCGTGATCCGTGTGTCCAACCCTTTGGGTAGATGTGCACTCGTTGATAAAGAGTGTAAAGGTTGCCCATTGATGATTCGGATTCCTGCTTTCCAGCCGACTTAATGTTGTTGCCTTTTGACGAGTTCGATATAATTTTAGGAATGGACTGGTTAACTTTGCATGATGCAGTGGTGAATTGCAAAAGAAAGATTATTGATTTGAGATGTCAGAATGGTAAGATTATCTGAGTTGAATCCAGTGATTTAAATGGGTTACCTACAGTAATATCCTCGATGCTAGCACAAAAGTATGTAAGAAAAGGATGCGAAGCTTATTTGGCCTATGTATTGGATAATCAAGTGTCTGAAAAATAGATTGAATCTGTACCGGTTGTGTGTGAATACCCAGATGTGTTTCCTGAAGAATTATCGGGTTTACAACCAGTACGAGAGATTGAGTTTGGCATTGAATTAGTATCGAGGATGACTTCGATCTCGATAGCTCTGTATCAGATGGAACCTACTGAGTTGAAAGAGTTGAAAGCACAGTTGTAATAGTTGACAGATAAGGGCATTGCACGACCGAGTTTCTCTCATTGGGGTGCACCAGTTCTTTTTGTGAAAAAAAAAGATGGAACGATGCGAATGTGTATTGATGACTTGTTTGATCAGTTGAAAGGGGCTTCAGTGTTTTTGAAGATAGATTTGAGATCGGGTTATTATCAGTTGCGAGTCAGAGATTTCGATGTGTCAAAGACTGCATTTTGAATGAGGTACGGACATTTCGAGTTTCTAGTCATGCCTTTTGGACTTACTAATGCACCTGCTATTTTTATGGATTTGATGAATAGAGTTTTCAGACAGTATTTGGATCGGTTTGTGGTGGTATTTATAGATGATATCCTGATCTACTCCAGTGATGAAACTGAGCATGCCGAACATTTGAGATTGGTGCTACAAACTTTGCAAGATCAACAGTTGTATGCAAAGTTTAGTAAGTGTGAGTTCTGGATGAATGAAGTTAGCTTCCTGGGTCATGTTATTTCAGCGTCAGGTATTCGGGTTGATCCGAACAAAATATCAGCTATACTTGATTGGAAGCCACCAAAGAATGTTTCCAAAATTCGAAGCTTTCTGGGACTTGCAGGATACTACAGATGATTTGTCAAAGGTTTTTCCATGATAGCTACACCTTTGACAAAGCTACTACAGAAAGATGTCAAGTTAGAGTGGTCGGAAAAGTGTCAGAATGGTTTCGATCAGTTGAAAGCCCTTTTGACCGAAGCTCCAGTGTTAGCTGAGCCTAAATCGGGTAAAGAATCTATTGTTTATAGTGATGCTTCTTTGAATGGTTTGGGCTGCGTTTTGATGCAAGAAGGCAAAGTCATAGCCTACGCTTCGAGACAATTGAAGCCTCATGAAAGAAATTATCCGACTCACAATCTGGAATTAGCAGCTATCGTTTTCGCATTGAAAATTTGGCGTCATTACTTATTCGGTGAGAAATGTCATGTTTACTCAGATCACAAAAGTCCGAAGTATTTGATGACTCAGAAACATCTGAACTTGAGACAACGCAGATGGTTAGAGCTGTTGAAAGACTATGAATTAATGATTGACTACCATCCGGGGAAAGCTAACATTGTCGCAGATACATTAAGTTGAAAATCGTTGTTTGCTCTTCGTCCGTTGAACGCACATATGGCTATGTCTGGTGATGGTTCGATCATAGCCGAGTTAAAAGTAAGACCGATGTTTATTCAACAAATTGGTGATGCACAAAGAATTGATAAAGACTTGATTACTAAACAAGCTCAGTGTGAAAATGATGCAGAGTCAGAGTTTCAAATTGATGCAAATGATTATTTGAACTTCAATGGCCGAATATGTGTCCCGAAGAATATAGATTTGATTTAGATGATTTTGAGCGAGGCTCATAATAGTCGATTATTGATACACCCGGGTAGCACGAAAATGTATAATGATTTGAAACAGTTCTATTGGTGGCCCGGCATGAAACGGGATAAACCTGAATTTGTTTCAAAGTGTTTAATTTGTCAGCAAGTAAAAGCAAAGCATCAAGTGCCTTCTGGGTTACTTCAGCCAATCATGATACCTGAATGGAAATGGGATAGAATCGCTATGGATTTTGTATCTGGTTTGCCTACGTCACCGAGCAAGAAAGACGTAGTTTGGGTTATAGTGGATAGACTGACCAAATCAGCTAACTTTGTGCCAGTTCGTATAGACTATTCGCTCGATAAACTTGCTGAGTTGTATGTATCTCAACTTGTGAGGTTACATGGTGTGCCGAGTTCCATTGTTTCAGACAGAGACCCGAGATTTACATCGCGGTTTTGGAAGAAGTTGCAGGATGCTCTAGGTACTAAACTTCATTTTAGCACAGCCTTTCATCCGCAAATAGATGGCCAGTCTGAACGAGCCATTCAGATACTTGAGAACATGTTGAGATGTTGCATCCTCGAGTTTGAAGGTACGTGGGAAAAATACTTACCTCTGATTGAATTTGCTTATAATAACAGTTTTCAATCGAGTATCAAAATGACACCTTACGAAGCTCTATATGGCCACAAGTGTCATACACCATTGTACTGGACCGAGCTCAGTGAAAATAAGATACACGGGGTTGATTTGATTAAAGAGACGGAACAGAAAGTGGCTATAATCAGAGATAGTTTGAAAGTTGCCTCAGATCGTCAAAAGTCTTATGCTGATTTGAAACGCAAAGACATTGAATTTCAGGTTGGAGATTGGGTATTCTTGAAAGTTCTCCGTGGAAGAAAGTACTCCGATTTGGTCCGAAAGGCAAACTTAGTCCGAGATTCATCGGACCATACGAAATCATTGAATGTATTGGACCTGTTGCTTATAGATTAAAGTTGCCCTCGGAGTTAGAAAAGATACACGATGTATTTCATGTTTCGATGCTTCGTAAATATAGATCAGACCCGTCACATGTGATCACTCCGTCTGAAATTGAAATCCGATCCAATATGACGTACGAGGAGAAATTCCGTATTTTAGCTCGGGAAATGAAAGAGTTAAGAAACAAGAAAATTCCATTAGTGAAAATACTATGGAATCGGTACGGAGTTGAAGAGGCTACGTGGGAACCTGAGGATTCAATGAGGCAACAATATCCGATTTTGTTTAACGGTAAGATTTTTGGGGACGAAAATCCTTAAGGGGGAGAGTTGTAACAGACCGAATTTGACCCTAATCGGAACGGTGGTTTCGGGACCATGAATCTGAGTCTGAGAATTATTTAAATATTATATTTTGTGTTTATTATATGTGAATTAACGTATGTGAAAGTTTCGTAGAAAAATTTAATCGTTTGTATGTTTAATTTGACAAAAAGGACTTAATCGCGTAAAGCGTAAAAGTTACAAACTTTAGTAAAAAGTGCTTATTTGTTAATGGTTTCTTAATATGAAGTCCTTAAGATGAAATATTCCATAAAAGAGATAGTGGATGGTTGATGGACGGTTTTAGACATAATATATATGTTAGTTTTATTTTATTGTAAAGGTTAGATTAGTAAATTGATAAATAAATAATATATGTCATAATCAACTAAAATCAAAACCATTATCATCTTCACTTATCTCATGGACGAATGGAGCTAAAGAAAAACGGCTACGGAAGCTTTGAATTTCGGCACTTATTTGGCTAATTTAAGGTATGCAACTAGCTCGGTTCTTGTAAATTTTTATGTTTTTGAGATCGTTGCTTCGAACCGTAGCTGACCCATGTTAAAATTTTCAAATCTAAGCATGCTTGATGTTCGGCCATTTTCATGTTCATGTGATTTTTGATGTTTGATGATTTTAAATTAAAACTATGTTAAAGATTAGTATGTTTTGTATTAGAAATTTTAGTGAATGAGTATTTTGGGCCAATTTGCAAAAATGAAATTTTGAGGGGACTAAAATGAAAAATAAATGAAAGAAATGGACTTGTATGGCCCTTGTGAACATTCGGCCCTAAGGTGTTGTAGTGAAATTTTGTGTATTTTGTGTTTTGTGCAAATAGGACTAAATTGTAAAAATGTGAAACCCTAGGGGTAAAATGGTAATTTTCCCATTTAATGTGTTTAGGGACTAAATTGAAATGAAATGTACTTGAATGAGCTGAATTTTAATGTGTTTAGATCAAGAACAAAGAAAAACAGATTTGGATCAGGGAAAGGCGAAGGTTATCGAATAGCCGGTCTACGCGGTCCGTCGACAATCGAGGTAAGCTCTTAAGCAAATATATGTTAAATAATTATTTATGAGTATTGTAATTGATGAAGTTTAGAAATGTTGAGCAAAACGTATGTGATAGCCGAATGTAGGGTATGAGATTGAGTTGAAATTTAAGTTGTTAATTGTAATGTGAATAAGTATGTTCGGTTTGAAATGTGAAGGTAAAACGAAGTATGCTAGAAGTTTATGACTTAGCTTTAAGTGATGTGTATTCAATAGATAAATGTGTTGATATTCGGGCTTCGAGCTTAGCAGGCCTCGTGCCAGTGTATTATTTTCGGGCTTAACGCCTAGCAGGCCTTGAGCCGGTGATTTATATCGGGCTTTACGCCTAGCAGGCCTCGTGCCGGTGTATTATTTCGGGCTTGATGCTCAGCAGGCTTTATGCTGGTGATATGCTTTAAACGGAGAGTCCGAGAATCAAACAAGCTGAGACACATATATAATGCCATGTACTACAAGCTCGGGTAAGAGTTAGTTAATTATAATGACAAGGAATAAGGTAAAGTAGTTTATAAATGTTTGGGTTAAGTGTGAAGTGTTGAAGTTGAAGGATCGAAATGTATGTTATTTTGTGATACGGAGCTTATCATTGATAGATATGAACTGTGCATATATGAGTGATTAAAGTATATACATATATTTATATTATTTGACTTGGAATATACGAGTGTATATGACTTTCATATGATTTGATAATGTATGTGTTGGTAGTAAAGTGTTCATTTTAAATTAAGAGCAATGGAGACATTCGGCCATGATTAAATAACTTATGAAATGTTTATATTTGTTGCTAGGAGCTTATTTATTAAAAGTTTAAATGTTTGATTATTAAGTTAAAATTTCTTGAGACTTACTAAGCTATTAAGCTTACTTCGTGTGTGTTCCATGTTTTGTTTTATAGATTTTGATCAAGCTACGTGCATCTGAGGATCGTTGGAAAAGTCAACCACACTTCGCCCCTTTTTGGTACTTAATCTTTGTTTTGAGTCAAAGGCATGTATAGGTTAGACTAAAGTTTAGACTAAGAACATTCAGTCTTGTATATATGTATAGCCTTGCGGAAATGGCTATTTCTTTTGATCAAGTTTAATTCCTATGTTCTTGTTATAATGGCTTGATTATAAAATTAATGGATGTGAAATTCGGTCATGGTTTAATCATGTATGGAAAGTGGTCATATGATATACATGTTGCGTGTGTGTGGTCATGTGTTTTAACAATGAAGAGAATGATGGATGTTTGATAAGTTATAATATGTAGTATACTAAACAAGTAATATGCCTATTATATATAGATGTGTTGCGTTTGGGATAAGCATGACATATTGATATGTTTTGCACTTGTTTTGATTTGGTATGGTCTATTATATACGAAATGAGGTTGATGTGTATATGTTTGAAGTATGATCTCGGTTTGGGTGATGTATGTGTTACTCGTTAATTTGATTTATTAGTGATAGTCAAGTTAAGTCATGTGTTTCATTATTAATGAAAATAATATAGATTTGAGGTATTTAGGAAGAATAATGGTGCTATGCTTAAATGTTTCCAGCTATGTGAAAATTATAGTTATGAAATAAGTATGAATATTAAAAGTAGCTATAAAGATTCGGTTGCTATTAGTAAGGAATGAATATGTCCATAATTGTTAAGTACAAAACCCAAAGGGGTAAGTGAAATGGTATGGTTATTTTAATATGTTAAATTGGGAAGTTTAGGTATGCTGTGTATATGTACATTTGAATTAGATATATATATATATAAACATCAATAGTTCATTCGGTCATGTTGTAATAATGCTATGTTTGTATGTACATCTGATTTTTTTTAAAATAGTATAAACAGTATAAATGGTTCGATTGTTTTAATAGGTTATGCATTAATTGTATATGTATATATATATCTTTATATACCATGAATGTGTAAGTTATATGGTTCGGACATTTCCATGTATTAAGTATCTGTAATAAATCTCGTTGTGCGTTATTAAAGTTAAAATGTTATATGAAATAGAAAAGATCGCATTATTGTAACTGATTTCTAATGAAGGTCTATCTGGAATTGAGTTTAGTTCGGTAATACCCCGTAACCCTAATCCAGCGACGGATACGAGTTAGGGGTGTTACAACACGCCCGTGTGCCAGGCTATGTACCTCTTGAAATGGCCTCACACGCCCGTGTGCCAAGCCGTGTGCTAGGCCGTGTAACTGCCTCACTTTCAACCCTTTAAAACCTACAAGGGACACACGGCCGTGTTGCATGACCGGTGTGGACAAAAAATAGGCCATTTTCAAGCCATTTTCCTCACCCAAAACTTGGTCCCTTACACAAGCCAATTGCACCTATTTTCATGCATCCAAATTATACCTAACACATGCATATTCAAGCTAGATCATCATAGTATTTAATCATACAACCAATATGCCTAAAAGCACCTCAATCACAACAATTAAACTTTATTATACATTTGCTAAGTTTAGCCATAAATAAACCAACCATTGGAACTAATTCTATACCAACATTTACCACAATGTTCACAAACTAATCATACTCAAATATACCAATTTGACCATTCAACAACTATCATCACTAAACCTTAGTAAACTTGGCCATATGCCAACCACATCCAAACTTACAAAAATAGCCATTTATCTACTCAATACTCACTATCTATTTCCATATCAAACCATACCTTAATGACAACCTTCAAGCATATCAAAACAAAATTTCATAACATGCATTTAACTTACCATTCCATCATTCACCATTTAAGCACCAAAATGCCAAAATGTCAACAATTATAACATCACATTTACATGTCAACATAACAACCTATTCATCAATCAAAGTCCCAAATCTACAAGTCATGTATATAATGACCATTCCATCGAACACAAAACACCTATACATGCCTTTATAACCATGACTCAAAATCATCAAAATCTATCGATATAGCTGATGGATAGTGTGATGGATCTCCGACTAGTTTCCAACCCGATCGAGCTTCCAATAATCTGTAAAGTAAGAGAAAGATAACTATGTAAGCAATGAATGCTTAGTAAGATCGTATAAACCATAAGCATAATATTACATTTCAATAATGAAATTTATAGGTTAAATATAAACATATACCATTGCCTCAAGATTTATCAAACCATAATCATCAACTCACAAATGAATAAGTTCATTAATGTCGCATATTTATTGACCATTCATAACATGATAGGATTTCATGAGACATAATATATAATCATCAACCTTTTTATAAGATTATATGTCTTTCTATTTACTTACTTTCCATTTCATCGCCAATGCTTATCATAAGCCTAAACAACATTATTAATTCCAAATTCAGTGTATTTATCCATGACATTGGTAGATTCATCCATAGCTTAAGCAATTTGCTCACATATAAATACATTATTTATCACATTAAACCTTTTATAACATCATAACACACCCCAATTACGTACTTACTGTTTCATTCTATTTTCTTACCCGTTTCATTTGCATAGTACAAGCATAATCATAAACATCAATCATATCCGTAAGCTTGGCATAAGCCTAAGCACATCAACAACACTTGCTAGTTCATTTAAACATGATTCATTTGAATTTGACATGGATAACCACTATACTAGAGCATGATTCAATTGGATTTATCATCCATCCCATAACATATCATGTTTTCCATGTATCACCATTTCAATGAGTTTCATGCATATATATATCTTAATTCATATTGAACACTTACCATTTCATTTGCATAACACATAAGACATAAACATAGCATTAACCATAGTTACAAGTTAGTGATTAAACACATAACTTAGCAAAAATCACCACATGATAAAATAACTTTCATGAATATAGCATATAATAATTCATACATTTCATGAACATGGCTATGTATACTTTAATCATCAACAACTCATACCTCTTCATACTTTCATGACATTTCCAATCAGAACATTTACCGTTTCTTCCATTTGTATGCCCATTGAACCACTTAGAATAATATCGGATACACGGGAATCTCACACATTGTGTGCTAACATATGGTCGAAACCATTTCTTTCCTTTTCCTTTGCATAGATGCTCTTTCTCGAGCCATAAATGGGTCTGCTCACACAAGCTGTCGGTCAGAACATAGCTACACGGTAATGCTCACATAAGCTGTCAAATATCCGCAACACATGTCAGAACTCAGCCATCAGTAGGACATTCAGGACCAACACTTGAAACATGATAACCCTAATGACATGTCATTTGTATCCCATATATTCCTAAGGTTCAAACGGAGCTCGATAATCGTCGTACGTCGTTGAATTTTCATCGTTTCTTTACTCGATATATTGTATAATTAACATATATATTGATTCATTTTCAATAATATCATATAATAACATTCAATTTAATCAACATTATACATAGTACAGTTCATATGAACTTACCTGGCTACATTGCAGAAATGTCAAAAGTATAAGGGCATTTTGATATTTTTCCATTCCCCTCAATTTTCCACCCGATCTTGATCTAAATTAATAATTTCATTCAATCTATTAATTTATACAGTAAAAATATATATTTTATGCAATTTAGTCATTTTTGAAATTTTTACAAAATTGCCCCTAAAATTTTATTTTTATTCAATTTAGTCCCTAAGCCTAAAACATGCAATTTAACCATTTTTTCCCAAAATTGAGCCTAGACGAATACTTATGGCATCCAATACAGCCCATTTATGCAAAAAGTTCACAAAAATCCTTGTATTTTTATTATTTTAACAATTTAGTCCCTAATCGATAAATTCATCAAAAAATCACTTAACAAAATACTTTTAAATAACAACTAATATTTAAAATTCATCATTTAACATAAAAAAATCACTATCTTCATCAATGGAAACATTCAAAATCTTTATCAGTTTCAAAATCGAAGGTATGGGATAGTTGGACCTAGTTGCAACGATATAAAAAACATAAAAATCATTAAAAAAAAAAAGGGGGTGCAAAATGGACTTACATGCACGAAATGAAACATGGCCCAACGTCACTTCTACATAGCCATGGCTTTCGGTTGAAACAAATAAAAATTGAGGTTGAAGATGGCCACTTTTGTATTATTATTACTTTACTAACCATTTTACTTTATTAATAATAATAAATTAACTTATAAAACATATAAAATTAAAAGGTTTTAAAGCTTAAAACCGTCCCAACATCTTAGATATGGGTAAATTACCCAATAAGGTCATCCAACTATAATTCTTTAATCAGTTTACACATTTAAACTACCAGCGATTGACTTTTTCAACTTTTACGATTTAGTCCTTTTTGCTTAATTAACTATCAAAACGTTAAAAATTTTTTAATGAAAATTTAATACCACCTTAATAACACTCCGTAAATATTAGTTTATAGAAACGAGGTCCCGATACCTTATTTTCTAAAACCACTTGACCTCAAGGTCTTACCACTCAAACTTAATAAATCGCTTAAATAATATAAATTATCAAATAAAAAACATTTTCAAAGTCACATTTGACTCGTAAATATTAAATAATAATATTTACAAACTTACTCGTTGGATTTGGTGGCCTCGAAACCACTATTTCTAACACCACTAAAAAACGGTTGTTACATAGAAACTATAAAAGAAGTTCATTGGTTTCTCTTTGTAGCCCCGTCATATTAAACCCAATTCATCTGTAGAGTTGTGAGGCCATGTATTACTTTCGGGTTGTGCACCAATGGACTGGGCAACTTCCCTATTGTCATTGCGCCTCCACCCGTTGGGGCTAAAACCCTCCAAACAATATCGAAACACATTCCTCACCGTCAGAAGGTTCTCCAGAATCAGTGGGTAACCGGTGCGAAACCTATGAAATTGGGTTAGAACATCGTCTATGGGGAAGGACCACTGAAAAGAGTACATGTCTCGGCTTTGCGTAGACCATTCAATTGGAAATCCAAACCTATTACCGAATTTATTTTGGACTTAGATATACTTCCCTCGATTTAGGTGAAGGTTGGAACACCTGTTCGAGATAATAGTCTCCACCTTTTCGCAGGGAGAAAAGTAGTAAAACCCCAACGTGTTCTCCCGATTGTGGCTTTTCAGTTGATATAGGTGTTGGAAAATAGCAAGCAGAGGAACCTCATTGCACTGGCAGCAATCAATAAAGCATGCCACCACAATCCACTAAGAGAAATCCAAAAGTTGATCAGGGGCAATTTTGTAGTCATTGAGCAAGTTGTAAAAGAAAGGGTGCAACGGCAGATGGAACCCAGCCTCGAGTACATGAAGAGGGAGCATAAAGCAATCCTTGGTGATTTCACTCAACCTATGGGAACCCTCTGGGATTGAAAACTCATAGGCGAAATGAGGAATCTTTATCCCTTGCACGGCCAAAACTCGCTGAATTTCTTCCATTTCCATAGTGTAGGTGTAGAAGTTGGCCGTCACAGGAACCTTTAGTGATCATTCTCGTGGTGGATGGCTTGGGATTATTTGGTTACCGACTCCTCTCATTCTTGACATGTTTGACGAAGAAAAGAAAAGAAACAAGCAGAGAAAGATTTTTACCTTGAGAGAAATCTTTGATTGGTTCTGATTTCGAAAGCGTTAAGAATGAATTTAGGGTTTTAGAGGATCCTCTTCTTAAAGAAAAAATTTTCCCTGTGATACGACGATTTGAATAACCAAAAGGTCTCAACGGTTAGATCCATACGAGCACGATCCACCCATACACATGGCGAGGTAGGTGTCAGGTTCTAACAGCTCGTAGCGTACCCAACAAGCTGCATTTAAACTCGACATGATGTATCTAAGCAACGCCACTTTGTAACCTTCCTTAGACTCATTAGAGGGGGGACTAAATTGTTATATGCCAGTAATCATCGGCCCGAATTCCAGATAGGATCTAGGTCGCCTACTCGCAACCTAGATAGGTCTCACCAGACGATTAAGTGCAAGGTGAACCGCGAGTGGACAGCAAGAGGAGTTCATAGACCTAGCTCACAGAAAGGAAACCGCAGGCTCTGCAAGCAATCTCGAGCCAAAACATGTGTCCAGTAGGCTTAAAGCCTATACAAAATGTCAGTACCAAGAACAGAGGGGACCGCGTGCACTGCAGGCAACTTAGGGCGAAACATGTGTCTAACAAGACTGGAGCCCGCTTAGAATATTAGTCCTAGGAACAATAGGGTCAAGACAAAGCAGTGGGGTCAGGTCGTGAGCTGTGATAGTATAAATACCCAAATGCTCCCGTTGATACGATACGATACGAGACAAAATGACTCAACACTGGTGTTTAGGGGCTACTGTTGAATTTGATTTTAAAAGTTAAATTTAATATAGTTCTGAAATTGAAATAAAAATTTTATTCTTGAATAATGGATAAATTGATTTTTTTTTTTAAATAAAGATTAAATTAATTTTCGCTCTTGTAATTTTAATTAAATCCCCGATGGACTGTAAACGAGTGTCCTATGTTTTCTTTAAATTAGAATTTGCTTAAGCTTGGGGTTTGAATTGAGTTTTGTATCTGAATCTAGCAAATTTGATTTAACTGAACATGTTTGGGAAATTTGGTGATGAAAAAAAAAATTAGAAATTATTATTTTAAAAAATAAATTGAATTTGGGTTTGTTTAGAAAATAAAATTATAATTCTTTAGGTCCAATACTAGAGCCCGTTAGAGTCCAAATCCAAAGCACCAAATCAAAGTCCAAATTTTAGGTTTGTTTCAGGCCCATTCTTTAGCCCATATAAAGTCTAGTTTTAGAGTTTCTATTCTGGGGTGTTTTTAGGTTTCAAACCCTAATCGTGAGGGGATCTCTCCAAACTCAACAATTTACAACAAATATTGAAAAAAAGTTCCAAAAACAGTTTTTTTTTAAATAAATATAAAAAAAAATTATGTGTGGCCAAAAACTGGAGAACTTTTTTCTTTGGCGATGGAATTAGGTTAATAAAGAAAGAGGAAGTAAGGAAAAAGAGAGAGAAGGGTTCAAAATTTTTCGGCCACTACGTATTATGTGCTCAACGTGTAGACTTGTTTTCCGTGGGCATATATTTGATGTTAGAGATTTTTTGAAGTTGAAGAAACGTTAAGGAGGGGATCACCGGCCATCTTCGATTTACACTTTGGGTTTAGTTTTGAGCATGTATTAAGATCTACAGGTATATTATGGATTTTTAATGTTGTTTTGGTATATTTGAACATATACATTGTCTCTCATATATTGGAACCTGTACCCTTGTAATTGTCTTTTTGAATAATACAAGTATTGATACATTAGGGTAAGTTATCAGAATATATCCCTTGTTTTTTTCATATATTAGGCTTTTAAACTCGTATTCGCTGAATATTATTAAATTTATGATTCAACCATATTTAATTATTTCAAGCAAAGTAATTAATATAACATCTTCCATCCCATCTAGAGTTTCATATTCTTTACTCTAGATGATATGTTCCATTCTATCATTCAATAAAATTGGACAGTTAATCAAACAAAATGTTGATCCTCTTCTAAGGGTTAAAAACTTGGTTAATCAAGTAAGCCTAAATCAATACCTTTCCTTCACCGACTTAACTTAAAGCCTCCAACAAATTAATTTAAGACAAAAGACGCTGAAAATGAGATCTTACATTAATATTATTTTATATATGCTGCATCAACAAATGCATGTTATTGTGTTTCTCTGTATAATATAAAATATTGTACGGTGTTGCATATGCTAAAGAGATCACCAAACTATACATTTTTCTTTTCATAAACCTTTATGATTTCTGACATGATTCTTATTAATAGTAAATTGATTACTAGTTTTAATAATGTAACTTTATTTGTTGTAGACATAGAGATTTAAATAAATCCAATAGTAGAAATTATATTTTTCAATTCATACTACATTTTTAATTATTTCAAATATGGGTATAATGAATTGATTGAGCCTTAGTTCGATTGATATGAGTATTGTTGTCAATATAGGAAGATGTGAGTTCGAGTGCATTTCAGTGTATTATAGGTTAGGGAAGGGTTATCAGTAATTCTAAGTATTGTGTCAAAAAGAACAGATATGATCAAAACTTATCATGAAATTGTTTAAAAAAACGAGTTTAATGAATAAAATATTAAATAGTTAGAATGCAGATAAAAAATTATGTAATAAATATGTTTATTAAAAGTTGATATAAAAATTAAATACAGTTTTGATTAAATGGTAACATTAAAAGTTTAAAATTTATTATGTGTTAGGGTTCAAATTTCATCATAAGTAAGTTTTTATTGATTTTAAATAAAAATTTCTTAATAAACCAAATATTTTAATTAATTCTGAACTGAATTGTTGTCAGTTTAATTCGTGACATCAATTCAATTAAGAGCTTAATATATAATATAGATTAAATTATGGCATATCTATCATGTGAGTGAAAAAAATTATGTAACAAATATATTTATAAAAACTAATTTTTAGTGTTACATGCGTTACATGTTGATCTCAATTATATTAATAATAATGATTAAAAAATTGGATAAACCACAAAAATAGTCACTTTTGTTTGCCTCAAATTACATTTTAGTCACTTATGTTTGAAATGTTACGTTTTAGCCACTTACGTTATTATTTTGTTACGAAGTGGTCACTCTACCGTTAAGCTCCTTTACCTCCCTAATGGTGGTCCTACGTGGCAGTCCAAATAGGTTTTAAATTCCAACTTCGATGTCCTACGTGGCAATTCAAATTAAATTTATTTAATTAAAAACTTATTTTCATCCCAGCAACTGCACATCCAAGTTGGCATTTATAACCCATTTGGATTGCCACGTAGGACTATCGTTAAGAAGGTAATGAAGTTTAATGGTAGAGTGACCACTTCGTAACAAAACGATAACGTAAGTGACTAAAATGTAAAATTTCAAACATAAGTGACTAAAATATAATCTGAGGCAAGCAAAAGTGACTATTTTTGTAGTTTGCCATAAAAATAATTGTTGAAGTTTGACTTTATTTTCAAAACAAACTCTTAATTAAAAAACAATTTTAAGAGTGTTTGCTTCA
Organism: Gossypium bickii; assembly: GCA_025503065.1. Classification (NCBI taxonomy): domain Eukaryota; kingdom Viridiplantae; phylum Streptophyta; class Magnoliopsida; order Malvales; family Malvaceae; genus Gossypium; species Gossypium bickii. Next base: position 27,784,576 of record CP106718.1, read on the forward strand.
CATAATATAAACAATATATAAAAAAATTTTAAAAATCATAATATTATATTACTATAATAAAACAAAGAGAAATATAGAATTAACAAGAAAGAAGATTAGAAAAATGAAAGGATGCCTCAACTTTTACTTGGGATGTAAATAAGCTTATACATGCCCTCTATTTATAGGGCCTCAATCACCATAGGTTACAAACATATAATAAAGATAAGTAAGGTACCCTATAAATTTTTAGGGGTTACAAGAGTTACAAGAAAATGAATTCTCGGGGGTTATGGACATCAATTTTACAACACTCCCCCTTGGATGTCCATCAATGACAATATGCCTTGTTAAAACCTTATTAGGAAAAACATTGTGGGATAAAAACTTAATGAAAAAAGAGAGTACATAATTTATTATTACAAGTTGCCTTGTTAAAAACCTTTACAAGGAAAACCCAGTGGGACAAAACCTTAGTTAAAGGAAAAGAGTGCAACGTGCTTTTGACTCCCGCTAATGACTTTATCACATTACATCTTTGAGTTGATGCAATTCAATTTTGTGTAGTAGCCTTTCAAACGTTGAAGTTGGCAATACTTTTGATGTAATTATCACTAGAACGAATTTGTTGAACTTTTATATCACCTTTCTTCTCAAGATCATGAGTGAAGAATAATTTTGGTGAAATATGTTTCGTTCTGTCACCTTTGATGTAACCACCCTTCAATTGGGCTATACATACTGCATTATCTTCGTATAAGATAGTTGGCATCTTTTCCTGTAAAGGCAAATTATATATCTTCTGGATAAGTTGGGTTGATAACTTTAGCTAAACACACTCTCGACTTGCCTCATACATTGCAATTATTTCTGCATGATTTGAAGAGGCGGCAACTAATGTATGCTTTGTTGAACGCCATGATATGACAGTACCTCCACATGTAAATAAATATCATGTTTGAGATCGACCTTTATATGGATTCGATAAATATCTAGCATCACATAGTCGACTAATAAGGATTTTAAATCATTTGAATAAAATAACCCCATATCAATGGTCCCTTCGAGATATCTAAATACATGTTTAATTTCATCCCAATGTCTATGTGTTGGAGAAGAACTAAATTTTGCTAACAAGTTTACAGCGAAAGCTATATCAGGTTTTATGTTGTTTGCAAGATACATTAATACTACTATGACACTTAGATATGGTACTTCAAGACCAAAAAAACTCTTTATCATTCTCGCAAGGATGAAATTAATCTTTATTCACATTTAAAGATCGTACAACCATCGGGGTACTCAATTGATGTGCTTTATCCATGTAAAATTTATTTCAGATCTTTTCCATATAATTTGATTGATGAACATGAATTCCATCTTTTAAATGCTCGATCTATAGGCCAAGACAAAACTTTATTTTTCCAAGATTTTTCATCTCAAATTCTTCCTTTAAACAATTTACTACATTTTGGAGCTCTTCGGGAGTTCCAATAATATTTAGATAATTAACATAAACAACAATTATCAAAAAATCTGATACAGACCTTTTTATAAAGATACATGGACAAATTGGGTCATTTTTATAACCTTCTTTTAACAAATATTCACTAAGACGATTGTATCATATACGTCTAGATTGTTTTAATCCATATAAATTTGTTTTTAATCTGATCGAGCAATTTTCCCGAGAAACTCTATATCCTTCTGGGATTTTAAATCCTTCAAGGATTTTCATAGAAATTTCACTATCAAGTGTACCATACAAATAGGTTGTAACAACATCCATTAGATGCATATCAAGTTTTTCACATACTGCCAGACTAATAAGATATCTAAACCTGATTGCATCCACCACAGTAGAATATGTCTCTTCATAATCAATGTCGGACCTTTGCGAAAATCCTTGTGCAACAAGTCGTGCTTTATATCTTACAACTTCATTTTTCTCATTTTTTTGCACAAATACCCATTTATATCCTACTGGGTTTACACTTTTAAATGTTTAGACTACAAGTCCAAAAATCTCACGTTTAGAAAATGAAATCAGCTCTGCTTGAATTGCATCTTTCCATTTTGGCCAATCTTTTTTGTTTCTACATTCCTCAATAAATTTAGTCTCAGGATCCTCATTTTCTTTTGTCATTTCAATAGCTACATTATAAACAAAATTATTGTGGACAACAATATTTTTTCGGTTCTATTTTTTTCCCAAAGTAACATAAATTATCGAGATCTCTTCATTATCACTATTTTTAGGTACCTGAACCTCTTTTGGGGTTCTTTTTTTTAGTTATATCTTTTGCCTCTTCTTGGCTACTTGCCTCCACAATATAACCATCTTAGATATTTACTCATTTCCTTTTATGAGGATTTTTATCTTTGGAACCAACTGGTTTTCCATACTTCAAGCATGTATTACTTTTTTTGCACTAACAGTTTGCCCTATTTGGAAATCAATTCGTATTAAAGCATTTTCAGTTGGTATGTGAGATTTTGTAACTCTCTTTAGGTTAGTTAATAAATCTGGCAGTTGATTGGTGATGTTTTGCAAATGTATGATCCTTTGAACTTCTTGTTCACATGGACTTAAAAGAGGATCTAATTGAAATAATGATGATTCATTCCATGTAATTTCTTTTACTAGTTGTATTTTCACTTTCCTTAATGTTGGAAATGTTATTTCATCAAAGTGACAATCAACAAATCGTGCAGTAAATAAATCTCCAATTAATGGTTTGTTGGGGATCGACCCGGTTAAGCAACGAACAAGTAAAAATAGCGGAATAAATTGAGAAATTGAACACACAAATTTAACGTGAAAAAAACCCTCTAAAGAGGATAAAAAAACATGTGCAAAGATAATTTTACTATAATGGCAAAAGAAAGAATGTACAAAAGATGGAGATAAAAAAACTAAACCCTGAAAACTTGAAAACAAAGAACCCTCAAAACATAAACACAAAATTCTCTGAAAGTGTTATGAGTTCTAATCTCTAATGGGTGTATTTTCTAAGGTTGTAAAAGAGCCTATTTATAGGATAAATTCATAGGTCAAATAATAATAAAATAACCTAGACTAATCAGAGTTTGATTGAAACAAATAAACAAAGTTTAACTGGAAGATTATTTCTCAAATTTGACTGAAATAGGAGTCATATTTAACAAATCTCCAACTTGACTCATATTTCCACAATGTCATCTTTGCCAAAGCCCACCATGGGCCTATATTGAGCTATGTAGGGAATCAACTAAGTCGAATCTATGCTTAGAAATTGGAAGACTTCTAGCCTTTAACTTGTACACTGCCAAATCAAAACTAACCCATGCTTGAATTTTTGATTTTGATGAATATTTTGAAATGTGCCATTGATGAGTTCATGAGTTTTATGATGATAGTTGATGAATTATGGAAAATATATGTTAGATTAATATGTTTTGTATTGAGATTTTTAGTGATTTTGAGTAATTAGGGCTAAATTGCAAAAATAAATTTTTGAGGGGATAAAATGCAAAAAAAAAATGAAATAAATTGACTTGTATAGTCCCTATGAACATTCGGCCCTTAGGTGATATAATGAAATTTTTTGTATTTTGTGTTTTGTGCAAATAGGACTAAATTGTAAAAATGTGAAACATTAGGGGTAAAATGGTAATTTGCCCGTTTATGTGTTTTAGGACTAAATTGAGATGAAATGTGCTTGAATGAGTTAAATTTTAATGTGTTTAGATCAAGAACAAAGAAAAACGGATTTGGATCGGAGAAAGGCGAAGGTTATTGAATAGCTGGTCTACGTTGTCCGTCGATAGTCGAGGTAAGTCTTTAAGCAGTTATATGTCAGAAATTACCTACGTACTCTAATAAATATTGAAATTTGAAATTTTAGGAATATATATATGAAGTTGCCGAATGTGAATTGCATAATGTTGAGTTGGTTTTATTTATGTAATATGAATAAGTTTACTTGAAATTGATATGTGATAGAATTATGAAAAATAAGTGATACATGTGGTTGTGGCATTAAGAAATGTGTATGGAATGGTTAACTATATTGACATTCGGGTTTAATGCCTAGCAGGCCTTGTGCCAGTAAATATAATCGGGCTTATTGCCTAGCAGGCTAAATGCCAGTGTTTAAATCTCGGACCTCTGGTCTAGCAAGCTCAATGCTGGTGTGTAAATCGGGCTTTAATGCCTAGCAGGCTTAATGCCGGTGATATGCTATAAACGGAGAATCCGTGAATCAAACAAGGTGAGAGATATTGAATGCTATGTGCTAGAAGCTCGGGTAAGAGTTAGCCTACTAAATTAGTAAGGAATGAAGTAAGTTAGTTTATTATCGTATTAGTTAAGTATGATGTGATAAAGTGGATGATTCAATAAGTATTTTATTTTGTGATATTGAGCTTATCATTAATAGGTATGAACATTATATATATGTGAAATTGAGATATATATATTACATTAAAGATTCGGTTATAAATGGAAAGATTAATGGTAAAAGAGTTTGGAAGTGTTTGCATATGTGTACAAATAGGAATATGAGATTGATATTTATGATGTGTTCATTTGACTTGGAATATACGAATAAATATGATAGTTATATGAATTGATGATGTATATGTTCATGGTAATAAAGTGTTAATATTTAGGTCAAGGGTATTGCTAGTATTCAGCTGGGTATAATTCACATATTGAAATGTTTATATTCAATGCCATAAGCCCGAAGATTAAAATGTTTAAGTGTATGATTATTATGTTAATATTTGCTTGAGACTTACTAAGCTAGTAAGCTTATTCCGTGTGTGTTTATTGTGTTGTTTTATAGATTTTGGTCAAGCTACGGGCTCAGAGGATCATCAGAGAAGTCAACCACACTATCCACTCTGTTGGTACTCATAAACTTATTTTTGATTCGAAAGGCATGTATAGGCTAGACTAAGTTGAAAAACCAATGGTATTTAATCTTGTATATAAATATAGCCTTGCGAAAATGGCTATTTCTTTTGGTTAAGCTTCACTTTTATGTTTTGGTATAATGGTTTGTTCAAAATGTTAATGGATGTTTATAATCGGTTGTAGTTTAAATTAGGTATGAAATATGAATATATGATATAGGTGTTATGTGTTCGGTTTTGAAAAACTTGACCTTGGGTTGTCATATGCCAAACAGGGTTGTTGCAGTTATGTTGTGTGTTTGGTCTTGATCAAGGTGAACTTATGAGCTACTTGTATAACATGCTTTATGAATACTAGTTGAGTTAGACATGTGTTTCGACAATATGGTAAATAATGTATGCTTGATGTGTTTAGTAATAATAAATGAAGTTATGTTTAAGTGAACTTGGTTATGTGATATTTATGATCTTATAATGAGACATGTATATGAAAGTTGGCTTTATAGATCCAATTGTTAATGGTAAAAAAAGTATAAGTGTTTCTTGGTTGGTTAGTTACATATTAAATTGAAAGGTGAAATTGAATGTTCGGTCAAGATGTGACTTTGGTATGCTTGCATATGTAATTGCTGTTAAACAATAATAATGGTTCGGTTGGGTTAGGTTAATATGCATATGTATATGTATCATAGTAGCTTGAATGAAAATCAGATTGTGTTAGATGAGTTTTGAATTATGTCTGGTATATGTTATAAAATGACATTGGTTGGGATATGGTATAAATGTGTATATATATACATATATTTATATATATGTCAGGAAAGTTTAAGTCATATTGTGCAGACATTTGTATGTATTAAGTTCCTGAAATAAAATTCGTTGTACCTTATTTTTTTAATAGATCATGATGTTATATGAATTAGTAGAGCTCCCATTTGCCTGTGTTGTGTTGAATTCAATTGAATATCTATTCAGAATTGAGTTTAGTTGGTAATGCCTCATGACCCTAGTCCGGCGACGGGTACGGGTTAGGGGTGTTACAGAGGATCACCGTTTTCTGATGGTCAAATCGTTCTTTCAGATTATTCCACAACCCAAAAGGGTCTTTCACAGTGAGATATTCCACTTTTAATCGTTCATGTAAATGATGACGGATGAAAATTATTGCTTTTGCCTTATCTTGGTTAGATGCTTCTTCATTTGCTAATATAATATTCTCTAGACCTTTAGTATCTAGGTGAATTTTAGCATCTAACACCCATGACACATAATTCTTGCCTAAGATGTCTAGGGCCGCAAATTCAAGTTTGGCAAGATTTGACATTATAATCACTAAAAAAACTAAAAAATATTTGTAAAATAATAAACATTCTCATTAGTAAAACAATCCAATTGTTTTTCAAATGTTTTAAGTTATATATAGTCGCAATGACGTGAGTTTTACCGGATTAAAAATATATACATCATACTTTTATAAAAGAAACAACATGTATAGATTACTATTTTAATTTCATCTAATACATAAATGAAAAATTAAGAAATCAATATGCACATGCAAGAACATATATAATGCAACATAGTGAATATTAAAATAGATATATTACACCTTAACTAAATTAATAATTTAATCAAATGAATAAACAACTAAAATGTCTTTAAAATAATATTTGATAAACATAATTTTACTAATGCATATTCTATAGAAACACAATTATAATAATGTATTTAAGAGTGAAAATAGCAAATAGTATAAAACTTGTGATATATAATCTAGGATTACCTTGAATTAAAAGAGAAAATAAAATTTGATTCTCATCAAGAACTTTAAGCAAATTCGTGCTGATAACGTATAATGAAACAAAGAGAATTATAAAATTAACAAGAAAAAAGAATAAAAAATGAAAGGATGCTTCAACTTTCACTTGGGATGCAAATAAGCTTATTCATTCCTTCTATTTATAGGGCCTCAACCACCACAGGTTACAAACATATAATAAAGATAATTAAGGTACCCTATAAATTTTTAAGGGTTACAAGAGTTACAAGAAAATGAATTGTTGGGAGTTATGGACATCAATTTTACAACAATTACCTTATTATCAATTAAAATAATAATTCATTTCTCCTCGGTGCCATTATTGTTCGAATAGAATCCAATATTCCCTTTTTGAAGAACAATTGCTCTAATACCCCATTTTTTATAAACAAATCTAACATATTAACACAAACACTCTCCAATTTTTTATTGGTATTTTTTCTTAGATGTTATTTGATCAAATAAAGGGGTGTTCAAACTTCAGTTAAAATTGAATTAACCGACTGAACTGATCTAATTCGGTTTATCGGTCGAAGCTCAATTAATGATTTTTTAGAATTTCGGTTATCGATTAATTCGGTTTGAAATTGGGTAATTAATGGGACTTAATAATAATAATTATTATATGTTAATTATGTGCAAATTTCAAGATATGTAGTGTTTTTAATTATGTATTGTTTTAAGACATAAAATTTCTGTTAATTTGGTTAACTTTCAAACAAAAACATATATTTCAGTTAATTTCAATGTATTTTTTATATGTTTTATACTTGTTTTAACCAAAAGACGAAAACATATAAATTTCGGTTAATTCGGTTAACCGACCAAATTAACTGAAGTATTTTGGTTCGATTAACGGTTAAAGGATTATACAGTTTGGTTCGGTTAATAACCGAATCGACCATTTGAACACTCCTAATCAAATATGTCTGACTATTGATGCTATTTATAAAGCTAAACTTAAATTTTAATTGGTATATAAATTTAATATTAATTAAATGATAATTAATATGCTTAGAATTTTTTTCGTGTAATAACTCTATTTTACATCAATAAAATTAGCCTAACTTTTTTAACTAATAATTGTATTTTAAAATTTAATTATAATTATTACATTTTTCTTATATTTTATACTTGGAGTTCTAAAATAGCTCAATTTTAAATTTAGCACAATTTTTTTTATGTCATAATGTTTTGACTAATAATTGTAATTTAAATTATCATAACTTCTATTTTACTTCAACTGTTTAACTAATAATAATTCTAAACTAAATATTATACTAATATAATTGAAAATAAAGGGTATTCTCGTTGATTCAAAAGTTTTTCAAACTCACGCTTTTACATGTATTATAGATTATAAATGATTTAAAAATTAAATGAAGTTTTAGTTAAAATGATAAATACATTGAAAACTATAATGTATTAAGTTTGAATCACATCAAACGTATCTGTTTAGATTTCACATATTTAAAATGATAAAAGGAAATCCCCACAATAATGTTTATTATTGGCATGATAATAAATTTAGCTCTCAACATTTATATCTTTTGTCAATTTGGCTTTTATTTTCTTTTTTAGCTAAATTTGACTATTAACTTTTTCAGAAAAAAGTCAAGTTGATTTTTTAATGGAAAGGTTAATTAAAATATTAAATTTTAAATGATGTTGGTGCGACAATCCACATAACAATCAAAGTATACTTCATGCTAATATGACAATATTTGTTTTATATACTTATGGAAATATTTAAAAAATAGTATGAAGTACACGTGGATTGCCATACATTTTGTCATGTTTAAAAATTTAACATTTTAATCAATATTTTCATTAAATAAACAATTAGACTTTTTTTAAAAGGTTGATGGTTGAATTTGATTTTTTTTAGAGGTTGAGAATTAAATTTAATTCAAAAAAGAATTAAATATTTAATTGACAAAAAATAAACGATAAAAGTTAAATTTATCATAAATTGAAATGAGAATGAGAGTAAAATATATTAAAGAGGGAGAAATAAAGAAATGAAGTGGCGCGGTGACATTGAGCACAGTCCTCAGTTTGGATCAAGGTCATGTGCGCCGACTACAGATACCACCTCCTGCTATTTTTTATATTTTAAAATTTTAAAGAGTGGATTGTTATTGAAGATGAAGGTTTGTATTTGGAAGTCACATCATCATTTTGGTGCTTTATATAAACTCATTCATCTTAATTCCTTGGAATAGATTCACCGCAAATTGCATGGAATTAGAACTTACATAATATAATTAAAACCAAAAGCCCCGGAACTGGGTCCCTCTAACTCTACCCTACGCCTTCCACTTCTGCCATGCTGCTTTCATTTCAACAACCTTACCCCTTTTTTTCATTTCAATCTTCATCCTCCTTTTCTATTTATATGATATAACCCTTACTATATGCTTTCATTTATTTTTTTTCACTTTTCTTTTAAATTTTTTTAATTACATTAATTAGTTACAAATGTTAAATACTTACAAATGAAAATCTTAAAAATTCTATCTACTCATTATGATGTATTTATATATATATATATTATAAAAATTCGTTAATATTACAAGTTAATCAAGTACTAATGATTAATATATGTCTATTAAATAATTATTACTATTGCTTTGATGGTTTTTTTGCCTTTTCATATTTTTATATACTTTTTAATCGAGATTGAACTTATGCTTGATGTATTTATAAACAATTTTTTTACTACTGCATCAATAATAGATCTTGTAATATATTTTTTTTAAAATTATCTTTTAACATAAAATGTTTTCTTTCATCAAAATTGTGTACATACCGATTGAGTTGATGTTACAAGTCAACTTAATACTAATTCACAATTGATGACAACATCATGATAAACAATTTGATATTGTTAATTTGATGTATTTTTGTGTTTAAATTTTGTTTTACTCACAATTAATCCGTTTTTATTTTAATATCATACATATTTAATGTGTTATTGTAATTAATTAATTTAAAATTATACGTTTGATTATTTATTATGTATTTTTTTTAAAAAAATTCGTAATTTTGGATAAAATTTCTAACATATATGAAAAACAAATCCAAGAGGGTTTAACAACCTGATAGGTCTACTCTTAACTTCCTTCTTGGGATCCATAATCTTATATAATCTTATTAGCAAGTATTAAATGGAAATGGATACCCTATTTTATCCATCCATTGCACTGCCTTCAAAACACTATAAAATAACATAAAATATTATTTTTTTTAAAATTTCATAATCGTATTTAATGATTACTGTGTGACTAGCTTAATTATACACTTTTTGGAATTATATGATTATTTAGGTTTTTTATTATATATTTTTTTATTTTCCAAGTGGTGACAAACGAAAAATATATAGTAGTGAAAGTTTGAACAAAGAATACGACCACACTTATTTCTTTGATGGTAAGTCGCCACTCATGGATTTTTCATTTTTAAATTTTAAGATTAATTTATTAAATTATTAGTAAATTTATGTTTTAGTTATTAAATTATAAAAAATTATAAAGTGATTACTGAACTATATGAAATTTTTCATTGAAGTCATTGAACTGTTTGAAAGTTTTTATTTAAGTTATTGGATATTCAACTTTTTAAATAAGGTCCAGTTAATGAGCTCTAAGCAACGATTCAACAATTGATACGGTGGATTAATACCCATAAACAAGTAAAAAAACAATAGATCTAAGTTGATTTGACGGTCAATATCGGAAATTACAGAAAAAAGTTGTTTAGATTTTAGTTTACAGATTCGTGACATTTAAAACTGTTTTATGAAAAGAAAACTTAATTATAGAGGAGAAGGTGGATTAATTCCTGGTTTTCCAAACAATAGAAATTAAGTTTAAAATCTGAAAGTCTCCCAGCAAATAAAATTCCTCCTTCAACTCCCCTATCTCAACATTAAGTTAATTTAACGTTGCTTTCTTATTTTATGATTCCAGCAAAATCTGATTGATGAGAATATAATTAAAAGAAAAATTATTTTACAACATTTAATATATATAAAAATGTATTTATTAAAATAATCGGAAAGCTACATTATCATGTTTGATTCATTAATTTTTTTTTTTTGAAAATATAATACTAATTTATGAAATTATCATTCTTAAATAAAATATAATATTAACGTAATCTAATATTTTATAGTAATCTTTATTATTAATAAATATTTGCATTAAATATTTAATAATAATATTTTAATTGATAATTTTTGAAATTACATTTTAATTGGCAACAAAAATATTTCAGATTTATTTTGCATGTAATATGTAAACATGCGCGTGTGCGCACTCACATATATACAATCAACATTTTATATAACAGTCTTATTTGTTTATAAAAAATTTAGATGTTATAAAGAGGTGGTTGTTATACATCTATAACAACATCTAAGACACCTATAACAACATTAATTAAAAAAAAACTATAATATATTAATAATATTGATAAGTGAGATATAGATATTATCTTTAATAAAATTTACAAATGTAATTCTATTTATTAAATATTTTTCATTTAATATTTTAACTAAAATTTATTATTTTTATTTTCCTTAGAAATAAAACTAGTTTTACTAAAATTTGAGACAGGGGCTGTCATATAGATAAAAACGTGTGATAGAGGGTAGAAATAAAATATAGAAGATAATGAAATGGTAGTTGTTATATAGGGTTGATTTGTTTTCTGCTTATATATATATATTATTTATTTAATAGTATAATTTTCTTAAAAATACTAAAATTTGTAAATGATGCATTTGATTTATTTATCAAAATTTTGTAAAGGTAATTATGAATGGAAGTGTTAAATTCCAATTAATTAGTGTTGTGAGGTAAATTTAATTGTAGTAAAAAAGAAGACATGAAATTGCGTGGGGAGTCAGAGTCACTGACAGAACACTGATTATAAGTTGAAGAGTTGAAGCAAATTGGGAAATAGACCCAAAGAAAGACAGTAAGGCGAATCCAAAGAGATTTAGATTCTTTTTTCCTTTCTTTGGGTTTTCTCTCTACAAAACCCTATTTAAATACAAGGCTGTAGCAATCTCCTTTCTCCCATGCAAATTGTCTCCCTCTCCACTCCCTTTCACCTTTCTTGACTTTTTGAGTTTCGCTCTCTGTCTCTGTCTCTTCTTCCATAACTTGTCTCCTTCCCCACCATTTCTTTCTGTTCCTTAACTTCTTCTCTTCTTATTATTCTTTTGCATTTGCAGTTGCACCCCCACTTTCATTTCATCACCCTTTCTAATATACTAATTAAGAAAACATGTCTAGCAGAAGGTCAAGATCAAGGCAATCAAGTGGCTCAAGAATAACTGATGATCAGATCTATGATCTTGTTTCCAAATTGCAGCAACTTCTCCCTGAGGTTCGAAACAGGCACTCTGATAAGGTATATATGTTTTGCCCTAATTTCTTTTTTCTAAAATTCGGAGCTTCATTCACTTTCTTTGAAGAAGGTAATATTGAATTCAAATTTATAACCCTTTTTCTTGTACTCAAGACTTAGATTAGGACTTCTTTTGTATAAGAAAATTATTAAAATCGATATCTAATAAGTTTCGCGTTGGAATATGTAAAATTTATTAAGATGAGTAAGAGACAAAAAAAAAAAAATTGCTTTGGATTTGATTCATCGGTACAGAAAAACGTGAATTTGAGAAGTTGGTTCATTTATTTATTTAAGAATTATATAAAAAAACTTAATAATATTATCTGATATATAATGATTGTTGATAGGTATCAGCTGCAAAAGTGTTACAAGAGACTTGCAACTACATAAGAAGCTTGCATAGAGAAGTGGATGATCTTAGTGAGAGATTATCGGAGTTACTAGCAACAACCGACAGTGCCCAAGCTGCCGTCATCCGTAGTTTGCTTATGCAATAGATGAGTTAAATTAGGGTTAAGTAATTTAATTTTTGTCTTATCCCTTCGCATTTATGTCTAAGTTATCCTTTGTTTATTGTTAGAGTTGTTAAGTAGGTAGCTAAGAACCTAGTTGAAGTTCAATGACTACATAATCAAGGAATTAAATAATATATATTTGTAATAATAGATCACTGATCTTGATCCACTCATCAAGCCTCTCTCAACGTGCAAACGTGATGAAGTCTCCCACTTCAAGGTATTATTAAACTCATTTTTACGACATATCCAAGCCATAATATATTTCTTAACATCACACTATACTCTTTGGTCAATCCTTAGAAGGACGGATTTGTTGAGAGAAACACTTATATGAATTTTAAATAATTTAAACACTATATTCTTTAATTTTTTATTTATAATTTTTTTAAAAATATAAATTTTTAAATTTTTATAAATATTTTAAATTATTTTGTAATTTTTGTTAACAGAGAGACCACTTTACTCATTTTCAAAATTGACAAAGATTAAAAGGGGTTTTATACCAATTTGTTATTTGAATTGTAAAATTTAACTCAACTTGAACTTAAAACACGAGTTGGCTTGAATTAATTAACTTAAAATTCAATTTTTTTTAAATATTTTTCAAATAAAATGGAAGTGATTTGTAATTAGTACACCATTTTGACGTGGAACTCTAATATTTATAAGCCACACTTATGAAAGTTAAAGATTATGTAGAGCTATAAATAAATAATTAATGGCAAGATTGGTTTGGAGGTCATACATGATATTTAATTAACAAAGATTCAAACTCTCACAATATTGTAAAATGTTTTCATCCGATTCCAATCTCGTTATATAATAAAATCAATGGCGGATTTAAGTGCTTAACTCCCTTCCACTCTCAATAACCTTACTAAAAAGAAGATAAAAAGCTTTTAGATCATTAAAAAATTATAATTTAATCATCCTTTGCAAAATTAAATTATTGAAAATCTTGTTATCTCATAGTAGAAATTAAAAACGGATATCACAATATCAAAAAGTTTAATATTTGATGCAACAATACAATGAAATATTATTATTAGTGTAAAATAAAAAAATATTAAAGTACTTAAAATAAATATTATTAAATTTATTAAATATTTATTATAATTATTTTTTTCCTCGTTTTAGGTTTTAGGTTTCGGATTATGAATTTGAGTTTTAAGATTTTAGATTTTAGGGTTAAGATTTTAGATTTTATATTACGGATTTGATGATTTAGATTTTGTGTTTCAAATTTTATTTTTTGTATTTATTTATGTTTAACGATTATAAGTAATATTTTTTTAAACTCTCAATATTTGTTGTTTTACATAAGTGACGATGTATCATCTTACTATTAACTAACGATGCATTAAATATTCTCTTGATATCGAAATTTTTTTTAAAATGATCGAAAATTTCATTATAGGTGTTAAATTATTCTATATGGTTTCAACTTTTTGTAGGAGATATGGGCAAACATATATTTAAATGGTGTACTTTAAAGTTTAAATACTCAAACTATGTGAAGTGAAGTAGCATGCATACAGAAGTTGTTTGCAGAATGAGAAGCCAAAATGAATCCCAAAGACATTTAAAAGTAAGATTTTAGTATAATCATATTTTAATGATGGGGAGTATGGGTGCAATGTTTCTTGTTTTCATGGTATGTATGTATGGGTAGTCCCTGCCTTACGCACTCAAATTATGCACAAAAGCTGCATGGGGATAAACAGCTTTGACTCTTGTGTTTGTCCTCCACTCCCTTTTATATATATATTTATATTAAATATATATATAAACATAAACTATGATGGTGCATTCACTATTTAATATAAATGTATTCAACACTGAGCCCAGAATTTTTTATTTTCTCCACATAGGCTTGGCATAACCATAAACAACGTTTAGTATTAACTTTGAGTTGTTGTATAGTCCTAAGAGACTTACAATTTTGAGAATATGTTGCAAAACTTGGAAATGAAAAACCTGCGACAACTGAGAAGGAGAACAGCAAAGAGGCAGACACACCTATAATTAATAATAATTATATTTTTAAAAAATTAAAATATGATTCAATATATATAAATTAACTTGAATCAAATTTAATACTATTATATTAAAAATATATTTATATGAAATTTTTAATAAGAAATATTTTATAGTGCAAAATATAAATATTTTAATTATATAAAATATGAGTATTTGTTTAAATCATGTTTAGCTTCAGTTATCCCTTCCAATTCTAATTTGTCATTTTTCACTCTCGTATATGTAATATATGTAATTTAAATTAAGTTTTAATTAGACATAAATTCATTATTAAGCTTATATATGATATAACTTATTATAAAATAAATTTTGATGGTCCAAAGGAAATGCTATTATAATATTTTGTAATAAATATATTTATGTTGTGTTTATTTCACTAAAAACAACTTTTAAAAAATGATTTCAGAAAAATATTTTAAACAGAATCATCCAAACATAAAAAATATCAAATTTTCTAGAAAATTAATCTATTTTTCAAAAAAAAATTCTAAAAACTGTTTTCAGTAACTTAAGATACAATTTATGAAGCAAGTATTGTTGTTGGACTAAAATTGAGATTGATTGAATAAAGTATATGAGAGATGATTAGACATTGGAAGAGAAAGTATGAATAGATGTATTTTAATAAGGAAAATGTAGTTTGATAAATAATTATTGGATTAGGATGGTGGTGGATGAAATTAGTTTTTGGTGATGTTGTTCATTATTTTTAATTAAAGTTGGTGCTTGTTTTTCTTTTCTTGTACTTTCATGATGCGACAAGAAAGTTTAACCATATCAAACCCAACCAAACACACCTCCCACATAAAAACTACCTTAAAATATTTGTTCTTTTCATTTAAAATAAAATTTCAATCTTTTATTAATAAAGTGAATGAAATTAACTTATGATATTATTTAATTTAACCTTTGATATTTATTTTTTTAATAGTTAAATTTAATCTTTAGTATTTCAAAAAGAGTCAAATCGTTTTTTAACAAAAATACTAATTAAAATTTTAATTTTTTTAATGGCATTGGCATGATAATCAATATGGTAGTCTACATATTCTTCATGTTATCGTGACACTATTTCTTATATACCATGACGACAAATAAATTAAAAATTATAAAAAAATTCAAAATATATATATATAAATTATGATTTGATTAAGACCAAATTAATTAATTCCACATTGTTATACTATCATATTAATTAATATTATTTTTATTATTATCACATAATAATACTAATAAATTATTATTGTAACCTTCCCAACCCAGCCTAGACATTATACCTAAATTCAAAAGATTACATTAGTTACCAAAATGACCGGGTAAGCTATCGGAGTTTTTAAAACAGTCATATTAAAACATTTGTTTGCTTTAGAAGAAAACTTAGTCTATTTAAAAAAAAACAAAAAAGACTCCTGAGTTTATAAAAAACCGATTTAGATTAACTATCCTATGTAATGCTGACTACTTTTCTTTAAAAAAAAACCTAGTTAATTTCTCATTTATTTATTTCTCAAAATTCAGATATAACCTAGCAGTGGAAAAGTGTTTATTCAATTTAGTTTTAATTAGTTTAAATAAGAATTATTTAATGCATAACCAAATCTAATTCCATGTTCATTATTTTAAATTCAAATTAAAAACATGTGTGCTAAATAAACCCTTGAATCCCATGCCACAATATAAATAAAACATTACAGTTCCGAAATAACAGGAATTATAAAAATAAACCTAATAATACTTTCATATAAATAAATCGTTTTTGAGCCCTCCATATGTTGTGTCCATGTCCAAACCTGATAGGTTATCTATAGAGATGGAAATAAAAGGGGAGTAAGTTATGAAGCTAAGCGTAAGTTCCATCACAAAAAAATCAGTGCAGAATCATAAACCAATCATACATAATAACAATTTCTAGTAAAGTAACAATCATATAGTACAACAGAAATTGACAATTCATTTGAGCATGCCTATGCTGATGATGCAAAGCAATTTCAGTTTAATAAAAAAAAAAGGTCCTACCCCACCGCTACACTCCACAGTAATAATTCCCTAGAAATCTTATATCCCGGACACTCTAATTTGTGGATGAACCACCAGTGTTGCAGCTTAATATGTTGCCAGTAGTTGTGAATACACAACGGGTTTGCAGTTAAAAGTTGCTAGTAAAATTGCGGTTGAACAACCAGTGTTTGCAGGTTAATTGATCTGTCGTAATTTGATATGCCAAATTAGACTTTCTCGATATACTTAAAGAGTTTATTCTCAAGCAAAGGAGCATCTTTTTCATAGTTTTTCGTAATTTATAGATTTTAAGTTAATAAGTGTAAATGCCTCGTTTTTACTCATTTTGAGACCCAATTTGGCAAACACTGCTATTGGGGGGCCCTAACGTGTGGTTGAGTGGTGTAAGGACGTGTTGGAGGTTGAAAAAAAGCCAAAACGACGCCAAAGGAGAGGGTATTGTGATATCTTTTATGCGGGTATCACGATATCCAAACCTTGGTGTAACGACCCGATAGTCAGGGGTGTCAGAAAGTGCATTCCCAGGACTCTGTTCAGGTAAATCAGACTCGAAAATATTTGTTAAAAATATTTACGAAGTTAGTTGAGTAGTTAACTAGAGTTTGGTTAAGTAAATTTGCATGATTTATAAGTTGTTAAGGTGTAGGGATTAAATTGCATAAGTATTAGAAGTTGAATTATAAATTAAAAATTAATTAAAGAGACTAAAGAAATAATTATGCCCTTGTTCCATTACGTGGACGGCATTAATGATGATTATATATATATATGTTATATTATATAATAAGAAATATATGTGTGTGTGTGTGTGTGTTATAATATTAGTAATAATAAAAGAAAGAATAAAGAAATAGAAATAGAAAGGCATGCAAAAATTTGTGAAAGAAAAGAAAGGGAGAAAGGAGAAAGAAACGCACGGCTAAGGGTTTCTAAGTTTCCAAACTTTAATGGGTTAGTCAATTTAGTCTATTTTCTTGTAATTTTTATATTTTTAGAATCCCGATTTTTAGTACTACCCGAATCATGTTGTAAATTGATTAAGATTTTGAATGTTGTTAATGTTGAATAGTTTTAGTATTAGGGGTTAAATTGATAGATTTTTAAGCTAGAAATGGAAATGAATTAAATTGTAGAATAAATTGTAAATTTTGAGTAATAGGGACTAAATTGTGAAAAATTTAAAATCTAGGGATTTAATTGAAAATAGGGAGCTAAATTTAGCTTAAAGCGAAATTAGTATAAAAATATAGGATTAGATGTGAAGAATAAAAATTAGTCTCGGTTTAGGGGCTAAATTGGAATTTAAGCAAATATTGAGTAAACATTGAAATATTCAATATGAGATTGAATTGTGTTGTATTGATGCATTTTGATTGTTTTAATTTTGTAGCTAACGTCATACTGGAATCCTCGACTAAAAAGGGGAAGGATAAAATCGACGTCGAATAGCTCGGAATCCACAGTTTGTATTTCTATAATCCGAAACTAGTTGTTAATTATTGTATTTTGATTTAATGCATATGGTAAATGGTTGAGGTGAGTATTTTGGCACTTTGATAGTGAATTGAAATTATAGTTTATTGAAATGGATTGAATTGGTATATACATTATGAATGTATTGATTATTTGAATTGAAATGAATGAATGTGTAAATGTGATAATGTGCAAATATGATAATTGGATATTGGTTGTATTTGAAAAGTGAAATGAAACCCTATTAACTGTATAGAGCTGAGTCAGATATAGATGGCATGCCATAGGATAGGAAGAGTTTAGAGATTTCTTCGACTTCGAGTCGATGAGGCACTGGGCGCCAATTTGCTTCAGTTTAGCCGATGAGACACTAGGTGTCAATTTATATAACATTGGGCGCAGCTATTACTTCGGATTGATCCGATGAGGCACTGAGTGCCAAACTGGTGTGTTGGTTGGATCTGTGTATCCGTCTGAGTCTAAGTCGTGTTAATAGGGGTAAATAAGTAATAAAGTTCTATAATTGATATTGACATAGCATGGCATGTGAAATAGAAATGAGATAGTGGATGGAAAATGAAATATGAAATATGTTGTGAACAAATGGAATATATGAGTTATGTACTCATTAATTGAATATGGAATGGATAATGCCATTGTTTAAATGAAATGTGGATTGATATATGAAAAAGCTATTTACATAACAAGTGATGTGAATTAAGATATTTGTTAAACAAAACAAATATGATAACATGTGAAAATTGGGTATGGTAGGAAAAGATATGGTAATATGCCTGAATTTGAAATGATGGTATATGGTAATTGTAAACTTAGACAATAGTATGTTCGTAAAATTCAAATTATGCATTCTTGTATAATTATGTCTTTAATTGTTCTGATTATAGAAATATCACTGAGTTTTACTCAGCATACGGTTTTGTTTTTCGTGCGTAGGTTAGGTACTTCTCTTTTGATCGCCAATTCAGCATCCAACAACGATCCCGATCTCAAATGTGGTGATGTTTATCTTTTGTAATGGCATGTACCTAGGATGTGTTTGGTTTTTAATGAATTTGGTATATGTGATGTAATTGAGTTAGAGTATAATGTTGGTTTGGTATATATATAAACATATGTTTGTGTCAGAAGCCATAATTTGGGCATATTGATTTGACCCTAAGATTGTTAGGTGTATGTGAAATTAATATTGATGTTTTGGTGGTTATAAACTAGGCTAAATGGAGTGATTTTGGTATGTTTTAAACTTTGATTTGAATGATGCATTGATGATATGTTTTGATGATGTAAATGTGGTACCAATGAGGATACATTGGTTAGGCACCTAGATGATTGTTTTGGCATGTTTTCGGGATTGTCGCTCCTCCGCCTTTCTCTTCATCGTCAAATTAGGTGTGGGATTCAAATCTGGTTACTACTTTCTATTTTTAAATCGATTACTATCTTGTTTTAAGAATCCCTTTCCTTCGACTTTTCGTAGTTATGCATTACCCCTTCGTTTTTGAGTTTCTAGACGATAGAAGTGAAGGGAAATTGTTGTTTTCTAATATATGTTGATAGGGTAAAGGTTAGGGACTGTTGCGGTGGCCAAAACGGTGTTTTGAGGGCTAAAATACGGTGGTTTCGTAGCCTCCCCGACGGCTACAGAGGCGTGTGCCTCGACACACGGCCGTGTGGATTTGTGAATTAGGGTTTCCGGCTGATTTTGGTTGCCACATGGCCTGGCCATACAGGCGTGTGACCGATTTGGGGATTTTTGTCAGAATCCACAAGGCCGTGTCCTCTGAGTACACGGGCGTGTGAGTTTGGGGAATGAGGGATTTGGAGTCACATGGCTGTGTGACAGTTTGGGAAAATTAGGGTTCCCACAAGGGCGTATGTTTCGGGACACACGATCGTGTGACTGATTTGGGGCCTAGAGATTCTACACGGGTGTGTGTTATGGGACACACGGCCGTGTCTGATGGCCACACGGGCGTGTGACACCTTCACACGGCCGTGTCTGCCCTGTACCCAATATTAGGGAAATTAGACAGTGAGTTACACGGCCTATCCACACAGCCGTATCCCTGTACCACATGGGCATGTGCCTCTGTCACACGGCCGTGTGCCTCCCCTCATACGGGCGCTTGGATCTCCACACGGCCGGAGCACATGGGCGTGTGGCCCTAACTCGCCAAATTCTGATTTTAGGGAAAATCGAATGCCATTGTGAGCCTATGTGTTCTAACCCCTCAACTAAGCTTATTGAAGGTGAATACGATTCTGTTCTGACTTCAAATTATATACTGCTTGTAAGTGAATGTGTGCTATGTTAGATACTGAATCTGAGTGCATAAGTGTGCACGTTTCTGTAACTAATTGACTGACTGTAAGTGGTTGCTTCTGAATGACTGCCTGAAATTGTATTCTGAATTGGTGCATCTGCATTCATACATCTGTATACATATATTTGCATACATACATCTGCATGTAAAGTATTTTGGGTTTGGATTTTGAAGAAGATGAAGATTTATGATTTGGCAGTTTAACTGCATACTGAAGCCCCTAATACCCAGAGGGTCGAGGGCAGTCTCAATACCCTGAGGGTCGTGGACGATTTGACTGTACGGCGGATTTCTACACTACACTGTACAGCACATACGTCAGCATCATTGTGTATCATTGACTGATCTGGCAGTTTTACTGCACTAATCGGTATAGCAGATTACCGCATTGCACTGTACCGCATGTACGTTAGCTACGCTACGTATCACTATCTGATCTGGCAGTTCATACTGCGTGTCTGTACTATGGTTTATCGTATTGCACAGTACAATTTATACGCTAGCTTTGCTGCGCAATATATGAGACTGGCAGTTTATCTGCACACTGTTAGCCTCAATTCCTAGAGGGTCGAGGGCGGTCTCAATTCCCTGAGAGTCGAGGACAGTGCTGATGATCATCATTGCCGAGAAACCCGGGATGACATCCTATAGAGTATAAGGTTGGATGGCTTTTCGAGGTCCTACTCGAAGTGTGAGTATGGTTGGGTTGATTAAATCCCTACAGTAAGTGTAGGGTTGGACGGAGATGGTGTGTTGGCTGGATAGGTGGGTTATTTTATAACTCATTTGCACTCATATGCATCTGAATGAATCTATGTGACTGAATGTGACTGTATGATTCGAATGAAATGTCTGATTGATCAGTTTGCTTGAATGTGATACTATGACTGAATGTGTTACTGATCGACTGAAAGGCACGTGTGCCTATGCGATTTCTATAGACTTTCTCTATAAATGTCTGACTGAACTGTTATTGTGATAGTGTGACTGACTTGTAAACTGTTGCTATTGTATTTGAATAGCACGTGAGGTTAGGTGTGTCTGTTTGTTCCATATGACTGTAAGGTGCATATAGTGTGTGTTTGATGTTGGGCGAACTCGCTTAACTATTATCTGCCTGTAAGTGTGTTCTTCTTCTAAACTGCTTCTAGTTCCCTATTTCCATTTCTGTAGTTTAATTAATTTTGATCTCACACTGAGCTTGAGTAGCTCACCCCCTCTTCTGTTTCCCCTTTTCAGGTACAGTTTTAGATCCTCAATGCTAGACTCAGTACGCGGAGGACTCGGATAGTCTTGGTGGAAATGAGTTATAAGCTTTTATTTTCAGGTTTAATTGTTATTCGTTTAAGTTTTCATTCGTAAGTGTTATACTATTGAACTTACCGGGGAATTTAAATGATTAAACATTTTTGAATTGATTCGTGATAAACGTTTTTGGAATTAAATTTTTAAACGACTTGATTTGTAAAATTTTCTTACGATCACTTCGGTGATCAATGTAGCGTTCCAAGTTCGGTCTAGACTTCTAAGTCGGGTTTGGGATGTTACAAAACTTGTTGTTTCAGGCACATTTTAGCTCCACACGGCTAGACACACGGGCCTGTGACTTGGCCGTGTGAGACATATAGCTAGCACACAAGCGTGCGAGGCCATTTCAAGAGTTTACACGGCCTGACACACAGGAATGTAGCTTGGCCGTTTAACCCAAGTCAGAGAGTTACAGGGGCACGGACATAGGCTGGGACACGGCCATGTGTCCCTATTTCAAATGTCCACACGACTGTGTGACCCCTGCAGTTGAATTTTTCTAACTTTTTCCTAAAGTTTCAAATGTTCCCGATTTAGTCCCAAAACACTTTTAAAGTGATATTAAGGCCTGCTCGAATAAGGGATGATATGCTTGTATAATATTGGATTATGTTATGTTCATTGAAATGTTTTGAAAGGAATAATTTATGTTACGTTTATTTGGTAATGCTCCGTAACCCTATTCCAGTGACGAATACGGGTTAGAGGTGTTACACTTGGAATTCCAATAACTTTAACAGACTTAAAGATTGGAGACCACCTTTCAATAGTATCGTGATATCCACTTTGGGTATCGCGATATCCACCCTCCAAGAAGACCCCTAAGTTGGAAACTGACTAGGGTATCGCAATATCATCTTCTTGGGTATCGTGATACTGATGTCGCGAGTGGACAAAATTAGACAAAAAGGTAATATTTGTCCACTCGAATCACCAATCATACAAGGCCCATGTAGGGGTAATTTTGGAAAGAAAAGTTCATCAGCCATTAACTTAAGACAACCAATTTTGGCTGAGGAGAGAGATATACGCACATTAGTTTAGTTTTAGTTTAGTTTCAGCCTTAGTTTTTTTGCAACTTTTTCTAGGGTTTATATTTTTTCTTCTCTTTTCTTAGTTTTCTTAGTTTTAGAGTTTATTTTACTGCACTTTCTTCTTATTCTTAGTATTGTTATAGTTAGTTAAGTTAGTTATCACTGTAGTCTAGGTTTATTTGCAATTTCAGTCCCTATACTTTGGTTGTAATAACATTTTTGGTTTTAGTTTAATGTATTTCAGATTTTTTTTCATTTAAATCTATTAAAGTTTATTCCTTTTATGTTTATTGCTTTAGATTTTCTTGCGGAATGCTTTTCGTTTCATGTACTTTAAGCTTTCTTGCATTAAAATATCTTTTTTTTATATTTTTCTTAAGCTTTACTTTAATTACTTATTTGCTTTTTATTTCCATGGTTGTTAGTTGTATTTTCATCATGAGTAGCTAAACCTTTAAGGGGGTTGATTGATGGAGATGTGGTGAGTTGATTTTTGGATGAAGGCTCAAATCATAATAAATTGGATTAATTTGAATGAACCTAACAACTTAGGACTGACGTCCCTAAGGAAACATCTAGACAAGTGAGACCGAGAGGTAATCTTGTTGTGCACCAATTTATTAGTCCTCAATTACCTGGTGAGATCGAGAGATAAACTGGACTAATTTGTTTAATTTGGTAAAATTGGTATCGAGAGATAAAATTGAGTCACTTTAGCAATTTAAGTGATTTAAGTCCCCTATTCGAAGATCAACAAACCACATCGAAGTCAACCGACCATCGTTAGTCATTTATTGGTTAATTTTGTAGTTTTGTACTCTTTACAATTTGGTCCCTAGAGTAGCGTATTTAATTTCCTTGCAACATTTTCTTATTATGATTTACCGTATTATAAATTCGTACCAGTAGCCGTTTAGACTCTAAAGTGGACGTTGTTTATTACTCAATCACCATCTCCTTTGGGTTCGACCCCACGGAGTAAAACAGCATTGCAGTAAAATTGCACTTTAAATTTGCTTTATAAAATTGTTTATTTTCTGCGCACTAGCACGACGCGGTCATTAGTACACTGCCAATAGTTGTGAATGCACAATGAGTTTGCAGATAAAAGTTGCAAGTAAGTTTGTGGATAAACCACTAGTGTTTGAGATACACTACTAGTACTTCCTCCATTCAAAGCGTCCTAGCCCATACAATGTAGTATGACATGCTAGTAACAGTAGACATGTTTAGCATGTACAGTAGCAATAGACATGTACTTAGTTTTAGCGATAACAGTAGTCAAGCTGACCATGCAATCAAAAACGCAGTGGCACGAGTTACAGTAATAGTATATTAGTAGACCAATGATAGTAAACATGTACCAATCATTTATCATGCATATACAATAACAATTTAGTCAATCAGATCATAGATTTCAACATTAATCATAATATCATGGACTAAATTGAATGAGATAAAAAGCTAAAAATTGTTTGGGGACTATTTAAGGACTAAACCGGACAATTCACAAATTTTTGGGCAAAACTATAAAACAGGGGGCACATGGCCGTGTGACCGGGCCGTGTGCGATGCCATAAGCCATGTGGAGGGGTTACATGGTCATGTGGCCAGGCCATGTAACAGACTGTGGCCGTGTAGAAAATTACAAGATTAAGTTATAGAGGGGACACTACCATGTGGAAGGATCTTGGTGTCCTACACACCTCATAGTGTCGGTATGATACATTGCAGTGTTCACAGTCTCACTGCCAGATCAAACATAATTATGGGTGGTTTAACCACCAATTCAATACAGAACACTTCCTTCAATTCTTAACTTCCACCCCCATACAATTGCAGCATAGATAGCAAACATATATATAATGCAGTTGCAATTGCAATCACACATTTATAATATTACAATGTGTCAATATCATTAATATCTAACTCATACCGATGTACAGAATAAATTAATATTCATGATAAACTAGCTTACACAATTCAGTTCAATTCATACTCATCCTGCAGATGGTTTACTCTCGCCTCGCACATCAACTGCAACGCTAACAGAAATTTGACATTTAGGCTCACACACCCGTATGGCTCCACACGGCCTGACACACGCCCGTGTGTCTCAAATCTGAAGTCAGTGAGTTACACGGCCTGGACACACACCCGTGTCTTGCCCGTGTGACTCCAATTTGAAGTTAGAGAGTTACACGACTTAGACACACGCCCGTGTGTCTTACCCATATGACTCAAATTCGAAGTCAGTGAATTACACGAGCTAGACACATGCCCGTTTCCCGGCCCGTGTGACCCCTGTATCTCACTTCCCACACACAGTCTATCACTGTATCACCCCTTACCCAAGACCGTTGCCGGAGTCGAGCATGAGGCATTACTAGACTTAACTACTAATTCGGGGCATAAAAAAATTTGAAACTGTCTATCTGCATCATGTTGACTAAATTGACCATAACTCGAGTTACAAAACTCGAAATTTAGATCCGTAAATTTTCCTTGAAACTAGACTCATATATCTTCTTACTATAATTTTTCCAGAATTTTTCATATGGCCAATTAGTACAGTTTATTCATTAAAGTTTCCCTTGTTTCACTGTTTGATGGTTCTGACCTATCTTTACAAAAACTCAGTTATCTCATTGTACAGAATTCAAATAATGTTCTCGTTTATTCCAATCAAAAATAGACTCATTAAGGATTCTAATCATATAAACTTGATCTATGATTATTTTTAACACATGCTCAACATATATAATTAACATGAAAAAAATAATATTAAAATATTTTTCTAACTCGGATTCGTGGTCCCGAAACCACCGTTCCGATTAGGGCCAAAATCGGGCTGTTACAATCACATGCCCATGTGACCCCAAATCCAAAGTCAGGGAGTTACACGCTCCACCACACAGCCTGCACACATGCCCCTGTGCCATTGACAGTCCGGTTTCTAACAAAGAAAAATGCAAAAAAAGAAGGGATTTCGATATTGACCTACTACACGATGCTATAGAAGTACCACAATGTAAATTCCAAGCTTAAAACAAGTTCCAACATCCAATTCAATAAAACATTCGTAAATACGCAATTAACAACAACCAATTTTTCGTCGATACCTTCGACTCACCTTACAAAACGAATGGAAGCCTACTTACCGCGAATTCCCAGTACACGCTTGATTTCTAGGTAAAACGGGAAGTGTTAGGCGTCTCTTGAGTCCCTCCTAGAACATCAGAACACAACGAACAACAAAATTAACAATTCAAAATTTTGACGATTTTTCCCCAATTTGCACAATAATAATATAACAAAACAATCGATCCGATTTACCTTAAAGCACACCAGAGCAAACAATATCGCGACTCAACGTAGCAATTACGTAGGATGGATAGAACAAAATGAAAATTTTGAGATGAACATAAACAAATAAAAAATGGAAAGAAACGAAAAATAAACATCTAAAGAATATTAGAGAGAAAGAATATTTAAAATTCATATCAGTTTTACGGAAAAATGCAAAAACATAAATCCTTATTGCATACGCAGAGACTCGAACACGGAACTAGAGAATAGGCAATTGCTTAACCAGTGAACCAGCAAGCTCATTTTTTACACAAAAAGTCATATGATTAAACTTAAGCAAGGAAACCTAAGCCAAGGGTTCAAATAAAGAAATTAACAAAATCCCAAAATTAAAGTGACTTGAACCTCAGACCTCAAGTAAGCAAACATAACATGCAACCACAAAAGCATACATATATTCATCAACACAACTTAATAATAGAACTCAAATGTTGGGGCGTTACATATACTTGATAAACTAGATGGCGGAATAGAGAGAACCACTATCGATATTATCGTAGTTAGGTTATAGGAAGTTTAAGGAGAAGTATTGTGTGGAACTACATAAGAATCAGAGTTTCACAGCGAAAACGTGGTAGTTTTTTGAAAAGAGGAATAACAAAATTTGTGGTTAAGCAATTGATATGCCAGCAGGAAAATTTCGAGGACAAATTTTTTTTAAGGAGGGGAAAATCGTCATGCCCCAAAATATAGAGGGCTAGTTGTAAGGAATAGACATGAATCAGCATCAGGCTTAATGGTTAAGTGTTATTCCCCTATCCTAGAGGTCCTAGGTGCAAGCCTCCTTCATTTCATTTTTTTCTTTAAATTTTTAGCAACTTAGGATAAAAACCACACTAAAACAAATATTAATTGGAGTGAAAACTGAATAAGAAATAGGCTTAGGCCTAATGGTTAACACGCCACTCTTCCCTCTTACACACCTAAGTTTAAACCACACCTTTCCCCTCCCACTTTCCTTTTAATTTTGCCCAAAATTTAGGAAAATTACCCTTGCCACCCCTAGGGTTTACAAACCTTAGATATTTAGTCATTCTTACTCATATTTGGATTAGAATAATATTCTTTTTCACAATTCTAGTAAAATTCCTCTTCATCCTCTATTTATTTTCTTCCTATTTTCTTTTCCCCCTCTTTTCTCTCATAATTGCAACACATTTCCATCCTTGAACTATTGATTATTTTCTTTCTCGTATCAAATTAACCCTATTTCTTGAATTTTTAACAGTGTTAGAATTATCGTTAAGTAGCATCCTTAATTTTTGTCAAAAATCGGTAAGTACATCTCAACCCTAATGATTAAATCTCGAAATTTCATAGTACTTCTATCCGAGGCTAATTCTTCATTCAAGCTAATAAATCCTTTACGATCTTTTGTGATTCTTGCCGAATTTTTCTATTAGTCTTGTTAAATCTTGAAAACATTTGTTAATTCATGTGAATATGTTGTTTGAAGGACTTGCTTTAGGTACGTTAGATCAAATTTGAACGCAAGAGACAACGTTTGAGTTTTCGGTGAAAGGTGTGTATTCTTTTACAAGCGAATCAGGGCAAACTGTGCTTGGGATTAAGGCCACACGGTCTGCCACACAGGCGTGTGGACCACACGACCCTCCACGTGGCCATGTGCCATAGAAACCCTCGTGTAGTTCATGAACCACATAACCTGTCATACGGCTGTGTCTCCCTTGTACGTTATGTTTGCATTTGCCACACGACCATGTGACCTCTCCACACGATCTATAGCACCTCACGTGACCAGGCCACATGACCATGTCCCCTTGTTTTTCAGATTTTATAGTTTTGCTCAGAAATCTTATGATTTGTTCAATTTAGTCCTTGAATGGTTTCCGAACTATTTTTAGTATTTTATTTTATTCAATTAAGTCCCTAATAATATGAATAATGTTGGAATCCATGATTTAATTGACAAAATTATTATTGAATATGTTTGATATGAGAACATTACTTGTTTACTACCACTCTAATTTTGATGAACTGATAATGTTTTTTATACCATCGTGGTACTGATTGCATGAAATACATGCCTACTGCTGCCGTTAAGTCGAAGACACATTAAGGCAGTTTAATGTTACTATTATGATATGTTATAATAATGATAATTGCTATTGTATATACTTGTTATAAGCATGTTAATGCTACTATACTTATCTATTATAGCATGTCATGTTGCATTACATGGGGTGGGACGATATGAACAAAGGAAGTGTTAGCAGCTTGTTTGCACCGTTTAGTGGTTAATCCACATCATATTAGCAACTTTTATCTGCACCAAATAGTGGTTTATCCTTAATGAACTAGCCACTTTTATCTGCACTGATTAGTGATTTATCTACATCGTACTAGTAGTTCATTTACACCGCTTAGTGGTTCATCCACACTGTGGTGTAAAGGTAGAGGAGTTTTGGGGAACACCTACCATGGAGTGTAGTGGAGTTGTGTAACATCCCGAAATCTGGGGTTAGAAGTTTTGAGGTTTGTAGTTAAGGTTGGTCAGTGGATTGAACCTTTGGGGTCAATTTCGCGTTTTAATGTCAGAATAGGCCTGCTGGTCTGGTGGTTAGTTGTGTGTTAGTGTATCTCTAGGTCTCGTGTTCGAATCCTTGTGAGTGTTTTTGATATTTATTTGTTTTTATGTTGTTTTATTTTATTTTTAAAATGGCAAGTTAACTTTAAAATAGAAACTAAGTTTTACGTTCTTCATTTTTTTCTTTTCTTTTTCTTCCCCATCGTTCCTTTATTTCATTTCTATTTTAATTGCATTTATTTTTTCTTCTTCTATTTTACGCAATTTATTTATCGTTCCGTCGAAGGAGATTGCTCTTGTGTGTTTCATGTTATCAGATGTGAGTCAGAATAGTTTTGTAGAGGCAAAACGGTTAATCCTTGTTGTTGCAATTCTGATTTAAGGTGTGTTTCTGAAACTGTTGATTTAAGTGTTGAGTTATTGATGGATTGCATGATATTTTGCATATTTCAGTACATTTTTGGATTTCCAAAGGATGAGGATCGTTTCGATGTCAAAAACACGAATTTCAGGTTGTTTTGGTGTGGTTTCATGACCATACGGGCGTATGCCCCATATGGGTGGCTCACACGGCCATGTGAAAATGGGAATTAGGGTTTCGGGGCAAATTTTGGTACCACACGGTCTGGCTACACGGGCCCACACGATCGTGTTTCATCCACTCTTTATTTTTGGCATTTTTAGACAGTGAGTTACACGGGCTGCTCATACGGGCGTGTGTGGCCTTCACACGGGCATGTGTGGCCTTCACATGAGCGTGTAGACTCCCACATGAACTGGGCACTTCTACACAACCGGGGCACACAGCCATGTAGCCCTATTTTGTATAATTTTTGTTTTGAGTCATAAACTGTCTGTTTTATGTTTCTGTGTAATCCAACCCTCGTTCAAGCCTCGATAAGTGTGTTTGGGACTCAATTTAGGTTGGTTCGTGTATATATATGTGTTTATGGGCTTTAATTTTATTTCTCGTTTATATGATGAATAAGTATGAGTTTATTATTATTGTCGTAACTGAATATTAGAATACAAGTGTAATCAAATCTGAATCTGTTCAACTGGAAATGTTAATGTCCGTTTCTGTATATTGTTTGCGTAATGTGTGCATTGTTGCATAGCACGAAAATTTTGGGATCTGGTTATGAAGAGAAGGAAGACAGATTTAACAGTTTTAACTGTGATACTTTTGTATAGCAATTTATCGCACTATCCTATACGTATATCAGCTCAGTTGTATACAGTTACTCAAGTGGCATAGTTCCACGTTGTAGTGTGTTGGGTGAATGAACCTATTATGGTTCTATGTGGTGTGCATGGTGGATGGCCACTATAGCCCTTATGTGGTGTGCTAATGGACGAAGTGGTGTTTGGTTGGTGGGGTGGGATTTTGACTTGTGCATCCGTTCGCATCTGAATATACGTCTGTTGTCAGAACATTTTGTCTGTTTGTGTGAACTTTTGGTTATTAACAATATAGTTAATGTCATGTAATATGTTCTGATTATTGCATATGATTGGAACATCATTTCTGTGGTTTGATATTGTATTTGACGTATCGATTGAGACTTTTGTAAGTGATATTTTTATACATATGCTTGTCTGAAGTATTTATTGTGTCACTTCGTCTTTTGCCATCTATTCATGTTTCGGATTCACACTGAGCTCGCGTAGCTCATCTCTGTAGTGTTTTTCCTTTCAGGTACATTCTGTGTTTTGGAGCTGGACTCGATATACCGGAGGTCTCAGAAATAAATGGTTTGACTCGGTTTAAATAAAATCTCATAAGTTTTATACGGTAAATTTTAAGTCGGTTTATAAGACGACTATATAAACTATGGTACAAGTTTTTATGCTGGACTTTCAAAAGGTGTTATTTGGATTGAACTTTAGAAACTGTGGATTTTATTTCTAAATGTTTGCCGCTGGTTTAATATTGTTTCAAACATAATGAACAAAAAGGTTTTCTTGGTTTGAATTAAAGTTTTTGTTTCCGCCACATCTTAGTGGCCAATGTAACCTCCAGGATTCAGTCTAAACTTCTAGGTCAGGTTTCGGGGCGTTACAAGTTGGGTAAGACCTATTCTGATAAATTGAAATTGCATTGATTCATAAGCATTTACATGGCTATAACACTAAGATATTATATTGATGAATTGTTCTGCACTTATGATATTCTATATTGCTATCCAATTGCGATTTATTCTATGAGTTGATATTCTAAATGTTTTGTCCACTGTTTACATTGGTTTTCTTGTGATTGAATTCACACTGAGCTTCATAAGTCACTCTCCTATTTTATTTCCACCTTTGTAGATAACTCACCAGATTAGGACGCGAACTCGACATACGGAGGACTTGGCTCGAATTGACTTTTTTTTACTATAAAAGTAGTTTATATTGATTATTTGAAATTTTGTTAATTTGGGAACTGTATCGCTATATTTGAATTGTAGCATAAGACATTTATTTTGAGTTTATTTAGCATGCATGCTATTTAATATAAATTTAGGATAACGTAACATGGATGTAGAATTAATTTAGCTTAAAACTATTCTGATTTTACTTATGTGAAACTAAGTCGAATATTTTGTTTCGCTGCTAAACTATAATTAAAATTTCTATTAATAAACAAATTAGGAATTAGCTAAGTATTTAAAGGAAATCACCGCTACAAGAAAAATGTTAAACTTAATCAGTTTTATTTAATTCATGAGTTTTTCTAAAAATAGACTATATTTCTTTCAAAGATAAACAAGTGTTTTAAAAACTCCAATAGTTTATTGGGCCATCTTGGTGGCCGGTGTAATCTCCCGAATTCGGATCTAACTCTAAACCGAGTTGAAGAGTTAAAAAAATGTTTAATAGAAAAGATGAAATTAATTGAGTTTCTTCCTCACAAAAAAAAAATCCAATGAATATATTAATTAAATTTAGTGAAAAATTATAATTATCCTGAAATTAATTTTTATTTATAATTATTTAATCATCAAGTGTCAAAAATTATATAGAGAAATGATATTATTTTAAGTACGTCACAGAAGCAAGATTTCCTTATTTGTGGAGAACATTAGACTTGTTTTTATGGTTATGTGCGACACACGTTTATTATTTTTGTTAGTTTTTAAATAATGTATTTTTAATTATTGTAATTAGTATAAAGTAATATTTGTTATTTAAAATTTTAAGTATAATTAAATATATTAATTATTTAACAATTTAAATATTATAATAAAAAATTAAATCATAATTAAAGTATTTTTATCATATTTATTATACTTCATATAAAGAGAAATATTATTCAAAACAATAACTAATTATTTTAATCATTAAAAATTTATTGCTCATGAAATATTCCTATTTGTTATTAAATCATTTGTACAAACTATAAAAATAGATATAGTGTAAATTAAATTCTTCCCTATTCTATTTTTTAATAATTAATAAATTGATCGTAATAGTTTGTATAATATAATTATAATATATTAAATTATATAAATGTATTATCTATAAAATTTTATATATAAAAATAAAGTTACTTATTATATAAATAATTAAATTTGCTATTTAAAAAAAAGTAATATATATATTCTTTTTACTTTATTGGTTGATGGAAACATAATAGCTCAATATGGAGTAATTTTTTATCTAATAAATATAAAATAAATTAATATAAAACTTAATTTTTATTTATTGTTATACAAAATCATTTACTAAAAATATTTTAATAGAATAAGAGTTCTTGTTTATAAGTGTCATAAATTTTATAAAATCAAATATGTTAATAAAATTAAAATTTTTATTTATAAATGTGATAAATCTCATAAATAATAAAAAGAGTATTTAAAATGATAAAGACGGTAATTATAATTATTTTGGTTTAACAAGTAGATAAATAAATAATAGTATGAAATTTTGTTAGATCAACTTAATTTTGTGCGAGTCTCAACCAACGATGTCCTTGTAACTGTCACAAAAAACATACGCAGGGCTGGAGTTTTAGATTATATTCAATTGATCCCCAGCGTCAAATATTTGTTTGCCAAATAGTGCTTGAATTGCTCATATGTTTCCTGTTATTATGCTTCAATGCAATTCGATTAGGGCTTGTGTCTGCCATGAATACAAGATATAGTCATAGCAAAGAACAGTGTGACAAGTATCTGAGACGTGTCACTTTCAGAGCATTCTGACCACAGGCAATGATATTAATCATCTTTGAAGGACAATTGAAAACGGAAGTTCAGTTTTGTTATAATTCAAAAATTCATCCGGACGTAAATCCTACAATTTCATTTACAGAGGATTAAGAATCGGTATAGCATACAAATTCACTGTGAAGCTACCAAATAATAGTTGCAGTAGCGCCATGGGATAACCAAAAGCCAAGGAACTATCAATCATGCATGGCATCGGCATCTGCATCCCCACCATCAACAATTGATGCTTCATTGAACATGTATTCTTTTTGGTACTCCATCAAGTACTGCGTTGATCTCCTTACATCCAGAAATAGACTGTAAACACGAGTGATGTCCTGCACTTCCACAACCATCCCCTTTCGCTTCTGGCAATTCAATGCAGAAGCTGTGATCAGATGGATAGCATATCTCAAGGAGGTCTCGTGCCCAATTTTGGTCAATAGTTGTTTTGCATCTTCAGACATCTCTACGTCTTCCTCTTGGCACCTGATGTCTAGAATCTTACGAATTTCATCCTCAGAATAAGGCTGAGTAGTGATGATTAGCAGTCTATCAAGAAGATCAATTGGAATTCCATGAGGGGATTTGTAATTTGTGCCACGGATTGAAGTTATTCCTCTATTTGTAGCAACGACTAATATCGGGGCCATCTCATTCTCAAGAGCACGGTTCAGGAAAGAAAAGCACTCGATATCAAGCATGTGCACCTCATCGATAAAGAGAACACCAGGCACGATTTCAGCCTTCCCTTCCTCCCTCCACTCTGCCACCTTCATGTCAATTTGTTCTCTCACCTCAGCACGGATTTCACCAGTATCCCCAGTGAAAAGAGCTAGAAATCCCTGTGTTCTGAACTCAAACATAATGAAACATGAGATGATGACTAAAAATAGATGATTTTCTATTTTTAAACAACATAAAACTTCTCCAAGTCTATTATCCTACAAGGCAGACTAACAAAGATACTACCTAAAGAAAAGTTGCACCAGATATACATACATTGAGCTCACAGTAATGTTTTCTAGGGATAAATTTTACGCTAGGGAGATAAATTTCAACAAGTTATGATGTTCATACCAGACAACTGCCATGCACAAATTCTTCCCTAATAATCACAAACCAATGGTACCATTTGCTTGAACAACATGATAAAAAGATATATAGAGATGGTATAAAGGAACGCTACATATGTTGAGTCCATAAGACATAAAAGTTGGAAGAAGCTACCCGCAACCATTGTGAAGAATCATCTATTTACAAGCTAATTGTGTTTAACCTTCTTCATCCCTACCCAGAGCTCTTAACATGCAGCATCCAATTTCAGAATAGAATCATCACTAGATAGCTTTAAACGTGTAAATCAAATCACCTAACTGGTTAATTCTTCCAAAATGTTACAGGTTTCTCCATCCAGGCATAGTTTTTGTTAACCTATTTATATTTTACTTCAGAAGCAAAACAGCTCATAACAGCTCTACGCTAATTTGAGAACAATAACAGATAAACAATGGAAGAACCACTTCGCATTCTAGTTACAGAAAAAGTTATAAAAGACTCTAGAGATCATATTAAATACAGCAACAAAGCCGCAAATCTGGAAAAGGGTACACATTTTTGCCAAAGATAAGCTCGAATTTACCTGCTGTTAATAACATCGATCTCATGAAGCGTAACAGAATGGACGACTTCTTTTCTTTTCTGCAACTCTCCGTCTGGACATTGCACGAACTTTGTTTGCGGACCCATAGCATCGTAATCCCTCGACCTGGAAAATGACCTTCCAAGCTTCGTTATTTTTCCTGAAGCTTTATCAATAGCTATCACATCTCCACTCTGCACTTTCTCTTTCCCTAATGCCTCGATCATCTTCGCCCCCAAATCGTAAACGGTCTCCATATCTGTCGTTTTAAGCGTTAATTTCCCAGTTTTTGAAGCCGCCCCAGAAACAGCCGGCCGGTCAATCTGGATTTCAACGACTTCGCCCTCGATTATTTCAGTTTCTTCCTTGATTCTTACTCCGATGGACTTTCGAAACGCTTGCATTAAAGCTTCGGTTTTCGACATCTCAAGGGAGAAGATTTCGCTGCCAGAGAGCATAGAGAAAGGGGTTTCAAGGCCAAGAGATTTTGCCATGCCCATGGCAATGGCAGTTTTGCCAGTTCCAGGTTGTCCCGCTAATAAGATAGCACGGCCAGCAATTTTACCGTCTTTGATCATTTGGAGGATGACACCGGCGGCTTTACGAGCTTGTGCTTGGCCCACCATTCCTTCCGAGACGTCACGGGGCTCCAGAGAGGAGTCGAGGCCTAGGCCCCGTATGTGGGAATGAGCCCCAATGCGTTCGACTCGGGTCAGGTCTCGGCTCTCGGAGAGTTTCAGCTCCGTCATTGGATGATTGAGGAAGGGAAAGGCACGGTTTAGGGTTTTGTGAGAGACTGCAGAAGTTTGAGAAAGATATAGGCAGGGTTTTATATTAGGGTTAATAGGCTGTTTTAAGGGCATTTCTGTCAAAGTAAATTTTATTTTTAGTGATAATTTATGTGCTTTATCTTTTTTATTTTCATATTATATATTTTTTTGAAATAATTTTAAGTTGTATCACATTATTAAAATTTTTCATATTAAATTATTTACTCAAAAATCAACTTTAAAAGCCATAATTAGATCAGTCTATGCGTCGGACTGAGAGGCCTGCCCGCAAAGTAGAAGGGTTTAAGTAAAAATATAGGTTCAAAAAATAAGTTCGAGCAAAAAAATAAGACTCATTTAGAAATGGGTCAGACCTCGAGTAAAGTTTTTTTTTGTCTATGTCCACCCTACCTTAATATTCAAAAAAAAACTATTGTTTTTTTATGTATATTTTTACTATTTTCTTATTGTTTTTTATTATTTTATTTTAATATTATTTTAGAGATATTTACTTGTTAAGTTATATTTATCTTAGTGTTATATATATTATTTTAATTAATTTTTAATTTATTGAAAAATATTTATTTCAATAGTTTTAAAACTTTTGATATATTATATTTTTTAAAATATTTTAAAAAAATAATATAAAAATTAATACGAACATATTAGATTAGATTAAACTCGAATTTTAATATTTTTATTTGAGTCGAATTTAAATAAGATTTTAGATGGAAAATTCATAATTATGCTCATATGACTAGGATGCACGTGATAAGGTTTTGTCGTGTGTGAGATAGATGATAGTAGTGTTACTAATTTATGGGTTACGTACGGCATCAAAACTTTGTCAGGGTAGAACATTCAACTTGTCCAATTTTGATTTGTCCAAATGGAAATTAGGAAAGAAAAAAAAACCCTACACCTGCATCAATGTTGATGAAGGTTGATCACATCTTAAACCTATTTCGCTAAGACATCAAAATTAAATAATTGTGCTGAAAGCACAAATCTTAGGAAGTGAAGCACTGAAAACTCTGAAAAGTTTCATAGCTTTTTCATCTCTCTAATAGCGTACGCTTTTGTGCCCATTCGCAATGCATAGAATTGTATTGCAAAGAGAAATCAGAAGCAGAGCTTCCCACAAGGCTCTTTCTTGGTTCAGTTCTTATAATCTCTTTAGGTACGTCAATGTGTTCTTTTTAATCCGTGGTTTTGATGATAGATGCTGGGGGGATTCTGGGTTTTGTTTTTTTTTTCTTTTTGTGATCATTTTCAGGGAACTAAATCTTGTGGCAATAGAGTTTAGTTTTGGATTGTGATAATCTGATCTGTTTAAACTTGAGGGCGTTTTGCTCTAAGAGTTAGTTTAGTTTTATTCATAAAACACGTTGTAGATATATTGATGAACATAATTGGATTGAAAATTTGACAATTTTACATTTTTTTTTTTGTTATTGCTTATGATGTGATGAAACTTCTTTGCCACTTTTGTTGAATGTGTTATTTGCTTCTTTTTCTTTTTTTGCTGGGCATAAAGTTTGGATGTTTAAATTTCATGTTGAGTTTTTTCTTGAAGAAACTATGTTTTGTATGGAAAACTTCATGTGGATTGTTTTTCTTAATATTTCCCAATTTCCCCTATGCTAGGTCTGTTCATTCTTTACCTTTCGCAACTGTGGAAGCCGAAGGGATATCGGGTTCTCAACCTGCTGAAGTACAAAACTTGGGTATGTTTTTCCCCTGTGAATCGTGTTTTGTTAGCATAGAGGTTAGGTGAAACAACTGTTTTGTAATGAAGTACGGAGACAAGCAATTTCTTGTAATATGAAATGTTTGTGTTTTTAGTGCAAGGTAAATGGACTGGATCTGCAGCTTGGAACACACTTGTGGATCCTCTGAATGGAGAACCGTTCATTAAAGTTGCAGAAGTTGATGGAAATGGAATTCAGGTTTGTCCATTGGATGTAAATGTGTTTGGTGCTTGTATTGCTTCATTTCAGACAAATCTCTGCTAGTTAAGTTCAGATTGTCTCGGCAAAAGCAGTGCATGATGTCTGGGTCTTCAGGGTCTTTGTACTTCAAAGACTGCCTTCCGTTTGGCCTCATCTCTCTATCAGTTGTTTGCAAAAACAGTTTTTTTTCATGCTTTTAAATGTATGAACTAAGTATCTTATAACTGTATAATCAATGCAGCCATTTGTTGAGAGCTTGTCCAAGTGCCCAAAACATGGCTTACACAATCCATTCAAATCACCCGAGAGGTTGGTTTTACTTATCTTTCTGTTCCATATCTCTGCTTATTGCTTTCATATATAATATATTTTTTTTCTACAGATACTTGTTATATGGAGATATATCTGCTAAGGCTGCACACATGCTTGCCTTGCCAAAGGTAATGTGCTTCAAGGAAAACTATTTAGTTGTTTAGGACAGGTCTTCTAATAGATGTGGGGCAATGTGGTTTTGTAACACTTATTTGGTAGTATTGATATTGATATTTGGTATAAAATTGTTTTATTATTTTTATGACTTTCAGGTGTCCGATTTCTTCACTAGGTTAATACAAAGAGTTTCTCCTAAAAGTTATCAACAGGCCTTCGGTGAAGTTTATGTCACACAAAAGTTTCTTGAGAATTTCTCTGCTGATCAGGTATAAATATAGTATCCATATCTTTGTAAAATTGCCTTCATGAATATGTAGTTTCTTCAATTAGAATAAGTATCAAGATTTCAAATATATCCGAAGTCCATACCTATGATAGAAATTCATCTGATTCGGTTATGGTTGTTAACCTGGTTCTTTTATTCTACATTTATGGTAGGTTCGTTTTCTAGCAAGGTCTTTTGCAGTACCTGGGAATCATATAGGACAGCAAAGCCATGGGTACCGTTGGCCTTATGGTCCAGTAAGACATTCACTTCGCTCCTGGTTGATTCTCTTCATTAGAAAAGCATCTTCACGTCTTGTACTTGAAGTGAACAGTTTTTCACATTGCATCATATAATTCTGTCCCTAGGCCTCTCCATGGAGCTTAGATATATTAGGATTTGACATTTTTTACGGTTGGTCATATTTCTCATAGTTTCTGAATTTTAAAAATAATAATTCGCAGGTTGCTATTATTACCCCCTTCAATTTCCCGCTCGAGATTCCGGTACTTCAACTGATGGGAGCACTCTATATGGGCAACAAACCTGTTCTTAAAGTTGATAGCAAGGTCTACCACTAGAAGCTTAGTTTTGTTTTCCATTCATCAGTTTGATTGGTACTTTGATGGTCTATTACAAACAAGTTAGCAATATTTTGAAACCTCTTTCTGTAGGTAAGCATCGTGATGGAGCAAATGATGCGCCTGCTTCATTATTGTGGGTTACCAGCAGAAGATGTGGACTTCATAAATTCTGATGGAAAGACCATGAACAAACTACTGATGGAGGTTTGTTAGTTCGAGCATAAATTCTCTCTTGAAACTAAATGAAGGTTTAGATATAGAATAGATTAAAATAAATAAATAAAAGTCCTTGAGAGTTTCACCACCTTTTATAGGTAAGCTCATATACATTATAGAATCCAAACAAGCCCCCAGTGATGATTGGGGTTTGGCACCCAACTAAGCCCTTAACTTTTAATTTGTATCCAATTAAGTCTTTAACCTTTAATTTGTACCTAAATAAGACATAAACCAATCTATTGTTTGAAATAAGTACTTATTTGGGTACAAATCAAGAATAAGAGTTTAATTGCTTACAATAAAAGTATAAGGGTTTACTTAAGAGTAGTGAAATAGTTCACTAGTTTTTTAATAGTATAGTTGATTGTTTCCTCTTTCTTTCAAACTCGAGTCTTAAGCTTCTTGCTCTAGAGCAATTTAGTGAAAAGTTTATCTCGTTCATTTATGCCATTCTCTATCTTATGATGTTTCCTTTAAGTAGGCGAATCCACGAATGACCCTGTTTACCGGAAGCTCAAGAATAGCAGAGAAATTGGCTGTTGACCTGAAGGGTCGTGTGAAACTTGAAGATGCAGGATTTGATTGGAAAATTCTTGGTCCTGATGTTGAAGAGGTTCCTTATAAACAAATTTGAAACTTGACTATTCAATTTCCTTTGTCCAAGTCTTAAACCGGTGTTGGATATATATTTAAAATTCTCTAATGGCAGGTCGATTATGTTGCTTGGGTATGCGACCAGGATGCTTATGCATGCAGTGGTCAGAAATGCTCAGCTCAATCAATACTATTCATGCATGAGGTTTGCAACTTTCATTTGGAAATTTTTTGCCTTAGTTTAGCCTGGTATTACCTACATTACTCTGACTTGGATATCAGATACGGGTTTGTCAACACGAGTATGTTCAATTTTATATATCCGGACGGTTATATCCCAATAGGCATGCCCAAATATGTGTCATATCCCAATAGGCATGCCCAAGAAGAATAGAGTTAGAGAAACATGGGTTATATAACAAATGAATATATAATCTAGAGAAAGAAGACAGCTTTTCCATCTTATTTGTAACACAAATGTTCTGTTTCTGATTACTAACTTCTGAAGTTTTTCTATATATATGTAATATTTTCAGAATTGGTCAACGAGTTCACTCATATCTAAAATAAAAGATCTTGCTGAGAGAAGGAAGTTAGCAGATTTAACTGTCGGTCCTGTCCTTACTGTGAGTATACTTCATTCATCGTATTAATCTTGTTATTATCAGTTGGAAGTGCTGAAAATGATATTCAACATTGAATCAAATATTTTTTCTTCTAAAAGAAATAGTATTCTGACATCTTCATCAAAAAATACTTATTTATATTTTCCCATTATATGTACAAATATCAATGTAGGTCACAACTGAAGCAATGTTGGAGCACAAAAAGAAATTACTTCAAATTTCAGGTTCGAAGTTACTTTTTGGCGGTGAACCCTTAGAAAATCACTCAATTCCAGCCATTTATGGTGCTATAAAGCCAACTGCCATATACATTCCTCTCGAAGAAATTTTAAAGCCGGCTAACTATGAGGTTGTAACCAAAGAAATTTTCGGGCCATTTCAGGTATAACCATTGAAGGTATCATTCAAAGGATAGAATATTTTCTAAATAGAGAAGGCAAAACCTATTGAATACAATGTTTGCTTGTAGATTATAGCCGATTATACGAAGGATCAATTACCAATGGTATTGGATGCTTTGGAACGAATGCATGCACATCTAACCGCTGCTGTTGTCTCAAATGATCCCATCTTCTTGCAAGTAAGACTTAGCACTTGGGACTTTATAAACCTTTATTTCATCAGCGCATGATATTGTTCATCAAATGTAAATCCACAGGATGTGATCGGAAAAACGGTGAATGGGACAACCTATGCTGGATTGAGAGCAAGGACTACTGGAGCTCCACAAAACCATTGGTAAGTAAAATTGAAAATTAAAATTTGTTTCACGTATAATATATCATATTTGGTAGGAGATGAAAATGGAAGACTGTTCGGTACAACGAAAGAAAATCTGAGGAAAAAAAAAAAAAGAAGAGATTGACGATAAAGTTATAAGCAAAGTTCAATTTAAATCTAAATTTGCAATGGTTATTGGGCTAGGTTTGGACCGGCTGGAGATCCTAGAGGAGCAGGGATCGGAACACCAGAAGCCATAAAGCTTGTTTGGTCATGTCACAGGGAAATCATATATGATTTCGGTCCGGTGCCAAGGGGTTGGGAAATTCCACCCTCAACTTGAGGAGTGTGTTCAAAATCATCCTTTAGGGTTTCATTGATGCTTTTGACAGGGCAGTTTGCAGCTTTATAAATAAAAATGAGAGGGCAATTTTTGTGGTTTTAGTCCTAGTTTTAGGGTAATGATACGAATCTAAGATATCAGTATGTGGCGGAGCTTTTTCGTATAGTTAAAAGATCGTGCATGCGCATAGTTGAATATGTGTAGGACACGAATACTTAATAAAATAAAAATTTTGAACTTTAGGATGTCTACCTTAGATGCTAATATGACTCCATGGAGTTTCAATTTTCAGTCTCTAAATTCAGGGTTGTTTACCTTCAAAACAGTAATCTAGGGCTAGCAAGTATGATTAGATGAGTTACTACTGCTAATAAAAATTTTGAACTTTAGGATGTCTACCTTAGATGCTGATATGACTCCATGGAGTTTCAATTTTCAGTCTCTAAATTCAGGGTTGTTTACCTTTAAAACAGTATATTTGAAGCTTTACTTTTCTCTTTCATTTTCCTTGTATGATTAGATGAGTTACTATTGCTTCTGTTACTGCTAAAAAGCTTTTTAACTTACATAAATATCACCAATTTGCTTTTTTATTCTTTAACACTATCAATTTATTATAAAGTAGGAATATGCTAGTTTAGCTTTCAGAAAGCTGGTAGAAAAATTATTTTATACAATTAAGATTATAAGATGTATTTTGGCATTTTCATTATATTCTTTTTCAATTTGAAGATGATTTGCTGGGGGTTAAGGAGAATCTTTTTTATATTTTATACTTGAGGATACAACAATTATTTCATCTATTTTTATGTTATATTATTTAAATTAATTTAATATTTTTTAATTTCCCAATTATTCTACAACATAATGATAATCAATCATTCGCTAATTTTGAAAAGTCTAATAAGAAATTTTTTACTTGTAGCATTTTCGATTATGTATTTTATCTCTAATTTATCATTATTAACTTCTTAATTGTTGTCTTGTTATGTAGGTATCTAATAAATCATATGATAAATCATTCAATACATGGTCTATACACATGTAATCAATATTGTTCTATTTGTGTCTCTCAAAATGTAGCAACAAATTTATTTTCAATTTTTGTCTTTCTCAAAATGTAGCAACAAATTTATTTTCATTCTCTTATGGTCTAGGAGTATCAAAAATAAAAGTATTCTTCAAAATTGATAATAAGAAGTGCATTTTTTTTCAACCATAACTTGTCACCATCAAATTGATCAAGCTTGACAAAATTGAAGGCTAACTCCCTTAGCATTCTACTTTTATGTTGTTGTAGTAGTCATCATAAAAATGAAAAAGAAATTTTTGAAACTTCTAAATTGTTGGAGAGGCAAGTCTCAAACACATGGGCAAGACACAAACAAATAATTGAACAAAAAAACTAAACAATAGGACAAGGCTTCGAGATGTAAAGGAATTG
Source organism: Gossypium bickii (assembly GCA_025503065.1). Classification (NCBI taxonomy): domain Eukaryota; kingdom Viridiplantae; phylum Streptophyta; class Magnoliopsida; order Malvales; family Malvaceae; genus Gossypium; species Gossypium bickii. The sequence goes on from CP106718.1 coordinate 27,827,132, forward strand.
TATTGGTGGTCTGGATTGAAACGGGATGTGACACACTTCATAGCTAAGTACCTAACGTGTCAGTAAGTGAAAGTTGAACACCATTTCCTTTTGGGCCTTTTGCAACCAATTAAAATACCACAGTGGAAGTGGGAGCGAATAACAATGAACTTTGTTAGTGGGTTATTGTTAACGCCCACTAAGAAAGATTCAATCTTGGTGATAGTAGATCGATTAACTAAGTCAGCTGATTTCTTACATGTCTGCATGGATTACTCTTCACAAAAGCAGGCTAATTTATATATTTCGGAGATTGTAAGATTGCATGGAGTACCAATATCAATTATTTCAGATTGAAATCTCTGTTTTACATCTCGATTCTGGAAAAAGCTTCACGAGGCACTGGGTACTTATTTGGATTTTAGTACTACCTTCCATTCGCAAACTAAAGGACAATCTGAACAAGTCATTCAAATATTGGAAGATATGCTAAGAGGCTGCATCATAGAATTCCGAGGTAGTTGGGAGGAACATTTTCCTCTAATAGAATTTGCCTATAACAATAGCTTCCAATTGAGTATACAAATGACACCCTATAAAGCTTTGTATGGTCGCAAGTGTCGAACACTACTGTGGGACCGAACTGGGTGAATGGAAAATTTTGGGTCCCGAAGTGGTACAGGAGTCTAAAGGGAAGATAAAAGTAATTCAGGATAGACTGAAAGCGGCTTCAATTAGAAAGAAGTAGTATGTGGACTTCAAGAGGAAAGACATTAAATACATTGTCGGAGATCAAGTCTTCCAGAAAGTGTCCTTATGACGGAAAGTGTTGAGTTTTGGGTGAAAGGGCAAGTCCTAGGTTCATTGGACCCTACAAAATCCTTAAGAGGGTCGGTCCAGTTGCATACTAATTACAATTGCCTCCTGAATTGGACCGCATCTGTAACGCCCTCCATCCGATCCAATTTACCGAATCTGAATGTCAGATGTTACACCCTATTACAGATGTAACTTAACCTTTGATTTATTTTCCTATGTAAAACTTCTATCAATGAGTATGAAAAGTTCAATTTTCTATTCGATGATCCTATGTATGTATTGCAAGTGATTATTAATACAATTCATAGTACTTAAAATTTTCAATAACATCTATATTTAAGTTTCAGCTTAACTAAGTACCTTTAAGCATCAATAAAGAGTATAAATATGGGTTCAATCTTGAATGTGCCTCTTAACACGTTCTCTATTCATAATAGCCCATCTCGCCACTTCCTTGGCGTAGCCCTGGCATTTTCCCTCAGCGTGTACTTCTTTACAACCTGAAACATGAAGTAACTTTCGTAAGTTCATAAGAACTTAGTGAGGTAATCCTTCAGTACCTGTTTCATTACGCCTTAATGCTTTAGATGCTTTGCATATGCTTCATGTATCCTTTGATCTTTCTTTTCCCTCTGGCGGGTACTTACTGGGATTTTCCTCATTTACTGTGATTATACTTTCTTAGCTGAGGTCATTTCCTTTCTCTTAATATCATTAAGGACTTACCTTCCATTCTAAATCATTAACCATTTCCTTGTCATTTTCCAGTGTACAACCCATAATCATGCAAACTGTTCCTTCTTACGAGCGTACCATAATACAACTTCCTCACTTTCCATGTCTCTTTAAGATCTTGTCTATACATAGACCTTTGTTATCTTGTTCACCTTATCAATGCACTTATAACTTCATTTCACACTTATCGACTTTATCATTTACATTTAGGGTGAGGTGGACTATGCCTATTTCTTAGTACAAAGTTTGCCACCGAGTGTCTCTTAGGATTTGCCTTAGAGTTCACCGAGATTTCTATTTATTCCTAAGTCTTATTTCTTTTACTTATACCTTAAGTCTATGTAGGCTTCGCCATAACTTTCCTTTAGAGGTCCTTGCTTTAGAGTTATCTGTATACTTTATTCCTTCTGCTTGTCCCATACTTTGTTCCTTCTGAGTTCATTACATTTATTAGGCCTTCAATGTACTATACTTATCATTCCTTCAGAAGACCTTACACACCGTTCCTTCCTTGTCTTTCGAAATTCTTTTCCTTTCGTTCGTTATTCACCATAAGGGTGTTTCCTTAAGTAGATGTCACAAGGGTCATTCCTTAAATTGCTCCACAAAGGCATTCATTTACATTCAATACTCGCCACAAAAACTTTCCTGTCCAGAGTTTTGCCACAAATGCATTCCTTTACATTTAGTACTCTCCACAAAAGCTTTCTTGTCCAGAGTTTTGTTACAAAGGCGTTCTTTTACATTTAGTACTCACCACAAAAGCTTTCCTTTCTTGGTGATTTAGGCGATAGGGATTCGCTTAGACTTACACTTAGTGAGGTTTGCCCTTCATCATCTTGTGACACACAGAAAACCACATTAAGTAATAACCTTCCGTAATTTTTCCCATATGATTCCATAACCAACCAGTTACAATCTTATACGATATGATTTTCTTTCCATATGATGCCATAACCCACCAGTTACGATTTTACACGATATGGTCTTCTTTCCACATGATGTTACAACCCACCAATTACGGTCTTACACGATATGATTCTTCAAAGCCATGACCATGGACTTGTCCTTTCAAATATTTTTGTTTTTAGTCCCGACGAACCCTTTTGACGACTTCGGAGACAGACATAGACTCTTCATACTTAGACTCATCTTTTATGAACTCATCATATGTTAACTTACTCATAACAAACACATTAACACATTTCCATTATCCAGATACAAGCATCCTTTAACCTCAAGATTCATGTTTCATACTTTGACCACGAAACTTCATGTTATCCATACTTGCAAGTTCATAAATCTTTATTCCTCGTGCTTTAGACCACTCAGCGTAGAAATATCTAGAATGCATGCAACACATGTAAGAGTCAGTTTAGGGTCTCACCTTATAACCTCAAAGGGTAGCTTAGCATTCAAATCCATCATTCAGCAGGATACTACAACCTCATCTACCCTGTAGAACAGAAACAATTCGTTAGAACCCATTTGGGTAACCATTATCATTATTTTAAACTCGGACATCTCTCAAAGTCATATTTCTTCAATCATACTTATAGATCCGTGTGTCCTTGACAGACAGATCCACAAAAGGTACCTTGTAGTGAACAAAATCACTAAAAATATCTAGGTTTCCAAACTCAATTTAGAGCAATGCTTCTATCTCTCTTTAGCCCTAAATCTTTTTTTTTTCCAGAGAAAAACAAGGAAAGAAGATAACATTTTTCTTAACCCAACCGGAGTGTCCTCTTAACTTAACCCATAATATTTTTCTTAACCCAATCGGAGTGTCCTCTTAACTTAACCCAAGTCTCTATGGGAACTTGGTAAACGTCACATCAAGACTGAGTGGCCTTATCAAAATTTGTCACCTCTAAGAACTTACTCGATTACTTCTTTAACCTTTAACCCTTCTAGTTCACATTTGGTTAATTCCTAACCAACTTTCCTCATAATTTAGCTGGCACGGGACCATAATGGCTACAGGGTGTATTGTGCCACTGGTGTGAACTCACATCCTAAAAGTCATTTTACATAACTATAAGTCTTATTTCACTACTCATAGTAATCAGACATGAAATCATTACTTACTTTATTATCATATTGGAGTCTACCCATTCTAAACGCCAAAAGTGTATTTGGGTGAATACTATTTTGCCAATCATACTTCTTTATAACCATGCCCCATATCCATATATTCATACATTTATACCATTATTCTTTGTTTGGTCATACCTTATCCCTTTCATGATTTCCCTTAACTATTCCTATTACAGATGGCCTCACAGACAGAATACTTTTTGTTTGCCATATACTCTGGCGCACTCTAACTTCTATGTTCTTATCTAGTTACTATGTGGGGTTAGCCATAACACTTCTTATGGAGCTTTTCTTTCAGAATCCAGCGAGCTAGGGTGTACAAGCGTTTTCGAGGAATTTCTTATACTTAGCCAAATCCTTATGTCTTACTTGCTCAAATCTTACTCTTTGTGTCTTGCTCCCAATAATATCATTTGATCTTTGGGACTTTGCCAGTTGGGATGTTACAATATTCATAATGTATTCCACGTCTCCATGTTGAGACGATATCGATCCGACCCTTCCTATATCGTTCCAATCCAGGAAATTGAGGTGAGACCAGATTTGTCCTTTGAGGGGGAACCCGTACAAATTCTAGATCATGAGGTAAAGTTTCTGATAAGGAAACAAATCCTGCTGGTTAAGGTTATGTGGCGGAATCATGGAACTTGAAAAAGATGTTTTGCCAATAGTATCATTATTTGTTCAAACTAGGTAAATTTCGAGGACGAAATTTCTTTAAAGATGGGAGAGTTGTCACGCCCCAAAATAGAGGGAGTTAATCGGAATAATTAACCAAGAAATGAATTAGGCTTGACGGTTAAGTAGTTAGTGCCCTCCTTAGAGGTCCTTTTATTTTAGCAAATTAGGATAAAAAGCACACTAAAATAAGTACTATTTGAAGTAAAATTAAACAAGATATAGGCTTAGGCCTAATGGTTAAGAACAAGATTCCTTTCCCATTAACCCAAATTCAAGCCACACTCTTCCTCTTTCATTTATTTTTTATTCTGGCCAAAATTAGTTAAATTGCCATGCCGCCCCTAGGGTTTCCAAAACCCTAGGTATTTAGCCGGCTTTTCCTAATTAGATTTGGCTTCTTGTTTCATTTTCAATCCCTATTAGAATTTTTGTTCTTTCTCCCAATTCCTTATTTCTTTTCTTTTCCTTTTCCTTTTCTTTTCATTATATTTTCATTCCATTGCTGTTAATTATTTTGGTTGTCTCGAATCAAAACATTCTCTGTTTACTCGTGTTTCTACCGGTTGTCGAATTTATCATCGTTACTATCCGTAATTTCACCAAAGTTCGGTAAGTGATTTGTTTCAATTAGTAGAACTCGTAAATACCGCAATAGCACCGATCCATGTAAATTTTTCAATTCGATTACTCAATCTTTTTCTATTTATACTGAATATTTCGATAATCTTTGACAAATCTTGAAATCAATCGTTAACTCATATATAAATTTCATTTGAAGGACATGTTTTAGGTGCATCGAATCAGATTTAACCATAAAGGGCGTCGGTCGGGCTATCAGTGAAAGGTGTATGTTCTTTTACAAGTGAATCAAGGCAACCGTGCTTAGGATTAGGGCCACATGGTCTCTCATATGGGCATGTGGACAACACAGATGGACCACATGGCCCCCCACACGGCCATGTGCCCTAGAAACCTTAGGTTGATTCGTGAACCACATGGCCAAGCCACACGGCCGTGTCTTCCCTATAGGTTAATTTTTGCACTTGTCACACTGCTACAGTCTGTTATACGGTCTAGATACACGGCTGTGTAACCCTTTCACACGGCATATAGCCTCTCACACGGTCGTGTAACCCCTGTGACCCCTGTTTTACAGTTTTACGCAAAATTTTGTGAATCATCCAGTCTAGTCCTTGTATAATCCCCGAACTATTTCTAAAAATTTTATTCACTCGACTGAGTCCCTGATATTATGAACATGTTAAAATATGCTATTTGATGATTGAACTGCTAATGTTTAGTGATTATATGTGAATATTTCATATCTATTGTCACTGTTTTTCTAATGAACTGATAGTGTTATTCTTACCACTGTATTACTGGTTGCATGTCTACTGTCATTATTGAACCGAATACATGTTAAACATGCCTACTGTTACTATAGAACCAAATACATATTAGCATGTCTACTAGTTCTGTATTGTACTGTTACTAGCATGTCACATTGAATTGCATTGGGTGGGATGATTGAAAGGAGGAAGTACTTGCAGTTTAATAATCTGCAAACACTGGTGGTCTATCCACGAATTTACTAGCAGCTCTTATGTACAAATACGTTGTGTATTCATAACCTACTGGTAGTTTATTTGCAAACACTGATGGTTTATCCACAAACTTATTGCCAGCTCTTATTTGTAAATATGTTGTGCATCCACACCCTAGTGGCAGTTCATCTGCAAACACTGGTGGTTCACCCACAAATTGGAATGTTGAGATAAAAGAGTTTTGGGGAACTCTTACTGTAGAGTGTAGCAGTGGGGTAGGATCTTTTCTGATAAACTAAAATTGCATTGCATTGACACTCATAAGCATGCTTGAATGAACTGTCAATTCCTGTTATACTATACGTATGCTATTGAATCGAAAACTATTATTATTGGTTTATTAATAATCTACACTAGTTTACTTGTGATCGGACTCACACTGAGCTTCATAGCTCACTCCCTTTTTAATTTTCATCCTTACAGATAACCCACCAAGTTAGGACGCGGACACAACATATAGAGGGCTCGAAATCGTTTTATTTATATAAAAGTATTATTAGTCTTATTTATATAATTCTTGTTATTTTAGAACTGTATTGTTTATTTATATTGTGGAATAGGGCTTATGTTTAGGGATTGTTTAACATGCATGATTTTTAATTTGAATTTTGAACATGGAATTAGATTTGGTTATGCACTAAATAAATAAATTAGGAATTAGCTAAATTTTTGAAGGTAATCACCGTTACAAGAAAAATGTTAAACTTAATCAGTTTTTGGTTAACTCGTGGATTTTTTTGAAATAGGCTCAGTTTTCTTCTAAGATAAACAAATTTTTTAAAATGACTATTTTATAAACACCGTTAGCTCACCGAGTCATTTCGGTGGCTAATGTAGTCTTCCGAATTCGAGTCTAACGTGTAGGTCAGGTTGAGAAGGTTTCAAGCTTTTCTTGCAATAGATTAGGGGTTTTATGCAAAATTTAGTTTTTAATTTATTGAATGATTTTCGGATATTGATTTTGTATAAGATTTCTAAGATTGTAATTGGGTAATAGTTTTTAGAAGTTAATTAATTCAAATCATTAAAGAAATTAGGATTGGTTGTATTTATAATCTTTAATTTCTTGAATATTGATTAAAAAAAATAGCATTTTTATTTAGAATTTGTTGTTGCTAGTATGATTATTGTAAATCTTATATTTGAAAATTGACATATTGCATTCTCATGGCACCAAAAAACACTTAAATGATTTTTATTTTTGTGAGCAAAAATTACTAATTGTATGTTGGCTTCATGAACACCTTTTTGTAGGCTTAGATTTATTTGTTCTAAATGTTTAACCAAAAAAAAAAAATTAAAGAAACTCTACAAGTGAAGTAGAGGAAGAAGAAGAAAAAAATATTATACATTAGTTAAATGACTTTAATAAACGTTTTAATTTTAAAAAAAAAATTCCCTACAATCTAAATTTCCTATATCATAATATATGTTTTTAAATAACACCACGCAACAAAAGAAATATTTAATAACTTATAATAATTATTAGTAATATTTAATAAATTTATAAATTTTTGAACAATTATATTCAAATAATTCTAACTTTATGTGACAAAGTAAAAATGTTATTAATTTAAAGATTAAAAGATCTAATCTATTCAACTAATTAATTGATCAAAATTTCCAATAAATATTCTAGCTTGTAATGTATGCAAGTATAATAGATGTTTATAATATATATACCATTCATCAAGAATATATTGACCAAAATCTAAAATAAAGAGCACAAGTGAGAGTGTAGTTCTAGAGTCGCAGAAAAAATAGAAAATATTTATATATTTTTTAAAATTTTAAAACATTTTATATTTTTAAACATATTTATATAATTTTTTTAAAAATTATAAATTTTCTATATTTGTATAAAAAATATATTTTTCATAATTTTCTAATTTAAAAGTTTTTTTTAAAATTTTTTAATTTTAAAAATTAGGACTAAATCAGTATAAAATTGAGAGATAAATTTATTGTTTTTTTTTAATTAAGACCCAATTGGTAAAATCTATAATTTATTATTATGTCAATAAAAATTACAAGGTCAGCATCCAGTTAATCAATTAAGGAATGAGTAACAAAAAATAAATAAATGTCAATAACGTTAGTGACTGAATTCTGGAGTTGGGTGATCAAAACAAAAAAAAAATAGGTAATATCGCTGCTGTAATTTTTTTTTTTTTTTTTTTTGACAAAGAAAACCTTAGCGCAGGGATAGGAGTAGCAAATGTTGGGGGTTCAATCCCACATCTTTTCGACACTACCTCTAAAATCAAATAAACTAAGCTTCAACTTTCGTCACAGAAAATTATGGGTCACCTGAACAACAACACAAATCTTATCTTCAACACCATTCCTTTAGAAACCTTCTGTAAGTGCAAAAACTCGGCCAGCCAGAGGTGAAGGCAGCGCCGCAATTGCTTCCTGGATAGTCTGACAGAACAGCAATGACAAATTAGCTTCTTAAGCCCACCAGGTAACACATACTAAGGTAGCATTTAAGACTATGATTTGAGTCCCTTCGAATTATTATCAAAGGTCGCAGATAAAATGAACCACATACACCAGAACTGGATCAGCCTGGACATACCTTTAATGCATACCGAGCTGAGAAGTGAATCAAAAGAATTGCTCTGTTTTTGAACTTGTCCGCATAATTAATTATCTAAAGTCCAATCCGTTAAAAAGACAAGAGAAAAAAAACACGGTTAGGAATCGAAACCTGAACAGATTCAGTTTTCATATGCATAAAATACAAGACGATTTCTAGAGTCGGGAAGTTTTACCTCAGACAGATGAACGTGTCCATAATCTCTGGCGTGCTCAACCGATACTGAGTTATCTACAAATGTGCTCTGCAAAAGAAAACCTAATAATAATCATTCCCGAAATCTTTGAAACTAAAATACGTCTCCTATTTGGCTCAAAAGCTAAACTGCATTTTGTTTTGGACTTCTATCTTTGAGCTAACATGAAAATTTCAAGAGTCCAAGGCATTTAATGACTATATTGCAGTGGGGGAGGGGGTTAACTAGCTCTCGAAAACTACTGCCAGGTTTGCTATCACTGTGAATCAGCACACCCAACAAAAGGGATGGAAATGATTGAAGTTATCACTATCCACAAAGTCAAACTAAAAATCTAAAACCATTTAATACATGCAGGATTCTGAACAGGATATCATTGAAATAAGAATCATGAATTGCATAATTACGATAAACTTGCAGCCTATGCTTAACATTTATACAATTCAATGTTGCTTTTATGAAAGTGGTTTTCCAATAGAAATCTATGTTTGAGTACCCTATGGCTATCGAGGAGACTTCATAAGAATAAAGCAAACCAACATTTCTAACACAACAAAAGAATTTTAGCAACTCACCTCCACAATAAGAATCTTTGCCCTCAAAACATCTAAATTAGCTTCATCAACTATGAAGTCAGACATTGTATCTCCAGTAAAGGCAACTTCTGGTGTCGTAGTAGTGTAAGTAATCTGCCAGTGCATGAAGTCAACCAAGCTACATACAAGCTTTATAAGAGAAATTTTGACTACAATAACGAGTAAAAACACTAGTTAAAACCCCTTTGAAAAAACCACTTTGGTTATTTTACCCATTATTATCATATATAAAGTTCTGGAGAAGAAAACGTACTGCAAATCTTATAAAGAAAAATGAATAAAATTAACAGGTTTTTTTCTTCTTGAAAGCACATTCAACTTAATACGAAACCTACAGGAGATAAGAAATTACTAAACTCTTCAGCAGGTTCTTGTAAACACAGAGAAGAAAAAGGAAACAAGTTTTCGGTTGAGAAAAAATATAAAAAGGAAAGCATCAGGTATAGCAGTAAAAGAAGCAAAATGCCATCAACCAGCAGTGGAATTTTAAGAAGGTTGTACTCATGATAATAAAGACAGACCTCCACACCTGATGACTTCAAGTTCTTGATCTCATTTCCAGAAAGCCCCAAGTACTCGTCTTTAAGTTTTTGTTTTACAGAATAAACAACATAACCCTGCAACAGTTACACTATGCAAATGTCAAGCGTAAAGACAAGTCGGAAGCCAGGAAAAAGAATACGAAAACAAAAAATACTAGGGCCGCATTTATTCACCTGGCTCGGTATGACATGGTAAGTTCTAAAAGCTCTTACTTTTAGGTTCCTTCTCAAGAAAAACTCTTCTCCTGCTAATACAAATGATATGCATTTGACAAGAAAATATACACAAAAGGAAGTGAAAGCTTTTAAAAGTTAAATAAAAGTTGCACATTACCCACATCCAAGCTGATTAAATTATGCTTAAGCTCTGATTGATCCATCTTTCTATGCACCTCAATGAGTTTCTCTACATCTTCTTTTATACAAGTAGGTACAACAATTGTTGGGGGCTTCATGCCATATAAACCCCGTGTTGCAACATACATTGGCAGGCCACCCTGTCAAACAAATAGACAGTATATCGATATTCTTCATACCAAAGCTTATCGGGTTAGGATCCCTGCGATTGTTTTCATGTTCATTTCTTTTCAAAACAATTTTAGTCACCCTTCATATGTATGAGTTTCACAATCGATAAGTGGTTCTCATAAATATAAGTGGTTGACGAATGTATTCAAAAGTAATACACAAAAAATAAGGGGCGAGGGCCTAATATACAAGTATTGTAGGAATCAACATGAAGAAAATAGCACATTGAAAAAAAAAAACGTAAACATCTAACACAAATTGAAGTACCTAAAAACAGAGATTCATAAGAAGAAACTTCCAATTCTACCTTCAAACAATAAATTCTTTAAGCAGAGTACATTTCTTCAGTAATCACCTGATTTTCTAATATTATTATCAACTCAGCATCCAATAAAAGAAAAAGAGGAAAACCAATAATTAGATAACCAAAAGCAAGAACAAGAACACAAGAAAGAGAAAGAGAGGGAGGAAAAAACTAACAATATGATCCATATGGCCATGAGAAATAAAAAGGAAATCTTGAGAAAGGGCACGTTGTGGGCATCGACCGATATCAAATGCTAAATTAAGGGTGGGAAAAATAATGCAAGTTTCATGCCCTCCTATTGACAACCCTTCCACTCGGTACCCTTCAATTTCCAATCCCTTTTTGCTCTTTTTCTCATCGTTTCCTTGGTTTCCTGGTTCTGGGTTCTTTGATTTTGGACCCCTTTTATCCATTTGAAAGTTTTAAGACGAAGAGCAAACAAGACCTGGCTTGGCTTCAGTTGGGGAGAAACACAGAGTTGAATAAGCTTTTGGGTTTTTTTTTTTTTTTTTTATGGTATTGAAAAATTTTATATTGTTTTTCTGAAAAGTATAAAAAAAAAAATAGTAATGTGAAATTCTTTTAAATGGATTAAAATAGAAACTATATTTTTAAAATTATTGTTAAAAATGTTTTTATTATAAGTAAATTCAACCAATAATCCCTAATTTTATTTAAAATTATATTTCAAATCGCTCAACTCTCAAATAACTATTTTATTAATTTTAAATATTATATTACCTAATTATTATTTTTAGCTATTAAAATAATTTTTAAAAGTAATTTTCAATTTAATTTTATCTTCAATTTTTTTAGAATTAAAATTAAATCAAATAAAAGAAAAAATGTAAAATCAAATATATAGTTGAAGTGTAATAATAAATTTATGTTTAACTTAAAAGTAGGGTAATAAATAGCAATCAGAGTAAAATATATTGATAAATTTTAAATCATTTAAAGTATAATGACAAATTTACACATTATCCTTAACTATTTATATCACGGGTCTACATTAACGATACGTTAGGTTCACTGTAATGAAATAAGGCTGTAATTGAATAGAGCTGTAATAAGTAATTCAACTGTTTGGTTGAATGGAATGAAATAGAACTGTAATAGTATTCTTGTGTTTGGTTGAATGGAATGATGTTATAATAGCATAAGGAAAAGAACTAAAATGACCAGAATACCCTTAGTAGAATTTTTTTTAGGTAGATGATTATTGTTATTGTTATTAAATTTTAATAAGATTATTATTGAAAATAATTTAATAAAAATAATAAATAATTTAACCATATTTTAACATAATTATTATTAAATATAATTTAATAACATTCTTAATATAATTATTATATGAATTAAAAAATCAAAATATATAATACTATAAAAATATGTATAATCTACTTTATTATTTTTAAACTGCAATACATATTTAATGTGATAAAATATCATTACTAAAACAAATAATTTAATTATTCTACAATAAAAAATAATTAAATATTAGAAGTAATAAATAACTTGAGAATTATATTTCACATCCAAGAATAATATTCATATATTAACAAAAAGTTACATGATTTCATTAGTTTATATATCATAATCCATATGTTTTAAAATTTTACAACATCAAAAAGTTACAACATTGTAATGACATTCTATCATGTCATTATACCATCCAAATATTACAAACACAAAAAGATACCAAAATATAATCAACACAACTATGATTTTTAATGGTCAGCAAGAAATCTTCTGACCCATTCCAACCGCACAGCAAAAGGTAAACTAAAGAAAATGAGCATTTGCATTGGATTATTTAGAATTTTGCTCAATGCTCGATAGCGCTCATCCTCAGTTAAACCTTCTACTTCACATAATGTTGAATATAATTTCAGAGCACTTTCTTGAATGGTCATTTCTGACTTTTGCTGAATTAGCACTTCGGAGGCAATACTCTTACTGATTTCAAGGCCAACAGTCCGTATATTTTCCGCCAATAAAGTGGCAGCATCATTAAATGAAGTAAAAGAATCACTTGTATCAGAAATCTTTTTTTTCTTCTTTGAAAATGTAGAATCACCTTGATTTCTAACTAGTTGCGGTTGTGTAGCTAAAAGATCCATGTCATCCAAAGAAACATCAGCTTCGCATCCATGGAAATTGTTTCTTTCTTCATTAGTATTTGTAGCAGCTACATCCTCAACATCTATTTCTTCAATAATATCAGCGACTGTTTGAGCATCTTTTCCAGTGGCTCGATCTTTTCCGTAGATGGCAGTAAGTTGGTCATAATAAGGGAAACTCCGATGTCTGAATTAAGCAGCTTCTTTATGACTCTATAAAAATGAGGAATTTATATTAGATATAAGTTTGATCAAAATTAGATAATAAAGACTTGAAATAATTCTTACATTTATATATGAGTTCCACACTGCATCTTCAGCGACAACAAGCTGCCTATACTCATCCCAACCAAAGCCGCTATTGTTTTTTCCACTAAGCATGTCATAAACGATTGACCAATCCCTTTTCAATGTCCTAATCCTCGATTCAAGATTAGGTCTAGCCTTCAACATAGCATGGGGTAAAACTTTTTCTAACATTTTTTCCAATTCATTTAAATAGCCGGCTTTGAATCTTGTATCTGCATTAAAGGTTCCAGCATTGTGCAAGTCGACCATACAAGCAACCAACGTAGCATCTTCTTCTGGAACCCATTTCTTTTTGGTTCCTCGAGAACTTTGGGAAGAAACAATTGATTGTGAAAAACCTGACATAACTATCTTAAGAAAAAACACAAATTAAAATTAAGTTCAATATTATGCATCAAAAGGTCAACACTTTATAAAATTATAACATATGATGAATCAAAAGAAAATAAATTATCATTCAACAAGTCTAGTACAATACAAAAAAACAATTCAAACACCACCAAAGTTTCATAAACTAGATACATGAAATAATATAAACAACTTAACGTTTACTATTTTTACCCTAAACCTAACTAATTTCTAGGTGCTTGCCATTCATCGAACATTTGGTTGGCTAGTTCCATCCTCTAAGTAGCCCATACATCCGATGGATGAATATTTACAATATTCAGTTCATCGTCATCTATCACATACTAGGTAATCCTTCTCCCAACTCCGCTTCAATAGGATCAAGACTCATATAGGTTTGAATAAAAACTATAGAGCAAACAACATGCAATAATGATTCTATTGTGCACCCTCACAGTATAGAATGATGGACTCCTAAGTATTTCCCATCTAAGTTTTAATAACCCAAAACATCTTTCAATAACATTACGCGCTGAAGCATGTTTCATATTGAAAAATTCTTCCGAAGTACTTGGCCGGTAACCTTGATGCCACTCATTCAAATGATATCTTTGTCCTCTAAAAGGTGCAAGAAATCCCTCACAATTTGTGTATCCAGCATCAACTAGATAATAACAACCTATAAAAAGAAACTATTTGTCATGGTTAATTTCTCAAAAAAGTATGATATTAAAAATTAATTCAAACTCCTCTAAATTTGCGCTTTACCATGAGGAACTTTTAATCCATGTCTCCTGTAACACCCCTAACCCGTATCCGTCATCGGACTAGGGTTAAAGGTGTTACCGGACAGATCGAAAACTTTCATAACATTTTACACATTTCATTCATCAATCATACACACAATGTCTCTTAAATAGGTCATCGAGACCTTAAACATGCTTATAACTCGGGTCGAGACCAAAACGAAACATATATAGACATTCTCAGGAATTTAAAACTTTTCTAAATTTCAGGGGTCACATGCCCGTATGGGCAGGCCGTGTGCCTCCCACGGTTACTAGACACCCCCGTGTGTCCTTCCCGTGGTCGAAACTGACTTATCTTCCACGGCCACTAAGTATGCCCGTGTGCTCAGACCGTGGTCGAATCTGCCAAAAATCACACAGTTACTAGGCAGTAGGCATGTCCGTATGCCAAGGCCGTGTACTATTCTGACTTGGTCCCCACGGTCACTAGGCACGCCCGTGTGCCATGGCCGTGTGACATTATAGGCCATTTGCAAAGCCAAAATGCCACCCACTTAGGGTCAATCCTATAAGCACATATAAGCATCTTTATACACACAATTTGGCAACCGTTTCCTATCATATGATCTATCTATCAATTCATACAATCTCATTTTCGAACATATTAACTTATAAACTAACATATACAACTTAAACACATTCAATACTAAACATCATTCTTTCCCAATTTCACTAAATCATATTAGCATTTTAACATCATAAAGGTTTCCATTCAAAAGTCAAATTCTCAACTCACAATCCATACCAAAAGATGCATCATATATACCAAAGTCATTCATGCTAAAACTAGCACATATCTAGCCACATCTCATGGCTACTTACAAATCTCAAACATGATTCAAATGACCTGCCTATACATGCCATATTTTAACTATGTACATCTTTCCAAAATACCCCAAAATAGATTGCCAATAATGTGACTGAGATGCTGACGATCCCCCGATCCGAGCTAGCTTTACTCACACTGCAAAGCAGAGAAAGAAATCACACAGTAAGCTTTCCAAAGCTTAGTAAGTTTGACATCCAATATAATTATCTCATCAAATCAAACCAATATATATAATAAACAATCACATAGATCAATTATCTCATATTCATGCCCTCTCATCCATAGCTAAAATACTCATTCACTCAATCATAGCTTGTTTATAACTCATCAACCATAAAGGTTCAATACGTACCTTAGCTACACATAGTTATTAAACTTCCAAGCTATTCAATGCTCGATATTACTTGTCGATCATCCTTTAATATTCATTCAATTTGATCGCACACTCAGTGCTATATACATAATCGTAGCATATTTGTCATCGCACACTTAGTGCCTATTCTTTTAACTGACTTGTCTCGGCGTCGCACACACAGTGCCAAGTCAATAAGTCGTAGCTTTCATATCATCGCACACCCAGAGCCATTCATTTCTATTTCGATTTACATTTCGCACACTTAGTGCCATCAACTAATTCTTGCATGTAGCATCTCAATCTCATAATCATGTACATATTCATTCCATAATGCTAAAACATATCTTAATAACATGTATTATATCCGAACTTACCTCGGATGTCAAAATATCGAAACGGTCGATTAATCAAGCACTTTCTCTTTGCCTCGATCTCGGTCCGAACCTCTCCTCTCTTGGTCTATACACATTCAAATTCAGTCCATTCAATCACCAAATCATTTATTTTAATCCAACTCACTTATTTAGGGCATTTTACAAAATAGCCCTCACATTTTCACATTTCGACGCTTTAGTCCCTATTTCACAAAATTATCAAATACACAAAATTTCAAGACACATATGCTAGCCGAACTCTTCCCATGCCAATACAAGTCCACACATTTTATTTATTTCACATTTTAACCCTTCAATTTGCTATTTTCACAATTTAGCCCTAATTAGCTAAATTCATCAAAAATTCAAAAACAACACATGTTAATCCTTCACCTATCTTTCATAATTCATCATCAACTATCACAACGCTCAAGCATTCATCAATGGCATAACTTAATCACCATCAATTTCTAAAATCAAAGTATGGGTTTGAAAGAACACGAAGCAACGATCACAAAAACGTAGAAATTATCAAAAATCGAGCTCAAAACATACCTCAATCAAGCTTAGCAAGTGCCGAAATTTCAAAAGCTTCAATGGCTATTCTCTTTTCTATTTTTCAGTGGAAGAAAGATGAGAAAAATGGCCATCAAATTTGTTTTGTTTTAATTAATATTAACTTATTAAACAAATACCAACTTTGCCCTTTTATAAGTCATATAAAACAAATATATTTTAAGGTTAATAAGTCATTTAGCCACCCACTATCTTTAAAAATGGCTTAATAATAACATAAGGCCTCCATCTTAAAAAGCCAACAACAATTAAGTACTCGTAAATCAGCACACAGTATTTTGCACTTTATGCAATTAAATTCTTTCTTTTAATTCGACACGCAAACAATCAAATTATCACACAGAATTTTCACACAGACTATATTACATACTATTCACACAAAAAATAATATTAAATTATCATTCCGACCTCAGATTTGTGGTCTCGAAACCACTGTTCCGACTAGGGTCTAAACCGGGCTATTACATCTCCTACAATGGCATCTCGAAAAACTCGTCCATCAGCAACAGAACCTTTCCAATCAGGAAGAACATAAACAAATTGCATATCAGGTGTACAAACATCTAACATATTTGTTGCTATGTCACCTTTTCACGTTCGATATCTAGGTTTATCAACTGTTGGAACCCTAATCTTGATGTGGGTTCCATCTAAAGCACCTAAGCAATTCTACATCACATGTATAAAACCTCATGTTAGGATATTATAGTTAAATCTAAATGGACTAAATTATGTACGAGCTATATATAGAACTCACGCCAATACCTTGAACCATTTCCACCTTGGGTCTGTAGAATTAGCTGTAATTGGCTCTGCCTTTTTAAATAACACATTTTGTAAGCATATGACATCATTTAAAACATTGTGAAATGATCTGCTAACGGTTTCCCCGGACCTATTAAAGTGATGCTTGATAACTCAATTTTTAAGGTGATGAGAAATGATATGTAAAAACATTGTCACTTGCTCATCAACAAGCATGTTCCTTGACGACTTCAATCCCCCTAAAGTTTGTAACATCTCACATAGTTTAAAAAAGGTAATTCTATTCATCCTAACTTGTTCAATACAGGTCTCGTCACTAGCATATACAAGTCTTTCACATAATCTAATTTTGCATAAAAATCTAAAATATAGGATCTAATCCTTGGTCTATAAGTGTGTAGGCTATGGATGGCACCCAATGCAACTAAGAACCAACTCGCAACTGTACACATTTCCAACCACATTGTAATAGCAAGACCAATTCTTTTACGCCTCTCACTTTGTACTATTAAAGGCAGACGAGCCATTACTGCAAAATATTAAAGTGTTACATATCTTCAAATCGTAGTAAAAGGGTCACATTTCTCCAATACTAATTTCAATAACAGTAAAACAAAATCAAAGAATTTAATTGCCAAAGAACTTACAGTGATTCAGTGAATATAAGATGCTCAACTCTGGGTGGAGAAAGCAATCAAATAAGCCAAATAAGAAGAGGAAGCAATAACAAACTGTCAAAAGAAAAATGAACAATACATATTAAGAATATTTACAAAGCGCAAAATAGAAATTACAACTAAATATAAGGGTCTATTTAGAATCTTTAAAAAAATACATATTAAGAAAAATGAATAATACATATTAAGAATCTTTAAAAAATACAAAATAAATTCACTACTTTATCCTACAATGCGCTTGTTTTATGTTTTTATCCTACAAAAAAAATATCCTTTTTTTTTTAAAACATCCTATTTTATGACTCATTGAATGGTTGATGAGGTAAGTTAAAGAAAATTTATAGAGAAAAATTAATAAATAGGAGAAGTCTGTTTAAAATTATATTTGCTTATGTAAAAGTAAATAATTTATCAAGCATTTAGATTGATTTGTTCAATCTTTTATTTTTATTTTTTTGCAAAACAGCAACTTAGATTGGGTGTTAACATTTACCTCCTTATAGATATTATATTATATTATATTATATTATATTATATTATATTATATTATATTATATTATATTATATTATATATTTTTAATTTAATCTCTAAATTTATTTTTTTTCACATTAGTACTGAAATTTGACAATTTTTCTTAAATTTAAACCTAACGTGGTATTATGATATTGCATAATGTGATTATATAAAACATTATAGTTTTTTTTTTTATAAAAATAGGTGATAATATGCCTTATTAAAAAGTAAATATTGTTTATTTGTTGGTAAGGGGCGGGGATTTAGAGGCAATTAACATTTTTGTATTGTATTAAATTAATTAAAAAGGAAATAATAAACCAGGGTTGGAAATAATATACCATTACACATTTAACACATAATGGTTCCAACTAAAAAATTCAAATAAAAATAAACTTAGCAAAAAACCAAAGGCAAAATGAACACTACAACACGCCCAAACAAACACTTTTACTTTGTATTGGGGATTAATATTCAATGGCACTTTAGAAAAACTCTTCCAACAAAAACTGCAATACCATAAGTCATATCTGATGTTAAAGCTTAATGCAATACCATAACCATAGATCACATTCAAGTTTTAATGGCATAGCAAAATCTTAATGATGATGAAGATGAGTGCAAGGATAATTAGTGACTGTAGTAATGGAAGTGTCAACTCCATAACAGAAAACGGAGGTAAAAGTTATAAAAGGAGAATTAAAATTACTTCCAGCAGACCAAGTGCACAACAAGTCCAGTCTTAATTTTTTCAACCTTTTAGGTAAGCAGCAGACTTGCTGATAAGTCCAATGGTACTTGCGAGTTGGTCAAATGTCTCGGAGCACTGCAAAACAATATAAAAGGAATAGAACTCATTGATCTCGTAGCAGAATCTTTCCATCACTCTAAATTCTTTAAATGCAAAATATTTTCTGCAAGTCTTAAGAAGATGACAGTGAAAACAAATCAAACTCACTCAATCAGAAAGGCAGTGTTTTTCTCTATATACAAACACGTGAAAGACTTCCCCTCAACAAATACCCTTGCAAAAAATAATGAGACATTAATCTAATACAGACAAATAATGGCCTTAAGTCATATCTGATGTTCAAACTCAATGCAATACCGTAACCATAGCCCACAAATACTTAAACTTAAGCAAATTGGGTAAAGAATTCAACAAGTTAAGATGCATACTTTCAACAGGCTCCTCAGGGCCGAAGCGTAAACTTACTTTGTTTCCATTGTCAACATCACAAAGCTCTACCTATAGTTTTAGGGGAACAATTATTTTAGTTAATTTTCTATTATTGTAGCTCACTAAAGCACATCAATAGTTAGGAAGATTGTGAAAAGTGAACAATACATATTTATCAAATTTCTATTACAGACTTTTGCACTTATTTACCGTGAGAATTCTGCAACTCCAAAACAATTAAACAACACATAAAAAAGCAAAAAAAATCAGAAAATGAACAAAGTTCACATTTCTTACTCCAAACGTAACAAAACAAAATTGAATTCCATTTTGCTTTTGCATTCAAACAGACGCAAGTAGCATCCATAGATACTCAGAATAGATTGAGCAAATGTAATACTTAACCCTTCTATGAGAGATCAGATAAAATGCTCAGTAGGAAGCACAAATTTAAATAAAAAGCCGGAGATAGGAAAAATAAGAGGAAAAGAAGTAAACATGGCAAGCAAAGTAGTAAAGGTCAGAGCTTTCAGCTGCAAGGGATTTTAGGTGGACTTGGCAATGGTGTAGCCATGGCATCTTGATTGGTTGGGGTAATCGATGGAATGTGACCTCAATAAGAAAGCTGACGGTGGTGGGAGAGTGGTGTGAAGGAAGAAAAACAAGAAGAATGAAAGAAAGAGTAAAACAAATAGCTTAACTTTGTTAACATTTTACAACCCAACCCAAGCTACGCAAACAAACAAACAAACAAACAAACAAAAAGTTGGTAAAAAAGTGGCAGCATAGTCTCACCTGAACTCGACGCCGACAGCGGTAGTTGGAGACAACGGTGGTGACTGGCGAGCTTTAAGGCAGCAGATACAATAGCAGCTGGAAAGGGGCAACACCATAGCACAGCCCCTTAAATCATGATACAAAAATTAAGAAAAAAAAAAGTAAGCATGAAACATTTACAAAATTCACACAAACAAACTAAGAACACTTTAAAATAATTTGCTGAAGCTTTTGATTCATTAAAACCCAAAACAATCCAGCTACCAAATCAAACTCTAGAAACCCAGAAAAAAGAACACAAAAATTATGAAGATCTAATGAAGAAACCGAGAAAGATCAGAGTGAGACCGAAAAAGAACTTTAACTAACAAAATCAAAGATCAAAAAAGGAATCAAAGGCCATCAGTTACCGTAAATAAGGAGGTTCAACAGAAGGAAGATGAAGATGGTGAATGAAGCTTGATTTGTCGTCGATTAAGGATCCAATTTCTATAAGGTTTACTTTGGGAAAATTGTTTAGGAAGAAATTGTCTGAAGTGTGAAAGTGAAAACGACGAAGATGAAGATGAGAGACACGATATTTTGGTCCAAAATAGGGAAAAATGTTATTACCCGTGCCTTTGAATAGCTAATCAGACCCCAAGCCCCTGAATTGCTATTACGGGCCGTACTGTAATAGAAACTGATTCCATTCAGCGTGTAATAGCCATTTGGTGGTGGGCCCATTGAATTGGGCTGTAATTTATTCCTATTACACCCAACCAAACATTACCTTAAAGCCATGTGTTATATTAAATGAATGTGGTAAGATATCTTTTACTTTTAAGAGAATTTGTAAATTTTCTATTGAAGATAATATTATTGAAAAAACAGTCCACAAGAAAAACGGAAATGGATAACTAAAATACCCATAGGATTAGGTGTCTTAGTTGGAGATTGTTGGGGGACTTGAGAGTTTCAAGAAATGTAGTATGTTGTTAATTTTCACTACCGTGTGGTCGTACTTTTGCTTTCACTTCAATAAAATTTCAATGGCTTACCAAAAAAAAAAATATTCTTCTCTGTTTTTGGAACCTTATTTTTCACGAAAGCAACCCTAAATTTAAGCATAAGACTACAATGATGAGGACACTTCCTCTCTGACGCTACAATTTATGTCTCTATACGGTAATGCAGAATTACTGATCAACAGGGTTTGTGTTCGATGCAATTGAGAGCTCCTGCAAAGCGTGTTAGCCTGCTTGCAGAAGCTCCCGTCTTTGCCTTGATCACGTCTTTCTTGTTTCCCCTACTAATTGGTCCCCCAGATTCAACAAAGAAGGCCCCATTCATCATCAGATCATTCACAGATCTCCACTTCCATGACTTCCATACACTCTCTGGTGAATACTCCCTCTTGGTAATCTACACAATACAAATACCATATCACATACATTTCTAGATCTGAAACTGGGTTTCATCCTATTTTACTTAGAACTTAAAAGTGAGTGTTGACACACACTGCATTCCCAAAGGGAAAACACAAGTTCTAGGGGTAGCCATGAACTTGAACATGGACACTAAGACAAACATGGAAGATTTAAGAAGAAGGTGAATGTTGGGCAGGGATTTTTTTACCTCTTTAGCGCGTTTGTCTAGAGGAGCAATGAATCGGTTGCCCTCACTTAGGATGGTAGGGTTTTTGCTACCACCAATGGCATACATTAGCCAATGAGTGTAATCATTGTTGACGACATGAACGAATCCCCATCGGACCCTTGGCATCCTTTGCACCAATCCTTTGCCAAAATGGTTGAAAGCAACCGTTACTTGCATGATTTGATCATCTGAGAAGCTATCACTACTTCCAAACAGGAATACCTGTTACATTTTAGTTTTAGATTTTTCAGTTATGTTGTTCTGATTGTTGATTTGAAAATGTAGAAACTTACATCGTTATGATTAGTAAAATGGCAGTTAGAGATGGTAATGGCCGTGGATGCCATGAGAATATCGATTAATCCATCGTAGCATTTGGACATAGAAAGGTGATCGATCCAAATATTGTGGGATCCAAATATCGTGATTCCATCACCGTCACTCATCGTACGTTGACCGTAATGATCAACGGAGTCTCGTATCATGCCACCATGAGCTTGTACTGAATTACGAATGTGAAGGCCATGGATGATAACATTATTAATGAACTGCAATGTGATTTGAGCACCACCCACAATGTGAATTTGAAATCCTCGACCATCTATGGTCTTGTCACCAGCCATAATCAGCTCTTGGTTTAACCTAATCACCATGTGATGAGCAAATATGATCCAAAGAGGTTCTTTTTGGATCACTGCATGCCGTAAAGTTCCGGGTTTAGGGTTTACCATATCGTTGTCTGACGGATCTGTTACAACATAATATCGACCTGCCTTGCCTCCGGTAGTTTTGCGGCCGAATCCTAGGACACAGTTAACTAGCTTCTTGCGGTCTTTAGCCCAGTTTGGATCACATCTCCAGCATCTATCAATAGGGTTAGTGGCTAGGCATGGACCATGGTGTTTATATAGTCCTCTCCTTGTGTTATTCTGACCTTCCAACACCCTGTATCATAAATTAATCTTTCATATTTTGTATGTTGTTTACAAATATTATTGATTTTAATGGAAAAAACAAGTATCTATACTATACTTTTGAACCGTGTTTGACATGTTCAACAAATGATTTATTAGACGTGATAATAATTTAACATCTTGGATGGATTTTTTAATAAAAACGAAATTACAATGACTTGTTTGTTCCTTCAACTAGAAACAAAAAAGAAAAAAATTCATTTTAGCGATTCATTTATTTTTCGTATTTTTTAGTCTTTAAATTTGTGTTATTTGTCTAATCACCCCAAAATGGATATAAAAATTAACACATATTAACTTTACTGACGTGACATACATGTAGATCACCACATGGATGCCACATCAATAATTAATTAAATTTTTAAAATTTAAAAATTCAAAAAATTTATAAAAATTGTTTAAAATTTAAAAATTAATAAAAATTATGTTTTAAAAATTATGTTTTAAAAATTAATTAATTATTAACATTAACTCTTTTTTTCCACAATAAAAACCCAAAAATTCATCCTTAAAAATCAAACATGAAGGACAACCCAAAAATAACTTCAACCACCAAAAAACGAAGAAAGAAAAGAATGGAAAACACCAAAAAACCATCAGCTCAGTTGATAATAAAACTCGACCATAGAACATCAGAAACTCTGAAACATTCACCAAACAAAACAATACAAGCTCAAGGATTAAAATAGGTGAAAAACTAAATGAAAGACTAAAATGATTTTTTTTATAAAGTTAGCGGGCCAAATAAGTCATAATGCCAAACGGAATACAAAGAAATGATATATGTTTATTGGATAATATGTAAATGAATAATAACTTATTTCTTATGGTTGAATAATAAAAAAAATAATGGAAGATTTATAAAATAAAGTCTATCACTAGTTTTCTTCTTTTACTCAATAAAGAGATGTGATATTAGTAATCACAATGAAGAAATTATTTTAGAAAGAACTTACTTCTCAGTTTCGCGGTTGAAATCACTGGTTACATCTTCGGGATTAGGATTGTAGGCTTTGAAGGCACCTTTCTTTGCATTTTCAGCTCGTTCTTCCCACACTTCATCAAAATGACCAATGTTACCTTTAACTATGGGACTATATACAATTAGCCCCAGAAACAATATAATCTTAACAACTTTCATAGTCATCTTTTTTTTTTAATAACCTTAGTTTTTCACTCTCTTTTTTATTTTTTATTTTTTTTGGGAAATTTCAAGGTATTTTATAACCCTACGTAAAGAAGAATGGAGTGGGTTTGCACGTAGGGTCTTTTTGTTTTGTTTTTTTTTTTTTTTTTTTTTAAAGGATTGAAGACAAATAGAGGTTTGGAATTCATATTCCAAGGTTTGTTTTAAATACAAGTGAATGAGATCCCAAAATGAGACGTTGTGAGGGAAATAATGGAAACCACTACCCATTCATGGTCAGATTTTGGTCTCTCTCTCTTAGATTTCTCCCCCTTTTGTGGTATTTACAACTTTTGAGGTTTCTACTCACATTCTCAACTTATGTCATGCATATTACCATTTTATATATTTTACCAAAACAAAAAACTAATGATTTTTCATTTTCATTGTTTCTTTCAATATCTACTTCATTTTACCTTTGCTTGGTTTATCCATTATTTTTATAAAAATATTTATTAAAAAAATTCTATTTCGTAGATCTTTTAAGTTTAATCCACAAATTGGTACTTAAATTATACTCTCTTTTATTCATCTTGGTACTTAAAGTTTTTTTGTCACAAGTGATACTTAAACTACTTTTTTCCCTAAATTGTTACCTCCATTAATCACACATTTAAATCCATTTTAAAAAAAAGGCTTAACCCACAAATTAGTACCCAAATTATTCATATTTTCTTAAGTTAACACATAAAATTTTTTTTATCTTAAGTGGTACCTAAAGTATTCTTATGTCACCCATTTTGCGCTAAAATGTTATATATGTTAAAAAAATTACAGCTAATAATAAATTGCCATATCAAATAAACTTAAAAAAATATATTTTTAATTTTTTTAATCTTCCTTTCTTTTTCCTTTATAATGTCTAAAAATACTAACAATGCTCGAAATTTTCCCTCTCGATATTTAGGCGCATGTGATTTATTTTGTTTTTAAACTTCATTGTTTGCTTGCTCTACCTAATGAGATCAAAAAAATTATTTCATTGATCAAAACCAATCTTTTTAGAACTGTACGAACTGGATCAAGAACTAATCAGGGTACTAGTCCAAAGATAGGGGTTGAATTGATTGACTTGCGAACCGATATAGACCGATTAATCAAGCTAAAAAAAACCAATTAAACTAATTTTATTTATTTTTAAATATTTTTAAATATTTTTAAATGAATTTTTAATAATTTATATGATCAAACTTGAAGCAGGTCAAACCAAGAATTGGTGGTCGAACCGGTTCAACCATCAATCTAATTTTGAAGAAAGAAAAAATAATATAAATGAGAAGATAATATTTTTTAAATATACGTAATGATTTAAGTAATGATTGAACTAATAGAGGTATCAATTTGAGAAAATATAGCTTAGGTATCACTTGCAACCAAAACAATTTTGGATACAAATATGAGAAAAAATGTATAATTTAAGTGCTGATTTATGTGTTAAGTTATATATTAAAAAAACAAATAAACTTAAAATATTGTAAAAGGTAAAGAAACACATACAAAGATGTGGTTGTAAGACTGAATGAAAGCATGTACAGTAAAGTGAAGAGAATCCATACAAATCCTGGGTTTCCAAAAAGAAGAGATTCAATGGGTAACACCCCAAATCCGGCCTAGACATTTTGGCCGAATCTGGTGATGTCACATGATAGTGCTTTGGAAAACGTAATTACAATAAGGCCATTTTCGATATCTTAGGTTACCGTAAAAAACGTGTCGTTTATTCCTTCATTATCAATTTTCAAAATATTATACGTTGCGGAAGCTTTTAAAATAATTTGCGAATTCGTGTGTATTTGATAAAACATTTGTTTATTTTAAAAACTCTCGTCTTATCCTATTGCTAGCAGTTTATAAAATAAGAATCCTAAATTTTAAACAAAAATCCATAAAGGTCATGTTACATAAAACTCCCAAAATATAATTAGAATCCATAAATAAAAGTAAAAACCGTTAAAGGTCCCGAACTGTGGTCATCGCCGAGTCCTCGGCCGCACCGATCCGTCTATTGCTGGGGATTACCTAAACAGAATAAACAAAAAAAGAGTAAGTTTTCGCAAACTCGGTGTGTAATCCCCACAGAAAACATACACACAGTAATATCATATAATAGACATCAATTCACAGTTCGGGTCTGAGCCCATTACAAAAACGGTGTGGACTTTAGCCCACTCAGATACATAATCAGATATGTACTAGGGCCTTAGCCCATTTCAATCATAATAAGCAGATCAGACAGAATAGTAGAATCCTACCCACCAGCCTCTACACACCAACTCCGTCCAACCCTACACATCATGTGGGGATAAAATCAACCCACCCATCCCTACGCACCATGCTGTACCGAATGCGGCACATAATCAGAAAGTTGCGGCTGAGCTGCTAGATAATAGGCTTGAGAGCCTTTCAGATACTTTCTCCAAATCATCAACCCATCTCGATGCAATGCAACATATATAAAATGTCATCCTATTATGCAAACACAGTTCATACACTTAGACATCAGAATTCATGCTCAATACAGAAATCAGAAAGTCAAGTCGTATAATTAGGGGTCTAGGTAAAGCTTACCGACCCTACATTAGGTCCACAGTCGACTAGGGCGACCCGTGCAACCTTACAGAACATTATAGAAAAATGGGCTTACACGCCCATGTGGCCCACACGGCCCAAATTGGCATTGGCCCAGAATTTCACACGTCCGTGTGGCCCACACGGTCCAATTGGTCTAGCCCGTGTGTCGCACACAACTGTGTCACTCGCGCACGGCCTGGCTCGTCTATCACACGACTGTGTGGTAACTTACAGTCTTGCACACGGCCTATCACACGAGTGACCACACGCTCGTGTGGCGTCGACAGAGAGGTTTTTGACTTTCGCCAAAACCTCATTTTCTGCATTTTCGGGTACACACCTGGTTCGATTTCGATGCGTAAGCCCTCCCGAGCACTCCAAAACCTATATTCGACAATTGAAAGCTCAATTTCAATCACTTAATCTAAGTTGTTATGAACAGGAAATTCTCGAAACTTACCGACAACCTTACCTTTAACGAGCAATGATAAAGCATCTACTCCGGGTAAAATTCAGATCATCCATAATTCTTTCCGTGGCCTCCATCCAATATTCGGCCACATTAGGGGCGAATCCAATGACACCCCTGAATAACTTAGCCCTATTGGATCGGAGTCATTCCATAACCGACCCTCGGCCCCCAGATCTAGTGCTGGGCCCAACGACCCTCTCTAAAATCTGTAGCATGGCTCGGGATAGTGCGTCATTCATAAGACCCAGTCTCTATAACTGGTGAGATCAGCGTCTCGCTCGTATCCAGATTAGGCAGATTCTCAGATAATGAGGACCCAGCTCGAGCCCCCTACGGCCTCTACCACGGCCTCTAGTACCTCGTCCGCGGATACTTCGTGCGTTCATTGTAAATTTGGAGTTATCTGGATTAATAGTTTTATGCATCAGTTACAGTTTCAATATTTGTTAAAACATGTTTTATGCAAAATAGTATTAGAAGTTCAGAGTTCGTTATCGCAAATCGTAGTTTTATTACGAGTTTCAGTTTCGCTACAGTTTTCAATTTACACTACCTGAATTGTTTTCAGTTTAGTATACTACCTAAGGCTGTTTCAAGCATACAAGTAGTATTTTCAGGCAAATTTAAATAGAAGTCAGAACACTTACAGAATCGACGCTGGAGACTCGGTGTACCACATACTCATTCCAAAAATATTTTAAATCACTTAAAACCATTCCTTAACAACCAAATTTAAAAATCAAATTGACAACCAAGTTTTGTAACCTGGCTCTGATACCACTAAATGTAACACCCTAAACTCAGCCTAGACGTTATGGCCGAATCTGGTGATGTCACATGATAGTGCTTTTTAAAATGTTATTACAATAAGGCCATTTTTGATATATTAGGTTACCGTAAAAAAACATGTCGCTTATTCATTCATTATCTATTTTCAAAATATTATACGTTGCGGAAGCTTTTAAAATAATTTGTGAATTCATGTGTATTTGATAAAACCTTTATTTATTTTGAAAACTCGCGTCTTATCCTACTGCTAGCAGTTTATAAAATAAGAATCCCAAATTTTAAACAAAAATCCGTAAAGGCCATGTTACATAAAACTCCACAAATATAATCAAAATCCATAAATAAAAGTAAAAACTGTTAAAAGTCCCGAATCGTGGTCACAGTCGAGTCCTCCACCGTACCGATCCGTCTACTATTGGGGATTACCTGAATAGATAAAACAGAAAAAGAGTGAGTTTTTACAAAATCAGTGTGTAATCCCCACAGAAAATATATACACAGTAATATCAGATAACAAACATCAATTCACAGTTCGGGTCTGAGCCCATTATAGAAACGGTGTGGACTTTAGCCCACTCAGATACAGAATCAGATATGTTCTTGGGCTTTAGCCCATTCAGTCATAATAAACAGATCAGACAGAATAGCAGAATCCTACCCACTAACCTCTACACACCAACTCCGTCCAACCCTACACACCATGTGGGGATAAAATGCAACCCATTCATCCCTACACACCATGTTGTACCGAATGTGGCACATAATCAGAAAGTTGCAGCTGAGCTGCTAGATAACAGGCTTGAGGGCCTTTCAGATACTTCCTCCGAATCATCAACCCACCCCGATGCAATGCAACATACATAAAATGTCATGCTATTATGAAAACATAGTTCATACACTCAAACATTAGAATTCATGCTCAATACAGAAATTAGAAAGTCAAGTCGCATAATTAGGGGTCTAGGTAAAGCTTACCGACCCTACATTAGGTCAACAGTCGACTAGGGGGACCCGTGCAACCTTACAGAACATTACAGAAAAATAGGCTCATACGCCCATGTGGCCTGCCTGTGTGGGTCCACACGCCCGTGTGACCCACACTACCCAAATTGGCCTTAGCGCAGAATCTCACATGCCCATGTAGGCCTACAAGCCCGTGTGGCCCACACGGCCCAATTGGTCAATCTCGTGTGTCGCACACGGCCGTGTCACTCGTGCACGGCTTGGCTCGTCGATCACACGGCCGTGTGGCGACTTACAGTCTTGCATACGGCATACCAAACGGGCGACCACACGCCCGTGTGGTGTCGATAGAGAGGTTTTCGGCTTTTACTGAACCTTCGTTTTCTACGTTTTCGGGTACACACCTGGTTCGATTTCCACGTGTAAGCCCTCTCGAGCACTCCAAAACCTATATTCGACAATTGAAAACTCAATTTTAGTCACTTAATCCAAGTTGTTATGAACAGGAAATTCTCGAAACTTACTGACAACCTTACCTTTAACGAGCAACGATGATTTCCCACTGCTAAAACCCCAAAAAGTAGTCCACAGCTCCTAGATTATCCCCTAATCAGAAAGCAAACCTTTAATACTCCATTACTAGACCAAAACGAAACATAACGTACCTCTTGACTTATCGAATACACACTAACCGCAGAAATGTGCGGTGTCGATGGAAAAGGGGAAACAAAACAAAATTGAAGTGGAAGGGAAAAGTGAAAAAAATGGCAGCAAGCTAGGGAAAAAGAAGGAAATGGCAGAGAAATTGGGGAAAAGGAGAATGCCGAAGTTTGTTTTTGTTAGGGAAAGGAAAACTGAATAGATTTTCTGATATTCCTCCCCTATCATCTCCCCAAATCTCTCCTTACTATCAGATTTTTAGTCCAACACAAACACTCGGGACATTATATGCAACAATAATGCTCACGCAAGGATTTGAACTCTAGACCTCCAACAATCTCAACACTTCACTTAGCCACTAGACCAGCAGGCCCATTCCATTAATTACTTACACCTTTTTACTTATGATCCTACTAACCAAAGATAGGGCTTTATTCATAAAAATACCAAAAATTTTCCAAAGCTTAGACTTGAACTTAGAATCTCACACACACACCCAGAACACATAACCACTGAAACAGATAGACATTGTGTGTCAAATACACGGAAACAATTATATAAATATTGAGGCATTAAACAATACAAATTTGAGCCGGTCCTTTACATATATTTTAAATAAAAATAAACAATGAAAAAAAAAAGCAAGTCTTGATAGAGAAATAATCCAGGCAAAAGTGGACAATTAATTCTTCTTTTATTTTTTATTTATAGTAACTTATTTAATTGAATAGTCTATAACTTAAATAGTAGGAAGGATATATAAAATAATTTTTTACACAATATGTTTGGAATATGCATGGACTTACTCAATTCTATGAGTAAAAATAAATTTTGTTACTTTTAACTTTTGCGAAAACAATAAAATATATGTTTAAGTGTATTTAAATATATTTTTCTTCTATGGAAGATTTTATGATATAAAAAAAAATCTTATTGGTACCAATAATAAATTTTACTTTCGAGTGTATTAGTGCCAAGTATCAAAAGATATTTTATAGGTAAAATAAGAATAAATAGCTTAAGTCTTCGTTTGAATGGAGCAGTAGTTAAAGCTTATATAAGACATCTATTTGATATAAGTTCAAACTGTATTACCCTATCTTTTACTGTTAATATTGTATTGAAAAAAATAGTTCGTGAAACAAAAAGATGATTTTATTTTATTGGAATTTTGTATTGAATTTTTCATTTACATTGTTATCAAAATACAACACTTTTGAACTTTTTAGAAAGCCATTAAGTTAACGTTTGTGTTTACAAAAGTTCACAAATAGATAGCTTCCTACAAAAATAAAAGCATAATCATAAATTTAATCATAAATGTTTATATTTTTTAATCGAAATACTTGCTAAAACATTAAATTTTTAAACATGGCAAGAGCGAATCTAGAAATTTTTTTAAATCATCTTTCAACTTTTAATTTCAGAAATTTAATCCCTTGATTACTTCTAATTTCAAGAATGTAGGAAAGAAAGTGAGAAAAAGGGTCTAATTATATTTCAATCCCTGTACTTTTCAAGAATATGATAAATGTTTAAAGCAAAAAATATTTAAATAATTAATCTTACTTTTAATGTGAATCAAGTATAAAAATGATTTTCTTCATGCATCTAATTCCAAGTCGATTTAAATCCAAATCCGATTTGCTTTCAAATTATTTTATTATATATTTTTAGGATTATTATCCTATCAACGGTCACTTAGGTTGTACTTGGGAGGGAGTGAAAGGAAAATTAGTTTTGAGTATGTTTGGTTAGGAATAAAAGTGAGAAGAAAGAAAATAAGAGGGATGAGAAATATGTGTATGTTAGTTTAAAATTATGCATTTTTAGTAGTAATAACTAAATTTAACAAATTCAAAAAGAATAACTCTTTATGAACCCCATGTAATGGTCTGATGGTCAAAGGTGTTCACCGTCCAAGATGTGACTTGAGTTTGAGTTCCGCTAGTTGCGTTAATTATTCAGGTTTTGCCCAGATATTATAATTCACCAAAAAAAAAATATTTCACTTTAAATTATGTATTTAAAATGATTGTGAACTCACAAATTGATTTAATAAAATTAGGGGCTCCTAAACTATTATATAAATAAAGTTTCATAATTTAAAAAATGAAAATAAATATCATAAATGAGTAGTTAGTATAAATGGAAGAAACTGGGAAGATCAAAACTTTGATTAATGAAAAAAAATTATAACTTACAATAAGGTGCAATAATATGTAATTATGGGTAGTCATCTATAGCTATTTGACCTGCCTTATTCCAATTTACATTCTTAAAAGCTATTTTTGCTTCGAGCTTTGATTTAATATCAAACATTCCTAGGCATCTTCCGGGCCTTGGATTCCCTGAAACAAACCAATTCTTTTAAACAATATCCACCATTAATTAAACTCTATTAATATATAACCATTTAAAAAAAAAACATAAAATTGTCAATTGACTCTTAACTCGATTAGTATCGATATTGTTGTCAGTGTAAGAGGGCATTGAAACGCATTATTATCTTATTTAAGGTTTGGGGAGGTGGGTAGACTTGTCCATGGTTCGGGTCAGGTCTTGCCAAAATTTTAGGCTTGTTTGCTAGGCCCGGGCATGCCCGACCCTAAAAATAGACTTAAAATTTTGCCCAAACCCGGCTCGGATAAAAATGCTAAAACTTGGACCCGCCCAAATTAGTTTTTTCATATTGTTTTTTTATATAAACAAATTTAAAATATAATACATACAAAATATTTAAAACATTAAAATAAATGTTTCCCAACAAATTTAAAATAAATTAAAAAATATTTATACTTAAATAACAATAAAATAGGTGTAACTTAACAAACAAAATTAATAATAAAATAAGAGTTATACAATATCCAAACAATAATAACAGAATAGTAGTAACATAATAGTAAAATAGTAGCAAAACAATGAGAAAACAATAAGAAATGAGCAGCAAAACAAAAAAGAAGAAGAAGAAGAAAATAACAGATTTGTTTTGTCTTTTTGCTAATTCGGGTCGGGTCGTGCCCGAGTAAAAAAGCCTTACCCGAGGCACGACCTGTTTTTTAAATGGGTCTTATTTTTTTGCCCAAACCCAATGTCGAGCTTATATTTTTGCTCAGACCCTCCCACTTTTCGAGCGGAGATCTAACTATAGGTAATTCTAGGCATTGTATCAAAATGAGCAGATATGATAAGAGATTAATGTTAAAAAGAAAACCATAAAGCCAATCATTCAAATTTTAATTTAAAAAAAGTAAAAATAAATGCAATATGCTCGACAAACATATTAATAAATCGACATAATTATTTATTTAATCTTTTAAATTTTTTAAAAAAATTATTTTAATTTTTTATTTAATTTTTTCCTCAAATAGATAAAGAAAATTAAGTAGCAAAATATATATTGTTTTAATTATGAAAAAGGATCCTATTATTACAATCATATATATATTATACATTACAACAATATATATGGTTGGTGAATAAGGTAATTACTTATTTTTATGGTTGTTAAATGTTCCTTAATTTTTGCACATTTTTTTCATATGTCTTAACCACTATTTTAGGGTTTACTAATTTACTGTCAACTACAGGAAATAATTCTTATACTTACTTCTTTTTATTTTCTCCCTGCTTTTTCAAATCTCTCCTACAAAAACAAATCACAGCACGTTATTCATAAAATTCAAAAAAAAATTAATATTATAAATTTTTTATAAAAATTCAAAAAAAAACAAAATAAAATACTCGCAGATATCATGTTTAAAATCAATATAGATACAAAAGGGGCAGGTACAGCCTTAACCTCTCAAAAATTGAAAAATTGCAATTCTAGCTCTCTAATCAAATTATAAGTTAATATAAGAGAAATTTATGCTTTGCCCCCGAAATGAAAAATATTCTATTTAATCCCTTCAAAAATGATAAAATCATAAAAATCTATATTTCACATATCTAAAGTTTGTAGTTCAATTTTACCCCTAAAATAATTACTAAATTCGCTCCTATTTAAAATTTAACATTTTAATTGGTATAACTATTATTTTAGGATTTATTAATTTACTGTCAACTTTTTTTTGATAGAATTTACTGTCAACTACTAAACATATATCAGGGAAAACATTGAAACAAATTTTATACTTTATTCATAAAATTTAGTATTTAATGTTTATATATATATATGTATTTATCAATTTGGTTTTTTTTACCTTTAAAATAATTAAATATTTTTTACAAAAAATAATAATTAAAACATTAATTTTTAACAATATTAACATGACAAATTGCGTGACACTCTACACATGTTTAATATTAACATATCACTATTTGTCTATTATATCATATCAATAAATAATTTAAAATTTATAAAAATATTTATAAAATAAAAAAAAGTCCAAAATTCAAAAATATTATAGAAAGTTCATAAGAAAAAACGGATAAAGTACACATGAATAGCCATCCAAGTTTTCATGTTTAAAATTAGGAGCTTTGACCCTCCCAAAAAAAAAAAAATTAGAAATTGCAATTCTAGCTCCCTATAAATGACTAAATTATAAATTAATATAAGAGAAATGTATGCTTTGTCTCCTCCCAAATGAAAAATATTATATTTAATATCTTCAAAAATGATAAAATCATAAATTAATACATGATAAAATCTATATTTCACATATAAAAAAAATAGTAATTCAATTTTGCCCCTAAACAAATTTTTGGATTCGCCCTTGCTTAAAATTTAACATTTTAATAGTGCATTTATTAAAAAAAACAACAAATCGACTTTTTAAAAGAAATTAATTGTCAAATTCAACAATTTTTAAAAGATTAAAAGCCAAAGGAATGGATAAAAAATATAGAAGTGAATAAAAAAAGAAGTTACTTGTGAGCTTTATGAGCTTGGTGGGTTTTGTGGTTGAGATGATTGGCTACATGATGAGGATTGGGATCGTAGGCTTTCTCAGCAATTTGCTTTGCCCTCTGAGCTCGTTTTGCCCATACTTCATCGAAATGAGCAATGTTAGCCATGACTATCCCACTATTTGCAATCACAATCAGCCCCAACACCAATATTATCTTCACTACTTTCATTTTGGGCAATTGTCTTCTTCAACCCTACGTAACCAAGAAATGAGTATTGCACGCAGGGCTTTCCTTTTATTCTATTTTAATTTAGTTTTTATTTGATATTCCTCAAATGTTTCAAATTCCCATTCTTTTTTAAATACAAGTGAAATGAGATCCAAATTTCATGCAAACTACTACCCATTAATGGTCAGATTTTTGGTCTCTCTCTTCAATTTCTCCTCATCTTTTGGGTAGTTTTACTGATATTCTCTATAAATAAATATATTTAAATGTGTTATGTATTTAACAATTACAGTGTTTTGATTTATAATTATCCAAGATTTAATTTGAGAAAATGTATATTATTTTTTAAAAGTTGGCATAACATTGGGATAGTACCCTTCTTCCACAACTTTATTTGATTTTTTAACTCGTTTTTTTTCTTTTGCCATGCTTCATCGGAGTCACCGATAATTAGGGGATTTTTTTTTGGTTAAGATAGTCAATACAATATCGGTAGATATATCCTTTTTTATGTTGGAACTGATACTTATCGGTACAGATGTGCTTTGATGTATATTTTAAATTTATTGATATTAAATATTTTTCATATTATATATACATGCAAACATATAGTAATTGCATACATATTTATATGAAAATTTAGAATATGTGGTGTAGAAGCAAGATCATGGATATTGCCTGTAAGATATTCTATCACCTGTAAAATACTTATATGAATTCTGATATGTATAACTGTAAAAGAATCTGATTTAATCTATCTTGGGGATTTTAAACCTACATTTTTTTAGCACTGGAAAAGAAGAAGAAAGAACAACAATATAATATTACATACAAATATAATGGTATTGTTAGATGTTATGACATTGTATAATGTAGGAGGCATCTGCTACAAACATTTGGCAGATGAAATTATCTACGAACACTACACCAAAACAGACTTTTAGCGGCGTTTTAAATAAAAACGCCGCAAATATTATATATTCAAACGCCGCAAAAAAAAAGCAATAGCGGCGTTTATTTTCAAAACGCCGCTAAAAAGGATAAATAGCGGGCTTTTTTCCAGCTAAAGGTCAGAGCATTAGCGGCACGTTCGAAAAAAGGCCGCTAAAGGTCAGAGCATTAGCGGCGCTTTCAAAAAAACGACGCTAAAAGTCAGCGCATTAGTGGCGCTTTTGGAAAAACGATGCTAAAGGTCAGTGCATTAGCGGCGCTTTTGGAAAAACGACGCTAAAGGTCAGCGCTTTAGTGGCGCTTTTGGAAAAATGCCGCTAAAGGTCAGCGCATTAGCGGCGCTTTTGGAAAAACGCCGCTAAAGGTCAGAGCATTAGCGCCGCTTTTGGAAAAACGCCGCTAAAGGTCAGAGCATTAGCGGCATTTTTGGAAAAACGCCACTAAAGGTCAGAGCATTAGTGGCGCTTTTGGAAAAACGCCGCTAAAGGTCAGAGCAATAGCGGCGCTTTTGGAAAAAAGCCGCTAAAGATCAGAGCATTAGCAGTGCTTTTGGAAAAACACCGCTAAAGATCAGAGCATTAGCAGTGCTTTTGGAAAAACACCGCTAAAGGTCATTAGCTGCGTTTTTTTTAAAACGCCGCAAAAATAAATAATTTAAGGGTTATAGTTTTAGGGGTAGGCTATTAGGCATTAGGGGTTAGTGTTATTAAGAAAAAAATTAATTTATTTTAGGGTCTATATAAGCATTAACATTCTATTTTAGGGTTGGCTATTAAGTATTAAGGGTGAGATTGCATTTTTCACTTACAAATTAATTTCAGCCCCCAACAAAATCTGATTGTGTATCTGTTTATCCCTAAACCTTAAATGGTCTAAACCTTAAACTTTAAACCATAAATCTAGATTCTAAACCCTAAATCATAACTCTAAACACTCGACCACAAACCCTTAAACTACAAACACTAAACCATTAACCATTAATCTTCATAGTTTAGGATTTAGGGTTTATGATTTAGGGTTGAGGGTTTAAGATTTAAGATTAAGGGTTAGGTTAGGGTTTAGGCTGAGTTTATAGTTTAGTTTTTAGTATTTTAGAGTCATGGGGTTTTGGGTTTAGTGCTTAAACCATATCGAATAATAAAGTTAGAGTCTTAGTAGTGTTTAGGGATTCAAGTATTAGGGATTTTGATAAAATAGATAAAAATCATATTATTTAGGGTTTATGTAAGCAATTAGATTATTTCTTTAATTACTTCTGCAACTTGTAATATATATATATGAGTTAAGGTGTATAATTTAGGGTTTTAGGATTTAGGTATGATAAATTAAATTATAAAACTGTACAAATTAAACATATTGCTAGAAACAAAACAAAATTAATTTAAAAGAATCTAATTAATAATTAAACAAAAAAATTATTAATATTGAAGGTATTAGCGGCGTTTTTGAGAAAAAAATATATTGAAAATATTGTTAGAAGGGATTCGGGTTTAGGGGATTATGGTTTAGGGTTTATATTTTGAAACTTATTGTTTTTGTTTTCTTACATAAAAAAATATAAAAATTATGTCATGTATCTAATTCTTTTAAATATTGCTCAAAGTTTCAAAAATTATTTATTTAAAATTGATATGAATTATATAATAATTAAATATAGTCAAGCACTCTTTCATCTAGCCTCTTCTATTTATTATTTAACTAGTTTAATTATATTAATTAAAACGTACTTTTTTTAATTTAATATTTAAAATCTTTACAAAAAATTAATAACACATAGAAAAAAATTGAAACAAATAACATAGAAAAATATATGTTAAAAATGAAAAAAAATGAAAATACAATTATTTAAAATAATAATAAAGATATATGGATATATGACTGATTTATTTTAAATTTATATATTAAATAATTTATTATATAAATGCAAAAAAAAGATAATATTAATATTATTATATTAAATTATCATTATAGTTTTATTTAATTAAACGTAAAAGAGATCATATATTAAACTAGATTACTTAAAACTCAATTTCAAAAAAAAAAATAAAATTCTATTGGCCAAGTTAAAACCCCTAAGCTAGACGACGTGGTTTTGTTAAATGCAAATAAGTTTAGTGGCGCTACTGGATAAACGCCGTTAAATGTCAGGGTTAGTGGCGCTAATATTAAAAACGCCGCAAAATGTTTTTTGCTTTTGAACTAAATGGCGCTCGTGCTCCCGAAATCCCTTATTGTTTTATCCCTAAATCCCTAACCTTACTGTTTTCCCCTAAAAAATTACCCAAAATCCCTAACTCCCAGAATCCGCTCCGGTGAATCCTCCGCCGTTAAGGAAATCGTTAACCACAGCATCTTGCGCCGATAATGAACTGTTGCCCTGTCTGTGGTGAGATAGTTGAAGGCGGTGATAAGCTGAACTTTCTGATTCATTTGTCTTTGTGTTTTGACGAAGGAACTGGTAACCAGGTCATGACAGGAGGCTTCTTGACTGATAAACAGGCCTCATATGGGTAAGAATCTTATCCTCCAACTTTGTGAATTTTGTAATATTGTTGTGAAATTTCTTAGTATAATCATTGAACTTCATTACCATGGCTTAAATGGTAGGTTCAAATTGTAAATTTCTAGGTGGATATTCAAATTAAGCGAGTGGGCCCATTTTTCATCATATAGTTTTGGTTTGAACTCTGGGTCAAGTGCTTCACATATATTGGTAATTTCATTTTCATTCTCTTTTAAAAAAAAAAAAAAATCTCATTCTTGATCTGTTAGTTTTTGTTGGTTTCTTGGTGCTATTGATTCACATCAGTACTTCCAGAAGATGTTTGTCTTCATGATACCTTTCTTTAACAATTTGTTGCTCTAGGTCTTTGATCGAAAGACAAAGAGGCTGGTAGAAGAATTAATCGATACAAAGATTGTTCTGTCAATGAGAACCATTTACCAGTCAAAAATAGGACTTGGCCTTATGGATAAAGGTATACCTTTACATATTACGCATGCATGTATGTTATGCCATTTAGTGTTGAAATTCAACTAAACAGTTAATAACAAATAATTACCCAGGATGGGTTTTCATGTGATAGAATGATAGCTTAGAAAACTGTGCTTATTTGGATCACAAATTCAGACAAAGTATAAGCATTAATCTTGTAGCCCTTATACCCATATTCAATTTGATCACTCTTGTTCTTGCTCGAGATAATCTTTATTATTTTGAAGTGCTTTTTCTTTTTACTTCTGAGTTTTTTACTATTGCTGCAGAAAGTTAACATCAGAAATATTACACCAAGTGAATTGTGGTTTGGTTTGGTTCCTTGGGTTTTACCAAATTTAGGCTTTATAGAAAAATAATTTTACCTTGTTTTGGGCTCAAAAAAATATAATATATTGTAAGTCTTGATTTTTTTTTTTTTTCATAACAATCATAATACATATTCTAGAAAATGGAAGACTGATCTTAGATAATGTATCCGTTTAAAACTACTATAGTTTTTTTTTTATATAAAAAAAATTAGATTAAAATATACTTTAAGTCATTGTATTTTCAACATATTTAAATTCTAGTTTCTCTACCTTTTCATATTTAAAAAAACAAGTTTAATTGTTGATACGGTTAAAATTATTTTATTAAATTCAGTTTCATTATAATGCTGTTTTTTTGTCACATGGCTACAGAGTATTTATTTTATTTCAAAATGTCACACCACCAAATTTAATAAAAGAATTTTAATGCTAATAATAATTTAACCTAAATTTTGAAAATTAAAAATTAAAAAAAATTAAATTTCTGAAAAGAAAAGTAAAAAAAAAAAAAAAACTCCAAATATATAAAGATTAGATAAAATTAAAGCATGTTTTAACCAAAATTTTAATACGATATTGATTTTTTAAGAAATGCATTAGTGATTTAAGTTGTATAAATTTTATAATATCATATTGTTTATGTAATATTTGTGTTATTTTAGTTGAATTATGGGACACCTACTACGATATGGATGAAAACATATATGTTACGAAAAAAGATACATTATCACTCATTTGGAGCATTGGCTGAAGCTTTTTTGTTAGTAAAATAGGTTTTATGTTTAAACTTTGGTATTGTATTTTAAAATAATCTTTATTTTATTTTATATAAATTATTCAAAAGAAGTAAATATCTATGTCATGTTATACTTTTTTTAAAATTAAAAACCACATTGCATTGGATCTTCAATATTTAAACTTTTTATGTTATTTGATTTTCTTTTAATTACTTTTATTTTTTTCTTAAAAAAAATTAGAGTTGGAGAGTAGGTTAAATATGGATGGGTGTATAATAATGATTTAATGTCTTTAAATTTTGATGTGTGATAAAAATTTTTAATACCTAAAAGTTTTAATTTTATAAAAACATATTTGATTGTTTTTTTACTTCTCATTTCTAATTCAACTTTCATCAAAGTATGATCTTTTCACATATTATGCATTTTATAGTTTTGTAGTGTATAATGGTGTTATGATATTATTGATTTACTTGACTTTGATGTAGAAAAATCACAAATTCAATGAAAAGTTAAGAAAATTTGTGTTAAGATAAAAACTAGATTATAAATCTTTAGAAATAAAATTGTAATTTAATCGTATAGTTTAATGGATTTTATCATAGTATTGGCTCTCACTGCTTGACTCCACAACGACAAATTCTTTTGATTAAACATACAAGTTAGAGAATTTATTTTATGAATCATTTCCATCATATTATTCATGATCCCGTTTAATTAAAAGATAAGCCAGTTTCTCTAAAATTTTGCATTGAACAGTTATGAGATTGTATAGTAAAAACTCAGAAGATCGAGAACTGCTTTCCTTGTATCCATTTAGTCTATGCTTGAATGTTAGCAATTCACGAGTGTAAATTTACATGGCATATAGCTTAGTATTTATGTCAATATGGTCAATGTTTTCTTGAACTGTAATTTCTGAAAAATGTTTCAACTTTCAATTAGCACAGTTAACATAAGTAGCATATTTCTAGGTTTGCATCTGTTTGCAAAGTTCTTTCTGTTTGTTTCTTTTTTGAATGTCTTTAGCCTTGTTCCTTTTTCCTCTACTTATTCTTCGTAGACTTTTTTGGGATAAGATGATTTGTTTTTCCAAGTATAAGCAAAACTGTTTGCTACATTTATTAACTGGTTACAGAATCACCCAATATGCTGTCAAAAACCTGCACATTACATTAATTATCCGATTCCCAATTAACAAAAATCTTATTAGGAACAAGTCTGAATTTGCACTGAGCTGAGAATCCATCTTGAACTTTAATTTTGATCTGAATGAATATCTGGAAACTGCCTTCCTTGCTTCCCATGTAACCAAAAGTTCTGTTCCTGCCAATAAATGTAGATATAGGATTTCCTAGCAAATGCTGGAATATGATACTTTTTAATTAGAAATTGAACTTCCCAAGATGTTTATATTACTGAATTGTGTGAATATTATTAATATATTTTCTTTTTGCGGCTTCATTCAACTTAATGTGGGTCTACTAAAGGTCACTAATGAAATAACTTGGCATGGATTTCCTGAAAAAGACCCTTCAGCTGTTCATCTTGATGTTCTTCATGCTGAGGTATATTGCTTATGTTTATGCAGTGTCTCAACTTTGAGTATTAAGTTATGGTTGAAATTGTGTTAAATTTGCAGATTATTGGAGTAAACATGTACGTGGGAATTGATGGTTGTATTGGTAAACCACTGATTCGTGAAGGCAGAGGGCTCGATGTTTATGTTAGACGGAGTTTGAGGGATGTTTTCAGAAAAGTCCCATCATTTGCTTTGGAAGTTAAGGTAATCTTTGAACTTGAAATTATGGTGTTCTATAATTGTTAAAGTACTATAGTGGCTGCTCCATTTTGTTAGGTTGATATAGTGGGTAATATTGTGTGCATGCTAGTTAGTTGTTCCTTCATACTGAAAACTGTGGAAACTACATCTTGCATTTAAGTCTTTTTCCCTTTTATCTTTTTTCCCCTTAATAATGGCTGCAAACCTTTGCACTTGGTTGGATTCAAGTTCTTGCTGTTGATACTTGTGCACAGTTACCCTATGAAAAACACGTTGGTGGCATCTGAGTCCTTCAAATTGAAGTTGGCAACCCAAAAATTAATCTTTTGTTTAGCGATTATATGAATACATAATAGACTGTCTTACACTGCCTAACTGGTTTCAGTTTTAGCACTATTAAGCACTATGACTGAACATAATAGATTCTGGTTCTGATGAACAGAGTTCATTGAAGGTGTCAAAAATAGGTGAATATTGTATATATAAATTTACTGTTAGTTCAAGCTAAAGGTTCAACATGCAGTGCTATATTTTCTTGTGATTGTTTTATTTATTTTTGCATATATATTCATTTTTTCAGGAAGCGGGAAATGTCTGGTGTATACAAAAACTATGATCCAAGGGCAAAGGTGATAAAGAATTTGGCAGAGGAAGTTTTCTCTGTTCACTTTGAGAAACTAGATGAATGTATAAGATATATTTTAGATGTTGGACCAGTGACAATTGAGGTTTTATTCAATAGGGCCACGGGATTTCCACCAGAGTTTTTCATTGTGTTATTTGCAATCCCATGTTTAAAAAAGTTAATCCGATTAGAATGTAAAATAGGCTTTACTTTATTCAATCAAATTAAAATGTATAATGGAAATGAACATTTATGTGGCGTTTTTATAATATTTTAATTTTTTTTTATTTTTCACGTTGTTCAGTGGCCTTTTTTTCTTAAAAACGTTGTTAAATTTTGCGACGTTTGTTTTAGTGGCGTTTTTTGCGGCACTTCTTTTAGTGGCGCTTATAAACGCCGCTAAAGGCTAAAAAAAAAACACCGCTAAAAGTCTGTTTTGGTGTAGTGGAAGAATAATGGGATTTTTTCTGCATTTGTTTATTATATCTGGTTACAATGGTTTCAACAACAGAAATCAAGTTTCTGCTCTTCATTGCCATTGCTAGGGAGGACCATAAAAAACCCATTCTTGGGTGATGGGAAACCCTCTTACCATTAATGCCAGAACAGTTCGCAGATATTAGAAGCACTTGAAAAATAAAGCTGATACAGGTAATTCCATAAGTAATTATACTACAATCTATTTTCCTTTGTTTTTGCAATCAAATTGCAGTAAGAGCATTCATGATTTGTTGATTCTTCTAGTGAATTGGAAAGTTTAGACCCTCTTGAAAAGACAGTGAATGTAGAACTTGGTGCCTCTTGGATCGGAAGGCTGATGTTTTCCTAAAAGAAGGCCATTTTTTCATGTGCTGCAATGTTTTCTAGCGGCGTTTGTATTAAAAGCGATGTTTACTTGCTTAGTGGTGTAGCCGCTATAGATCATGATCTATAGCAGCTACACCATGAGAAAACAATTGAGTAAACAGTTCTTTAGCGACGTTTGTATCAAAATAGATTTTTCGCTCTTAATTTTGACTACACCATAAGGAAACAATTGAGTAATAACAAAAGGACTTAATCATTTGGTTCGAAGTTTACTTGCTTAGTGTGGGATCATAAAGCAACACTTTTTGTTATACTAAAAATTGTTTACAGGATATCTTCTAATCATGAAACACCTTGGTTTTGTCTTTATAAATTTGGGCATTTTCATATGAATCATGCCAGATTTTTTCGAGCTCTTGAATATGTAATTTTCGATATTCTCCTGTTGAATTTTTAACTATAGTCACGTCGGTTGTCTTAAGTACTACATGAATTGGGCTAACCCAATTATTGTCTGAAATTGGGTATATCCTCTCGGCGTCTAATAATTTTTGAATTTCTTCTTTCCCATCCTCTATCATCGATGAGTTTAGGTGTCTTTGAGCTTCTCCGTTTAGGCTTGCCTTTTCCTCTATTGGAATCCTTAAATGTTTCGGTAATGGTTTGAGCTCCAATTTTGGGTCCTGCAAAATGGAAGAGAAGAGTTTAGTTTACGAAGGAGACAATTCAAAACTTTTACCTAAACTTTTGGGAAACTGTGGCGCCTTCATGTGAATGACAACTTCATGTATTAGTTCTTTGCTCGTCAATAATTCTTCTTATTTTCCCATAACATTGAGATCTACACTCTTGCAAAGCACAATTTTTAATTTATCATTTTCAAAATGTAAGTTTTTCAATGGTTCAATTATATCAACACTAGAGACAGTTGTTATTGCATTGGGGTGACCAATATTCTCAAAAACATTGAACTTGACCACTTTACCGTCGAATTCCATTGTGAGTGTTCCACTCTGAACATTAATTTTCGTTCGCGCAGCATTTAAAAATGGTCTCCTGAGTAGAATATCAAAAGAATTTGTCGAGTTGTCATCTTTCATGTCTACGATGTAAAAATCTGCAGGAAAAATTAATTCATTTACTTTGACAAGGATGTTTTCCAACACCCCTTCCAGATACACAACTGACCTATCTGCTAAATGAATGATCACCCCTATCTCTTTTAAAGGACTTTTGTTTAGTAATTTAAAAACAGATAAAGGCATAACGTTAATAGATGCACTTAAATCACACATGACCTTTTTAATGTCAACATTACTAATTTTGCAAGATATAACAAACATATATTGGTCCTTACACTTAGGTGGAAAATTTTTTTGTAAATTGCGAAGACATTTTCTCC
The DNA here is from genome assembly GCA_025503065.1 of Gossypium bickii. Classification (NCBI taxonomy): domain Eukaryota; kingdom Viridiplantae; phylum Streptophyta; class Magnoliopsida; order Malvales; family Malvaceae; genus Gossypium; species Gossypium bickii. The sequence goes on from CP106718.1 coordinate 27,871,406, forward strand.
TACACTTACCCTTTTGTTACCTAGGAGCTTCTTCTTGCCAGTGCATAATTCTTTTAAGAATTTAGTATAACATGGAACTTGCTTTATCGCATCGAGTAAGGGTATATTAGTTTCAACTTTTTGGAGCATCTCTAGGATTTCTCTCTCTTTTGGCTCCTTTTTACATTGGGCAAGCCTTTTAGGGAACGGGGGTGGTACCACAAATGCTTTTTGTGGTGCTAACTCTATAGTAGCTACTGGATCATGTTTTTGTTTTTCCCGTCTGGTTTCGTGGTCACGTTCGTGCCATTCCCCAAAATCGTTTCACTTTTTAAGGTTATAAAACTTATATTTTGTTGTGGATTTGGCTCTGCTTGAGATAACTTTCCTTGGAATTCTAAACGACTAACTATAAACACAATTTACTTATTTGCTGATATATTTTTTGTAGGTGTACTTCAGTCTTTTGTTGGAACTTTTCGGTACTAGCAACTAATCTTTCCATTATGGCCTCAAGAGATGTCTTTGGGGGTTGAACTTGTTGAGTCAGAGGTGGCCTTGACTGATATGATTGGTTGTGCTGAGGATTCGATCCATATCTCAAACTTGGGTGATCTCTTCACTCCGCATTGTAAGTATTTGAATGTGGTTCATAGAGCCTTAGGGGTGGCCTTGGGAAGTTTCCAACGGCACTTACTTGTGCTATTGTATCCTCATGTAAAATCGGGCATGAGTCTGTTGGATGATCAGACATGACACAAATCTCACACAACCAAGCTAGATTCGTTTTTCCTGCAAGTAAATTTTGAACTACATTAGTGAGTTTTTCAATTTTATCTTCTAAGGATGGAGTACTTAGCCTATGAACCTGTCTCGTTGGAATTTGTAGCCATGGTTGAAATTAATTCCCTTGCTTTTTGAGGAGTCATGTTAACAAGCGTTCCTCCACTGGCGACATCAATCATATTCATTTCCATAAGGTGTAACCCCTCATGGAAATATTGAAGAAGTGATTGTTCAGTTAGGTCATGTTGTGGGCAACTTGCACACAACTTCTTGTATCGCTCTCAATAGTCATAGAGTGATTCGATCTACTTTTGTCGTATTCCCACAATATCTCTCCTTAATTCGGCTGTCTGAGCTGCTGGAAAGAACCTATCAAGAAACAAATAAGACATGTCAAACAATGTATTAACTGATCTTGGAGGTAAATAAAACAACTACTCTCTAGTAGAGTCAGCTAATGAGAAAGGAAAAGCTCAAAGTTTAATTTGATCTTATGTTATTCCCTGAGGTTTCATGCTTAAGCAAACCATATGAAACTCCTTAAGATGAATATGGGGGTTTTCGTTTTGCAAACCGCGAAAAGTGGGTAATAGATTAATTAAGACCGATTTTAACTCAAATGGTGTTCCTCTCATCAAATAAGTTATTTATAGCGGTTGTTGCTCATCCAGTGCCACAAACAGCTGCCAAATGGTTTGATTTGCCATTTCTTCTGGTTCACTGAATGTATTGTCTATTGCTTTCATGTAAGACAGTGTTTCGTATTTGGCGTCTCTCACTTACGATTGTTTTCCGCGTCGAATAGCTTCTCTTAGTAGTGCTTGAGCTAATTTCTCAATTTACAGTTCAAACTCTAAGGTCCCCAATTCTAACCTGGTCATAAGTAAAATAAATGAAAATTAGAATTATTTCCAATCCCCGGCAATGGCGCCAAAATTTGACGGGTGTCGAAACCACCAAATATAATTTTCTACGCTCTAATTGAATTAAACAGAAGTATAGAGTACTAGGGTCGACCCCATAGGGACTAGGATTCCTAATTTTCCTGTTCACGTGACCAAATTCCTAAGTCTAAGCAATTGTCGTGCCTATGACTTGTACATGCAGAGCTAAAAAATAAAAGGGGAATTAAGTTGATAAAGAAAAATATAAGTATAAAATAAAATGAAATAATAACAGAATGAAGGTTGCAAAATAAAGTCGAGTAATTTAAATTAAATTTGTAAATCAAATATGTGAATGTTTAGCCTTTGTCTCATTACACTCCGAACTCGAATCGATCCTATAAAATTAATTTCCTTCTTCTTAATGATAAGTTGGATATAACGACCAAGGACGCCCTAACCACCAACTCTTCCTTGTGTAGTTGGTTCCAGTACGACCTACAAACCAACCCTTACTAATTATCTAACCACGTAACACGTGTTCGCGGTTTAAGATCTCAGCAGCCTTGCGATCTAGAAAAGCCCAACTCGAATTAACGGCCTCAACTGTGTGGGTTGTTTAAATCCAGTCACTATCTCCCTTGACGGAACCCAATTAGTTTTTTCCAATTGGACACGCCAATTTGTTCGTGGGAACTTGAATACTACAAATGACAGACTCATTTTCCCAACTATATGCCAAAACAACTTTCTACCAACGTGCACTTTGAGCTAAAATTGGATAACTTTAAGGGACGAATATGACTATCCTATATACTTGAGAGATAATGAATATCGTGTTGTGAGGTTTTAGCGCAAGTTCATATCTCACGGTTTTCGATCGGAATGACAACCGACCCAAGGCTAAATTGTGTTTAGTTGAGCATGAGATTAATCATACTCGATTGGGGTTTAAAAGTGGATTTGAATGTAATGATGATAGGTGAAAATGAGAAAGGACTTAAAAAGCAATTGAACCAAAAAAAAATATATAAAGAAATGGAATAAAAATGGCAACAAACTTGAATAGCTAAGTGTGAAAGAGAAATGATAAGAAATTGTTTTTAATGTTATTCTATTGTATCCTTCCATGCCACCATTACAAGGTACTTATACACTTTTCAAATGTTAAATTTAGCATGATTCCTCTCTAAGATTATGCCTAACAATCAACTAAAATAAGATTTTTTTTTCTACTTATAGAGTTTGAAAAAAAATAAAAACTGATTCTTTTTATCAACCATCAATTCTACAATTATTCCAATTTGGTCCCTTTCCTTGCTTTTTGTTCCAATTTAGCCAATTTTGCTTGATTTTGAATTTTGGCACTCCAATTTTATCCCTGAAAAAATTTAAGTAAGAAATCACAAGCTTAGTAGTATTCTATTGAAAAATTAGCCAGAAATAGATACATTAAAAACACAAAATTAGCTTGCTATCTTTTATGTTTTGGTCATTCAACTTCAAAAAGTTACAAATTGGTCATTCAACACAGAATTTGTTAGATCGACTTGGATCTAAGGTATGTTCTTATACTCACCGATGGGTATTGATCTATTATATTGGTCATCGAATCGTCGCTTAGAGCTCACTAGCCGAACTTTAAGAAAAAAAAATTAGCCACCCAGTGACTTAAATAAAGAATTTTTGAATAGTTTAATGATCATTTCGTAACTTTTTAAAATTGAGTAAATAAAATGCAAAGTTAGTGATAATTTAATGAATTTAGGTTTAGTTTACCCTAAAATTAAAAATGGGCATCTCTCATATGTAACTCTAAAATACTCTCGTGGCATTGTTAATGTCATCAGTATTGGTTTTTAGGGAAAAAAAGAAAAGAAAAGAAAATTAAGTTTAGCATTCGTATTTTAGTTTATGATTATGGTTGAAAATCATTTGATTCGATCAGCTCCTCGAGAATTAAAAGACTTTTTAGTTTGATATGGAATCCGAAATTGATAAAAGTTATTAAAAATTAGTGTACATTTTCAAAAAGTAAAAATACGTAAATAGCACCAGTTTATTGATTTTAATTTTTTAAAAAAAGTAAAAATATATAAATGCCTAGAATTAATGTTGTAGTCATTAGACTAGTGATGAGATCCAAACTGAAATGGAGTTATACCCAATAAAATTATAAATTGTTTAAATAAATTTAGCGGTAAAAGAATTATAGAGGTAATATTAAATTTTATCTTCTTTATTGAAAAAAATGGATGAACTAATTCTTATATATTTGATCAAATAGCAATCTGACTCTTTATGTAAAAAATTTAATTTATTTTTATTATTAAAAGTTGTCGTAGCTGATAGAATAACTAAATAATTACATTTGTTGTGTCATGTATACATCATGCTAATGTATAAGGACTAGCTTTTAAAAGTAACATTGGATAAAATTTATAATCGAAAGATCAATTTGTTCTTTGATCTAACATATAAGATTAATTGTTTTATTTTTTTAGTAAAAGAGACGAAATATAATCTAACTCTTAATATAAAAACTTTGATAACGAAGATACGAGAATGGAGGGATGTGGCTGATAGAGGGGGGATCACGAGAACCAAAAGGAAACGTTGAAAGGGAGGAAAGATGGGGGAAGAGGGCAAGAGGCAAGAGTGGGTGGTGGGGTAGTGCAGGGAACATGAAGGGCCAGGCTGAGTGAACCAAACCATTCGTGTATGCCCCTTAAATTTCGACCTCATCCACTCCTCTCCTGAAACCGACTTATTTGATTTTCTTTTTACACCCTTCTTTTCTCTTGTCTTCTTCCCCCACACCTCTCCCTTTGCCTTATCCCTCTCGTTCTTTATTTTAAAGATTTTTGGATGAAAAGAGAAGGATTGGGTTATTCCCATTCCAACCCTTGAACGACAGCCATCTTATTTTCTTCTTCCTCTCAACCATGACCCAATGCATGATTTCATTTACTATCTCTCTTAAAAGATATTATTTTGAGTTTAATGTTGGCTTTGTGCCTCTTTCCTAAGCCCTCAACTATCTCGATAACCCATTGTTTTAATTATTATATTTCATGCATCATTTTTTTATTATGATATTATGTTATCAGTGGAAATTACTTTTGGAAAGGATATGTTTTTCCAGTATAAAATCATCTATAATTGAGTGGTGTTATCAAGAAGTTACTAAATATTATTTTATATTATTTTAATATTTTAATAAACCTAAAAGAAAAACAGAAAGCATAGCATCAATCATATTTGAATCCAAAATGTTATATCTTTAATTATCTCAATTTTACTCTTTCAACTAAAATTATATTTTTATTTTTATATTAATTTTTGATAAACTTGTTACATAATTATTTCCAACTATATATGCTATAATCTAATTATCGTTTAAGTCAAGTGAGTAAAAATTATACCTTTCATTTAAGAGTTTGACTCAGGCTTTACTTTCGATCTAAACCAAAAAATCTATAAAAAAAATAAAATAAAGGCATAAAGAAAATTAAAGGAGAAAAGAACCCCTTAAAAAAAGTCTATAAACAAAAGTAAAAGCAAGGGGGCATCAAAGTAACTACAAGCACACCAAACCCCAATATAAGAAACCCCCCATAAGCTGGACCTTGTTATTACCCCATCAAAGCTCAACAACTCCAAGATAAAGAGTCCCTTTATCTTTTTTTATTTTCAATTTGCCACTTCCCTTTTCCTTTGTCTCTCCCACCTTTCCTTCACTTTCCCCACTGCCAAATCTCAACAAAATTTTAGCTTCTTCTGATGAGTGATGGGTATGAGCTGCCTTTGTTCCAACACTTCTCATTTCGTACAAATCATCATCACCAGCTTCTTTCGCCACAAGCCTTGAGAAACCCCAAATACCAGGGTGGCCATTTTTCTTTTGTTTTTAGATTGTATAATGGTTTTGAGGATTAAGATGATTCCCTAAAAACCAACCAACAACAACAACGTTTGATCCCTTTTAGCCTCAAATTCTCATGGCGGGTGGGAGGGTCTATCCTAGTAATAATGATACCACTGATGGCGTTCCTAACAATCTCTCTGTTTTGCTTCAAAATCAAAGGCTTCATCCCCTTTACATTCCAGGCTCTTCTCCTTCTTCTTTTCTTGGTATTTTTACTATCTTGTTCTCACTTTGGGTTTATCTAAATATCCTTACTTTTTCATAAATTTTGCAACTTCAATTGATTGGCAATTTTCAGGGGCAAGATCGATGGTAAGCTTTGAAGACTCCCTTAAAACAAACAGGCCCAAAAGATCAATTTTCAAGATGTTTGATGAACAAGAGAATGGATATGATGAGTATTTAGATGAGTGTTTTCATCAACCTGAGAAGAAAAGACGGCTAACTGTTGACCAAATCCAGTTTCTAGAGAAGAGTTTCGAGCTCGACAACAAGCTTGAACCTGAAAGGAAAATTCAGCTGGCTAAAGACCTTGGGTTACAACCCAGGCAAGTTGCCATATGGTTTCAGAACCGCCGTGCACGGTGGAAAACAAAGCAGCTGGAGAAAGACTATGACACTTTGCTAGCCAAGTATAATAGCATCAAGGCTGACTATGATGATCTCCTCAAGGAAAAAGATAAACTAAAAGAAGAGGTAATTAAGAAGCAGCTCTACACGAACTTAAATCTTGATTATTTTCATGTTACTATCTTATATTTGTGGTTGTTTTTATAGGTTCTTCAACTCACAGGTAAGTTGCAAACGAAAGAAAATGAGCTAAGGAACTCGGAATTTTCTGATGTGAAGCCATTATTATTACAAGAACCGTCACAAAAGCCAATTGTTGTTTCAATGGCAGCCTGTAAACAAGAAGATATTGACTCCGACAATATCCCACAATATTACAGTGATGAGTTTCATTCTTCACTGTTGGAGGCTGCTGATTCATCTTACCCTTTCGAACCAGACCAGTCTGATTTATCACAAGATGAAGAAGATAGCTTACAACCTCCTGCAAGTTCGTCTAATTTTGGTTTCCCTGTTGAAGATCATCCTTTCTGGTCTTGGACTTATTAAGTTATATATCTACAATGCAATCCATATGTGTGTATGTGTGTATATGTGTATATATAAATTGAGAGATCAATGAATGGCACCCCAATCGAAAAGAATGTAGCAGGTGGTGGTGGGGTTTGGTTGTAGTTTGAAAAAGAAATGGTTTAATCGTGGGTTTCTATTTTTAGGGTTCTCAATGGTTTGCTTTACTTCCATGCATGGAATGTAATTAAATAACGTCTTTTTTTATGAGAAGAGTTGTTGGATAATCTTTTTAAGTTGCACCTTTTTAATGATTTAAGGGAGAGAATACAATCTTGATGCATGATCAAGATCTTTGCCTTTGATTTACATAATTTGCATCAATCGTGCTACTTCAGGTAAATATAATGAAAAATTTACATATTCTATTTAGATTTTAAATCTAAAAAAATTTAACAAATTTTTCTCTTAGTCATATTCTTCTCAATAAATGAATGTTTTCTTGAAAAGAAACCAAAATATAATGGAGGTGTGCTGGTTAAAAAAAAAAACACTCAGAGAAAAACTGAAGGAACTAGATCTCTAAAACAAATCAATAGTTGAGTAAAATTGCAACTCAATCAAAGGTATTAAATACCCAAATCTTCACCGCCTTTTTTCCCTCTCAAAATTGGAAGGTAAAAATAAATGAAAATTTTCCTCTCCAAAAATTGAAAAATTAGAACAAAAATTCACCCAAAATATTTTCAAGGCAAAACAACATTATAGGTTGTGTTTTAATGCCTTTGCCTTTCATGCCAAGTTCAGACCCGACAAACCCCAATAGTGTTTCTAAGAGTCTCAAATCTAGCAGCATCAAGATTTGTCAATTGGTGTTCAATTGAAACGTACTTCAATTCAAAGTATCATTTGTGCTTAGTGCTTAATGCATCACAAGATTCTTCGAAATGTTGATAGTGGTGGAATTGTGACAATAGGTAATCGTAACTAGCAGTGCTACCCCAAAGTCTTCTAAAATTTTTCTTGTCCATAGGAGTTTGAGTACAACAGCTACCAGTAGCTATATATATTCAGCTTCAGCTGTTGATATTGAGATCGAAGCTTGTTTCTTGCTATACCAAGATACCAAATTTGAACCAAGACAGAAACATCCTCTAGATGTGTTTTTCTTGTCATCAACGCTGCCAATGTGAATCATTATAGCCTACCAAATTCATCTTCTTGTCTTTGGAAAGCCAAATACGTAGCTCTATTGTGCCACTAACATATCTGATTTTTCTCTTCACTACATTCCGATGTTATTCTTTTGGACTGGACTGATACCTACACTAAAGCACAAGTCAGGCTTACTAACTATCAAATAGAGTCTCTTGAAGGTGATTGGTTCAATTGCAACTCTACTTGTATTTGCGCATATCTTCTCAACAATTGACATAGGAATTTTGATAGACTGCGCCCCTTCCAATCCAAACTTCTTTGTAAGGTTTTTGGCATATTTTTCTTGTGACAGAAATATCCCATCTTTCATCTGCTTGATTTGGAATCCAAGAAAACATAAAAGTTATCCCACTCTGCTCATTTCAAACTCAGATTGTATCATCTTCACAAATTGATTTTTTGCCTATGGAGAAGAAGAGCAAAGATGATATCATCAACATAAATTTGAGCAATAGTATTGATACCTCTTTCCTACCTTATGAATAAAAGGTTTTACCAACTAAATCTCTTTGATATCATTGGTCAAGAACAAACTTAGACAATCTTTCATACCATGCCTTGGGTGCTTTCTTCAAACCGTATAAAGTCTTAATGAGTTTGAAGACATAATTGGGATGCTTTGTGCCTTCAAATCCCTTTAGTTAAGCTACATGAACTTCTTTATTCAAAAAGACATTTAGGAGTGCACTTTTCCATTTGGTATAATTTGATATCAAGATGAGTTGCAACTGCTAGAAGTAACGTGATAGTCTCTAGTCTAGCCACTAGAGCAAAGGTCTCATCAAAGTCGATCTTTTCAACTTGTATGTAACCTAGTGCAATCAATCTTACCTTGTTTCGAGTAATGTTTTCTTGCTCACCAATCATATGGCGAGAGCATCCACTATTGAAATATCACACTTGATTGATGGTAGCTTTCAGATATTGATGAGCAACAATAATACATTTTTTATCTTTTCTTCTCTACACCAAGTTTTCTATTTTGACTTTTGGCAGTTGTATGCCTAGTTGCAACTCGGGCTATATCAGTTTCCTCAAGCTTTCAGCAGTTTCTTCTATTGAAGAAACACCATGCATGAGGTAACTTACAGTCAAAATTGTGTTATATATAAGAAAAACAGAAAAGAAATAAAAAAAATAGTCAATATATTAAACTAACCCCGACAACCATTGAAGTCAAGGTCTAGAGTCGAACTTAAAAGATAATTAAAATATTAAAATAGAACTCAACACCAGAGTCAAACTTGTTAGTTGAATTTCTCATTCTTTGTCCTCTCCTTGATCCTAAGGAAGCTCGGTAATCAAAATCTTATACTAAACTTGATATCTATGAGTATTGAGATCTCAAAAAGAATATTGAAAAATAACTTTTCATAATACTTACTTTGAAATATTTTTTGTAAATATGAATTACAACATCAAACTTATTAAAAATAGTAAATAATTTTCTTTTACAGGCTTTATATTTAATAATATTTTTTGTTAAATTTAAATAAATAAATTATAAAAATGAAACGATTTAATTTCAAAAATCGAAATTGGCGAAATTATTTTGAATAAATCATAAGACTATCCATTGCCATGTAAAAAAAAAAAAAATTTATGCATTAATAATTTTTTTAATCAAATTAAATTTGAACCAAACTTTCATCCCTCTAATTGAAACCCAAGTTTCTATTTGAAGAAAGACAATAATACATCACCCCAGACGAGATTATATCCCTATCAACTTTTTGGTAGTGGAAGGCGAATGGATGGTTCATATTGATATCATGATGATACTTTCAAGACTTTTGATCTTAGCCATATGAAGGGAAAAAACCACAAATTGATTACTTACCTGACTAAATCTATTACTGGCTAATAATATATATATATATATTTTAGCTTCTTCATCTTACCCCAAAAACGAAGAAAAATATCAAGGTAATCCTCTAGCTTAAAATAGCCAGGTCAAAGAATGGCATAACTTAATTACATCTTTATAAGACAATTCATTTGAAATACAATAGTCAAGGACCAACTCCACGTATAAAACATAGATTAGTAAAGCTACAAACTAAGGAGAATAGTTTACCACTACAAAGTAAAGACCCCATGAAAGTAAAGGTTAACACTCTATGAAAGAAAAGAACAAGCAACCATTGCTTGAATCATGCCTCCATTGTTGCAAAGAAAGATTTAGATATGCTATTACGATGGATCAGTCATCAAAGTGATTAGGTCCTACCTTGATACAAACATCTTTACTTCATGGAAATGGGAATACCTTAGAACCTAAAATAATGAAATGAAAGTCCAAGTCACAGAGGGAAAAAGTTCTGAACTATGAGTGACCATTATTAAACCGCAAGAGTGGTTTTCTTAAGCTGGAAAAAGGAGGAGCATAACTTAAATATGCATGTGAATGAAAATAAGAAAAGAAATAATGTGAAGAAAATGTTTTGAAAGAGAAACAAAATAAGATAAGATAATTTAAGGTAAATGGATTTTTTTTTTTTTTTTTACAATAATATTTCGTTTATTTGCTAAAGATGTGAAACATCAACTATTACAGTATTATGAACCAGTAGAACATAGCAATTAGCAATAGAACTCTCTCATCTCACTCCAAACGGCCAAAACTAAGCGTTACATTAGCTTAAACCACAAACCAAAGAATTTAAAATTGGTATGGATAACTTATATCTTTATAATTTTAAAGGATTAAATTAAAATTTTATCATTTTGGGAGGTTAGAGTGTAATTTTACTATATACTAACCAAAAATTTTATAAATTTAAAAGGTCCAAATGTTGAATTTCTCATTTAGGAGGTTGAGGCCCCTGCCAACCCCCTCTTGCCATCCCTGGTTGAGAGATTTTAAACTCTCTCTCAAGAGAAGTTTTTGAAGTGTCATTTTCTTTGAGTCATGAACCTCTCAACACATTCGGTATTATCTCAAGTTGGGATTTTGTATTCTAACTCCGTTGAGAACCACATGAGGTTCATAGAGTGGGAGCGACTTGTCGAATTGAAACATGAATGGAACACAACCACCTACTTAGCGGACATAAGCGTCACACACTTGTTAGGGTTTGAATATTTGCCCTTTATATGGCATTTAATGACATGTGTGCTACCACTTGACCAACTCTCACGTTTGTGAACCTCGCATAGCTCTCGATAAAGTCAGAAGGCAAAATCTTGACTTAAGATAATACCAAACGTGTTGAAAGGTCTATTGAATCTAGGTGAACAATGTTTTGAAAACTTCTTTCGAAGTAGTTAAAAATCTCAAAACAGTTCAATATTTGATTAACTTAAAAAAAAGTATTCCAACTCTTAAATAAAATAATAATATAATTTATGATAATATAATTATTAATAACAATAAATAAGAATGATGATATAATTATAATAATATCTCTATATACCATTTAGTATATAAATGTAAAATTAACAAAATTGGGCCAAAACTAAATGGGCCATGAACTCAATCAAAAGTAGGCAAAGGATGTAAACATCAAAAACTATTCAAACAAGCAAACGGGGCAGTCCAAATTGAGAAGTTGAACTTGACTAAAGGCTAGTTTGGCAATACTTTTAAAAAATGCTTTTGAAAAGTGCTGTGAAAAATATTTTTGAGAAGTGCTTTTGAAAAGTTTAATTTAATATGTGAGTGTTTAGTATTGCTGTCAAAAAGTGTTTTTGAGAAATAAAATGTCTATTTTAGACATATTATTATCAAGTAACAAATATGCATTTAAATAATATTTAAATTAGTTAATATTATTATATTTTAGTAAGAATATAAAAAAATTATTATAACTTGTTGTTAATATTTAATATATGAAATATAAATTTTAAATATTTTTAAGCAATAAATATTAATTATTTATAAAATTTAATTAGAATATATAAACTATATTTTTAATATTTAAATATAACCATTAAATATTTGTAATTAGTATTTTAAAAATATTTTGAATTAATGATTTTAACACATTTGTAATTAAGCACCGTACTATGTTATTGGAGGGGTAAAAAAGTAATTAAGCACTAAAAGTGTTTTTGGGAGAGAAAAAGTTAAAAATTTTAACTCATTCTTTTCAGTAGTGCTTTTCAAAAAATACTCCTGAAAAGCCAAAAATTTCAGCCAAAAGCAACTTGTTTAGCACAGTTTTTCTTCCAAAAGTGCTTTTGAAGCCAAAAGTACTTTTTTAAGCACTGCAGAACAGGTCCTAATTTAAATGTGGGCTTCAAAATAGGCAAAAACCTAAGAAATTGAACAAATTTCATCAAACATTTAATTGAGTATAATAGATGGATGACATCAAAACCACCAATAAAATCTCAATAATTATCCAAAAACTTCAAAACTCTCAGACCAAATTAAGGATAAACATCCTCAAACATCTCAAATTTCTCTACTTCTCCAAGCCATTCAAAAAGATAAGAATGTCCAAGAAATTCTCCTTTTATTTGCTACTTAAAACATTTAAAATTTGTCGAAAATATCAACATAACTCATCACTTTTGACTGTTCCAAAATAATTGTGTTCGAACATGATATGAAACCAACAACCAAACACTACAGCAAAACAGACTTATAGCGGCGTTTTTAGTGGTGTTTTAGAGAAAAACGCCGCAAACATTATACATTAGCGGCGTTTGAAGGAAACCGCCGCTAAAAAAAAGAGTACTAGCGGCGTTTAATTTAAAAACGCTGCTAAAAATGATATATAGCGGCGCTTTATCAAAAACGCCGCTACAAGTCGATTTGTATATCGCGCGCTTTAGCAAAAACGCCGTAGTAAAGTCGACTGTAGCGGCGCTTCGACAAAAACGCCGCTATAAGTCCAACTCTGAAGCGGTGCTTTAGCGTAAACGCCGCTAAAAGCTCGACCTTTTAGCGCGCCAAAAACGCCGCAAAAGCCCAACTCTGTAGCGGGCGCCAGCGAAAACGCCGCTAAAAGTCCGACCTTTAGCGCGCGCTTTCCGAAAACGCCGCTAAAAGTACGATCTGTGGCGGCGCTTCTACTAAAACGCCGCTAAAAGTCCGACCTTTAGCGGCGCTTCTGGAAAAACGCCGCTAAAATCTATTAAATCTATTTCAATTAAAAATAAAACGTCGTCGTTTCTATTTAATATAAAAATTTAAAAAAAAAAATCAACATTAGTGGCGTTTTTGTTCAAAAACGCCAGTAAATGTATATTCTAAATAGAACGGCACCGTTTTGGTGTCAATATAAAATAAAAATAGTCGCGTTTTGTCCAGAAACGCCGCAAATAGCTATTTTATTCCAGAATATAAACAGCGCCATTTTGGTATCAATATAAAAATTGGAAAAAAAACTCGGCATTAGTGTTTATAATTTAGTGGTACAATTGTCTAATGTTTAGGGTTTATAAGTTTATAAGGTTATGAGTTTAGTGTTTACAGTTTCATGATTTAAGGTTTAATGTTTATAGTCCATGATTTAGGGTTTAGGGGTTATTCATTGGGGATTAGGGTTTAAAGGATACATTTTTAAGGTTTATGGGTTTAGGTGTTATGGGTTTAAGGGTTAAGAGGATAAAGGTTAGGGTTTAGAGTTTTAAGTCTTGTGATTCTAAAGTTTAGGGTTTTAATATTTAGGGGTTAGTGTTTATGGTTTAGGATTTGAAGTTTAGGGTTTTAAGGTTTAGAGTTTAGTGATTTAGGGCCGATGGTCAAGGGTTTATGGTTTAAGGTTTATCCGAGTGTTTATTTATTTAAAATAGGTTCAAGTCTTTTTAACCTTAATTTATATATTAAATAATTTATTATATAATTGTAAAATAGACAATATGATTTTTAATATTAAAATATTTTTATCATTATTATATACTTTGGGGTTTGGGGTTATATGTTAGAGATTAGGGTTTTAAAGTTTGAAGTTGGGGTTATGTATTGTGTGGTTTGTGGTTAATTAAGTATTTAAATTTATATAGTAAATAAATTATTATATAATCATAAAAGCGATATTATAGTATTTTAAACCTTTTTTATATCATATTTTGAAATTTTTTGTATATAAATATTCTTACATAAAAATTTTATAAAAAAATTATGTCATGTATCTAATTCTTTTAAATAAAAGGTCACAATTTCCAAAATTATTTATTTAAAATTGATATGAATTATGTAATAATTAAATATAAAATTGTAATAAAAGTACTCAAGCACTCTTTCATTGATCTCTTCTTATAATTATTATTTAACTTCGTATTAACTAAAATGTAAGTTTTTTAATTATATATTTAAATTATTTAGAGAAAATTAATAACACATAGAAAAATTTGAAACAAATTATAACATAGAAAAACTATGTTAAAATGGAAAAAATTAAAATAATTTAAAATTAAACTATGATTTAAAATACTATGATTTAAAATAGTTTTAAAGATTTATGGGTGTATGATTTAAAGATTTTAAATTTATATATATAATAATTTTAAAGTTTTAAGTTTTAAGTTTTAATGGTTTAGATTATTTTAGGGTTAATAAGAAAAATTTGGAACAAATTATAACATAGAAAAAATATGTTAAAATGAAAAAATTAAAATACTATGATTTAAAATAATTTTAAAGATTTATGGGTGTATGATTTAAAGATTTTAAATTGATATATATAATAATTTTAAAGTTTAAAGTTTAAAATTTTAATGGTTTAGATTATTTAGGGTTAATAATATTAAGTAATTGGAGTAATTAATAATAGTATAAAAATATAAAGATTAAAATACATTAAAATTTACCGGCGTTTTAAAAAAAACGCCACAAAATCCATCAACATATATTAAGATGGCGTCGTTCGAAACTTTGTTGTTTGAATTAGTGGCGTTTGTTGACTAAAACGCCACAAAATATATCAAGACAATGAGGACGTCGTCGTTTAAGTTAGTGGCGCTAGATAAAAAACGCCACGAAAAGTCCATATGTAGCACGACGTCGTTCTGTCAACAATTAGTGGCGCTTTTGTAAAACGCCGCAAAACATAAAGTCCTGTTGAGCAAGACGTCGTCGCTTTTCTTGTGTACGCACGGTTTTTATCCCCTTCACCCCGAAATCCCTAAGTGTTGAACTTGTTCTCTGCTTCAACTTTTCCCCTTCATCCCCTTCATCCCCGTCGAATGGTTAAAGAAAACAAAGGACGGTATGGCAACCGAAACCACTGTAATCCCCTTCTTCCCTAAACATTTCTGCTAAAGCTTCTCCGACATTCAACAAAGAAAGACGGTATGGAATTTGTAAACAGAAACTTTTTTAATTTAGGGATTTTGTTTATTTATATAATTTTGTTTTTCATTTTGTTTAACTTCTTTAATTTTTTTATGCTGAGTATGAACTAGGTATAAAAAAAATTTGGTTGATTTGGTGGCCCGTAGGATCGTCTTCAGCAAAGGAACGAGGCTGGGTTGTCGATGGGTATTTTTTTGTTATGATTATTTGCTTTAAT
Source organism: Gossypium bickii (assembly GCA_025503065.1). Classification (NCBI taxonomy): domain Eukaryota; kingdom Viridiplantae; phylum Streptophyta; class Magnoliopsida; order Malvales; family Malvaceae; genus Gossypium; species Gossypium bickii. The sequence goes on from CP106718.1 coordinate 27,886,744, forward strand.
CTCTGTAATGTAGATGTGTAGTCTAGAAAAGTTAATCTTCTTCGATGAAAATACAGTACTGTGATTCTTGCATTTTGCATTGGATTATAGCCAACTCCACATCAGCTTCAAGTCTCTTTCCAAAGTACTACTATATATTCACTATTTAATTACTTGCTGCCAAATTATGAGTTCCTCGTCTGGATAAATAGTATTCTTTTGTTCCTCATCTTTAAATTATGAGTTCTTTATATGCTTTCCGAATGAAAACTTAGCTTATTGTTCTTTCCACATCTATTCATTTTTTGTAGCTTATAAGCAAAACTTGATTCTGTCAATGTTTTAACATGGTGATATATGTTACTGTATTTGTAATTCAATCATTAGTCTGCAATGTTTATTAATGTTGGGAGCTGATATCCTTTCATACTCCTAGGGTAAGCCAGTGAAACTAGGCCGCTGCAGGTGTCCACTTCTCTGTTAGAAATGTTACATATTTAACGTGGACTGTTTCCTCTTCTCTGTTAAGTGTCCACTTAGATGTTTTGAATAGTATCAACAACGATGCTTAGTAAATTACAAAGCTTATGAATTAATACATGGAGATATTTATCATTACTGCTTCCTGCTGCTGCTGTAACTTCTGGTTCAATAGTGCTATTGATAAATTTTTCATTTCATATATCTCATGCTTCAGAGTGATTTTAATAGGTTGCTGTAATAGTAAAGCCAAAAAGAATGATTTTCTATTTATTATGCATCCTTTGGTGGCCTTAACCATGTTTTCTTTTAAGATCAAGTTAGTTAGTGGGATAAGCCCACCATCCTATTCATTCAACAAACAAATCATATTACTTTAACCCCGGTTTTTTAAAGAAACTTTTTATTCTTCTTATTCAAGTTTACAACATAGTAGTTTGGTCTCAGCTACTTCCTTTCTACCCTCCTCAAGATAAGCTCCTTTACTCTTTTACTATATTAGTGTTTCAATTGCTTAATTTTATTGAAAAAGCAAAATGCTTCTGTTTCGTACTAAATCTTTTGCAAGATGATCCTTGCTTTGCTCTGAAGCTTTTTATTAGCTGCAAGCTTAAAATTGCACTTCAAATGCCCAATATGCATGCAGAGTCCTGTCGGAAAACCTTAAGATGAGCTAATATCATTGTACCTATATATATTTTGAATTTCATATGAATATATTTTTATGCTAAATAAAATGAAGTACATCGCACCATTTTATGCTTTGGATATTGTTTGCATTTGTGATAATAATTTTCATATTCATTCTTCAAGAAGCGTGAATGTTGTTAAATCAAACACATTTACCATTCAAAGTTTGGTCCATATGACTAAATTTGTGTCTCTTACATTTTAAACACAGTTGAATATAACAAAAACAATCCGAAAGTTTTCAACAGATCAACTAGCTTCCTCTCCCTTATTAAGTTTTGTGGTGCTGTTTGCAAGTTTTAGATTATTTATTTGTAAATTTTGATTAATTTAATTATATGTTTCAGGTGTTATTGAAAAATTGACTTTCTCTCCAAACATTTTCTCTTACCAATAACATGTTAACAGGTATACTTTCATCTTTCTTATTTTTATTTTTTCTATTAAATTTATCCAAAAATTGTAGTAGTTTCCTTTTAATGGATCAAAATCTTATATTCTTTCTTGAAAAGTTTTTTTTACTGAATCTGATTCCTTGACAGCAAACTGAACAAGATGAATAAGCAATATTGAGAGCAATCGTTTCACCTCTACATTTTCACCAACCAAGAATGTAAGTTAATTCACTTGTACTTTTGATATTTATGCCATTTTATTTTTCATTTATTTTATTATTTTCGATTATGAAAATATTTTTATCTCCTTTTATATAAAATCAATAAAAACTGAATTATATTGAAATTTAGTTATGTGTTCGATTAATGTTTCTTAATGACAAGAATCTAACCATTATTGTTTTATAAAATGATGTTTGTAGATAAGAAGATATTTGGGGCTGTTTGATTCTGGTATTTGATCTCAAGAAGTTGGCAGCACCATTTCTGACATTTCTAGGGGTTGTCTTCATTTCTAGAGGTATGTATATGCTGTTTAAGCGATTTGATTGGTTTAAATTTTCGTTTTACAGTAGTTGCTAAAGTTGTTAAAAAATTTAATAGTTGTAATTTTTGGACTATATATAGATTATTGTAAAGGACATGAACACTATGTATAATAAAAGTAATAGGTATTAAAAAAAAGTGATATAAAATAAGAGTACTAATTTGAATATATGTGTAATACATATACATATATTTGTATAAAATTTCATATTAGTGTTTAATAATGTATGTGAATAGACTTTTGTTTTAATAAATTTCATACGTATTTGTTACAGATTTGTATTGAGAAAGGTATCTGTACTTTGTAAGTGAGTAGAATTGAAGAGGACTTAGTTCGACTACTGAATTGACTATTTTTCTTTCAGTCAAATAATGTGAGTATTAGTTTTTAGTAAATAGCATTATTAATCAATATCACTTGTTCATTCATATATTGTTTGTATTTCGATTCGCGCTGCGCCTCGCTTCTCTGCAATCGTTGGATTTGATTTGTTGGTAATAACTTAATGGTATATATGTTGTTGGATTGGATTTGTTGGTAATTCATATCTTTGTTTATTATCCCGCTTGGTTGGTATATATGTTTGTTTGTTATCTCGCTGTCCAAAAAAAAAAAAAGATTCAAAGTATATAAATTTGGAAACCTAACAGGTTGCCTTATATCTCATTGTAAGATATAATGGATCCTCCCTAGGTTTAACAATGCCACGTATGATGAATCTTCAAAAATGTCGGACCAAATTGCTATCCAAATTGCTGTTTACTATCCTGCTTGGTTGGTATATATGTTGTTTATTATATTGCTGTTTATTATAGCATGATGATTTTGGTAGTGATTAAGTTTCCGATATTTTATGAAAACAGCATTGGTTTATAATTTGATACCAACATCTTAAATATTCGAATATGGTAAAATTAAATTTTATTTTAGAAATCGGTTTTGTTTTAGTCAAACCCCCAACATAAAATTCTTCAAATGGTTTTTTCATTATTTAAATATATTTTCATATAAAAATCAAATTACTAATTTTTTATATTAATGTTCGATTTTAATATTTAATATTTTCAATGTTTTCCAAAATGGTAATAATATTTTGTTATCAATATAATAATAATATTGGTCATTATTTAAATACGTTTTATTATAAAAAAATAAATTCTTTTTTTAAAAGAAGTAATTTTAAAACTTTTTAAATTTAACATCACACCAGATTTCGATTATAAAAAAAAACATATAATAACATTTTCCAGCCTACCTCAAACGAAAAACTAAAACCAATAAATATTTAAAAAAAAAACTACAATGTAATGCATGCCATATATGTTCACACATAACTGATTCTCGATTTGAAATTTTAATTTAACTTACATAATACATGATACATAACTTACATAAAATTATTTAACTTACATAATACATAACTTACATAAAATTATTTAACTTAAATAATACATAACTTAATACTTGTATAGATAAAAATAAAAAGATTCAAAGTATATAGGCTGGAAACCTGACGGGTTGCCTTATATCTCACTGGAAGATATAACGGATCCTCCCCAGGTGTAACAATGCCACGTATGAAGAATCTTAAATAATACATAACTTACTTAATACTTGTATAGATAAAAATAAAAAGATTCAAAGTATATAGGCTGGAAACCTGACGGGTTGCCTTATATCTCACTGGAAGATATAACGGATCCTCCCCAGGTGTAACAATGCCACGTATGAAGAATCTTAAATAATACATAACTTACAATGCCATGTATGATGAATCTTAAAGAAATTTTTGTTCGAAAAATTAAATTCTTATCAATTAACAATTTAGCCGTGTAAATTATTGTCAACTTTAGACTTCAACAACAACGAAATGGATAGGAGTTGGATGAAATTGTCAAGGGTAAGCAACGGCTATCGAAATGGAGTAGAAACTTTTCTGAATTTCGCATTTCAAAATGCAAGCCAAGAGAATATGATTCTTTGCCCGTGTAAGAAGTGTTGCAATATTAAGCGGCATTGTCGTGAAGTGGTCTCTCTGAACATCTAGTTGTTGATGGCTTTGTCAGGGGTACAAAATATGGTTTTTCCATGGAGAGTGTACACCTAGTGTAGCATCTTCATCGATGAATCTGGGGTATCATCATAGTGCTTTCAATCAGAATGTTAGAGACGATAACATGGAAAACATGTTGCGGGATGCTTTTAATATGCGTAGTGATGGTTTCGGGTCGTTTCCACCTGACTTGGGTGCAACCGATGATCATAATTTTGTTGGAAATACTTTTCAAGGGGAAGAAGTGTACAGATGAACGACCAAATGAAGAAGTGGCAAGATTCTACACGTTACTTGGTGAAATGAATGAAAAACTGTATGAGGGATCAAAATTTTCCAAACTGTCATTCTCAGATTCGTCTCTTTCACTTGAAATGTTTGGGGGTGGACCGAAACTCGTTGACAATCTTTGTTAGAGTTTCGCAAGAAATGTTCCCGTTTGCAAAAATCCCTCAATCTTCCAAAGATATGAAGAAATTGATAAAGGATTTAGGCCTTGGCTACAACAAAATTCACAGTTGCCCAAAGGACTGCATGTTGTATTGGGGCGACCGGATAAACCAACAGTGCTATCATGTATGCGGCCAATCCCATTGGATTAATAGAAATACAGAGGACGGTAACGAAGATGAACACGATACACAGTCAAAGAAGCAGCCAGTTAAGATTTTGCGGTATTTTCCGCTAATACCAAGGCTTCAACGGCTTTTCATGTCGTCGAAGACAGCCGAATCAATGACGTGGCACCGGGATGGACGAATAGATGATGGGTTGTTAAGGCATCCCGCAGATTCTTTAGCTTGGAAATCTTTTGACTCAAAATTTCCAAGCTTTGCAAGCGATCCTCGGAGTGTGAGGCTTAGGCTAGCATCTGATGGATTTAACCCTTACAAACTCATGAGCACAACGTGATGACTTGCAGCTGTGGTGCTTGTGCCCTACAATTTGCCTCCATGGGTTTGCATGAAACAATCTTCTTTTATCTTGTCTATGATTATACCTGGAGAGAAAGGGCCGGGGAATGATATTGACGTCTATTTGCAGCCACTTGTTGAGGAGTTAAAACAACTATGGGCTGGTGTTCAGACATACGATGCAATGAGAAAAGAGAACTTTAATTTACGTGCGGCTTTAATGTGGACTATTAACGACTTCCCGGCTTATGCTAATTTATCTGATTGGAGTACCAGGGGACGTTATGCTTGTCCGTGTTGTGCTGCGCAGACATGTTCGCAATGGTTATATAATGGGAAGAAGTTCTCGTACATGGGGCATCGTCGGTGGTTACCGGAAAATCATACATTTAGATTTCAAAGTGCTCAGTTTGATGGTACTCAAGAGTTCAGACCAGCTCCTCTGCAGACCGGTGGATCCAAAATATTCTTAATGTTGAAAGATATGAATTTCATTTATGGGAAGGTGAATCAACCGGCTAACCCGCAAAGAAATAGAAGATCTAGGGATGAATCTGATGATGAATCTGATGAAGAGGATGATCCTCATGAGGCGGACTTGTGGAAAAAAAGAAGTATTTTTTTGGAGTTGCCTTATTGGAAGCATCAGATTTTACGCCATAATCTTGATGTCATGCACATAGAGAAAAATGTCTGCGAGAACATCATTGGAACTATTTTGAATGTCGATGGAAAATCGAAAGATAATCTTCAGAGTCGACTTGATTTAGTCCACATGGGAATTCGGCGTGAGCTTCATCCCCGAGAACTTCCGAATATGAAATATCGGTTGCCGCCTGCTATTTTTTCAATGTCAAAGACGGAGAAAGAAGTGTTCTGTACGGTGTTGAAGGATATAAAAGTCCCGGATGCGTATGCATCAAATATATCGCGATGTGTGAGTCTTAAGGATCAAAGACTATATGGCTTAAAATCGCATGACTATCACATCTTGATGCAAGACTTCATCGCCGATTGCTATGCGGTGTTGTATGTCGAAAAAGGTGACGGCTCCTGTAATTGAACTATCAAATATAGTGAAAGGCATCTGTGGTAAAGTTTTGAATGTTCAAGAACTTGAGAGACTACAAGATTGAGCCGTATTGACTTTATGCAATCTGGAGAAGATCTTCCTGCCTTCCTTCTTCACTATTATGGTGCACTTGTTAATTCATCTCCCGCGTGAAGCACTTCTTGGTGGACCCGTTTTCTATCGATGGATGTATCCCATTGAAAGGTCTTAATTTATTTGCAAAATATTCCTTCATTCAGCTCAATGCCTTTAGTTGCAACTTTTGTTAATGTTGTATACCGTGTTTAGGTTCCTTTCCAAATTGAAGTCATACTGCCACAATAAGCATTATCCGGAAGGATCAATTGCTGAGGGCTACTTGGTAGAGGAATGTATGACTTTCTGTTCGAGGTATTTGGAAGATGTTGAAACAAGAATGAACAGACCAAGTAGAAATGCTGGCCTCACAGATCATAATTTGGTCGACACTTATTTATTTCAAAGTTTCGAAGAACTGATCGGCAAAGTCGAAATTGTAGAATTAGACGATAGATCGTGGGTCCAAGCACATCGATACATTCTTTTTCATCACGATTCAATGGAACCATTTCGGACGTAAGTTCTAGAATTTGATAAATACTCATCAATTATAATTTGTTTGTCTTCTAACAAAGTAAAACCTTTTTTACCGTATAGTAAGTACAAACAAATATTAAGAGCTCGTTCACGATCCTGAAGATTAAATCGACGAGAAATTAATAAGTTGTTCACAGAAACATTCCATGAATGGTTAAGCCAAATGGTATGCAATTTAAGTTTTCATTGACAAGTCATAATGTTTTCTCATAACATTCATAATTACTCGGTTTACTTTCCATCAATAGGTTTGGAGCCGGAATGAAGTAAATGACGACGTTAAATGGCTTTCACAAGGTCCAAACAGAATAGTTAAAAGATATAATGGCTTTCTTATCAACGGATACAGATTTCATACAAGGTATCGCGAGAGATTGAGGAGAACCCAAAATTGCGGAATTGTTGTTAATTCTTCGATTACAAGTTATGCTAGTGCTAGGGAAGAATCCGGCCGAGAGGAATCGAGTATTACGGACTTATTACTGACATCATTGAGTTGGATTATTACGGCAATTGCAAAGTTGTCTTATTTCGAGGTGATTGGGCTGATGTGAATACGGCTCGCGGAATTAAAAATGATCAATATAGCTTTACAATGGTGAATTTCTCTCAATTGATTCACTCCGGAGAACAACTGATGGACGAGCCGTATGTGTTTTCTTCTCAAGTTAAACAAGTTTTTTACTCTGAAGATCCAACTGATGAGGGTTGGTACGTTGTACTTCGAAACACCCCTAGAGACTTGTTCGACATTGGCAGTGGAAGTAGAGATGACATAGTCGAAAGATCAGAAACTTTGCCTTTTCCAGAACAAGACTTAGCTGAAAATATCCCTAGTACTAGTCAACAATTTCAATGGGTTAAATCGGGATGTGGACGAAGATATTTACTGAAATATGATGTAGTAAGATTTAATGATTTATTATTTATATGTAATATTATAATTTTCATGTTGGTCATGTTATATAATTTAACTATTTTAAATGTCCTATTATTGTTGTTATTTGTTACTAAAATTTTGAACTATTTTATGTGTATTGCAGGAAAAATGCCTAGAAGATGATTACGAGGTTTAAATATTAGAAATTATACTCCAAATTCAGAAGACGTAAATAGTGGACAGGATACAGTTGTTGGATCTTCTACTCTACCGGACATAGATGACGAGCATGGAGAATTCCAAAGTAATGTTAAGTTTATTTTACATGCATGTTGAATTTTATTATTGATTCATTTTTCAATTTTAATATAATAATATATCATTTTTCAGCTGAGGGTGGTGGGACGCGCAGAGCTCGGGGACGTCACGTTAGTTCTGATTTATATGACTTCTGACCTACCAGTGTTGAAGTAAGGAGAAACGATCATGGCCAGCCTATCGGATCTGAAGCTCGATTGTTGGTAGGCTATTTGGGCGTTATAGCACGAAATTCGAATATGTTGCCCATTAACTACGAATCATGGCATCACATGCCTGATGCCAACAAAAATCAGGCTCTCGAAAATATTAAGGTAATAAAAGGTGAATGTAATTTATAATACTTTCATTTAACCTTCATTTATATTAAATTTTTTTAAAAAAATTTCAGGGTAGATTTGCTTTAGAGGTCTCCGATGACTATATTAAGAAGACGTTGGGTAAAAAATGGAGAGACAATAAAAGCACCCTAAAAAAACAATATTTTAAGAAAGACATCAGCCTCGACGAAAAACTACGAAATGTCCCGCCGGGAATGTTGAGGTACCAATGGAAAGATCAAGTTAGATTCTGGAATTCAAAAAAAGGAGAGGTATTACGTACTTTCAAAGTCTTAGAAATTTTTCGGTTTATCGTATTTACTATATAAATAATTCAAATCCCATTATGTAGGACCGTGAGCGAGTTGGAACAAGCAGCAGACAGAAACAACAATTCACGCTTACGCGGAGTTCCGAAGTTTTGCTCGTGTGGTGGTGAGGTGAGGTATTATAATTTATTACTTCTTTCAAATATTAATGATTTATACTATTAACTTATATTTTTCTCGCTATAATATAGGAAGTTTGTCAAAGTCAAAAAGTTGGATGGCTTCAACTTTTTGACATTACGCATAGGAAGAAGGATGGATCTCGATGACATCCAAGGTCATGCAGAAATTTTGGTATATTTATTTAATAAAAGTTGATTTTTATAAATATTTATAATGTTTAATTATAATGGTTTAATTCATCGTTTGTAGTTTTAAATTTCTAATTTTAAGTTATGTTCCATTCATTTTTTTATATATTTCGTTTCTAACTCTTTTATTGATTTTTAGGATAAACTAAAGGAGAAGAAGAAGGCGAGAGTATGAAGCGTTTGCTTCGTTCGATTCTGTTAATCTCGACGCGAGATTGATAAATGTAATTATTATCGATGTTTTGGGTCCGAAAGGTACGATCGCTTTGATTGATAGTTTTGTTAATCTTGAGTATATTTATAACGTAATTATCACTAATGTTTTGGGTCTTACAAGGTATGGTCGGGTTCAATGTCAAGGATCAGGTGTTACTCCGACCCAATATTTTGGATCCGCCCGCAATACATGCCTTCTGGAAGTCAATCTCGTCTTTGAGTTTAGATGAAAGACCAGATATCTCTGATGGAAGCGAGCACAGCTGAGCAAATTTTTCAGCTTAGAGCGGAGGCAGCAGCGAAGGAGGCAAAACAAATTTCTAAGCTTAGAGCGGAGGCAGCAACGAGAGAGGCGGAGCATGTTGCTCAACTTAGAGCGGAGGCAAAGAGCATACGGAGGCGCAGAGCGAGAACAGTAAAGTATGAAGAACTCTAGCTACAGCTGCAGGCTATGATGAAGTTGTTCCAGCAGCAGTCGTAGAGGCCGCCCTCTTAGACATTTCTTTTCTTGTTGTAAGATTTTTTTTTAACATTGTTACAGTTAAACATTATTCTAAGAATTGTTTGAATTATGCTTCATTTTTTAATAAATGTCATATATCTTTTATTAAATTTGAAGTATTTGTTTAGATTTAATGTTTTTACTGAGATTTAAATGTTTTATTTGCTGCATTGGGTTGGAATTATATGCAATTGTTGTTTGTTTTTGGTGGTTTTTACCGCAGGGAGGGTAGGATATTGGGAAAAAAGTGCACAGCAGATCTGTGCAAATTAGTGGCGTTTTTCAAAAAGCGCCGCTAAAAGCCCCTACCCGTAGCGGCGTTTGTCTCAAAAGCGCAGCTAAAAAACCCTGCCTGTAGCGGCGTTTATATCAGAAGCGCCGCTAAAAGCCCCTACCTGTAGCAGCGTTTGTCTCACAAGCGCCGCTAAATGCCCCTACCTGTAGCGGCGTTTGACTCAAAAGCGCCGCTAAAAGCCCCTACCTGTAGCGGCGTTTGTCTCAAAAGCGCCGCTAAAAGCCCCTTCCTGTAGCGGCGTTTGTCTCAAAAGCGCCGCTAAAAGCCCCTACCTGTAGCGGCGTTTGTCTCAAAAGCGCAAGCCCCTACCTGTAGCGGCGTTTCTTTTAAAAGCGCCGCTAAATGCCCTACACCAGAAGTGGCGTTTCTTTTAAAAACGCCGCTAAAAGCCCCATCATGTGTGGCGTTTTTCACAAAAACGCCACTAATTTTTTTTGGTTTTTCAGTGGCGCGTTTTTGGCGCTTTCAAGTACTTTTAGTAGCGCTTAAAAACGCCGCTAAAGGCCCAAAAAAACGCCGCTAAAAGTCTGTTTTGGTGTAGTGAAAATCCCCATCACCTTGGTTGTGACTTCATTTACTAAACTATACATAATAATTCCATCCTTGTTGGCATCTCTACTACTATGTGATGTTTTTATAAATTTTCATAAATGCAATACTTATGAAATTGAATGCACAGTTGAAGTTGGAACCCTCTCCCCTCCTATGTATTAAATTTATATATTAGAAGTAGCTTCCAAATTTGTAAAAAAAATAAATAAACATTGGATTCCCCTCGATGCAAGTGAGTTTCATTTTAGTTAATGACCTCATGCCCACTGGCATTGCAAGTAAAGATTAATAAATATCCCATTCCCCAAAAGTGGAGTCCAATATTCAACGCTATGTTTTTTAAGCATAACCATCTAAACACGCACAAATGAAATCCACGTAAGTTTTAACAAGAGAATTATATAAAATAGTGATAGTACATTATTTGTATATTTTTTTAATAATTTAATGTCACGTTAATATTTTTATTCTGAAAAAAATATCAAATCCAAATAAATTGCTAGTGTGGCATTAAACTTTTGAAAAGGAATACTATTACTATTTCATATAATTCTTTCTCAGTCTTAATTTAGATTCAGTACTTCTTATTTTTTTTATTTCTTATGTGAATTCTCTCAATTTAAATTCAGGACTTTCCCTTTTTTTTTTCATATGCGATTTCAACAGTTTGAAATTGGCTTCTTATCTTATTATTGCATCAAATATTTATAGGTCTTTTTATTATGAGCAAAGTGAAAAAAAAATTAGGAGGGGTTGAAAATTGATTATAAATTTTAGAGATATCATTTTTAAGTGACTAAAAGATTATTTTTTTTTTCTATTTTCGGGACCATACAATTTTATCATAAATCAATTTATAATTTCATTATTTATGAGGTGATTGAAATAGTAACTTTTTTTGGTGCCCCTTAAATACGCCCCTGCTTTTTACTCTGTTCTTATGTGCTATTCTATATTTATACTATTATTTAGGCAGCATTTGAAAAGTCACCTAATAATTGAGTTCGGATATAATTGCTTGTAATTACATAAGGATGACGTATTTGGGTAACAATTGTAATTGGTGTGCCCCACCAAATGGGGTGTAATTGGAGCACCCTAATTACACTTTCTAATTCTTAGGAGCACAATTACACCCAAATCCAATTTAAATTTTTTTTTATACAAGTTATAAAATTATATTATAACTATGAACACGTATGAGCCTTTGGGATAATTATTATAGCACCCCAAACTTGGCCTAGACGTTATAGCCGAATCTGGAAATGTTACCTAAAATAATTATAAATCTAACTTTCGCTTTTTAATAAACAACGTGATCTTTGTTACTCAAAAAGCCCGTTTTATTTGGAAAATGTGTTGTCCTGCTTATCTAATTAAAAATCGTTGTTTGTTTACATCTTTCAAATAAGCCAAATATTTTGCAGCGGAGTTTCTTAAAACGTTGTATTTTAGAAAACCGAGTTTATTTTTATAAAGACGTTTTATCAATCGTCATGCTAGAAATCCCAAAATAAAATCCAAATTAGAAATAAATCTCAAAAGTCCAGAGAGTCCAAAATATACAAAACTCTTAAAACAAAAATTTAAATAAGTCAAATTTAAATTAAATGTGGTTTACAGAGGAATGGACATAACCGAGCTCCCGTCGCACCGACCGGTCTAAGTTTGAGGGTTACTTGAAATCATTAGACAAAATGAGCGTGTGTAACACCCGAAACTCGACCTAGAAGTTTAAACCGAATCCCAAATGTCACATTGATCACCGAAGTGATCATAGGTAAATTTTTACAAAGCAAGTTATCATGTCAAATCGAAACACATAACCTTTTAAAATTCAAACAGTAAAATTACAGTTAAGTTTAATACTTATTTAACTGAAATAAAATCGCATAAAACTTAAAACGGAATTTTACCACAATTTTTATAAAACCTTACATTTCAAAACTGATTAACAAAGTAGTAACCGAAAACCCAAACCGATAACTTATTTTCCACTGAGACTTCCGCATACTGAGTCCAGTGTCAAAATTCAGAAAGGGTACCTAAAAAGAAACACTAAGAGGGGGTGAGCTACTTGAGCTCAGTGTGAGTCCAAAACAAGTATCAAACAGAGATACATAATTCAAAACAGTAGCACAATAGGTTTTCAGTTACCCACGGAGTCAGAATGCACACTTGGGACTAATGTCCCAACAGAACTTAATAACCAGAGCAACATATTCACCCAAATACTCAGCTCAAATGCTGATCAGACAAACAAATTACAGACAACTAGTCTTGCAGTCAAAACACACAGACAGATGCAGATGAAATGCAGTTAGATAAATATAACCCACCCATCCAGCCAACACACTTCTCCATCCCCCGATCAGACCTCATAAGAGTTGTTAAAGCTCATCCAACCAATCACACCAATTAGGACCTCAGAAGGCTCATCCAACCCTACACTCCACATATGTGGACTAAGCCACTCAGATAATAATATGCACCAGGGTTAGCTATGTGTTGTACTATGCAATGCGGTAGATTGCAGATGCACAGCGATCCGATAATGGTACACAGAAAGGCGGCGACGTGACATACAATACTGATTGCAATGCGATAATCCATTTATCAGATACCATGTTGCAGTTAAACTGCTAGTTCAGAATAGATACAGTCTTTCTTTTGTTCACAACCCAACCCAAAATATTTCATGCAAATGCATAAATCCATTCAAGCTAACAAAACAGAGACACATTAATAGACAGTTAGTTAGAACAGTTATATATCACACTCTTCAGACCAGATTCAAAATCATACATCATACACAACCATCACAGATATTGAGTTTTGAACAGCCTCACTAAACTTAATTAAGGGTCAGAGCACACACAGACACATATTCAGATCAAATATGCATACAAAACCATTATAAGTGTCATAAGACCACACACCTGTGTGCTCTGGCCGTGTGGTATTGCCTAAGTGAGTTCAAAAGCTCGTGTGAGAAGGGGCACACGGTCGTATGACAGAGGCACATGCCCGTGTGGACTAAGGACAATGCCGTGGAGACAGGTCGTGTAACTTTCTATCCATTTGCACTAAATTTGAGTACAGGACTAACACAGTCGTGTGAGGGTCTCACATGCCCGTGTGCCCACCAGACACAGCCGTGTGTCCATAACACATACGCCCATGTGGAATCCCTAATTCCCGAATTAGCCACACGGCCGTGTGGCACCAAGCCATTCAAACCTTAATCCCCCAATCTCACACGCCCGTGTGCCGGGGGACACGGCCATGTGAGAAATGATAAAAATCCTCAAGTCTGCCATACAACCGTATGGCACAAAAATTGGCCCGTAAACCCTAATCACCAAAAGCACACGACCGTGTGGGCTAGCATACGTCTGTGTGGAAACCCTAATGGCCACGAAACCATCGCGGAACAGGCTGAAACCGCCATTCTAACCATCCAAACCGGTCCCTAATCTTTACAATAACGAGAGTATAGAAAAATATGCCATATGCCCCGTATTATTCAACCTCTAACACCCAAAACTGATGGAATTAAAACACACTCAAGAGATACCAAAACGAATAATCGTAAAGTAAAATAGAAGAGTTTCGTATCCCACACCTGATTCGACGACGGAGGAGTAAAAATCTTCGAAGTATCCGCAGCGAAACCATTTCCCAAAAGAACGAAAGAAAAAGCAAAAAAAAAAAAAGAAACAGAGAGAAGAACGTCCAGAAAACCAGAATAGAAAGAAAGAAAAAATAAAAATAAATAAAAAATAAATAAAAACTAATTATTATTACTAACTAAAAACAAAACATAATAATAAGTTCCCCTAAAATGTGCACCCAAGGACTCGAACCCAGAACCTTAAGGTTTACTAACAATCACTCAACCACTAGACCAGCAAGCCTATTCTTGTCACTCACACGTAAGATTAACCATAAAAGCACACATTTCCCGTAGACTCTAACCACTAACATAGAACTTCTAGCCCCCAAAATCTAGGGTGTTACAGCGTGAGTTTATATAACTCAGTGTGTAACTCACAAGAAAACAGAAGTTCAGATTTAACTACATAGAAAAACTGATACAGACGAACATCTTATACAGATTTAGAATCATATCAAAGTGGTACAGATGCAGATATAGATATATAATTCTACCCCCATCCTCTACACACCAGCTCCAACCATCCCAATATACCATGTGAGGTATAAAACACCCACCCAGCTCAACACACCACTTAATGTCCTTACGACACTTTTTAGAATAATCGCAGCAGTGCTGCCAGTATAATGGCGAGATATTACCTCACTCAGAACACTTCCTTCACATAATATTTGTCTCACCCCATAACCAGATATAAATAGAAGTGACAGATACCGGAGTTTACATATCATACATGCTCATATAATAGATGTAGTACTGAAGTTCAACCTCGAACCTAGAGCCTCATGAAGTTTCCTTCAAAACTGAGAACTGAAGTAAGGATCTCTATAAGAAATAATCGAGATCGATACCCCATGAAGTCTCACTATCTCCGAAACATACAACTTGGCCAATCTCTGGAGAGAGTAGTCTGTCCGAACAGCTATGAAGTAGGCAGACTTGATCAACCGATCCACGATGACCCACACAGAATCATTCTTAGTAGGTGTTAAAGGTAACCCACTAACGAAGTTTATAGTCACATGCTCCCATTTTCACATGGGAATCTTAACGGGTTGCAGCAAATTCGAAGGTAACTGGTGCTCAACCTTAACTTGCTGGTACATCAGACATCGAGAAACAAAATTCGTTATCTTTCATTTCAAACCAGACTACCACTACAACTTACGAATATCCCGGTACATCTTATTTCCACCGGGATGCATAGCATAAGGGCTACTATGTGTTTCCCTCAAAATACACTGCCTCAAATTAGAATCACTAGGTACACAAACTCGTCCTCAGAAATACAGAACCCCATCACTATTCAACCCAAAATCAGATGTAATGCCATCTTCTACCTGACAAAATTACAGAACCAAAGAATCATCCCCCAACTATTTATCCCAAATCTGATCAATCCAATTCGGCTTGACTTGCAACTCGGCTAACATGCTCCCATCATCAAACAGACTTAGGCGAGCAAACATCGCCCTCAAATCAGACATTGCTTTACAACTTTAAGTATCGACTACCACGTTGGCCTTACAGAGATGGTACTCAATCGTGCAGTCATAATCCTTAAGCAACTTAATCCATTTATGTTGCCTAAGGTTTAACTCATTTTGAGTAAGGAGATACTTAAGGCTCTTGTGATCGGTATAAATAATACACATTTCTCTATACAGATAGTGCCTCTAAATTTTTAAGGCGAAAACAACTGTAGCTAACTCAAGATCGTGCGTAGGATAGTTGCTCTCATGTGACTTAAGCTGTCAAGATGTATAAGCCACAACCTTACCATCTTGCATCAGAACACAACCTAAACCGACATGAAATGCATCACTGTATACCATGAACTCCTTACCAGATTCAGGCTGTATCAGAATAAGAGCTTAAGTCAAAACAGATTTGAGCTTTTCAAAGCTCAATTGCTGCTCATCACTTTAGATAAATGGGGAATTCTTACGCAACAACTTAGTCAGAGGAGTTGCAATTAAGGAGAACCCCTTGACAAACCTCCAATAATAACTCGCAAGCCCCAAGAAAACTGCGGATCTCAAAAACGTTCCTAGGAGGATCTACTCGAATCTCATCTGTAGAAACCAAATGCCTCAGAAAATTCACCTCTCTCAACCATAATTCACATTTGTTCAACTGAGCGTAGAGCTGCTTCTTTCGCAGTATGTGAAGAACTACTCTAAGATGTTCATCATGATAATCTTTGGTCTTAGAGTATACTAGAATGTCGTCAATGAAGAACACGATAAATTAATCCAAGTACGACTAAAAAACCCGGTTCATAAGATCTATGAATGTAGCCAGAATATTCGTCAAACCAAAGGGCATGACTAGGAACTCATAGTGCCCATAGCGAGTCTTAAAAATACTCTTATGGATATCAACCTCCTTAACCTTAAGCTGGTGGTACCCAGAACAGAGATATATCTTGAAAAACACAAAAGCCCTATGAAACTGATCAAACAAGTCGTCGATCATCGGAAGTGGATACTTATTCTTCACACGTTAACCAATTTAATTAACGGTAGTCGATACACATTCTCATGGTACTATCCTCTTACTTTACAAATAACATCGGTGCCCTCCACGGAGATACACTAAAATGGATGAACCCACGATCAATGAGCTCCTGAAGCTGAGCTTTTTTACTTCATAAGCTCCTTCGATGCCATACAATAAGGAGCGATGGGCACTAGAGCTGTACCTGGCAGAAGCTCAATACCAAACTTGACTTCTTGATCCAAAGGCAAACTCGGTAATTCCTTAGGAAAAACATTCAGAAATTCTCTAACCATTCAGATGTCCCCAACAGACAAACCCACAGAAGTCGAATCACTCATAAAAGCCAAGTACGCTTCACACCCTTCCCAACCAGTTTTTTTGCCATAAGAGCGGAGATCACATTGGATAAGTAATCTAGACGCTTGCCGATCATAACCACTTCCACGTCATCCTTTAATATCAAAACTACCCTTTTAGAAGCACAATCCAAACTAACTCAATGCTCTACAAGTCAATCCATTCCCAGAATCAAATCAAATTCTCCAAACGGTAGCTCCATTAGATTAGCCGAAAACACAACCCCTTGTATCTCCAATGGTACCTTCTTATACATTCTACTAACTTGAACAGATTAGCACAACGGATTAAGTACATTAATCTCACCGAAAGTGCTCCCAATAGAAATCCCCAAGTTTATAGAAACAGAGCTAGTTATATATGAATGTGTTGACCCTATGTCTATCAATGCAAAATAAGGAACATCATAAATAAAGAACGTACCGGTAATCACATTAGTGGCATCTCTGTCCTCATGACATCTAGAAGAACAAACCAACGTAAGATATCTCGCCTTAGTCTGATTAGCACCTCTGCCCAGTGCTTTCTACTCTCTGTCCATACCATTACCACCATTGACCGAACCACAGCCCCTAGGCGGTTGCTGAAGTACCCACTAAGGTTGAACATATCTCGGAGCTGGAGCTTGCATCTGATCTAGTGCTCCATCGACCCACATCACAGACACACTCCCAACCTCCTTCAATACTCACCCGGATGACATTTACCACAATCCCTACACGGCTGAGCCACAGTAGGATAACTAGGACCCCAACTCTTGAAGGCCCATCAGAGCTGGCCAGTTTCTTAGGCCTCTAGACAGAACTAGAGGGCTCTGAATCCATCTTATTCTTACTCCTCTTACGATCTCTATTCTCGCGCTCAATGTGTTTAACCTCCTCAGCGATCTTCACATTGTCCACCAAAATGAAGAATTTTCACTTCTTTTGCAGAGCTATCAGAACCCTCATATTATTCCTTAACCCTTCCTCAAAGCGAACACACTTCTCATACTTAGTTGATCATCCCACGAGAATAACGACTCAATGTTAGAAATTCGGCCTCATACTTGGCTACAGTCCTATCCCCTTGAGTGAGGTTCATAAACTCGCGTCTACGAGCATCTACATAACTCGCCCCCACATATTTACCCTGGAAGGCGCTCTTAAACTGATTCCAAGTAATCCAGTCTGGCTAAGTACCCACTTCAACCGTTAACAACCACTGATATGCCTCATCGCGAAGCAGAGATACTGCACCTTTTAATTTTTGCTCAAGGGTGCAGTCAATTCATGATCCTCTCGGTGGCCTCCAACTAGTATTTGGCTACTGTCGTAGCAACTCTAGTGATGCCCCTAAACAGCTCAGCACCGTTATACCAAATCATTCAATTACCGACCCACAACTTCTAGAACCAGAATGGGGCCTAGCGACCCTCTCTAACACTCTAAGCATGGCTTAGAACAAAGCGTCGTCCCTAGTCGAGCGAATTTGAAACCCGATCTCAGCAGTAGGTGTAGTCAATGTCAAACTCATATCTAGATTTGGCATACTACCCATCAAGGATGACTCAGCTAGAGTCCCTCTACGGCGCCCGCCGTGCCTACAAGTACCACGGCCACGTATTCCATGAGCACTCCTCGTATTCATAGATTTATATACATTACAAAGTTTTATGTATCATTTTCAATGTTTATTAGCAAGTATTTTATGCTTCAAATAAGTATCAGAAGGAATTTCAGAAATTTCAAGAATTTTCTAGTCTCTAACTAACTTATTAAAGTTTTAATCCTTTTAGATTTTTCTAACTAAAGTATTTCTAAATCAGAAGTACTTACAATATCGGCGTTGGAGACTCGGTATTCCACAAACTTATTTTTTGGATTCAAAAATAAACTTTACTCGAAAAATAGTTTTTTCAAATGTAATTTTGAACCCAAAATTTTACAGCCCAAGTTTTGTAACTTGACTCTGATACCACTAAATGTAATACCCTAAATCCACCCTAGATGTTATGGCTAAATCTGGACATGTTACGTAAAATAGTTATAAACTTTACTTTCGCTTTTTGAAAAACAACGTGAACCTTTGTTACTCAAAAAGCCTGTTTTATTTAGAAAACATGTTGTCGTACTTATCTAATTAAAAACCGTTGTTTGTTTACATATTTCAAATAAATCAAATATTTTGCAGCAGAGTTTCTTAAAACGTTATATTTTGGAAAATCGTGTTTGTTTTTATAAAGCCGTTTTATTAATCGTCATGCTAGAAATCCCAAAATAAAATCGAAACTAGAAATAAATCTCAAAAGTCCAGAAAGTCCAAAATATGCAAAACTCTCAAAATAGAAATTTAAATAAGTCAAATTTAAATTAAATGTGGTTTACGGAGGAATGGATATAACCGATCTCCCGTCGCACTGACCCGCCTAAGTTTGAGGGTTACCTAAAATTATCAGAATAACAAAGTGTGAGTTTATATAACTCAGTGTGTAATTCACAAGAAAACAGAAGTTCAGATTTAACTACATGGCAAAACAGATACAGACTAACATCTTATACAGATGCAGATATAGATATATAATCCTACCCCTATCCTCTAAACACCAGCTCCGACCATCCCAACACACCATGTGGGGTATAAAACACCCACCCCGCCCAACACACCACTTAGTGTCTTTACGACACTTTTCAGAATAATTGCAGCAGTGCTACCAGTATAATGGCGAGATATCGCCTTACCAAGAACACTTCCTCCACATAATATATGTCCCACCCCATAACCAGATATAAACAGAAGTGACAGATACCAGAGTTTACATATCATACATGCTCGTATAACAGACATAGAACATGCTTTATACATAATAGATCATACATATTAAACGTTATTTATGTTAAGTTTCATACTAACATATTAATAGAATTCATGCTTAACAGCTTATATAATCACACACCGACCTCACAAAAGGCCCACGGTCGATTGGGACGATGTGTATGGCCTTAGGAAAAATTTTAAATTTTGAGCCCACATGGCCCAAATTGCCTTGCCCGTGTGGCCCACACGGCCCATACACGTCTGTGTGGCCCACACTGCCCAAAATGGTCTAGATTGTGTGTCACACAAGGTCTACCATATGGTCGTGTGGCATCAGCAACCCCCAATTTTAACTTTCGTCGTTCGCTATTTTTTGGGTTTCTCGTTACCATCTGGATGGATTTTGATGCCAAAACACACACGTGTAAACCACCGACCAAAATTGACAGAAAATACATTCAATTAACACATTCCTTCATATCTAAATATGAAATCGACAATATCAAATCCAACTTATGCCAATCGAAATTCCCAACGCCGCGTTAAACTACTTACTCACAATGCAACAGACGAACACCACGGAATTAGATTGCCGAAGGATAAATTGTCTCCTGAATGTCATCTAGAAAACTCCAAATGATTAATATGAAATAACTCACTACACATACCTCATTTAAAACTAAAAATCAAGAAATACCAAATAATACTAAAACATGATACTTACACGAGACAGAGTAATAAACAAATCTACCACCACAATTGAAGAACTCAAAGAACCAAAACAAGAAAGCCCAAACTTTGGAGTGGAAAACAAAAGAAAGGAAATGACAAATTTTGCAAATGCTCTCCAAGAAAAGAGGTGAAGCAAAAGAAATGGGAAAAATGGGTGAAACCAAATTGAAAATATTCTTTTTAGGATTATTTTAAAGATAAAACAATTTAAGACCCCACAAAATCCACAACTAACCTCCTAATAACTACCCATTTCCTAAGAATTTGAAACCCACACTAACTCCACCTATTTAACAGCTAACTTGAAAGAAACAAAATAAAATGACCCACACCCCTACTATGATTCTAACCACGGACCTCCACCCGCACTGACACCAGTCAACCACTAAAACAAATGCTCATTTACGATAGAATTTATAAAAACAAAACTTTTATAAGTCAGGGCGTTACAATTATACCAAAATTTATTATGTTATAAATCTTTAAAATTATATTATAAAAATAATTATGTATTTTATAAAGTAATAAAAATATTATTGTAACACCCTAGACCCGGCCTAGACATCTTGTCCAAGTTAGAGAGTTACATTATCAATACTCAGATATTATGCAAAAGACAATAATATTAAATCGTCCTACATATAACATTCATATTAAAGATCTGTTGATTAGTTAATGCATAATCTCCCAAAGTTCTACCATCATAAATTACAGAAAGTCCTAACACTTGAAAGAAAAGTAAAAGCTTGATCGAGCTCTCGTGTCACTGACCCGTTCAAGGCTGAGAACCACCTGAAATTCAATCAATAACAATTATGAGTTGTAAACTCAGTGCGTAAATGGAATTTGTTCATTTAAAGCTTACTTATAAAACAATTCCAAATTCAAAGATTTACTTCGATACAATCGAATGTTTAATTTAGATTCAGAGCAGATATATTACATATATATATTCAAATTCAGTTCCAGACATAGTGCAGATCAGATTCAGATGCAATGTCCTAATCCTAATCCCCATCCGCTACACACCGTTTTTGGCCAACCCAACACATCGTTAAGGACATTCAATGTCCAACCAACCCTGCACACTTTAGAGTGTCCGTTTGACACTTTATAGATACGCAGCTTAGCTACTAGATCAGATTGCGATAGAGCGCCAAAATCAGATTTATACGATTCGTGGCACAGCCACTAACTCAGAACAAATTACTTCCTTCTTCACAATAACCTAGCCCATGCAAACACAGAACACAAATGCCTATATTGAATATTCAGTTATTTTAATTCATTTCACAACAGATAAGACAGTTCAACCTCAGAATAAACGTCATAGTATACGTCGAAACCATTTTTTTGTAAAAGAGCGTCGACTTAATATTTTGAAAACGAAAATGAAAAATGAAAGTCGCCACCAATCCTTTTTAATGAGGTGTGATCGGGTCACCTCGTAATTCAATCATTTTAATAAAAATTTAAATTTTATCAAAACGATAATTTTTAGTCTACGAAATCCAGAAACGGGTCCGGGAGTCGATTACGCATGAGGAAGGATTAGCATCCTCGTGACGACCAAAATTGGTACCTAGTTGATTAATTAATGTCTTTAATGTCGAAAGCCAAAAGCTCGAAAAGAAATTTAAAATACAGTCCCTCTTTATACTATATCATTTTTGCTTAAAAATTACTTAAATAAATCAAATTAATCGTTAAAGACCCTCTCGTTTCGAGATAATGAAATCTTGCATCCCGTAAGTTAGGAAATGATATTTCAAATCTTTGAGCATAAGCTTGCCTTTGTTTCTTATTTCCAAGTCTTATGGATTTTGAAATTTTAAAAAGATATTTGGTTATTTAGGTTTAATGAGGAAATCGAAACCCCGTAAGTGAGGGTACATTTCTTAAACTTCCCAAATACCAAATATTGTTTATTTTGAAAATTTATTTGATTAATATTAAGTATAATGTTTAAACAATATACTTATTTTGTTTAAAAAAAATTCCTTAATAAATATATATATCCAAACTTAAAGTGTAGCATGATAATAAATGGAATATTTAATGATACGAACATGATTGTAATAATAACAATTATATTCGTGATCAAATTCCATAATCGGTAAAATAAAATATGGAATCTTAAAAATAAAACAAAATAAAATGAAAATGCATGATAATAATAATAAAAACTAAATAAAATAATATTAAGAATAAAAATAACAAAATAATATAGCAACAAAAATGCAAAAATACGGAAATAAAAAATGATGTTAGAAATAATGACAATAACAAATGAACAAGTATGACAAGTCTAATTCTTATAGATAAATAAATAAATGAATGAGCGAAATAAATAATGAAATAAGAATAATAATAAAATCCGAAAAATAAAATAGAATAATAATAACCATAATGAAAGTGATAAAAATTAAAAAAAAAATAAGTAAACTCTATTTAAAAGAGTAAATAAAAATAAATATTCAACATTAAATGTATCAATTTAATATAATAATAGGGAAAATTTCCAATAAATGCCCTTTTTTTCAAAATTTACGGAAAAGGACATGTTTTCCAATTATTTACCGGAATGGGCCATTTTCCCTGAAAACGCGTCCATGTGAGCGCGAAGTCAGAGGATGCAGCAGGAAAACGCGTCCCTGAGGGAGCATTTTCTGCGACATCAGCATAAATCGTGTCCTTGAGGGCGCACTTTGCTGAAGTGGCAAAAACGTTCCCTCAAGGACGCGTTTTCGCCCTCCACCCCCAGGGTTTTCAGCTGTTTTTGGGGTTAGGGTTTTGGGTGTTTTAGGGCTATGGTTTTCTGTTTTAAGGTTTTTAGAGTTTAGGGTTTAAGGTTTTAGGGAAAAGTTAATGAATTAAAGTTTAGGGTTAATTAATTAAAATAATTTTAGAGTTAGGGTTTTTGAAAAAAATATATCAGCAATATAAAAATTATTTATTTTTTTATAGTAGTATCTGGTAAAAAAATTTGAGAAGACGTTTCTGAACAAATAGTAACCAAAATGCTTCAAGAAGGATGCATTGTCAGTAAGAGTACTGAAAAAAGCTCCCACATGGACGCTCTTTTGCTACAGTAGTCTCTGGTAAAATAATTTTGAAAAGACGTTTCTGAACAAATAGTGACCAAAACGCTTCAAGCAGGATGCACTGTCAACAAGAGTACTAAAAATAGCTCCCCCGTGGACGCTCTTTTGCTACAGTAGTTTCTATTTGTCCTTAGACTATAAATGAGCCAAATTGCATTCTCAGGTTGCATAATAGAAATTGAGGCAAAAGTAAAATAGAAACTGAAGATGAGTGAACATATTAGTGCTGTTATTTACTATGATGGTGAGGTTTGTGACACCAACAATGGTGTTTTTTTATCGGAGAACACAGCGTGACTGGTTTTTAACTAGAACATAAATTTGACAGAACTTCGCAAAAGAATTAGGAGTAAAATCTTCGGAACAACGCTAATGAAAGTTTAGTCTATTAAGTATAGATTTTGTGCTTCGGTTGATCCTGTGAGATATGACTCATTCGACATCGAAGGTCTTCAGAGTTTGGAGGCAATGGTGCAGACTCATCTTGCCAGTGGATCACTTTATCTTGAAGTATATGTACAATTTTCATCGCCAAGTGATTTCAACTTCAACATCTACTGCTGTTCGAGGGGAATACACGACCCCAAGTCGACACTCTGTTAGTGAGAGGTAGAATACAGAATCGCCCGTGTTTGGTGGTTGTATGGAAAACACAACCCCTGTACGACACTCGGTTGGCTGATGGGACATGCATATCCTTCCTTCGACGTTCGATGCTAGAATTATGTATTGGGGAATGTCATCAAATTCTAGTGGTTGGAAATCCACATATGATTAGGGACGTTATGAAAGTTGTTTAAGAAAGGATAATGTACTCCCCACGACATCCACCGGCTAGGGGACCTCGTTCGTTGCAGATGATGGTGGGTCGGATGATGAGTCCGATGTCGATCCACCTCGAGAGCCCGGCCCCAATGATGCAGAAGTTGATTTATTTTCTAAATCGGAACCTGTTCCAACCATACCTGAAGATGTTGATGGGGGTTCAGATGAAGAAGAAGATCCGTGATTCAGGGCGTACTCGCCTCCAACCCACATGCATAATGTTGATCAATCTCAAGAGAATGCGTTAGAGTTTTCCGAACTACCACACAGAAGGTGTGACCATACAAGTTCGTCGTTGGATTCAGGTGAATTAGAAGTTGGTAAAGAGTTTTCCAACAAGGATTGTTTTCTTGGTGCATTGAAACAATATAGCATCGAGAATGGGGTTAACTACAACGTGGTTAAATCCAAACTCGATAAGTACGAGGCCAAATGTGCAGTGCAAGACGGTACATGTTCATGGAAAATCATGGCCTCGTTGAGGAAAAGGACAGGCTTATGGGAGATTAAAAAGTACAAAGGTCCACATACATGTCTTGCAGGTACAGTACCACTAGGTTTTTGAATAATACTGATATTACGTAATGTTGCATTTTTTAACATACTTCGTTGACAGGTGTTTCACAAGATCATCCCAAGATAGATTCAGATATGTTGGCTAGCTTAATAATACCGACGATGAAGGTGGATCCTAAGACTTCAGTGCCGGTCTTAATTGCCAATATTTGTAGCCAATTGGGGTATACGCCCTCTTACCGTAAGACTTGGATAGCTAAGCAAAAGGCATTGGAAAAGTTGCATTGTCGGTGGGAGGCTTCATATAATAAAGTGTGGCAGTGGTGTCAGGTGCTGGAGAGATATGCCCCAGACAGCATAACAGACCTTGAAACGGTACCTGCGTACTACAGCGATAGATTGCTCCATGGATGCCAAGAGTTTAAGCATCTGTTCTGGACATTTAAGTAATACCGAAACGCATTTCTATACTGTAAGCCATTGGTATAGATTGACGGTACCTTTATGTATGGTAGATATACACATTGGCTATTGCTAGCTGTGACACAGGATGGCAGTGGGAGAATCCTTCCAATTGCGTTTGCAATAACACCGGGGGAGTTAGCTGATAACTAGGATTTCTTTCTATATAGGTTAAGGAGGCATGTCTGCCCCCAACCTGATATATGCATTATATCGGATCGGGGCCCTGGAATACTAGCCACAATAGAGCGACAGGGAAGCCTACGACATTGCACACACCATAGATATTGCCTAAGGCATGTTGCGTCCAACTACCACGGGCAACATCGATCTACAAGTGAACGACGTCAAGTGACCAACATGGGTATGTAATATCTATTAATATAATTTCGTTTGTAATATTCAATTTATTCTTAATTGAAGAGTGGTATGTAGTATTCGCTATCAACTTATATTGGCAGGGTACGAGATCAATAAGGACCGTTTTCAGGAGATGTTGGTGATTTTGCGCTCAGTTAACGAAGAAGGCGCAAACTACCTATGCAACATACCTTTCAAACAGTGGACACAAGCATACCACAGCGGCCTACGATATGGTCATATGACTTCAAACCTGGCTGAATGCATAAATTCTGTTCTAAAAGGGACGCTTCATTTGTCGATAACATCGGTTGTGAGAGAGACATGTTTTCATTTAGCGACACTATTTCCAATGCGAGCAACGAGTTATAAAGGCCAAATGCAGGGAGGCCATGTATGGTGCGTGAATGTATTGCGAGAAATCAACAAAGCGAAGACACCGGCCAACACCATACACACAGTGTGTCACGATCGCGACAACCTATGGTTTCGTGTGACGAAGTTTGACAGACCGAACCAAGGTATTGTTGGCGGGTAATATCGTGTACACTTGAAATAGGACCTGCGACTGCGGGATATTTGACGCACTTCATTATCCATGCGCTCATGTAATTGCAGCTTGTCAGAATCTCCGTCTTGATCCCATGAGCTATGTCGACGAAGTGTACAAAATAGAATACACGTACAACATGTGGAGACACGTATTCCCACCAGTACCAGATGAACGTAGGTGGCCGTCTGTATTGCTTGCTCCATTTAAGCTGTTACCGGATAGAGAACTGCGTCTCAAACCAAAGGGTCGACCTTGCTCGACTAGAATATGCAACAATATGGATATTCGAGAAACAGCCAACCAACGGAAGTTATGCGGATGGTGTAGGAACCCAGGCCATACATCTCACTCAAGTCCAAATCAGAATAGTTGATAGTCTCCTTATCATTTTTGTCTCTTGATGGCTATGCAAATTCTTTTAATTTCTTGATGAAAATGGTAAATTTTTGTAGAAGGACTAAGTTGCAAAACAACAAAAAAAGTTATTCAATTAATCTAAAATATCACCATTATCAGTATTATTCAAAATTATCTTTCTTGCTAAATGATTATTTTGCCCCTTACGATCCTTCAAAATTCCTACATTGGATCAACACACATCTTCATAAATTACAAATTAACCCATCATACTTTTTCACTTATTCAATTTAGTCCTAATTCATCCATTTCTTCTTATTTTATTAAAGATATAAAAATAAATTATAATAAAAAATAAAAAACAATATTTATTTTATTAAAGATATAAAAAATAAATTACAATAAAAAAATAAGAAACAACATTTATTTTTTTAAAGATATAAAAAATAAACTTCAATAAAAAATAAAAAAAACAACTTTTATTTTATTAAAGATATAAAAAATAAATTACAATAAAAAATAAAAAACAACATTTATTTTATTAAAGATATAAAAAATAAATTAAAATAAAAAAATAAAAAAACAACATTTATTTTATTAAAGATATAATAAATAAATTACAATAAAAAAATAAAAAAACAACTTTTATTTTATTAAAGATATAAAAAATAAGTTACAATAAAAAATAAAAAACAACTTTTATTTTATTAAAGATATAAAAATAAATTACAAATAAAAATATCTTTTATTTTATTAAAGATATAAAAAATAAATTACAAATAAAAAATATCTTTTATTTTATTAAAGATAATTTAATAAAAAATAAAAACAAGTTTTATTTTATTAAAGATATAAAAACAAATTACAATAAAAATAAAAAATAACTTTTATTTTATTAAAGATATAAAAAATAAATTATAATAAAAAAATAAAAAAACAACTCTTATTTTATTAAAGATATAAAAAATAAATTACAATAAAAAATAAAAAACAAGTTTTATTTTATTAAAGATATAAAAATAAAT
This sequence comes from Gossypium bickii, assembly GCA_025503065.1. Classification (NCBI taxonomy): domain Eukaryota; kingdom Viridiplantae; phylum Streptophyta; class Magnoliopsida; order Malvales; family Malvaceae; genus Gossypium; species Gossypium bickii. Next base: position 27,914,477 of record CP106718.1, read on the forward strand.
TACAATAAAAAAAACCAACTTTTAGTTTAATAAATGAAACAATATAAAAAAGTTTATACAAATATATTAAAAAAATTAATGTGGGTGCCAGTCGGAATCAGTGCCACATGGGGGTGGTCGACAATTTCGCGCTGGATTCCTCCTTGTTCAGACTCTTCCGTGGGTTGTGGTTGCTCGTGAGGATTCAGTTCCTCCTACGGTGGGAGTCGGTGGTGGTGGGTGTTGGGAGGATGACCCACCTTGATAAAATAATGAATGCGGAGGTGTTTGCATCACCCATGGCGGAGGTGTTTGAATCCCATAAGGCATTGGAGATTGGTAAAAAGAAAAGCTCCCCTATGGCGCCTTGTGTGATCCCTCATGCGACGGCAGCCTATAGATCGGCGGTCCACTTATAGTAGTCAGGAACGGACTCGAACCGGGCCATGCATTCCAACCTGCCATAGGATTGGGAAAATGAAAGATATAAGGGTTAGGATACATATAAAGGCTAGGATAAGCACCTGGCATAATCGGAAAAGGCTGTGATGTGAGTGTCGTCAGCTAAAGTGTTGGGCTAGGTGACTGTGTGGGCACTGTTGATGGGCCCGGTGATTGTGTCGGCGCTGTTGATGGGTCCATCCATCATCTATTCTCCTTGGATTTAAAGGGCTCCGTCGTTCCCTTTGTACACGAAGTTACCGTCGCCTCTCCTCTTCTAACAACAAATACGGTTTGCCATGGATCCTAAACCATGGCATGTATTCCGGCACGCACGCTAACTCAGGAACGATGATCGGTTCCAAAGTAGGTATATAATCATACTGATTTTCCCACAATTCGATAAATGCTGACTAAAATCTTGGCCAATCCGTATGCAACTGTCGTAAGTCGACTTTGTACTCATCATCGAGCACCTTAGGTGCCACGGGAATCGGTTGTCGGAATCCAAATTGACGCAGAACCCGATCTAACTGGTGCATCTCCACGATGGCATAGTTGACCAATGGGACCTTCACATGCCAAATGTTCAGATTTTGAAAGAACTCATCCGGAATTACTGCCCGAATTGATGGATCCTCGTATGGGGTTCATTCAGACTATATTAAGATGATAAAAATATTAGTTATATACTAAATACTAATTACTAATTACGAAATACGAAATACGAAATGACTATTTTATTACGAAAACATATTTTATTTAAAACTTGTGCTTCCAACCGTTGATCTAATAGAAGCGTATACACTACAGCAACATAGACTTTTAGCGGCATTTTTAGTGGCGTTTTAAAGAAAAATGCCACAAATATTATACATTAGCGGCGTTTGAAGGAAACCGCCGCTAAAAAAATGATTAATAGCGGCGTTTTTTACATAAACGCCGCTAAAAATGATATATAGCGGCGTTTATTGCTGAAACGCTACTAAAAGTCAGACCTTTAGCGGCGCTTTCGGAAAAACGCCGCTAAAAGTCCGACCTATAGCGGTGCTTCTGGAAAAACGCCACTAAAAGTCCGACCTCTAGCGGCGCCTCTGGAAAAACGCCGCTATAAGCCAGACCTTTAGCGGCACTTCTGGACAAACGATGCTAAAAGTCCGACCTTTAGCGGCGCTTCTGGACAAATGCCACTATAAGTTCGACATTTAGCGGCGCTTCTGGAAAAACGCCGCTATAAGTCCGACCTTTAGCGGTGCTTCAGGATAAACGCCGCTATAAGTCCACCTTTAGCGGCGCTTTTTGATAAACGCCGCTATAATTTCGACCTTTAGCGGCGCTTCTTGAAAAACGCCGCTATAAGTCCGACATGTAGCGGCGCGTCTGGAAAAACGCCGCTAAAAATCCGACCGTTTCTTTAACCATTTTTTGGATTTTTTTAAATTTATATATTAAATAATTTATTATATAATCGTAAAAGATATATATTAATTTGAAAATATGAAATTAATTATCATCATAGTTTAGGGTTTATGGTTTAGCATATATATATAGTTTAGAGTGTAAGGTTTAGGAGTTACTATTTTAATATTTAGGGATTATATGTGGTTTATGATTTGCGGTTTAAGGTTTAAGGGGGATGTGTTAGGGTTTCATGAGTGTTAATAGTTGAACCTAAATTTTCAAATAAGAAAAACAACGGGATTAAACTCCTAAAAATAAAAGCATATTGACCAAATTCCAAATTTGTGATAAGGAGTACTTATACCAAATTATAATTATATTTTACATTATTTAAAAGATAATAGATAAGCTTTATATATATTAAAATTAAAAAAAATTGTAACCCATGCATCTGTAGAGAAACAAAATTAATTAGTAAATTGAAAATGTTATTTAAATTTATTAAAATATTGAAAGAAATATTGTATAATATTCAAAACTTATCTAAATAATTTAACGTTTAAGGCTTAATTACCGGTATTAAGGTTTAAGTGTTAATGGTTAGGGGTTAAAGTTTAGGGTTAAAGATTTAGGAGGAAATGGTTAATGGGTTATGGTTTTGGGTTTTGGGTTTAGGGTTAGGGGTTTAGAAGGAATGGTGAATGTGTTAGGTTTTCGAGTTTAGGGTTTATGATTTAAGTTTAAGGGTTTAGGGTTTAGGGTTTAGGGTTTAGAGTTTAGGGTTTAGGGTTTAGGGTTTAGCTATAAGGGCCGGATTTAAGGTTTAAGAATGGTGAATGCATTTGGGTTTATTGTATAGTGGTTAATATGTTAGTGTTTAGCGCTATTAAGGTTTAAGTGTTAGTGATTAGGGGTTTTGAGGGAATGGTTAGTGGTTAATATAGGTTGAAATCAGATAGAGGATATTACATTTATATATAGTAAGATAAATATAGTTTTCTTAAAAAGTTTAAAAATTATAAAAATCTTCAAAAAATTTGGAAATTTTCTTTAAAAGTTTAATATTTAAAATTTAAAAAAAATAAAAAAAATGATAATATAAGTAAAAAATTTGTGAAATAAAAAAATAAGTAAAAATAAAAAAATTTAAAATTGAGAATAGTGGCGTTTTCGTAAAAAAATGCCGCAAATATGTTTGTATATTTTTAATTAAAACGACGTAGTTTTGTTTATTTTAGTGGCGATTATTTTGCAAACGCCGCAACAAGTTGGGATATAGCGGCGCTTTTGAAAAACGCCGCAAATATGTTTATGTATTTTTAACTAAAACGACGTAGTGTTCAATATTTTAGTGGCGTTTATTTTTGAAACGCCGCAAAAAGTTGGGATATAACGGCGCTTTTTTAAAAACGCCGCAAATATGTCTATGTATTTTTAATTAAAACGACGTAGTGTTCAATATTTTAGTGGCGTTTATTTTGCAAACGCCGCAATAAGTTGGGATATAGCGGCGCTTTTGAAAAACGCTGCAAATATGTCTATGTATTTTTAATTAAAACGACGTAGTGTTCAATATTTTAGTGGCATTTATTTTGCAAACGCCGCAACAAGTTGGGATATAGCGGCGCTTTTTAAAAACGCCGCAAATATGTCTATGTATTTTTAATTAAAACGACGTAGTGTTCAATATTTTAGTGGCGTTTATTTTGCAAACGCCGCAACAAGTTGGGATATAGCGGCGCTTTTTAAAAACGCCGCAAATATGTCTATGTATTTTTAATTAAAACGACGTAGTGTTCAATATTTTAGTGGCGTTTATTTTGTAAACGCAGCAACAAGTTGGGATATAGCGGCGCTTTGTAAAAACGCCGCAAATATGTCTATGTATTTTTAATTAAAACGACGTAGTATTCAATATTTTAGTGGCGTTTATTTTGAAAACGCCGCAATAGGTAGTCTCTAGCGGCGCTATTTTATAAACGCCACAAATCTTGAATTGTTTTTAGTGTAAACGTCGCCGTTTTGCTGTCCTCCATTTCCCCCAACCCTTAAACCCGATTGACTGAATTTCCCCCCAGGCTTCTTTCATTTCTCTGTTGAAATTAATTTCCCCCTTCTGCTGAAATCCCTAAATTTCTAAAGGTTTTGTTTCTTTCATTTCTCTCTTCATTTCATACCTCTCTGCAGTCCGCCACCATCGTACTTCATCAGATCAATAATCTCTTCGTCCTCCATGGCTCCACTATTATCGTCTAAACCAATGCTCCTTCGGCTTCAAGCTTTAGCTCTCTTTCTCTCGACTGTCGACGCATGCACATCAGATTCTCAAAAGGTAACATGCAAGTGAACAATCGATGGGTGAATTTGCATTTCGATTAATTTGTTAATGGTTGAAAATTGAGAAAATTGAAGCTTCGTTGTAATGGATTTTTTGTTTATAACTCTGTTTTTTCTATTTTGGATTGTTGTCACCCTTTTATGGCATTTGAGGTTAGTTTCCAATTTGGGTTACATGTCGAAGATTTGTGATTGAACATTCTAAGTAAAATTTGCATAGAAATTCGATTTGTGATTACTTGTATTCGGAATTGACTTCGTGTAATAGTTCATTAAAATGTTTTTAATAATGGTTATTTGTATAAATTGCCACTTTTATAAATTGTTAAAAATATTCAGTAAATTTAATTAGAAATTTATCAGATATAGTCGACACGTGATAGACTATAGGGATCCCTTCACTGTTTATTGTATGGATTACTTTGAGGCGTTCGAGAATATTTTCATTGATATGTTTTTCACATTTGGTGTTTGGTTAGTCAATAATTAAGTCGTATTTATCGCGCAATGGAGTATTATCATTGTTGGCACTTGTGCAGCTATTTTTTTATTGTCATTGAGAGTTCGATTTGAAATTCATATGTCCGAATGTTTTCCTTCTCCTGTTGCTTAAGTAAATTGATTAAATGAATTTTATTTGTGATTAAATGTTATTGTTGGCTATTGAATGCTTTTAGAACGCTTATTTCAATGTCAATTTCTTTTATAATGTGCAAAATTTAGAAATTAAATATTTACACTTCCGAATTTTAAAATGTAATGTATCATCATTAAGTGATTTTTTTAGCGCATCGTTTTGTTTGTTTCGTGCACATATTCAAAGTCGTAACAAGGAGAGTGACATCTTTGTAGTAAATTAAGCTTTCGCACATGCAAAATTTCTTTCATAAAGATCTTTCTAATACATCTAAACTTTCAATTTTGGTTCGACATGTAACTGAGGCCTTCGTTGTTATTTTGGTTATCATCATTTTATATTTTATATTTAAATTGTAATAATTGAACCTTATCATCATTGCTTGCAGGTGTAATTTTATCCCTGACAATGTTATAGACAAAGTTCTGTTATTGACTCATAGAAGGGAAAAATACTTCGTATTTGCTGTAGTTCGATTTGTTGGCGGCATTCTTACTCGTTATGTAAGTTAATTCACTCGTACTTTTGCTATTTACACCGTTTTATTTTTCATTTATTTTATTATTTTTGATTTTATGGAGTTTCTTTTTTATTCTTCTTGTAGCTTCTCAAAAGTTTCGGGCGTCCTTTGCTCAACACAACTGTACTTGCTGGAATCGACTCTGCCATCCAATTTACAATTTGTAAGCATGTATATTTAATTTGCTAAATTGCTGTCCAAATTGCGGTTTATTATCTTGCTTGGTTGGTATATATCTTTGTTTGTTCTATTGTCTTTGTCCCAAAAAAAAAAAGATTCAAAGTATATAGGTTGGAAACCTAACGGGTTGCCTTATATCGGATCCTCCCTAGGTGTAACAATGCCACGTATGATGAATCTTAAAGAATTTCTGTCTAAATTGCTGTTTATTATTGCTGTTTATTATTAATAATGTTTGAACAACCTCCAAATTGCTATCTAGCTACTCATGCCGCTTAGATTTTTTACAAGCTCCCGTGTATTATTTTTTAAAATTTAGGGTACGATACGATATAAAAAATAACATAAACAAAATATAAAAGTTAATTGTTAAAATATGTTATAATTTTTTAACATAAATGTCATATTTTAATAAAAATTTGGAAGTTAAGAAGGGATTAACATATTTTAATAGAAACCTGTCACTACATATATTATATATTATATTAAAGAATTTTTTTTACTTTATCTTCCCTAAAAAATAAACCATTTTTTGTAAAGAATACTTACATTTATATGGCTTTTAGGTTTATTACTAATTACTACTTTTTTATATTAATAATGTTTGCTTTTAATATTTAATATTTTCAATGTTTTCCAAAATAGTAATAATATTTTGTTATCAGTATAATAATAATATTGATCATTACTTAAAATATGTTTTAATTATAAAAAATAAGAAGTAATTTAAAAACATTTTAAATTTAATATTGTTATCAATATAATAATATAGATCATTATTTAAATATGTTTTAATATAGAAAATAATTTTTTTCAAAAGAAGAAAGTTAAAAACTTTGTAAACTTGCATATAATTTTGAAAAATTTAGTATGTTTTTGTAATAATATAGCGCTTTTTTAAAACTGTTTAAATTTAAAAACTTATTTGTATATTTTGTTATCAATATAATAATATAGATCATTATTTAAATATATTTTAAAATAGAAAATAAATTCTTTTTTTAAAAGAAGTAAGTTAAAAACTTGTTAAATTTAACATCTCAGCAAATTTCAATTATAACAAAACATATAAGAACATTTTTTAAAAAAATTCATATAATAACATTTTAAAAAAACATATAATAACCAACAGTAATAATATTTACAAAAAAAAAAACTACAATATAATGCATGCCATATATGTTCACACCTCAACTGATTCTCGATTTGAAATTTTAATTTAACTAATATTAATACATAATACATAACTAACATAAAATTATTTAACTTACATAATAAATAACTACATAACTTACATAGCTTTCATCAAATTATCTAACTTACATAATACATAACTTACATAACTTTCATCAAATTATCTAACTTACATAACACATAACTTACATAATAATTGTATAGATAAAAATAAAAAGATTCAAAGTATATAGGCTGGAAACCTAACGGGTTGCCTTATATCTCACTGGAAGATATAACGGATCCTCCCCAGGTGTAATAATGCCACGTATGAAGAATCTTAAATAATACATAACTTACTTAATACTTGTATAGATAAAAATAAAAAAGATTCAAAGTATATAGGCTGGAAACCTGACGGGTTGCCTTATATCTCACTGGAAGATATAACGGATCCTCCCCAGGTGTAACAATGCCATGTATGAAGAATCTTAAATAATACATAACTTACTTAATACATAACTTACAATGCCATGTATGATGAATCTTAAAGAAATTTTTGTTTTAAAAATCAAATTCTTGTCAATTAACAATTTTAGTGTAAATTATTGTCAACTTTAGACTTCAACAACAACGAAATGGATAGGAGTTGGATGAAATTGTCAAGGGTAAGCAACGGCTATCGAAATGGAGTAGAAACTTTTCGAATTTCACATTTCAAAATGCAAGCCAAGAGAATATGATTCTTTGCGTGTAAGAAGTGTGCCAATATTAAGCGGCATTATCGTGAAGTGGTCTATGAACATCTAGTTGTTGATGGCTCTGTCCGGGGTACAAAATATGGTTTTTTCATGGAGAGTGTACGTCTAGTGGAGCATCTTCATCGATGAATCTGGGTATCCTTATAGTGCTTTCAATCGAATGTTAGAGACGATAACATGGAAAACATGTTGCGGGATGCTTTTAATATCTTGTGATGATGGTTGCGGGTCATTTCTACCGACTTGGGTGCAACCGATGATCATAATTTTGGTGGAAATACTTTCACCGAAGAGAGGGAAGAAGTGTCTTTGGATGAACACCAAATGAAGAAGCGGCGAGGTTCTACACGTTACTTGCTGAAATGAATGAAGAACTGTGTGAGGGATCAAAATTTTCGAAACTGTCATTCTGTATTCGGCTTTTTCACTTGAAATGTTTGGGGGGGTGGACCGGAAACTCGTTGACAATCTTTATTCTGATTTACGCAAGAAATGTTCCCGTTTGCAAAAATCCCTCAATCTTCCAAAGACATGAAGAAATTGATAAAGGATTTGGGTCTTGGCTACAACAAAATTCACAGTTGCCCAAATGACTGCATGTTGTATTGGGGCGATCGGATAAACCAATAGTGCTGTCACGTATGCGGCCAATCCCGTTGGATTAATAGAAATTCAGAGGACGGTAACGAGGATGAACACGATACACAGTCAAGGAAGCAGCCAGTTAAGATTTTACGGTATTTTCCGCTAATACCAAGGCTTCAACGGCTTTTCATGTCGTCGAAGACAGCCGAATCAATGACGTGGCATCGTGATGGACGAATAGATGATGGGTTGTTAAGGCATTCTGTAGATTCTTTAGCTTGGAAATCTTTTGACTCCAAATTTCTAAGCTTTGCAAGCGATCCTCGGAGTGTGAGGCTTGGGCTAGCATCCGATGGATTTAACCCTTACAAACTCATGAGCACAACGTACAGTACTTGGCCTGTGGTGCTTGTTCCCTACAATTTGCCTCCATGGGTTTGCATGAAACAATCTTCTTTTATCTTGTCTATGATTATACCTGGAGAGAAAGGGCCGGGGAATGATATTGACGTCTATTTGCAGCCACTTGTTGAGGAGTTAAAACAACTATGGGCTGGTGTTCAGACATATGATGCAATGAGAAAAGAGAACTTTAATTTACGTGCGGCTTTAATGTGGACTATTAACGACTTCCCGGCGTATGCTAATTTATCTGGTTGGAGTACCAGGGGACGTTATGCTTGTCCATGTTGTGCTGCGCAGATATGTTCGCAATGGTTATATAATGGGAGGAAGTTCTCTTACATGGGGCATCATCGGTGGTTACCGGAAAATCATACATTTAGATATCAGAGTGCTCAGTTTGATGGTACTGAAGAGTTCAGACCAGCTCCTTCGCAGACCGGTGGATCCGAAATATTCTTAATGTTGAAAGATATGAATTTCATGTATGGGAAGATGAATCAACCGGCCAACCGGCAAAGAAATAGAAGATCTAGGGATGAATCTGATGATGAATCTGATGAAGAGGATGATCCTAATGAGGTGGATTTGTGGAAAAAAAGAAGTATTCTTTTCGAGTTGCCTTATTGGAAGCATCAGATTTTACACCATAATCTTGATGTCATGCACATAGAGAAAAATGTCTGCGAGAACATCATTGGGACTATTTTGAATGTCGATGGAAAATCAAAAGATAATCTTCAGAGTCGACTTGATTTAGTCCACATGGGAATTCGGCGTGAGCTTCATCCCCGAGAACTTCCAAATATGAAATATCGATTGCCGCCTGCTATTTTCTCCATGTCGAAGACGGAGAAAGAAGTGTTCTGTACGGTGTTGAAGGATATAAAGGTCCCGGATGCGTATGATCAAATATATCGCGATGTGTGAGTCTTAAGGATCGAAGACTATCTGGCTTAAAATCGTATGACTATCACATCTTGATGCAAGACTTACAGCCAGTTGCTATGCGGTGTTGTATGTCAAAAAAGGTGACGGCTCCTGTAATTGAACTGTCAAATATAATGAAAGGCATTTGTGGTAAAGTTTTGAATGTTCAAGAATTTGAGAGACTACAAGATCGAGCCGCATTGACTTTATGCAATCTGGAGAAGATCTTCTCGCCTTCCTTCTTCACTATTATGGTGCACTTGTTAATTCATCTCCCGCGTGAAGCACTTCTTGGTGGACTCGTTTTCTATCGATGGATGTATCCCATTGAAAGGTCTTAATTTATTTGCAAAATATTCCTTCTCAATGCCTTTAGTTGCAACTTCTGATAATGTTGTATACCGTGTTTAGGTTCCTTTCCAAATTGAAGTCATACTGCCGCAATAAGCGTTATCCGGAAGGATCAATTGCCGAGGGCTACTTGGCAGAAGAATGTATGACTTTCTGTTCGAGGTATTTGGAAGATGTTGAAACAAGAATGAATAGACCAAGTAGAAATGCTGGGCTCACAGATCATAATTTGGCCGAAACTTATTTATTTCAAAGTTTCGGTGAACCGATCGGCAAAGTCGAAATTGCAGAATTAGACGATAGATCGTGGGTCCAAGCACATCGATACATTCTTTTTCATCACGATTCAATGGAACCATTTCGGACGTAAGTTCTAGAATTTGATAAATACTCATCAATTATATTTGTTTGTCTTCTAACAAAGTAAAACCTTTTTTACCGTATAGTGAGTACAAACAAATATTGAGAGCTCGTTCACGATCCTGAAGATTAAATTGATGAGAAATTAGTAAGTTGTTTATAGAATCATTCCATGAATGGTTAAGCCAAATGGTATGCAATTTAAGTTTTCATTGACAAGTTATAATGTTTTCTCATAACATTCATAATTACTCTATTTACTTTCCATCAATAGGTTTGGAGTCAGAATGAAGTAAATGACGACATTAAATGGCTTTCACAAGGTCCAAACAGAATAGTTAAAAGATATAATGGCTTCCTCATCAACGGATACAGATTTCATACAAGGTATCGCGAGAGATTGAGGAGAACCCAAAATTGCGGAATTGTTGTTAATTCTTCGATTACAAGTTATGCTAGTGCTAGGGACAGTAATCCGGTCGAGGGGAATCTGGAGTATTACGGACTTATTACTGACATCATTGAGTTGGATTATTACGGAAAATGCAAAGTTGTCTTATTTCAAGGTGATTGTGCTGATGTGAATACGGCTCGCGGAATTAAAAACGATCAGTATGGCTTTACAATGGTGAATTTCTCTCGATTGATTCACACTGGAGAACAACTGATGGACGAGCCGTATGTGTTTTCTTCTCACGTTAAACAAGTTTTTTACTCTGAAGATCCAACTGATGAGGGTTGGTACGTTGTACTTGAAACACCCTAGAGACTTGTTCGACATTGGCGGTGGAAGTAGAGATGACATAGTCGAAAGATCGAAACTTTGCTTTTCCGAACAAGACTTAATCGAAAATATCCTAGTACTAGTCAACAATTTCAATGGGTTTCGTCGGGATGTGGACGAAGATATTTACGAAATATGATGTAGTAAGATTTAATGATTTATTATTTATATGTAATATTATAATTTTCATGTTGGTCATGTTATATAATTTAACTATTTTAAATGTCCTATTATTGTTGTTATTTGTTACTAAAATTTTGAACTATTTTATGTGTATTGCAGGAAAAATGCCTAGAAGACGATTACGAGGTTTAAACATTAGAAATTATACTCCAAATTCAGAAGACGTGAATAGTGGATAGGATACAGTTGTTGGATCTTCTAGTCTGCCGGACATAGATGACGAGCATGGAGAATTCCAAAGTAATGTTAAGTTTATTTTACATGCATGTTGAATTTTATTATTGATTCATTTTTCAATTTTAATATAAATAAATCATTTTTCAGCTGAGGGTGGTGGGGCGCGCAGAGCTCGGGGCGACACGTTACTTACAGATTTATATGACTTACTGACCTACCCAGTGTGTTGAAGTAAGGAGAAACGATCATGGCCACCTATCGGATCCGAAGCTCGATTGTTGGCGTGCTATTTGGGCATTATAGCACGAAATTCGAATATGTTGCCCATTAACTACGAATCATGGCATCACATGCCTGATGCCAACAAAAATCAGGCTCTCGAAAATATTAAGGTAATAAAAGGTGAATGTACTTTATAATACTTTAATTTAACCTTCATTTATATTAACTTTTTTTTAAAAAAAAATTCAGGGTAGATTTGCTTTAGAGGTCTCCGATGACTATGTTAAGAAGACGTTGGGTAAAAAATGGAGAGACAATAAAAGCACCCTAAAAACAATATTTTAAGAAAGACATCACCTATTTGAAAATCTGCGAAATGTCCGCCGGGAATGTTGAGGTACCAGTGGGAAGATCAAGTTAGATTCTGGAATTCAAAGAAAGGAGAGGTATTACGTACTTTCAAAGTCTTAGAAATTTTTCGGTTTATCGTATTTACTACATAAATAATTCAAATCCCATTATGTAGGACCGTGAGCGGGTTGGAACAAGCGTGACATGAAACAACAATTCACGCATACACGCGAGTTCCAGAAGTTTTGCTCGTGTGGCTGAGGCTGAGGTATTATAATTTATTACTTCTTTCAAATATTAATGATTTATACTATTAACTTATATTTTTTCTGCTATAATGTAGGAAGTTTCGTCAGGTCAAAAGGTTGGACGCCTTCAACTTTTTGACATTACATATAGGAAGAAGGATGGATCTCGATGACATCCAAGGTCTGCAGAAATTTTGGTATATTTATTTAATAAAAGTTGATTTTTTATAAATATTTATAATGTTTAATTATAATGGTTTAATTCATCGTTTGTAGTTTTAAATTTCTAATTTTAAGTTATGTTCCATTCCTTTTTATTATATATTTCGTTTCTAACTCTTTTATTGATTTATTAGGATAAACTAAAGGAGAAGAATAAGCGGAGTATGAAGCGGTTGTTTGTTCGATCAGCGATTCTGTTAATCTCGACGAGATTGATAACGTAATTATAAGCGATGTTTTGGGTCCGAAAGGTACGATCGCTTCGATTGATAGTTTTGTTAATCTTGAGTATATTTATAACAGAATTATCACTAATGTTTTGGGTCTTACAAGGTATGGTCGGGTTCGATGTCAAGGATCAGGTGTTACTCCGAGCCAATATTGTGGATCCGGCTCCTGGCAATACATGCCTTCCGGGAGTCAATCTCGTGCTGAAGTTCAGAGACTGAAAGACCAGATATCTCTGATGGAAGCGAGCACAGCTGAGCAAATTTCTCAGCTTAGAGCGGAGGCAGCAGCGAGGGAGGCAGAGGCAGCAGCGAGAGAAGCGAAGCATGTTGCTAAACTTAGAGCAGAGGCAGCAGCGCGGGAGGCAGAGCAGAACAGAAAGTATGAAGAACTCTAGCTACAGCTGCAGGCTATGATAAAGTTGTTCCAGCAACAGTCGCAGAGGCCGCCCTCTTAGACATTTCTTTTCTTGTAGTAAGAATTTTTTTTAACATTGTTACAGTTAAACATTATTGTGAGAATTGTTTGAATTATGCTTTATTTTTTAATAAATATCGTATATCTTTTATTAAATTTGAAGTATTTGTTTAGATTTAATGCTTTTACTGAGATTTAAATGTTTTATTTGTTGTCTTGGGTTGGAATTATATGCAATTGTTGCTGTTTTTGGCTGGTTTTTACTACAGGGAGGGTAGGATATTGGGAAAAAGAGCACAGCAGATCTGTGCAAATTAGTGGCGTTTGTTTGAAAAGCGCCGCTAAAATCCCTTGCCTATAGCGGCGTTTGTATTAAAAGCGCCGCTAAAAGCCCCTAACGATAGCGGCGTTTGTACTAAAAGCGCCGCTAAAAGCCCCTAACTATAGCGGCGTTTGTATTACAAGCGCCGCTAAAAGCCCATGCCTGTAGCGGCGTTTGTATTAAAAGCGCCGCTAAAATCTCCTACCTATAGCGGCGTTTTTAATAAAAGCGCCGCGAAAAGCCCATACCTGTAGCGGCGTTTGATTGAGAAGCGCCGCTAAAATCCCCTACCTATAGCGACGTTTGTCTTAAAAGCGCCGCTAAAAGCCCCTACCTGTAGCAGCGTTTGTTTGAGAAGCGCTGCTAAAAGCCCCCACCTATAGCCGCGTTTGTCTTAAAAGCGCCGCTAAAAGCCCCTACCTATAGCGGCGTTTTTCACAACAAACGCCACTAAATTTTGCGGCGTTTTCTTAAGCGGCGTTTTTTGTGGTGCTTCCGAAAGCGCCGCAAACACTATTAGTGGCGCTTAAAAACGCCGCTAAAGGCCCAAAAAAACGCCGCTAAAAGTCTGTTTTGGTGTAGTGATATCTTCAAGCGAAGTAGGTATTCCAACATAACTCGTCGAATGATTCCACCTAATAAAATAAATTTTTAGCATACAATTATATTTTAAACCTACGTAATAATTGTAAAATCTAATATTAAATTTACCTCGTTATGAGTGGGAATGTATATGAGTAGTCCACTCGAGAACGTAAAAATGGAAAGCGAAATCATGCCCATGATTGTACTAGTGATAGGTAACCTCCGATTTTCGCTTTATTCGGTGGCGTCGCCCTGCACATCTCTCGATACAATTTCGCTAGCACGGCAGACCCCCAACTCAATTCACCGGCTACTCTAAAATCAACGAGTTTCATCAGCCATCTCAGATGTATGAGGTTTCGTGACAAGTCTGGCATCAGATAGCCTCCAATCATCTCAAGAATGTATGCACGATCATATCGTATTCTTTCTAATTCAGTCGAACCATTATCCGGCTCCAGGAATGTGTCTCGTAGCTAGCCCATCTCGATCTCACCTCCGTTAATGTTATCCGAAATAACACCCAAAAGCTCGTAGCATATGGCTCCCCAATCACCAGAAGTTACTGACCCGGTGACTGCATACCCATCCACCGGCAATCCTAATTGCAAATGCACGTCTTCTAGAGTGATACTACACTCTCCGCATGGAAGATGGAAAGTGTGCGTCTCGGGTCTCCACCTCTCTATCAACGCATTGATTAGCTTCGGGTCCAACTTGCACCCTCGGCCTATCGTGGCCACGTGCCAAAAACCCGCTTCTCGTAGGTAATTCTTGATCAACGGTGATGGCGGACCAGACATATTGGGAATATAGCATTGCAACACCCGATCTACAGACTGTTTAAAAAATTATAAAATAAAAATTAATTAAAATTGCACAAACCTAAAAAATATTAAACATTATTGAAAAATTAAAATTATAACTTACCATTGTTATTTGATCGACGGAGATGTGTTTATTGTCGAGACGAGTTAATTCTCCAGCCATTGCTAATACGATCGAATATTTTTAATTTTAAAAAAAACTATTTCAAAAAACTTTTAAACAGGGCTTTTTTGTAAAAATTAAAGGACTTTTGTGAGTTTTTAGAGAAACTTTAAAGGAATTTGAGAGAAATTTGAGAGAAAATTGAGTAAGGACTTTTGTGTGAAAAAAATGAAAGGGTGGGGGGGTTTATAGTTTTTTTTTACCGTTGGAAGCAGGCAAAACGTGTCCCTGAGGGAGCGTTTTTGCCACGTCAGTAAAACGTGCCCTCAAGGACGCGATTTATGCTGATGTGGCAGAAAATGCTCCTCGTGGACGCTGCTTTTCGCTGCATCCCCCTTATTTCATACGTGACGTGGACGTTGCTGGGAAAATGGTCTATTCGGTAAATAATTGGAAAACATGTCCTTTTCCATAAATTTAAAAAAAAAAGGGTATTTATTGATAATTTACGCATAATAATAAATAGTGGTAGTAGTAAAAATAATAAGAGTAATAATAGTAGTAATAAAAAAATAAAAAATAATACAAGTAATAATAGTAACAATAATAATATTTATAATAATAATAATAACGAAAGCATAAGATGTACCATAAATAAAAAAAACCAAGAAAAAAAATAAGTAAATAAGTAAAATAAATTAGAATAATATATATATCTATATATATATAAATTTTAAGGAGTCTAAACCAAATAAATAAGGGCTTGATTGCCATAAAAAATAAAATTTAGAACCTAAATTTAAATAGAATAAATACAATGATATAAAAAAGGGTTAAATTGGAATCTAAATAAAATTTGGGGGGAAAATTCAGATAGAAAAATAAAGTACAGATTGATTTGAAACTTGCAATATGAGGGGTCAGCTGGGAAAATATCCCAAACCCATAAAGTGCGCCCCCTCCTTTCGGCCAAACGGGGGACTGAATTAAAAGTGAATTAAAATTAACGGGTCAAATCTAAAGGAAATAAATAAAAGAATTTGGACTGAATTGAAAACAGCTCCAAGAGCGGAGGGACCACGGGCATAAATAGCCCAAAAGTCCAAAACGTGCGGATCCCCCTGGAGCGGGTCGGGTCGCTCGCGGATTAGGGTGAAACGATGTCATTTTGGCACTTGGAATCAATAACCAAAACGACGTCTTATGGACTCGCTATAAATCGTAAAAATTTAATAAAAAAATCACTTCTTCAGCATTAAAAAAAACAGCTTCTTCTTTCTTTTCTTTTTTCCGTCTCTCTCTCATTTCTCTCTTGAGTTCTCCCGTTTCGGCTTAGCTCCGGTCACGACCACCATCGTCCACCGGTGCTGGCACCGCCGTGTGCGACGGCCGGAGCTTAAAAAAAAGCGTTTTTCGGTCGTTCAACCTCCCTAAACTCCGATCTAAAACTAAAATACCCAGAAAGGCCCTTTAAAATTCAAAAAGGCGAAGGAAACCTTTCGGTTCCATCCCCTCCGGTCACGAGAAAGGTGAGAGCTTTTTACCCATTTTTTTTTCTTTTATACTGTATATTATGAATCACTTGAAAATAAACCTTCAAAAAAAAAAAAGAAGAAATAATAATACCTATGCAAGAAAAATAAGATCTTTTAACTTTCCATCTCTTTTTTGTATTTGATTTTTTTTCGTTTTCTTTCTTGTTTTAATACTCTGATTTGTTCAGGCTTTTATAGCCGAAAAGGTACAATCTTTATATATTTTCTTGTTACTATTTCCTTTGCTATTATGCTGCTTTTGCTTCTCTTTTTCATGTCTGCTAGGAGTCAACAGGGGCTGCTTTGGCTATTATGGTGTAAGGGAGGCCACCTCGGGTGGTGGGTGCGCTGACACTACGTGAGGAGCGGTGCAAGGTGCTGCGGTGCATTAGGGTTCAGAAACCCTAGCGTTTTCTAAAAAAATTTTAACTTTTGGGCCTAAAAATATTGCGCTGTAATTGAGTCAATCATACTTTTTAATTTGGACTTTAATTATTGGACTCAATTTTTATTGGTTTTGTTTTGGTTTATTCTAATGGGCCCTGGGCAAATTTGGGCCAGTACAGCTGCCTCTCTTTGCTCATTTTCGTATAATGAGAATAGTGCAAAGACTTTAAAAAGGACCAATTTTGCCCGGTCTTGCCAAATCTTGACCTCTTGATGCTTCTTTTCTTCAAATAGCCTTGATCAAGGTTGTCGAGGCTTAAAATTTATAAAAAGAGAATGATCAAACCTAGTAACTAACTCTAACAACGACTTAAGGCAAGTGCACCTATCGAACGGTAGTATAGCTTAGGCAAGACTAGATTGTCGAACCCAAAGGAACTAAAAGTACTAATACTAACTTTCTTTTTATTATCTAGCCTAAAATAAGTGAAGTTGCTTGTTTAATCTAACTTTAATTAACTATTAAGCTAAAGACGCAAAGACAAAAAGAATGAATTGGGGAAATACTGTTGGAAAAAACTCAGTTGATTAAGACAACACCCTTAGGAAGAATCCACCTAGACTTCACTTGTTATCTAACATTGAACCAGACGATGTATTCACTTGACTTGATCCGTAAGATTCCCTAATTTATATTAAACCCTCTCTCGAGGCGAATAACATCTAACCCTAGGTTGATTAATTGAAATCTCTTTCTAATTAAAACCACTAGAATCGCATTAACTCAATCTATGGACTCCCATATTAGGTTTCACCCTAATCCGAAAAAATCTCGTCACTCTATCTCTAGGCGTGCGATCAACTCCGCTTAATTATGCTAGATCTACTCTTAAGTAGAGACTTTTGCTCCTCCACCTAAGCATATCATACTTGAATCAATATCCCGAAAATATTAACATAAGAATTAAGAACACATAAATAGGAACAAATCAAGTATTTATCATATAGTTCAAAAAACAATAACAAGATTCGTCTTAGGTTTCATCCCCTTCAGGTACCTGAAGGGTTTAGTTCATAAATGTAAAATAAAACATCTCAGAAGAATAGATAAAACAAAACATAAGAATTCCCTAAAACCCCCAGAAGGAATTGAAGGAGAGATCTGCCGTCTTTAGTAGAATTTCGGCTTCTTGAGATGGATCAACTGGCTATCTTCGAGTGTTTCTCACAAATCTAACCTTTTCGGCTCGACTCCTTGGCCTAGCTAACCGTTCTCTTTAAGGTTATACTTAGGAGGTTTATATAGGCTTTTGAAATAGGTTTCTTTGCCCCTAAGTATTCAAATCTGAATAGAATTGCTCTTCTCCATGACAGGGACACGACCATGGCACACGCCCGTGTGGATCGTGGCCAGGCCGTGTTCGAATTTCTTTAATGAGGCATGGCCGTGTGAATCGGGGTCAGGTCGTGTTCTAGTTGCTCAATGAGGCACGGCTGTGTGGGCTTAAGTCCAGGCCGTGTCGATTTCCTCTTTGGCCCGTTTTAGGCCCATTTCTTGTT
The DNA here is from genome assembly GCA_025503065.1 of Gossypium bickii. Classification (NCBI taxonomy): domain Eukaryota; kingdom Viridiplantae; phylum Streptophyta; class Magnoliopsida; order Malvales; family Malvaceae; genus Gossypium; species Gossypium bickii. The sequence goes on from CP106718.1 coordinate 27,932,685, forward strand.
CTTTCTATCCTCGGGTGCTTTCCTGAGTATAAGACATGAAAAGAAAGGATTAAGAGCACCTTTTTACATAAATCAAGGGATAAATCATCCAAAAGTATGCTAAATGTGGGATTAAAATATGTTACTTTTATGGTTTATCACATACCCCCACACTTAAGCTTTTGCTTATCCTCAAGCAAAATTCTCAACTTACAATAAAAATGAACTTTCCTTGATTCATAATATTCATCAATTCTGTTTTATCATAATTCAAAGATAATTTATACATGGATAATTCAACTCAAAGAGTCCTAAAGATTCAAACAATATAAGTCATACATTTGTATCACGAAAACATAAGTGTCTCCCTTTATCTAAATAATTACCTTTAATTCAAAATCGACAAGGATTGATATCCTCAAAAAAGATTCACTCAAATCACTCAAAGTGTTTAAGGTTCAAAATTAAGTGCTCAAAAGTCGAACATAAAAAGTTAATCCCATAGGCTTGCCTGAAAATCAAATCTCCACCACTATAAAATGAGATGATACACAAATCAAAAGGTCTTAGATAGGGTTGTAATGGGGTTTAGTGTAAGGGTATGGATAAAGGCTGAATTAGAAGGTTAAAATCGAGATTGACTTGATAAATTACCTAACTAGAAAAATGAACTAATCTTAAATAATTACATCAATTAAAAACTAATAATACAAATCATAATACTCTAACATGAACTTCTTTTTCAACATTTGGGATTTAAATATATAAGCTCAATTACATAGAACAAATATTAAGTATACTTCGTTTTTTTTAAGAACAAATCAAATAATAAAGGATAAATTCAACTACTAAAATATTATGTAATTAGGTAACTAATCAAATCAAATCTTGATATAAGGGTGGTCAAGGAATGGTGATAACAAATACAAAGGGTTTTGGGTAATATTAGTGGGTGAGTAAAAAAAAAAAGGGTTGTTAGGATTAACGGGGTTCACTAGGGGTTAATTATGAAGATAGGCTTTTTAGTGGAGTAAGTGGGTTAAATTCCTAGGTGCCTTTATCATCTCTGTATATGAAATCATAGGTGTGGTCTTGACATGTATAATCAAGGCAAGTTCTAGAATAACAGTTCAATGTTGACACACTCATAATCAATAAAGTAAGCAAGAAAAAGGATATATGCTCTATACGGCTCAAAATCTCACAAAAATTATGGGTGTTTTGATATCAACCTTGTGAATTTCAAATTTCAAGATAACATTTAGATTCAGGTAGACAACCTAAAAATTTTAATTCCGAAAAATTAGACTTATCATGCTTGATTCCTAAGTATTATTCAAATTTAATCATCAATGCACAATTAACTATGGCTTACTCTAAAACATATTAATAAAAATCATAAATCATCAGAAATTTCATCCTAATTAGTAATATGAGGAAATCACTTAAGAACAAGGTATAATTCAGGAATTTGAGAATAATGCAGAAAGTTAGGCATTTTCTCGAAGTAACTATTCACCCCCCACACTTAAGTTGTACATTGCCCTCAATGTACAAAGATAGATAATAACATTTAAGAGATAATAAAAAGAGAAGGAGAGAAGTGAAACTTCCTGAATTTGGATGGTTTAGAAGTTGTGGTGAAAGATGACTTATGTAGTAGTGAATTACTCCTAGTGATTTGTTCAGAGTGTGCAATTGAAACTGTGAAGTCCTCAGTTAGATGTCTCGGGGGTGTAAATAGATATATGTTAGGCATACTCGAAGGTTAGATAGCCAAAGTTCAAAATATAAAAGTTTAAATTATGAAAAATAAAAAACTTAAAATAAAGATAAAAAAACTAAAAATAAGAAAAAATGAGAAGACTCAGAGGTCCTCATCATCAGCTGGGTCCTGCGGTGGTGTCGGTGATGAGATATGGAAGTGATGGCATATCTGCTGAAGGGTGGCCTCGATCCCATCAAAACGTCGAGCGGTGTCAGTGAACTGCTGGGTACAGTATTGCTCGAACTGGGTGAGACGTGCAGAGATATCTGACAAGGAAGCTGCTGTGTGGAAGGGGGCTAATCGGTACTGAAAAGGGTCGGTCCCACGATGATATTTAATCATCCTCATGTGTAGCATCGCCTGGATGCCCTGAGGTGCCATCTGCCCAATCATCGTGAGGGAGGATCTCTGGTCGTCGGTGTTAAGAAGGCCGAAGTGTTGAGCCAACCGTGTGATATACGGGCCAATCGATAGAATCCCTCATCGATGCTGCTCTGTCTGATGTTGAATGGCTCGGGTTATAAAATATGCTAGGTCGACAACATGTCCGTCCGACATGCACCATAGATAGAAGGCATCATGAGTATTGACGACGCCAGTGCTCTCTCATCGACCTGTCAAAGTATGAGCCAAAATAGCGTGTACATACCTCAGAGACGGAGCCAGGGCTGTTGCTTTTGAGCAACTGGGATCATAATCGAACGAGTGGGTAGCTATCTTGCGCCAACATTGGGTGGGGCTGAAATGTATATGGCGATGCAACTCCGAAAGGTCATTCTTTGCTACGAAGTTGTCTGTATAAAGCCCTAAAGCAGCTCCGAATTGTGGCACGTTCAGTTGTCGTATAATGCCACCTAGACGGAATTGTATCGTGCTCGGATCATTATAATTGCTCATCACTGTTTGAAGTTGAAATGTTAAACAGAGCTCCAGAGTGAGCTCAAGGTATGTGGGCTCGTTAATGTTGGAGAATTACTCCCACGGATCAATGGTTAAGAGAGCCCGGATGTCACTGTCGATATGGACCTGCTCTAAAGTGGCCCAGTCGATACATCTGCCTGTGTCGATGGCTCGTGTACATAGTAATTTATAACGGTCCTCTTGGACCCCTGGAGGAAATTGAAAGAACAGATGGCGTACTTCAGTGGATACTCTTGCGGAAGATGATCCGGGTCTCTTTTGTTTTTTCGAGCTTGGGGCTGCTATTCTCTTTCCTAGGGATGATGACATTGTACCTAAAAATAATTTATATTCAAATAAATTTTCTACCAAAATAAAGCAATTACTTTTACCCAATATAACAAAAATATTCAAAAGTAATAAAATATGGGAAATTAAACTGACATAAACTACTCAATCATTTCATCAGAAATTATTTCGACAAAAGTAACTAATTTAAACAAAGATATTGTAATTAAATTAGTTCTAACAATTCAAGAAATTATTAATTAATACTAATGGTGAAAAGAACTTAACATGAAGTTTTAGTCAAACTATAGTTAAAATGAATGAAAAATGAAATGGTGAGAGTGACCAGCAGTGTTTTGGGATGTGGGGCGACGTGAACGAGCGGCGCACGGGTGTGTAGTGGTGGCGCACGGGTATGTACTGTGGATATCCTGGGTAACACGGTGGTGGCGAGGGCGTAGGCTTCTGTTAACACGGGCGTGGCTGCATTTTTGTATGGATAATTGAGAGGAGGGACAATGGAGGGGTTTTGGGGGTCAAAAAGTGGGTGATTTTGGTATGGTGGCCGGATGAGGGAGGAAGAGGGTTGAGAGAATCGGTTAGGGTTGGGTTTTGGGGAAGATGAAGGGTTAGGTTGTTTAAATAGGGGTGAGAGCATGGGCAGGGGCCACGCCCGTGCCCAATTTTAATCAACCTGTGCTTTTCGTGATTTTAAATTTTGGGCGCGTTCAGGGTGCTGGGGCATAGCCATGGGTAAAGTGGCACGCCCGTGTTTTTCTTCACACTGTCATTTAGAACGGGCGTGTTCTGCCCGTGTCGACAAGTCAGTATGTTCACACGATTGTACGGCACGAGGGTGTTCTGCCCGTAGATATAAAGTCAGTATCTTCACGCGGTCGTAAGGCACGACCGTGTTATGCCCGTGTTTAGGAAAAAATTACTTCTTGTCGTACACGGCTATGAGTACGCCCGTGTTTCGTCCCATGACTTCCACACGGCCACGGGCACACCCGTGTGTAAGACCGTGTGGTCTAATATCTGCGCTTTATTGAATTAATTAGTATGGAGTCAGATGCTAAAAAATTTAAAAGTATAATGTTAATGATGTTAGTACTCGGGTTGCCTCCCGAAAAGCTCTCGTTTAAAGTCTTAAGCTAGACTTACCCTGTTTTCGGTTCTAAAAGAAGGTTTACGGACTGAAGCTCCTCTCTCATATCCCTGAAATCTTCACCATTATAGATTTTGAGTGGGTGACCATTTACCTTGAATGTGCCTTGAGTGGGATGGGTTACCTCGATTGTGCCATAGGGAAAAATTGTTTTGATCATGAATGGGCCTCACCATCTTGATTTTAGCTTCCCAGGAAATAGTTTAAGCCTTGAATTGTATAGCAGGACCAAGTTCCTTACTTCGAATTGTTTCGATTTCTTTATACGAGCATCATGGCTTCGCTTTGTTGCCTCCTTGTATAGTTTCGAGTTCTCGTAGGCCTCAGTTCTCCATTTGTCTAGCTCGTTCATCTGCATCATTCTTTTCTTTCCTGCAGCTTTAAGATCGAAATTTAAAAATTTTATAGCCTAAAAAGCTTTGTGTTCTAATTCAAATGGTAGATGACAGCTTTTCTCGTATACAAGTTTGTATGGGGATGTTCCTAGAGGGGTTTTAAATGCTGTTCTATAGGCCCATAGGGCATCATATACTTTTAATGCCTAATATTTTCTGTTTGATTCAACCGTTTTTTCTAGGATGCATTTAAGTTCTTGGTTTGCTACTTCAACTTGCCCACTGGTTTGAGGGTGATATGGTGTAGCTATCCTATGGTGTACTCCATATTTTTTTAAGACTTTGTCAAATTGAGTATTGCGAAAATGAGTGCCCCTACCACTAATGATGGCTCTAGGTGTTCTAAATCGAGAGAATGGTTTCTTGAGAAACTTAACTACTATTCTAGCATCATTGGTGGGTAAAGCTTCAGCTTCCACCCGTTTTGACATGTAATCAACTGCTACTAGGATGTATTTATTTCCAAATGAACTAGGGATTGGACCCATAAAATCAATACCCTATACATCAAATATTTCACATGATAGCATATATGTTTGAGGCATTTCATCACGTTTAGAAACATTACCTATTCTTTGGCATTTATCACACGAAGCGACATACCTGTTGGCATCTTTGAATAGAGTGGCCCAATAGAAACCTGATTCGAGTATGTTATGTGCTGTCTTAATGCCACTGTAGTGTCCTCCTAAAGGTCCTGAATCCAGGATTTTGCTTGCTTCTGCCTTTGTAATGCATCTTCGAATTACCTGATCTGCACATATGCGAAAAAGAAAGGGATCTTCCCAAAAATAGTATTTTGCATCAGCAAAGAAACGCTTCTTTTGGTGATGTGTCAAGATGTCAGCAGCTAAATAATTCACAATATCTGCAAACCATGGTACCTCAGAGTGGGTTATAGAAAAGAGTTGTTCTTCGAGAAACGAGTCGTTGATCTCATTTTCATCGAGCTCTTTGATATATGGGTTTTCAAGCCTAGAGAGGTGATCTGCTGCAAGGTTTTCAGCTCCCTTCTTATCCTGTATTTTCAAATCAAATTCCTGTAAAAGTAAAATCCATCTTATGAGTCGAGGTTTTGCATCAGGTTTAGTTAAAAGATAACGAAGAGCAGAGTGGTTGGTGTAAACGACAACTTGAGATAATATTAAATACTATCTAAATTTGTCAAAAGAAAAAACTACAGCTAGTAGTTCGTTCTCTGTGGTGGTGTAGTTTTCTTGTGCAAATGTCAAAGTTCTACTAGCATAATAGATCGGCTGAAAATGCTTTTCTCTTCGTTGTCCCAGAACTGCACCTACTGCGAAACCACTTGCATCACACATTAGTTCAAAGGGTAAATTCCAATCAGGTGCAATTATAATCGAAGCATTTATTAGTTTAGCCTTAAGGATATTGAATGCTTCTAGACATTCCTGATCGAAATTGAAGGGAACCTCTTTTTTTAGTAATTTTTTTAATTGCTTAGCTATTTTAGAAAAATCTTTAATGAATCTTTTATAAAATCCTGCATGTCCTAAAAAGCTTCTAATAGCCTTAACTGAACTAGGAGGAGGTAATTTTTCTATGGTTTCAATCTTTGTTTTATCTACCTCAATCCCTTTACTAGAAATCTTATGTTCTAATACAATTCCCTCTTGTACTATAAAGTGACATTTTTCCCAATTTAAAACAAGGTTTGTTTCCTCACATCTCATTAGAACGCATTTTAAATTTTTAAGGCAAAGATGGAAAGAATTATCATATACCGAGAAATCATCCATAAATACCTCCATAATGTCTTCCACAAGTTCTTCAAAGATTGCCAACATGCAACGCTGAAAAGTAGCAGGAGCATTACATAATCCAAAAGGCTAACTACGATAAGCAAACGTACTGTATGGGCATGTGAATGTTTTCTTCTCTTGATCTTCAGGTGCTATTGGGATTTGGAAATAGCCAGAGAGTCCTTCTAGGAAGCAATAGTACATATGCCCAGATAACCTTTCTAGCATTTGATCAATGAAGGGCAAGGGAAAGTGATCTTTTCTAGTGGCGTCGTTCAGCTTCCTGTAATCAATGTAAACTCTCCAACCTGTGACTGTTTTGGTGGGAACTAGTTCATTCTTTTCGTTGGCTACCACCGTCATGCAGCCTTTCTTTGGGACAACCTGCACAGGACTTACCCAATTGCTATCAGAAATAGGATAAATTATTCCAGCATCTACAAGTTTAATTACCTCAGCTTTCACAACTTCTTTTAAGTTGGGATTCAATTGTCTTTGAGGTTGTACACATGACTTGTATTCTTCTTCCATTAAAATTTTGTGGGTGCAAAACGATGGGCTTATTCCCTTAATGTCAGAGATTTTCCAAGTTATGGCTTTTTTATGTTCTCTTAGTACCTGTATCAACTCCTCTTTTTCCTTGGGTTCTAGCTCTGAAGAGATAATTACCGGTAGGTAGAATTGTCCCTGAGGAATGCATATTCTAAGTGTTTTGGCAACTATTTTAATTCTAATTTGGGCGACTCATCAATGGAGGGTTTTTGTTTTAGTTCATCATTGACTTTAATGCTCTCTTCTCTTGTATGTCTAGATGAAGATGTATTCAAATTCAGCTCGTCAACTTCATCTTCTTCCCCCTCTTCTTGAGTTAGGCACAGTTCTATCGTGTCGTCATGTATGATTTTTTATAATGAATTCTGAACAATATGATCAGTAGTATCAACAAAATAACAGGAATCATCTTGTTCTCTAGAATATTGCATTGCATCATAGATTTGAAAAATAATTTCATCATCACCTATCCTTAATGCAAGTTTACCATCACCTACATCGATAACAGCCCTGACAGTAGCTAAAAAGGGGCGTCCTAAAATTAAGGGAACCTCAATGTCCTCATCCATGTCAAGCACAACAAAATCAACAGGGAAAATAAATTTATCAATTTTTACCAAGACATCTTCAATAACCCTTCTACGATATTTAGTAGATCTATCGGCTAACTGAATACTCATCCTAGTGGGTTTTGGTTCCCCAAGACCTAACTGTTTAAACATTTTATAAGGCATTAAGTTAATACTGGCACCTAGATCAGCTAATGCTTTCTTAATATTTAATTACCAATTAGACAAGGAATAGAAAAACTTTCTGGGTCTTTTAATTTCGTTGGTAACTTATTTTGGAGGATGGCTGAACATTCTTCATTAAGCTCTACCGTCGATACTTCTTCAAGCTTCTTTTTATTCGTCAATAGTTCCTTTAAGAATTTTGCGTACGTCGGCATCTGTGAAATGGCTTCAATGAAAGGTAAGTTAATATGTATTCGTTTAAAGAGTTCAAGAAACTTATCGTATTGGGCATCTAAACGTTCTTTCTTCAATTTTGCTAGATATGGAATTGATGGTTTATTTTCTTTGTGCACTAGAGTTTCATCATCAATTCCCTCCTCCTTTGCTTTGTTATCTTTATGTGGTAATTTTTTCTTTGGTTCGACTAACTCCTTTCCACTTTTCAGTGTAACTGCCTTTACCTGTTCGGTTCCTTTAGAAAAAATTTCTAATAGAATTTCAGAAACTATCTTAATAAGTTTTCCAACTGACTTAGTAAGTTCTCCAACTTGGCTCTCAATCCCTTTGATTGGTGCTTGTTGATTATCGAGCATTGTCTCATTTTTTTGAAGACGGTCCTCTGTAGCTGCCATGAATTTTGTCAGCATCTCTTCGAGGTTTGGCCTTTTTTCCTGTGGATAGGGCTGATTTTGGAAATTTTGAAAAAGTTGTTGTCTTTGATTTCCTTGATTTCCTTGACCTCCCCATGAAAAATTTGGGTGGTTCCTTCAACTTGGATTATAATTATTACTATAAGGGTTATTATTAGATTTGACATTGTTACCTATATAGTTTATCTGTTCGCTTTCTGTACCCGGTTGGTACGGTGGGTACTCAGGATTCACCATAATTCCACTTGCGTCACACTGCATTACTGGATGTGCCTACGAAGAACACAAACTATTAATCTTTTGATTCATCATCTCCATCTGTGTTGATAGCATGGTCACTGCATCGAGGTTGTAAACTCCGGCTGATTTTGTTGGTTTTATCCTTGTAACTTGCCACTGATAGTTATTTAGTGACATCTCTTCTATAAACTCGTAGCTGCTTCAGGAGTTTTATTGTTCAGGTTTCCACTGGCGGCTAAATCAATTAGTTGTCTTGTTGAGGGGTTTACACCATTATAGAAAGTTTGGACTTGGAGACACAAAGGTAAACCATGGTGCGGACACTTTCTCAAAAGATCCTTGCATCTCTCCTATGCGTCGTATAATGTCTCTAAATCCATCCGCACAAAAGAAGAGATATCATTCCGTAATTTGGCCGTTTTGGCCGGTAGGAAGTACTTTAATAAAAAAATTCGGTCATTTGGTCCCATGTAGTGATTGACCCTCGTCGTAACGAGTTTAACCACTGTTTGACTTTATTCCTTAATGAAAAGGGAAATAACCGAAAACGTATGGCATCATCAGAAACGCCATTTATTTTGAAGGTATCATAGAACTTTAAAAAATTAGCTATATGAGTATTTGGCTTTAATTCAAAATTGAACAAATTGTTGAATCATTTGTATAGTGTTAGGCTTTAATTCAAAATTATTAGCAGCTATAGCAGGCCTAACAATACTTGATTCTGCTCCTGTTAAATGAGGTTTAGCATAATCATACATAGTACGTGAATCATTATTTTTTGCTACATTTTGTGGTAGTGGATTGTTCTCGTCCATCCCTTCAGTAGGATTGGATCTGCTTTCTCGCCCTTCTTCTGTGTAATTTAGGGCTCGCCTAATTTCTCAGTGATTCCGGCGAGCGATAGCTTCAATATCACTGTCGTATACTAACGGTCCTTTCGGGTTCCTCCTAGTCATAAACTAGAGGTGCCTGCTAGGAAAAGAAAGAAAAAAAATTTAGCAAAATTAGAAATTAAACTAAAAATAAAATTAAATTGCGGAAAAAAATAAAAATAAAAACAAAAATAAAAAGATTGGATAGAGTAATAAAATAGAGTTTTCTTAATATTTTAGTTCCCTGGCAACGACACCAAAAACTTGATCGAGGTTGTCGAGTCTTAAAATTTATAAAAAGAGAATGATCAAACCTAGAAACTAACTCTGACAATGACTTAAGGCAAGTGCACCTATCGAACAGTAGTATAGCTTAGGCAAGACCGGATTGTCGAACCCAAAGGAACTAAAAGTACTAATACTAACTTTCTTTTTATTATCTAGCCTGAAATAAGTGAAATTGTTTGTTTAATCTAATTTTATTAACTACTAAGCTAAAGACGCAAAGACAAAAAGAATGAATTGGGGAAATACTATTGGGAAAAACTCAGTTGATTAAGACGACACCCTTAAGAAGAATCCACCTAGACTTCACTTGTTATCTAACACTGAACCAGACGATGTATTCACTTGACTTGATCCGTAAGATTCCCTAATTTATATTAAACCCTCTCTCAAGGCAAATAACGTCTAACCTTAGGTTAATTAATTGAAAACTCTTTCTAATTAAAACCCTTAGAATCGCATTAACTCGATCTATGGACTCCCATATTAGGTTTCACCCTAATCCGGCAAAATCTCGTCACCCTATCTCTAGGCATGCGATCAACTCCACTTAATTATTCTAGATCTACTCCTAAGCAGGGACTTTTGCTCCTCCACCTAAGCACATCATACTTGAATCAATATCCCAAAAATATTAACACAAGAATTAAGAACACATAATTAAGAACAAATCAAGTATTTATCATATAGTTCAGAAAACAATAACAAGATCCGTCTTAGGTTTCATCCCCTTCAGGTATCGGAAGGGTTTAGTTCATAACTGTAAAATAAAACATCTCAGAAGAAAAGATAAAACAAAACATAAGAAATCCCTAAAACCCCCTGAAGGAATTGAAGGAGAGATCCGCCGTCTTGAGTAGAATTCCGGCTTCTTGAGATGGATTAACTAGCTATCTTCGAGTGTTTCCCACAAATCTGACCTTTTCGGCACCGCTCTCTTTAAGGTTATACTTAGGGGGTTTATATAGGCTTTTGAAATAGGTTTCTTTACCCCTAAGTATTCAAATTCGAATAGAATTGCTCTTCTCCATGATAGGGACACTGCCATGGCACACGTCCGTGTGGATTGTGGCCAGGCTGTGTTCGGATTTCTTTAGTGAGGCACGGCCATGTGAATCGGGGTCAAGCCGTGTTCTAGTTGCTCAATGAGGCACGACCGTGTGAGCTTAAGTCCAGGTCGTGTCGATTTCCTCTTTGGCCCAATTTGGTCTATTTTAGGCCTGTTTCTTGTTCTTTCTATCCTCGGGTGCTTTTCTGAGTATATGACATGAAAAGAAAGGAATTGGTGCTTCGACCCGCTCGAATGTAATTTTAGGGAGAAGTGATTTGTAGCTTCGATCTACTCCGCTAGAACTTAAAGGAGATAAGAATTGGTAATTTCAACCTGCTCCACTGCAACTTTAGGAAGATAAGGTTTGCTGGCTTCATTCTGCTCCACTGCAAGTTTAGGAAGATAAGATCTATCGTAATCTGTAGCTTTAATCTGTTCCACTGCAACTTTAGGGAAATAAGATTCGCTATCTTCAGTCTGCTCCGCTACAACTTTAGGGAGATAAGGCTGGCAGCTTCAATCTGCTCCACTGCAACTTCAAGAAAATAAGATCAGCCAATTTGTAGCTTCAATCTGTTCCACTGCAACGCCATGGAAATAAGATCTACTGTTTTCAGTCTACTCCGCTGCAACTTCAGGGAGATAAGGCTGGTGGATTCAATCTGCTCCACTGCAACTTCAGGAAGATAAGATCCGTCAATTCGTAGTTTCAATCTATTTCACTGTAATGCCAAGGAAATAAGATTTGCTTTCTTCAGTCTGTTTCGCTGCAACTTCAGAGGGATAAGGCTGGTGGCTTCAATCTACTCCACTGCAACTTTAGGAAGATAAGATCTGCCAATTTGTAGCTTCAATCTATTCCATCGCAACTTGTGGAAATAAGATCTCATTGTCTTGATGCGCTCTGCTTTGCAACTTCTAGGAGATAAGGCCGGTGGCTTCAATCTACTCCACTGCAACTTCAGAAAGATAAGATCCGCCAATTCGTAGCTTCAATCTTTCCTTCGCAACACCGTGGAAATAAGATCTCATTGTCTTGACCCACTCATTTGCAACTTCAGGGAGATAAGGCCGGTGGCTTCAATCTGCTCCACTACAACTTCAGGAAAATAAGATCCGCCAATTTGATCTACTCTACTGCAACTTCAAGGAGATAAGATTTGCGGATTCACCGATCTTGCTACACCATCCTCTAGGGACATGACGTGTAAAAGCGATTTATTGGGCCTTTGCTTATGCTAAATGATTAGGGTGTCATGATCAGAGTGAATCAAATGCTTCTAACTAAATGTGTATGAATGACATTTGTATGAATGCATGAGAATGATCCCTTTTTAATGTTTGGGTTGTCATTGCTTGTTGTTCATCAAGGTTGTATCACTGAGGTGTTATCATGCCCTCTTCGCTCAGCTGGTGTATTTAACAGAAAATCCGAAGAAGTAGTCACAATTTAGACTCTTCTTTCTCAAATATTTCCAACCCTTAGGTCTTGTAGGTTCTAAACAATATTCTTGCTTCAGGTTCATGTACTATTTAGAAACTTCCAGAGTAATATGCAAAACCCCTTTTATGAAAATATTATTAGTCCATTAATCGTTATTTCAATGCAAAATGCTTGAAAAAGATTATAATGATGGTCAAAACTGAAATTTATCAGGAACAAAATCTGAAAAGAATGGATTAATCAAAGAAAGCAAACATTGCTGGAATACAAAACAAGTGAGAGGAAAATGGGTGCCCCAGATATCGCATCATGAGCTTCTCTGCAAGAACTTCTTGACGACCATTTTGAGCTCAACATGTGTTTAGGAGATCAAGAGTACTTTGTCGATGCCCCAAGACATAGCATACTTCTTCTTTGTTAATTCAGGCATTGCAAGACTACCACATGCCATCCTTTAATTTGAATTACCTTTTACAGGTTTTCAATTCAAAACCCCTTTGGTCTCAAAGTGTAACATCTCTCTTTCTTGTTAATTTAGAGAAAGAGAGACTACCGCATGCCCCATCTTTTGATCAAAATTTGAATTGCCCTTTCGCGAGTTTTCAATTCAAAACCCCTTTGGCCTCAAGACGCCCTTTGCGGGTCTTGGCCTCTCCTTTTCTTTTCTTTTCTTTTTTTATTTCTTTCTCCCTTTTTTTTTAAAGTGAAGTATTTCTTGACTGGATCTGAATTTGCAGGATTATGCCAGCTCTTGCCATCCATTTCGGTCATTATCGACGCTCATTTTGGATGGGAAGGATCTTCTTTAAAACCAATTCCCCCTTATGGAATTCTCTAGGGTGAACCTCTTTATGGTAAGTTCGTATCATTCGTGTTTTGGTATATTTGACCATGATGGATAACTTTTAGCCTCTTTTCTTCAATCAAATTTAGCTGATCATATCGAGACTGGATCCATTTTGCTTCATCTAACTTGAGTTCTGACAAAACTCGTAGAGAGGGAATCTCAACTTCAATGGGTAGAACCGCATCCATTCCATAAACTAAAGAAAAATGTGTTGCCCCGGTGGAAGTCCTGACAGACGTTCGATATGCATAGAGGGCAAATGGTAAATTCTCATGCCAATCTTTAAAAGTCTCGGTCATTTTCTCCATGATCTTTTTTTTTTTTGTTGCTTCTATTGCACCATTCATTTTAGGGCGATATGGTGTTTTGATCTTGAACAGACTGTAAACTTCTGATATCATGTTGTTCAAATTTTGTGCATTGCCAAATATGATCATTTTTGGCATTCCATACCGACATATGATTTCATTTTTTAAAGAATTTACTGATTGCCGACCTTGTGACATTGGCATATGAAGTAGCTTCCACCTACTTAGTAAAGTAATGGAAGACCATAAAGATGAATCGATACTCGCTAGAAGTCTTTGGTGAGATTGGCCCACTGACATTCATGCCCCACATAGAGAAAGTCTACGGAGATGTCGTACATGAGGAGATGAAGGAGGCATAGGAATCTTGTCTCCATAAATTTGGCACTTATGGCATTTCTTGGAATAACTGATGTAATCCCCTTCCATGGTGGACCAGCAGTACCCGAACCTTATGATTTGCCTGGCCATTGTAAAACCATTAGCATGTGTTCCTCTTCTAAGATTTTCTTAGCCTTAACAGTATCCGCACGTCTTAGTAGCCTAGGCATATCTTGATACGATCATGCGAAAACATCTTTGAATTCTTAGAATAACTCAATGACGTCTCGTTTTGTCTATGTGGTGATACAGGCTCCGATCTTCACTTCTTTCCTTTCTCCTAGGCTCACAATGACTTTTTGTAAGGTAGGATCTGTTTTTCATCTTATTCTACCATCCTCAACAAATTAGGAGATAGGTTACAATCTCTGTCGTCTTTGAAGTCCTGAGATCCCTCTAGACGCATATCTTTCTCAAAAGGAGATTCTAAGTCAGTAGCAATATTGCTTATGTCGTTGATATCTAGAGACCTGTTGTAGGTATGAAAGAATATTCAAAGAACAAATAAATCTAAGAATAATTATTTAGGTGGTATGAACATGAATAAAATGAAGGAATAAAAGAATATTTGCTCAAGGCGAGACATAAAAATGCATTTTTCATTGAAAATAAAGGTGTTGGACATGAGCCTATTTCACGAAAGGATTCTTATTGCTTCTAGGCTTAAAGCAACAAGCGTGTTTTAAATATTACTCTAAATTAGCTCTAAAAAATACAAGGATCTCTTCACAGTCCCATTGTTCAAAGCACTCCCAAGTATGTAAGAGCAGACACTTGGAAAATTCTATTCCCCGATTCTCTCTTCAGATACGGTGTTAATGTTTAAATTCCTGGATATTCCTTCTAGGCTTTGGACCTCTTCAAGGAATTCCAACTCTTTATTATCCATCAGGCTTTGCACCAAAACTTTGAATTCAGCGCACTCTTGGATTTCGTGACCTTCTTCTGCGTGGAATTCACAGTGGCTCCTCATCCCTTTGGGTACCTCCTCCAAAGTCTGAATAATTAATCCCATGTCTATCATTTATTTCAAAACCCATTTCAATGAGGTTTTTATTTTTGCAATATTCTTCTTGATTCTCTTCCTCGTATTCTCGATTATCGCGTTTACCCTTTTGTCAGAATGGTTGGATAACGGATTTTCTGCACCAAATGGATCATCGAATTTCACAATACCCATTTTGATTAGTCTTTCGATTATCTTTTTAAAAACAGTGCAGTTCTCGATTGAGTGTCCTGTAATTCCTGCGTGGTACTCGCATTGGGCGTTCGCGTTGTACCATTTGGGAAACGGAGGCTGTATAGGTTTTAGGTAGAAAGGGGATACTATATGTGCATCAAACAAACTTTGGTACAACACCCCATACGTGATTGGGATGGGCGTGAACCGGAGTTTTTCTAAATTCGGTCTTGGATTGGAATCTTACCTTGGGGGGATCTAATGGCTAGTAGTTTTCGTCCTTGGATGGCTTAGGGTATCGACTTTGAATAGCCCTTATTATACATACTCGCATTATTCACCTCATTTTCCCTCTTCATTAGGGCCTTTAAAGTATTAATTTGGGAGCTCCTCTCTTGCCTTTTTCGTTTGTAACGATCTTCAAATGGTTTTGGGAGCTCCACTCTCGCCTCTTTTGTTTCACTAGATCATCCAAATCAAGGACGACAGGATTGATTGGATTATCCCCTGGATTAGAACCTGAACCTATCGGGAAGTTCACTAGTGTTGAGGTACCGGTCTGGTATTATGGATTAATGTTAACAGACAACCTTTGCAGATACGCGTCCGATTGTGTTTGGGTGTTTATTGGGGTAAAGCCTGAATGATAAGCGGAGTCCTCGTTGTCATCCCCGGAATTAACCGTAGGGCTTTTTCCTTTTTCTAACCCTCCAGCTAGCATCTGGGTTAATTGGCTCATCATGTTTCTTTGAAATTCTAGCATCTAATTCTTCATATCTTGTTGAATTTTGGCCAATTGCTCTTGCATCTGTATTTGCATTTGCTCTAATCTCTTCAACCTTTGGTCCATTGCTTCAGTTTTACCGTAACGATGTTCAATTGGTTGGATCTTATCGGTTTCCAGATTAACTGAAATAATTTTATTTTAATTAGGGTCTCTTCGTTAAATTTAATGCATATGATGCAATGTGGTGCAAATGCATGAGATGAATGCAAAAAGAGACATTGACTCTGATTTAATTCTATTAGAACAACTTTACTAGAAAATAATTTTTTTTACATAAAACAGATTACATATACGACCTTGCCCTAATACTCAAAGTGAAGACATCAATCCTTTTCTTCATATCCGGATGTTAAGGTCAAATCTCGTAAATTTTCCAATGGATGCCTCTACTAGCTCCTTTTTGCTTGATCTGGGCTTCGACCCATTGCTCACTCATCCCCGTGATGTTTATTAGCTTCTTTGAGAAATCAGGACGTCAACGGCTCTCGAATAATCTTTGTCGGCTTGAATCCTCGGGGAATGAAACAAAGTCGTGTACTCCTCCGTCAGACTATCACCATTCTCTCGTTGTGTTTACTCAGACCATATTCAGAATGTCGCATTATCCTCCACTTTATCAAGAAATCCATTTTCCATGACAAGCTCTCTATTTAGCAACTGAACATGAATCAACACCTCTTTTCTATGATGAAAAATGCAATGCAGTCATAACCAGAACAAAAGAAAATTCATTAGTACAAAAACATAAATAACAAATAAAGCACCTATTTGGATGACCTCTAGGGGTTTGGTGTGGTTCTACCTAGGGTAGGCTCTTAGGGCTCATTATATGTGGTTCGGTTCTAAAGCAAGGGTACCTGAACTGGTAGATTCCTCGATCCTCACCCATTATAGGCTTATACGGATCGAGTTCAGTTCAGGGGAATACATTTCCCTATGGCTACACGGAGATGAAAATCTCACGAAGACATAGGTACGGATGTATCCTGAAAGCGATCCACTATCTTACACCGAGGTGAAGACCTCATGAAGGAATAGTTTCTCACTCCCACTTAAAAGGGTAAGATCGACCGATCATGCTATACAATGTGCAAAAAGATACCAAAACTTAAACCAACACAGCGATTATAAACCACAATGATGAAGATCGTAACAAAGACGGATGAAATGCAACGAAAGGATCGTAAATTTAAACCGAATTATCAATTTTCAAAAAAAAAAGACAATAAATAATCAACTTGTGGCTTGACTCTCTTATTTGGGTCCCCAACGGAGTCGTCATGCTATCGAAACCATTTTTTTTGTAAAAGAGCGTCGACTTAATATTTTGAAAAAGAAAATGAAAAATGGGAGCCGCCACCAATCCTTTTTGATGAGGTGTGATCGGGTCACCTCGTAATTCAATCCTTTTAATAAAAATTTAAATTTTATCAAAACGATAATTTTTAGTCTACGAAATCCAGAAAACGGGTCCCAGAGTTGGTTACGCACGAGGAGGGATTAGCACCCTTGTGACGCCCAAAATTGGTACGTAGTTGATTAATTGATGTCTTTAATGTCGAAAGCCAAAAGCTCGAAAAGAAATTTAAAATACAATCCCTCTTTATATTATATCATTTTTGCTTAAAAATTACTTAAATAAATCAAATTAAACGTTAAAGACCCTCTCATTTCGAGATAATAAACTCTCACATCCCGTAAGCTAGGAAATGATATTTCAAATCTTTGAGCATAAGCTTGCCTTTGTTTCTTATTTTGAAGTCTTATGGATTTTGAAATTTTAAAAAGATATTTGGTTATTTAGGTTTAATGAGGAAATCGAAACCCCGTAAGTTAGGGTACATTTCTCAAACTTCCCAAATTCCAAATATTGTTTATTTTGAAATTTTATTTGATTAATATTAAGTGTAATGTTTAAACAATATACTTATTTTGTTTAAAAATAATACATTAATAAATATATATTTATCCAAACTTAAAGTGTAGCATGATAATGAATGAGATATTTTAATGATACGAACATGATTGTAATAATAACAATTATATTCGTGATCAAATTGTATAATTGGTAAAATAAAATATGAAATCTTAAAAATAAAACAAAATGAAATGAAAATGCATGATGATAATAATAAAAACTAAATAAAATAATATTAAGAATAAAAATAACAAAATAATATAGCAACAAAAGTGCAAAAATAAGGAAATAAAAAATGATGTTAGAAATAATGGCAATAACAAATAAACAAGTATGTAAACAAATCTAATTCTTATAGATAAATAAATGAATGAATGAGCGAAATAAATAATGAAATAAGAAGAAGAAGAAGAATATCCAAAAAAATAAAATAGAATAATAATAACCATAATGAAAGTGATAAAAATTAAAAAAAAAATAAGTAAAGCCTATATAAAAGAGTAAATAAAAATAAATATTCAACATTAAATGTAATTTGGGGGGAAAATTCAGATAGAAAAATAAAGTACAGATTGATTTGAAACTTGCAATACGAGGGGTCAGCTGGGAAAATATCCCAAACTCATAAAGTGCGCCCCTCCTTTCGGCCAAACGGGGGACTGAATTAAAAGTGAATTAAAATTAACGGGTCAAATAGGAAATAAATAAAAGAATTTGGATTGAATTGAAAACAGCTCCAAAAGCGGAGGGACCAGGGGCATAAATAGCCCGAAAGTACAAAATGCGCGGATCCCCCTAGAGTGGGTCGGGTTGCGCGTGGATAGGGGTGAAACGACGCCGTTTTGGCACTTGGAATCAATGCCCAAAACGACATCGTATGGATGCGCTATAAATAGTAAAAATTTAATCAAAAAAATCATTTCTTCAGCATTAAAAAAAACAGCTTCTTCTTTCTTTTCTTTTTTTCCGTCTCTCTCTCCTTTCTCTCTTGAGTTCTCCCCTTTCGGCCTAGCTCTAGTCACAACCACCACCATCCACCGGTGCCTAGCTCTGGTCACGACCACTGCTGTCCACTGGCGCCGGCACCACCGTGTGCGGCGGCCGGAGCTAAAAAAAGCGTTTTTCGGCCGTTCAACCTTCCCAAACCCAGATCTAAAACTAAAATACCCAGAAAATATAACAGCCCGTATACGACCCTAATCGGAACGGTAGTTTCGGGACCACGAATCTGAGTTAGAAAAATTATTTACTATTATTTTTATTTTTTTAAAATGCTTAGTATGTGTGTATTAATGTGTGTGAAATTTTCATATTAAAATTTGCTTGTTCTAGTGCATAATTATAAAAAAAAGGCTTAATTGAATAAGAAGAAAATTTGGTGGATAATGAGTAAGTATTGAATTGATGATGTTTTTGTGAATTGGGGGTTTTATATAGTAAATTGACCATAATTAGAGTTAGTGGTAGTCATGATTATGCATGTAATAGTAACTTTTTTTTATTATACTTTATTATATTTTATGTTAAACATATTAGTTAAAGGGATATAATAATAATAAGAAAATAAAAGATGAAAGGTGTTCATCTTCCTAAAGGGTGCATGGCCGAAACTTGAGAAAGAAAAGAGAGAAAAACTCCTTTAGGCTCGGCACTTGAGGGATCAATTAGGTATGCGTTTGCTTTAGATTTTTGATGATTTTCATATTTTTGTGATTGTTGATCATTTTTCTATTAAGCCCATGTAGAAATTTTGTACATTGGTCACGTATGTGAGAAATGCCATTGATGTTGGGTTGAGTTTTGTGATGGTTTTTAATATTAAATGAAAGAGTTGAACTAGATGAAAATATTTTTCTCTTGAGTCTTTGGGTGATTGTAGCTAATTAAAGATTTATTTATGAAAATAAATCATTGAAGGGTTAAATTGAGAAAATATGGAAGTTTGTGGACTTACAAAGTCCTTGGGAAGATTCGGCCTTAAGGAATGTTAGTCTAATTTTGATTAATTCGTGAGTTGTGCATTAGGGACTATTTTGTAAAAACTGAAAATACTAGGGGTAAAATGGTAAATTGTATAGTTATGAGTTTTTTTAGATTTAATTGGATAAAAATGTATTTGAATGAGTTCAATTTGAAATTATTAGATCAAGCACAAAAGGAAAAGGAATTGGATCGGGGAAAAGCAAACTTAAACGAATAGCCGGGAAGCTTAATTCATCAACTTCCGAGGTAAGTTTAGGCAATTGGATTGAATCGTATTTTATTTTATATTATGTACATATGTATATTAATGATTTTAAGTTTGTCATTATCATAAGGCCGAATGTGATGATGAATTGGCATGTAATGGCCGAATGTATGATTTGATAGAGGTTAAGTGAAAATTGATTTATTTGAGTGGTTTTATTATGTATATATGCAATATAAGATGGTTGTAAGTAAAGATAATATGAGAGACGATTGTTTAAAGATGGAGAATAATATATATGTATAACAAGTGTGCCGAATATGATGGGTGTATTTGAGTAAATGAGATACTTGTAAATTTATAGTTATATGTATAAATATTGGAACATATGTGTGAAATTTGTAATGAGGAGAAATTTGATTGAGGGCACTATGTGTGCGAGTTCGAAACCGAGCACTATGTGTGCGAGATCGGTTGTTTGGGCACTATGTGTGCAAGATGATATACCAAGCACTGTGTGTGCGAAATCGGTCGTATGGCACTATGTGTGCAGAAAATAAGTAACGGCACTAAGTTTGCGATACGTTACACAAGTTGCACTATGTGTGCGGATTTACGGAGTTTACAATGACAAAATAAATGAAAGGAGACATCTGAAAAATGATAAATAGGTAAATGAGGTATGACACTTGAGTAGCTTAATATCAAAGGTAAGTGGTTGTGTACAAGATAGTATAGTATTGAAATGTCACCTTCAATCCTTGAGCTAGTTGAATGGATAAATGGTATGTTGTATTCGGTTTTTGAGACTTATTGAATTGGTAAATGGTGATTTGTAACATGTTATACGTAATGCATTGAGTATTAGTTGATGTTCAAATTAGATTGATTTAATTCATATAATGATTATTTGTAATTTCTTATAAATGCTTAAACTTACTAAGCTATGATAGCTTACGATATATGCTTACTTGACAATTTTATAGATTTTGGAAGCTAGCTCGTCCTCGGGGATCTCCATTGAAGTCAATTACACTATCACTAAATTTTGGTATCTTATAAGTTACAACTCTTTTGAATTCGTGGCATGTATAGGCTAAGTCTCTTTAGTATATTTTGAATGGTGTGAATTTGTATATAAGCCATGCGAAAATGGCTATACTTTTGTGGTTAAGTATGGTATAGTCATGTTTGAATTTGGTGCCACCAGTATGAATGTTTGATTATTAAATACAAGCTATCTTGCAAGATTATTCAATACTATGCTATGCATGATAATTGAATTCATAAACTTGATTTTGTATAGGGTTTATAATACATTTTAGATCGATATATATATTCATATGTTATATGTAGGCGTATGATTTGTAATGATGGTTATGATATTAAAAATGTGAATACTCGGTTTTGCTATATGTTTTATTTTAAAGGTTTATTTTATGATATGTGTATGCTAGCTTGATACTTTAGTAATAAATCGAATTTGGTATATAAATATATATACATATATATATTTTTAATGTGAAATGCCGAGTGTGATAAGAAATTTATGTGAAAATCAAATCAAATTGGATTTTATAAATGTGGGTAAACGAATGGAAGTGATTATATTTAGTTAATGATATTGTTTGAGTTATGTAAATGAATGAATTGACATTAGATGAGATATATTTCCTTTAATGTTTTAAAGATGGATGTTTGGGAATAATAGATATATTTATAAAGTGGTTGAAGGCTATATACCTATTCGGCCATTACGTTATACTTGACCATTTGTGTAGTGACTTGTATATTGAATGAAATTAGATATCTAGTAACGTGAATGAAAATTTGCATGAAATGCACGCCAATGAATTAATATTAGAAGATATATATATTATTCATGATAGTTTGAAGTGTTATGAAACTTATTTAATAATAAGTCTGATAGAGTGCAATGATTTGTCTTTGGTTTAGTAATGCTCGTAACCCTAATCCGGTGACAGATACAGGCTAGGGGTGTTACAAAAAAGCCCTCTAAAATTCGAAAAGGCGAAGGAAACCTTTCGGTTCCATCCCCTCCGATCACTAGAAAGGTGAGAGCTTTTTACCCTTTTTTTTTTCTTTTATACTGTATATTATGAATCACTTGAAAATAAACATGCGAAAAGAGAAATAATAATACCTATGCAAGAAAAATAAGATCTTTTAACTTTCGATCTCTTTTTTGTATTTGATTTTTTTTTTTTTGTTTTCTTTCTTTTTTTTAATACACTAATTTGTTCATGGCTTTTATAGTCGAAAAGGTACAATTTTTATATATTTTCTTGCTACTGTTTCCTTTGCTATTATGTTGCTTTTGGTTCTCTTTTGCAGGTCTGCTAGGAGTCAACAGGGGCTGCTTTGGCTATTTTGGTGCAAGGGAGGCCACCTCAGGCGGTGGGTGCGCTGACACCACGTGAGGAGCGATGCAAGGTGCTGCGGCACATTAGGGTTCAGAAACCCTATCGTTTTCTAAAAAATTTTTAACTTGTGGGCCTAAAAATATTGGGTTGTAATTGGGTCAATCATACTTTGTAATTTGGACTTTAATTATTGGACTCCATTTTTATTGGTTTTGTTTTGGATTATTCTAATAGGCCCCGAGAAAATTTGGGCCTGTACAGTATACATACAACTATGTTATTCACACATCAATCTCAGAATACCATGTAACTCTTATACGATCAAATTCAACCGTTCATACAATAGGGAATTCAGTAACAGTGTTAAGCCACATTCACAGCCTCAAAAATAGGTTTCGGGCCCCAATTACATGACACACGGTCTGATCACACGTCCATGTACCTTACCCGTGTGGTTTCAAAATATAAACAGTGAGTTACACGGCCTGGACACATGCCCGTGTGACTCACACGGCCTAGGTACATGTTCGTGTCCCTGACCATGTGGTTTTCTACCACAAATAGTGAATTACACGGCCTAAGCACACGCTCGTGTGGTTTTATACCACAAACAGTGAGTTACATGACCTAGACACACGTCGTTTCTATTGCCCGTGTGAACCCTGCACGAACATGGCCACACACGGCCTAGACACACGCTTGTGTCCCTGCCCGTGTGACCCCAAATAAATAAACAGTGAGTTACATGGCCAATCACACAACCTGCCACACGGCCAATCACACAGCCTGCCACACGGCCGTATGGCTCACACGGCCTGGTCACACGCCCGTGTGCCTGGCCGTGTGGCGTCGACAGCCACCATTTTTCGGCGACCGAAACTTGCAAAAACTAATATTTTTGATATGCACCTAGAGAGGTTTCGAAGAAACTACAACGCAAAAGATCCTCAAAGCCTAAAGCAATCATTCAGTAACACAATTTAGCCATTTAATCAGCAGAATTTCCCGATTACTCACTTAATGCCTATATCGAAAGTTTCGACACGAAACCTTTAACTGACCCAAACTTACTGAAACTTCAGCAACAATGACAGAGATTGTCTTGTTGCTTTTCCTTGTTGTTAATATTATCGCCTGATAGGTAAATAAACAATCGTTAATAAGAGATTCTCGTAACTCACAAAAATACCCCATTCCAAGCAATTTATGAAGCAAAGAAAAATCGCAAAGATGCTCGCATTGACAGTTACTTACCCGATAGCCTTCTGACCAGTGGCTAAACAACAAAATCTCCGTTAATCTCGTAACCAATACTCCGATTAACAAATAATTAAAACGAAAAAGAAAGAAAGAAGATAGAAATGACCAAGAAGAAAAATAAAAAAAAAATGAAGAAGAAGGGACTATCGTTATTTAATTTTCTAACTTCCAAGCAGATTTTTAGCATTTGACAAAAAAATATTTTCCTTATGGTAAACCTTCGGGACTCGAACACGGGACCTAACAAAATATAGACAAATGCTTAACTAGTGAACCAGCAGGCTCATTTTTGTCACAATTTCACACTGAATTGAACTTAACTGGGTAACGCGTGATTATAGGTTGATTTCAAAAACAACGAAACTTTTAATGATGCAACTCGAACCCAAGACCTTAAACACAAAAGCAAAGCACAAAACCAAGGATATAGAAATCTAATTACTACAGATTCTCACAATTAATTTCTTAAAATTTTGGGGCGTCACAATTATATTATTTAAATCCTAAAAAATTTCTATAGTTATGACCAAAAAGTTTATTATTAAAAAAATAATTTACATGTTATAAAAGTGTTATAATATATTTATTTATAAAAATTTATGACCAAGTATGGACATAACTTATCTATGTGTCTATGTTATATATTTTAAAAATAATATACTTATTCATGAAAAAAAAATTATAATTTTTTTACCATAACTTATTCATAAAAAAATTATATTATTTGGAGGGTAAATTATACACAAGGTCACCCAACTATGCTTGTGTTCCTATTTTGGTCACCCAACTTTAAAAATTTTCAATTTAGGCACTAACGCTTGAATTCGTTCCTATTTGGTTACCCACCATTAAATTGAGCATTTTTTCTAATTGGTATAATAACACATTTATTCATCAATACTTATTCTATCAATTTAATCCTAATTCTAAGCAATTCAATAAATTTAACCCTTCACATTTACAAATTATATCAATGTGATCTTCAAATTTCCTATACAAATCTTTTAGCTTTCAAAACAAAGGCATTCTACCACATCTATTAAGTATTTTGTTTATGGATGAAACTATCCAATTCTGTATTTAAGCCTTTTTATAATAATTGAAACTATTCTTTTACTAATTAAATTACTTAATTAAAAACAATTTTTATAGAAAATGTTAGTTTTTTTATTAAATCAAATGAAAATTGATTTTTTTAGTTATAGATTGATTTGGAATAAATTATGGTTACGATCTCTCTGTTATGTTTAAATTTAAGATTTAGTATCTATGTATTGTAATTTGACATAATATGGTTCTTTTACTTTTATAATTAGGTAATCCATCCAAATTGTTAACACCATGAATGATTTCGCTTAAAATGCTTATGACGGTTTTTTCTTAAAAATATCATTTGCAACTTATTATGAAAAAATATACATTTTTTAATGTTAAAAAGGTGTTTTTAAAGGAAATTTTACATTAACATTTAAATTAAAATAATATGTGTACTAACTAACGTAATTATAAAAATAAAGAATAAAATAAAAAAAAATCTCAAATATATCAAATTTTCAATTTAGGGATTATCATAAGAAAGAGATGGCAATTACAGGTTATATATTCAAATCCTTAGCACTTTCATACAAAGTTCTGTGAGGGTCAACCGCTTAAAATCATGGACTGTATATCATATTTTCCTTGCTTCTACGCAATTCTAGCTTCTCGTTGACTAATTACATTGCAATTTATATCATATTACCCGGGCAGTTTTATCCCTGATATTACTTTATTTTCTTTTCATCTTGGATGGTTTTAATTTTTTTTTTAAATTTTCTTTATAATTTTTTTATATATTCAACATTTTAATAATCCGATTGTCATGTTTCATGCTCTAATTATATAGATCTTGCATCTCAAATTTTGCATAAATTAAAAAATTCTAACTATTCATTTTATGTAAAAAAACCTTTCAACGGTTATATATATATAGATAATATTATATAGATTGATATTAGATATGTCCAAGGGTCAGAGAGCTTGCCTGCCCAATTAGGGCCGAGCTTGGACAAGAATTTTTGTACCTTGGGTTAGTCTAAATAGAATTCAATTTAAATAATAAAAATATTTTTAAAATTTTAAATTTAATTGTAAAAATATATAAAATGTCAATTACAATATATTATTTTAATTATTTTTTAATGACGAAATGGGCTTTTTGGGCAAGCTTGAAAATGGGCCTAGTTTGAATTTTTTTGGAATTGGGCATCAACCCAACCCAGCCCATGTGCACCTATAATCGATATGATAGAGATATCAAATTGATTCAAAAAATTACATGCATGGAAGTACAAATATTTTGAAATTTTCAACGGTTGGATTGTTAAAATATTAAATATATTTTGATAATTTCATCGGTGTAAGTGAATCCCTCTCCTTTTTTTAATATGTTTATATTGCAGTGATATATATTATTATAGATTTTTTTATGTGACATAAATTATACTAGAAATCCTATAATTCATATATGCGCGTGGAAATTACATGCTATAAACACATAGATGTGTTTAAAAATAATATATAATAAATAATAAAATGTATGGATTGAAATTATTTAATAACAATACACGAAATATGTATGATAATAAATAAAAATAGATTAAATTGTGAGTAGAAGAAAATTTAAACATGTACATACATAATATATTATGCACTACAATTGTTTACCGTGATGTTGTCATCAATCTTGAGTTAGTGTTGAGTTAACTTGTGACACCAACTCAATCAACAACATAATCAATATATACAATTTATGGAGGTAAGTCATATGCATAATACAATTAAGATGTAAATATTATATTAAAATAAAATTTTAGTTTAATAATAAAATTAAAATTTTATTGAAGCAAATATCACCGGTATAAATTTCACTATATGCAAATTTTTTATTAGCTTTTTTTAAAAAATAAAAAACAAAAAGTCTAAAATACCTTGAATTATAACTTATTTTAATTATGAGATGTTTTTACAATTTTTCTAATTTAATTGGTGCTTGCAATGACTTAAATAATAATATAAATAATATTAAAAAGAAAAACTTAAAAAACATGTCAATTGAATTCGGATTTGAATGCTTAAACTTAGTTGATATTTTAAGTGGGTATAACTTGTTTTATCTAGACTAATATATATTTTTTATTATCTAAAATACTTTCAAATTTCAAACAAATCTCGGATAATCTTAGGCTAGGGCTTAAATATTCATGTGCGAAGGAAGGCGGCGGCGGCGGCCTATCTCAGTCGTGTGGAAACAAAATCCATCACGTTTAAAAGTCTAACTCCACTCCAAAATAAGATTCAATTTGGAATCTAAAATAAATAAAAAAGTCAGAAGAATAGAGTAGATGAGGGGGGACTCCGATTTCATAAATTATTGAACTAGCAGTTACCAAGTTGATGAATGGATACAAAATGACAAACCTAGTCAATCAGTCAACTCTAAAAATCTCATCCATCTATTGGATCCCTTTCATTTTTTATATTATCATTTCTTTCACTCTTATGTACTATCAACTTGGACAATAAAACAACATTACAATCACCACAATAATTATATATAATTTGATTTGACGGTCTAACGTTACCATTTAAAAATTTGGGCCATAATACTACAAATAAAAATTATAAAACCTTTTTTAAAATATTTAAATTTAACGCTACTAATTTTTTTTGATAAAAATATCATGAAAGCCTTTGTATTACGAATTAAATTGCATTTTAATTTTTTTACTTAAAACATAGTAAATTAATTACGTTAGATCAAATGACAAAGTGGTCCTTTTGTTAAACTTTTTATCTATTTTTACTGTTAAAATCGGTTCGTGTACATTTAGCATACCACATGTCACTATCGAATTATTTTGTCAATCATATCAATTTTAATAAATAAAAAGATGAAATTTTAATATTAAAATTCAATTTAAATCTTCAAAACCAAATACATTTTAGAAACTAAATTTAGATTTTTGACAAGATTTTATGACGTACCTTTCAAACTGACAAAGACTTCGATTTAAGAGACAGCTATGGAACTCTTATGCTCAAAAATCAAAGTCTCGGTTTCACATTATGAGCCATTGTCATCACCCACTAAGAACAATGGCAAATTTACAACACGTGCTATAGAAAGCTGGTAGGCATTGATGACTTTAGATCTTAACATGTCCTGACATAAAAATTCACAAATTAATCTACGTTCAATGGGACGATAAAACTTATAAATAAGCTTGAAAAACATCTTCAACTTATCCCTCAACAAACCTGAACATGGAGAAGACTGAGAACTGTAGTGCCGCAACTACAGATGAACCAGAGATTCACTATAGAGGAATTAAAGCAATGCCCTATGTCATAGGTAAGAGCTCATTTTGTGCTTTCATGGTGTTTTTTTCTCTTTTTTTATCTTTTTTTTTTTTTTTAACCCTTCATTACAGGGAATGAAACTTTTGAGAAGTTGGGGACTACTGGTACTTCAAACAATCTTTTGGTTTATCTCACTACCATTTTCAACATGAAAAGTATCTCAGCTACAAATCTTGTTAATGTTTTCAATGGAACATGCAACTTGGCTACCTTGATAGGTGCATTCCTTTCTGATACTTATTTCGGCCGATACACCACCTTGGGATTTGCTTCCATATCTTCTTTTCTGGTATACTGATTATGTTTTGAAATTAATCTTCGTAATCTCGTATACCAACTTAACCCATCTCTAATGGTGGAATTCTTTGTTGTTTGATGAAGGGAATGGTTCTACTTACACTAACAGCTGCAGTCTCAAAGTTGCACCCACCGGCTTGTAATAAGTCGAGCGAAAATGGAACATGTGATGGGCCAACACCATGGCAAATGACATTTCTATTGAGCGGGTTAGGACTTATGGTGATCGGTGCCGGTGGGATTAGACCATGTAACCTTGCCTTCGGAGCAGACCAATTCAATCCCGAAACCAAATCTGGGAAGAGGGGTATAACCAGTTTCTTCAATTGGTATTACTTCACCTACACGTTTGCCATGATGGTATCTTTGACGATTATCGTTTACGTACAATCCGATGTGAGCTGGGCTTGGGGTTTAGCCATTCCTGCCTTCATGATGTTCTTATCATGCCTCATGTTCTTCATTGGGACCAAAATGTATGTGAAAGTGAAACCCCAAGGTAGCCCAATCACAAGTGTGATTCAAGTCATAATTGCAGCTGTTCGAAAGAGGAAATTGAAGCAACCAGATGACCCGTGGATCTCACTTTTTAACCATATCCCTAAAGCTTCTATCAACTCCAAGCTCGCTTACTCTGATCAATTCAGGTAGATATTCAACTCTTCGAATACATATTCATATACCACACTCACCTAACCGACTTATTTCGAAATAGGTTTCTAAACAAAGCTGCAATATTAACCCCAGAGGATAAAATCAACTCAGATGGATCAGCAATGAATCCATGGAAACTTTGCAGTTTACAGAAAGTTGAAGAAATAAAATGCTTGATTAGAGTTGTTCCTATATGGGCATCAGGGATTATCTACAGTGTAGCCATGGTTCAACAACAAACATACGTAGTCTTCCAAGCCATCCAATCCGACCGATACCTCGGGCACACAGGTTTCAACATACCGGCGGCCTCGTTCGGCATCTTCACTATGATCGGCGTTACGATATGGATACCGATTTACGACCGTCTAATAGTTCCATGGCTCCAAAAGTACACCAAAAAGGAAGGAGGAATCACATTACTGCAAAAGATGAGTATAGGCATGGTTCTCGCCATAATCACCATGGTTATATCCGCCATTGTTGAAGATAGAAGAAGAGCCTTAGCTTTGAGTAACCCCATCGGCATAGATTCAAAGAAAAGATCCATTTCTTCACTGTCAACAATGTGGTTAATCCCTCAGCTAACATTAATAGGACTCTCCGAAGCATTCACATTAATTGGTTTAATCGAATTTTACTACAAACAGTTCCCTGAAAACATGAGAAGCATTGCTGGATCATTCACTTTTATTGGCCTTGCATTGTCGAGTTACCTCAGCAGTTTCTTGATATCAGTTGTTCATAAGATCTCGGAAAGGTCCCAAACAGGTGACTGGTTGCCTGAAGATCTCAACAAGGGGAAATTGGATTATTTTTATTACTTGGTTGCAGGGCTGGAAGTAATGAATTTAGGGTATTTTATAATGTGTGCAAATTGGTATAAATACAAAGAAAGTGGTAGTACTGGAAATGGGGTTGAAGGTGATGACGATATGGTGAAGTTGCAGAGTGATGGCGTGTGAAACTTGAGCAGCCATTTCTGCAATAATTAATGAATGGAAAATTTCTGACCTCGACTTTCAAACATTTTTATGTATGCTTATAAGACTATAAAGATGTTATGTATTTGTAGTTGAAACTTTGTCCCTCAACCTTGGGTTTCCCAATATTAGGAATCTCCTGCCCCTGCTCCTGCTCCTGCTCATGTCATTTTATATCATTCACCAACGTAATCATAATCACGTTATCATAGTAGGGGGGAATTCCAAAAATTGATATTCCATCTGGACGGTTTATGAGTCGCATTTTATTTAGTATATAATTTATTTAAATTTTTATGATATAAAAATAATTTTAGAAATACTAATGAAAAACATTTAAAATTTTATAAAATGATATTCAGAACTCATAAAACAAACCTTATTTCTTCAAAAATAAGTGTAAAATTTCAAAATAAAAAAATTGATATAAAAAAGGGTTAGTTCTTTTTACTACTCCCATGTAGACTCAGCTTTTTTCTACCCAAATAAATAAGAAAAGAGACAAGGACATTTATGATATATTGGGTTTAAATTATGTTTAGTTAAAATATGTTATTAGTCCCTGTATTTTTTATAGATTTTGAGATTTAGTTTAAAAATTTAATCCTTCTACTTTTTCAATTTAAAAATCTTAGTCCAATCATCATTATCATTAGTAGCTTCTGTTAAAATTTGTCAATTTAACATGTTTATTTTTTATCAACTATGTCACATAATATGAAGATGACTTAATCCATGTGCGAAGTTGATAAATTTAGATGGGAAATACTAATAATACTAATTATTGGAATGAGATTTTAAAAATAGAAAAACTTAATTTTTAAAATTTTAAGTCAAATTTGGTCAAAATACCACCTCGTAATGTTTTATTAATCAAACAATGCAATAGAAACCCTAGAAAGCTTATGAGCCTCCCAATTGTTATCTCCAGTCAGCCATCCCACATCAATACCTCAATCACGGATAAGATTTCTGCATTCAACTATAACAAATAATATATAATTTATCAAATCTTATAATCATATAAATATCATTATTTTATAAAAGAAATAATAATTAAACTTTTGATAATTTCACAATGGATAGTGACATCAACTCAATTATATATATATAGATTATTATTTGATACACAAACACAAAATGGTGAAAAATTTGAACTTCACAAATGAGACTAAAAGATCGCAATGTATCTCATTTATATAATATCAATTAAAGATACTTGCTAATTTTTTACCTTTATTTATACAATTAACAATTTTTAATATTTGTATATCAAATAATTGCCCTAATTAATTTTTCAATGTGATTGGTATATCAATTCTAAAGGTGCATTTAAATCAACAATGAAGTTTGGTTGAGTGAGATTAAAAATAATAATAGCGGTGAAATTAGTTATTATAGTACTGGGATTCAATATTGTAACAATAAATTTAAAATTAATGATGAGATACTTATTTGAATTTAATAACAACAATAGTTGCGAGATGAGAATACAAAATGGTCATTAAAACTATTAAAAAGTAAACTTAGACTATATAATAAAAAATAATAAAGGCTAAGTTAAACTTATATTTATAATAAAATTATAATAAAAAATATAAAAAGTTATAGATAAAATCTCTTTCTTTAGTGATATTGAAACTGGCCGGATAAGAATGATTCAAATTTGTATTATATTACATCATATGACAATTAAAACTAATATTTATACTAAAAATCTATACTATTAATAAACCTCCGACCGAGTTAGTATCACAGGATAATTGATTACCGCCTCAATTAGGAAATTACGAGAATATCATTTTGTAATTAAAATAAATCATATTATTCGAGGGTATTTTAATTATTTTTATTTTTAAAAAAAAAACCATGTTAATTGAATTAATAAAACTTTAAATTTATCACTTAAAATAAAGTTTTATTTTGATTTCTTTATACAATCCAATTTTTTATTATTTTAACATCATATTTATTCTAAATTTGTAATGAATTCTTGTTTAAAATAAAATGGAGGAACCCTATGAGTAGGTCGGACCCCTTAGCCTCACTCGGTGTGGTTGGAATGGTCAAAGCAAAGCTATAAAATCAACTTTGTTATTTTTAAAAATAGTAATATAAAATTAATTTTTTGTTTGTTAGGTGTTACAAATATTTAATTTAATTCACTAAGAAAAAAGAAAAGTGGAATTATCCGAAAAAGTTAAATTGGGTTCTTATTCCTACTATCACAGTTTTTTTTTTTTTTTAAATACAACAAAAGCAAAACACATGGTTTTTTACTACTAATATAAACATAAAATATCATAAACAATAACCTTTCCCTTGTAAAATGGCGGACGGTATTAAGGTAATAAAAGATACATATATTAGAGCTTCACTCGCAGGAAAACGCTCCCTCTCATTACATTTTCCACTATTCCTTCGGAATACCATTCCACCACCTTACACCGTGTACGCTTGCTGGATTGTGTCTATGTCCAGGTTCTTCAATCTCACCACCGATTCCACATGCCCTTTCAGTGTATGCAGTTCTCTCAACCTGCCCAATAATAAAATAACATTCATCGCAACATCCTGGCTTTTGTAAACACAATGGCTCATGAACTCAACAACTACTTACCTAGCAATTTCAGCTCTCCTTTTGGCTTCCTCAGCCATTTGGTTCAGCTCTGTGAAATGGGTTCGCTCCGTAAACATCTTAGTATCAGGTGCCTGCAAACCATGCAATGTTCTCTGTGCATGCGCCCATTGAAGCTCACGTTGCTCTTTTCCGAAATCCTTTTGCCTTGTGAATGCAATCTGTGCATCAGAAAGGAATTCATCAGATAACCCAATATGACGTATAAGACAACGACAATAACAATGGACAGGGTAGGAAAGCCGGATGCATACCCTTTGCTCAATAACAAGATCCCACGCCCGGCCACTCAAAGCATAGCGAATGAAGAACTTGATGAAATCAAGCGGGATATAGAAGATTATATTATAAAGCCAGATCACACCAGCCCAACCCCATCCTATCCCTTCAATCGCAGCAAAGCTCCAATTGGCATACACAGCAATAAGAGTAGCAATCTATTCATTGTCAAAAGGAATGATGAATTTTTGCCAGTATTAACAAGAAACATCATAGTATTTTCAAACAATTGACTCACCAACTGAGCTATGACAAAGGCCGCCAATAGTAGTAAACCCGGACGCTCAACAAAGGACCAACTTCTAGATCGAGTTACAAATATTAGGGCCTGACTTATAATGCTCACTTGCAAATATACAGCTGAGGCAAGCTTTTTGATGTCATCATGAGCTGTTTTCTCAAGAGTTGCCACCCCAAATACACGCTGCCAAGTTGAAACAATTGATCAAATATACTGAAATGCAAGTTGAAAGAATCGCACCAAATCAAGATAAACTGATACAAACATATTATAACTGCATTTTGCTAAGTCTAGAACTCCAGCAAGCAAACGGAAAAAAATTAAGAAATAAAACAAATCCCAAAAATCAGCCATCAAATATTTTGACACTCTAGTATGAAGTGCTAAACCTCCTATGCTTTGAAACACAAACAACGGTGGTCAAGGTTGCCAAGTTAATAACATAAACAATAAAACGTAGAGTTCAAACTAACATATAAATCTTCCAACCCTTAAGACAGGTCTCATACCGGGAAAAAGTTGGTCTTGTATGCAGCCCAAAAGAATATAACTGTCATTACTGCCAAGTAACTACCAAGAACAATTCCAGTAGTGAAAATTTCCGCCAGCTTCCAGCTGTCTGGTAGAGGTGATGGTTTGACCCTATCTTTGGATATCGTCATAATGGTACCTAAAATTTGATGAAACTATTCAGTTGACAACACTAGTCACAGTAAACTCATACCAGCAAAAAACCGAGAGATGGAGGATATCAGCAACAGCAACCGACATTAATGTTTGTGAAAAAAAAATGTTCAATGAACCCAAGGGAGCACAAATGGCCAAATGGAGGAATCAATACATGTTCCTAGGATAGCTAAGATGAAAAGTTGATGCTTTGTTAAGTTTTAAACTTGTCAAGGTGTCTTACATATCCAGTAAGATTTGGTAAATAAAAGAGAAAAAGAAAGTTTTGGTTGGAATGGAGAACAAACCATCATTGAGGATAGCAATAATAAGCACCATGAATGGAGGAAAATCAAATTTCCAGATGAGGGCCAACAGCATGAATCCCAACTGTGACAAAAGGTAAGCATAATAAATTTAGAGATTTGATAATGTCCATCTCGACATCCTAAAGCTCAAAGAGACAAACAAGGGATGGGAGAGGCAAAACAGTTAGAAGTAAAAAGCTTCCACTTACCACAATACGGATCGTGATGGAAACTGCATAAATCTGCCCACAAAAAAGACAAAAATAAGCACACTCAGAAGAAGTAACCACATCCTGCCAAAAAAGGAATGGCAGACTACAGAAAAAAATTATTCTCAACAGCATTTCCAAAATCGAACCGAGGAAATTAACCACACATCAGAGTCACTGAGAGCATACAGTGTAATTTTTCATCCTTTGGAAAATGGCACGACTGGTCAAGACAGCACTGATGATGACACTAAGACCAGGTTCTGTAAGGACAATGTCAGAAGCACTACGTGCTGCATCAGTTGCATCAGCCACAGCTATCCCGATGTCAGCTTTCTTAAGAGCAGGAGCATCATTAACTCCATCACCAGTCATGCCACAGATATGTTTCCTGGCTTGCAAGCGTTTCACAATTTCGTATTTGTGCTCTGCAGCAACACAATTCAGTGAAAATTGAAGAAACCAAAAGAAAACCAAAAACACATGACATTTATGATGTAATCAAACAAACACTAATCTCACGATAATTACCAGGGAAAACACCAGCAAAGCCATCAGCTTTCTCAATTAGTTCATCAACAGGCAAAGCAGCTATAGATTCATCCTTGTCCTGTCCTAACAAAGCAGATGAAGGATACATGTTGGTTCCCATGCCCAAACGGCGCCCAGT
Organism: Gossypium bickii; assembly: GCA_025503065.1. Classification (NCBI taxonomy): domain Eukaryota; kingdom Viridiplantae; phylum Streptophyta; class Magnoliopsida; order Malvales; family Malvaceae; genus Gossypium; species Gossypium bickii. The sequence goes on from CP106718.1 coordinate 27,967,376, forward strand.
CTCCTTTCCAATTGCCAGTTGATCTCCTGAGAGAAGTTCGTCATTCATAAACTGGAATTAATACAATGCCAACATACTTGAAAACTATATATAATAGTATCACATCCAAGGAATCAACGCTTCATTGCACGAAATCAACGTCCATCCGACCATTCAAGATATATGACAAACTATACATGTCCTCAGAAACTTTTTTCATTGCTCGGTTTCCTCTACCAGAAAAGTCCCACATTCAGCTGCAAAAGAAACCCACCTGTAATCATTTTGACATTTACTCCAAGGTTCAAAGCTCTCCTAATTGTCTCGGCACTATCATGACGAGGGGGATCAAAGAGAGGCATGAGACCAATGAACTGCCATGGACCACCAGGACTCTCCTTTCTTCCGTCTGGAACTTCCTGCAGTTAATGAAAAAAGTGACATTTTGGTTAGTTATGATTTGATTACAAAAGACAGAAAGATAAGACAGCAGATAGCAGTAGGCACATAATGCTAGAGTAATGAAAACAAACAACAAAAGTTACCTGGTATGCCACAGCAAGAGATCGTAAACCTCGTTCGGCAAACTTATCAATGACTGCATGAACTCTTCTCTCAATGTCTGTCTTATTGTGTGCAAGATGTAAGATCTAGAAAGCATTTCAAAAGCAAGGGTTTAGGATGATATAAAAAAATTAGAAAAAGAAAAAGAGGGAGCAAATTCAGGAATAGAGGAGGGAAGAACAAGCTACCTGCTCGGGTGCACCTTTACTGACTCTGTGCATTTTACCATCACTGTCAATATAGGTTAGAGCTGTTCTCTTATCAGTAGGATTGAATGGAAGGAAGTGTACTTCCCGAATGCCTGCACGTGCCTGTAAGAACCAAAAGAAGAAGATAAAAATACTCTGCAAGAAAATATAATGGAAAAAATAATAAACCTGATAGGTAAGAACATCACGGGATTAGACCAATTACCTCCTTTGGATCAGCCAGCATACCAACAATTGCAGAATCTATAGCATCTTGGTTCTCTGTTCTAGAGGCTCGGGCCGCCATCAGAACTACAGTGTCTGCATCTACTCCTTTGGCAAACACCTGATACATCAACACAGACACAATTACAAACAATGAATTGCCTTCTGCGGAGAAAACATGCAGTTACAATCAGATAACATCGATATCCAGCAGACCTCAATAAGATTTTTGTCAACTGTAAGTTTGTTCAGTGTCAGTGTTCCAGTCTTATCACTGCAAAGAACATCCATGCCCGCCATTTCCTCAATTGCAGTCATTCTCTTCGTGATTGCCCCCTGTAGCAATAATAAACAAAACTTCAATGGATACCAAATACCCTGCACCGAGGTCGATTAAAGATATTCAAACAAATCCAACCAACCTGCTGGGATAGCCTATGAGAACCGATAGCCATGGTAACTGACAAAACTGTAGGCATGGCAATCGGGATCCCACCAATGAGAAGGACAAGAAGATTGTCAATTCCAGGACGGTAATCCCGGTCTTGAATTGGATACATCACAATTATCTCTATTACCATCCCCACTGCAATAGAACATATGCAGAAGTTTCCTATTGCTGTCAAGACCTTTTGGAAATGACCAACTTGGTTAGTGGTATCAACAAGGTGAGCCGCCTTCCCGAAGAAAGTATGGACACCGGTGGCAATAACCACAGCTTCGATCTCTCCTTGTTTGCAAGTAGAACCAGAGTAAATTCCATCACCAGGTCCTTTAGTTACAGGAAGGGACTCTCCCGTTAGTGCAGACTGCAAATACCAAAATTGCAGTCAGTCAAAACAACTAAGATTTCAATAAATCAATATTAAGATGGTAAGCAAAGTAACAGTTATATTAAAACCTACCTGATCAATTTTAAGCGGATCACCCTCAAGTAATCGGGCATCAGCAGGAATAATATCACCTAGTTTGATACTTATTATGTCTCCAGGAACCAAAATAGCAGCATCTTGCTCGTTCCACCTTCCATCTCGAAGAACCTTTAATTAAGATTTCATTAACGATTAACAACGACAAAAAACTCGAAAAAAAATCATAAGAAAACTGCAGCCTATAGCATAAAGCAGATACACAAAGCTCCTAACAAGAAACTCGAACAATACCTTTGCTTTAGGGGCAAGACGAGCCATTAGAGCGGCGGCAGCATTACCAGCATTATTTTCCTCGATAAAACTGATGGTGGAGTTGATGACAAGCAGGGTTATGATACCAACAAAGTCTTGCCAATCTGGTGGCTTTCCCTGCAATAGATAGAAGATAAATCATCAATAAGAACCATGAAACAAAAAGATCTTGGAACTAATTTTGATATAGGACCAATTAAAAGAAGCACTCACTCCTCCATTTGCAAGAGCAATGGCCATGATAGCAGCAGCTTCCATAACCCATGAGAGAGGATTCCACATAAAGCCCAAAAACTTCAAGAATTTGCTCTCCTGGATTGTAAAGAGGCCTAAATCAGAACTCAGAAAACAGAAAGCATAGAAAAGTTAAAGGAATTGTAAAGATAAAGACAGTACCTTTTTCTCTTCAAGCTTGTTGTGTCCAAAAATGGTCAGCCTTTCTTCAGCAGCCTCAGTAGTGAGACCTTCTCTGCTACATCTCAGATTCTCAAAAACTTCTTCAATGGGTATATTTTCCTGTTAAAAAAAAAAAAGAAAGAAAATAACTCATAATATGAACCCCAAAAAAAAAACACTAGTGAACATGAAACATATCATAGTTCACAAGCAAAATCCATCAAAGTTTGGTCAGATCTATTTACCAAATCCACTGTTTCCTTCAATACAGCCTCCAAGACTTCATTTTTATCCCCCATTTTCTCTTGCTCTTAACTCAAGACTCCCAAAAAGATGAACTTTACCTCGCTGCAAAAAATAAGGAAAAGAAAAGAAGACATTACACAACTACCAAGAAAAGGAAAAAGAAAAAGGAAAGTTGAAAGAAAAAAAAATGATACCCAGTTTTCAAAAGGCTTGATCTTGAATTTAGATTACTGTTGAGGAACCAAAATGAGAACAACCCAACAACTCCAAAACTACAACTAACCAGGAAAAAAGAAAAAGACCAAACAGAGAAGAAGAAGAAGAACCGCTCAAAGAAGTAGTGGCGGTGTTGTTGTTGATAACTTTTTATACATGATTTTTATATACTATATCCAGTACTGCAGTAAGTAACAGTCCTATCATTTTCTATTAGTTGTTTTTCTTTTTTCTTTAGTTTTTTATTTTTTACTTGAGAAAAAACATCCAAAGCCACCTGACCGTAAATTTATACTACCATAAATGAATTATATTATATATCATTCTACTGTTTACTTTTTCTTTTCTAAATCAATATATCAGTGTGTGTCGCAATGACTATTTTTTCACTGTTTTTAAAGAGTAAATAATTAATTATAAAATATATTTTATTTTCGGATAGGAGAATTAAACCTTTAATCACATGAATAAGGAATAAACAGCAACTATCATGTTACCTCTCATGATTACACAATTGATGCATCCGATATTATATTTGTTATATTATTATTTAAATTTTTTTTGTTGATATCATCCTTTAATGGGTTCTAATCTCATTGTAAAATTATAAAAATCATATTATTGAAAGCTCATTTAATTATTTAATTTTTTTCTTTTTTAATCACCCATTTATTTTGGAATTTTTTGTGTTTTCATTTTTATATTAGTACTACTAACGTAGTTTACCTATAATATTTTGAGAATATTTTTATTTTTATTTTTATATAATTTTAGATAAAAAAATTACATAATTTAAACTTAAAACAACATGATTTCCACAATCTCAACTTTACTATTTCAACCAAAGTAATATTTTATTTTTATATCAATTTTTAATAAATTTATTACTTATTTTTTTTCACTAATATTGCTATAATTTACTTAAATTTAAACTCTTTAAAAACACTAAATTATAATATATCCACATGACGTAAACATTTATGTAATAAATTTATAAAAATTGATATAAAAGTTAAAAAGGGTAAAGTTGAGATAGTGAAATTTTGATATTTTAGATTTAAATCTTATGTAAAAAAATACTCTTAAAATAATATAGTTCATTTTGTAAAGTGAGATATTTTCATCTTTTTCTAACTAAATTCATACCCAATTAAGTTGTGACTCAATTGAAAATTTATTAAAATATTATTTACATACAAAATAACAAAATATATTTATCTTTTTATATTTTTAATAAAATAATACTATAATGTTAATTTAAACTTGAAACACGTAAATTTTAAACTTATAAATTAATCATCTCAATTAGTACTTCGCATGTTGATTGAGTCTTAACTTGATAGGCATGAGTACTGTTGACAATGTAGGAGGACATGAGTTCGAGTGCGCTGAAGTACATTATCTTCTTATTTATGGGTTGGGGAGAGACTATAGCTAATTTTAAGCATTACGTTAAAAATAACAAATATGATCAAAATCTATAATAAAATTATTAAAAAGAAAATACTTACCATGGTTTTTATATACAAATTTTATAAATATAATTTTTTTCATCAACGTTGCAAATGTTTGTTTAATCTTGTTAGACTAAATGGGAAGATGTGCTGTGAAAAAAAAAACAAAAGAAACTCACTAAATAACACTTTATGAATTGTATACAAAAGACTCAATGAAAAACAAGAACTCAAGACACTTTTTATTCACTGATTTACATCTTTTATATAGGCTCAAACTACAACAACTTTAGCTAAAAAATAGGATAACTCAGAAGCAAAATCACAATCAGATATTAAGCCATGATTTTAGCTAACTATTCAACAACTTTTTTAAAACTAATTTGAATATTTCATCTGCTGATATGCCCAAGATTTTAGGCCACTAACTGAGTTGGTGATGAACTTTAACACTCCCCCTCAACGCCAACTCCAAACCTTTTCACAATCCCAAGTTGTGAGCAAAACTTTTCCAACTTAGTTGTACTCAAGCCTTTTGTGAACAAGTCTGCAACCTGGTTATCAGTCTTGACATAAGACAACTCAATTTCTTCTTGTAACACCTTCTCCCTAACAAAATGGTAGTACACTTCCACATGTTTGGTCAATGCACGAAACACAGGATTTTCTGCTAAACAAATAGCTGACTGATTGTCATAGTAGAGGGGCATTGCATAATCAACTTTTTGGTGCAAATCTTCACAAGTTGCACTAACCATGTACTTTCTTGGGCTGCCATAGCTGCTACTCTATATTCTGTCTCCATTGTCGATAAGGACATAGTTGGCTGTCTTTTACTACACCAAGAAATTGTCCCTGAACCAACTTGAATACATAGCCAGTGGTTGATCGACGTGTATCGTGATCCCCTACATAGTCAGCATCACAATAACTAGCTAGTTTGTAAACCTCACATTTCTTATATAGAAGACCATAATCAAGAGTACCCTTCACATATCTTAGAACTTGTCGAACTGCTTCCAAATGTTGTTTCTTGGGATTCTGCATATATTGACTCACTACCCTAACAATATAATAAATATCAGGTCGAGTTAAAGTTAGATAAATGAGACTACCTACAAGCTGTTGATACATCAACCTATCTTCCAAGTCTTTCCCTTCATGAGCACAAAACTTGGTGTTTGGTTCCATTGGTATAGTGATGGTCTTGCAATTGAGCATTCCAAATTTCTGCAACAAATCTTTTGCATATTTTTCTTGACAAAAAAACATGCCTTCTTTTGTATGATCAATTTCTAGCCCCAATAAGTGTTTAAGTTGGCCAAGTTTCTTCATTTGAAAGCGAACTGACAAGTTTTGTCGAACTTGGTGGATTTCTTCACTATCATCTCTAGTGATTATCAAATCATCCACATACACCAACACTATTGCCAACTTCCCTTCACCAACTTTGACAAACAGACTAGAATCTGCATGAGCCATAACATAACCAGCTTGAGTTAAAAATTCAGCAATCTTACCATACCATGCTCTCGGTGATTGTTTTAACTTATATAATGCATTCTTTAACATGCAAACATAACTAGGATGACTTCCACTCTCAAATCCAATAAGCTAGTTCATGTAAATTTCACGATCTAGCTCTCTATGCAAAAAAGCGTTCTTCACATCCATTTGCCACAGCTTCCAATCTTTGCTAGCAGCAAAAGCCAAGAGAACTCGAACAGTAATAATCTTTGCCACCAGACTAAACGTCTCTTCATAGTCCAATCCATATTGTTGAGAAAATCCCCTTGCAATTAACTGAGCTTTGTACCTCTCAACTGATTTATTAGGACGATATTTTATTTTATAAACCCATTTACAATATATGGGTTTCACATCTAATGGACGTGGCACAAGCTTTCAAGTCTGGTTTTGTTCCAATGCAGTAATCTCTTCCTCCATTGCTTTTACCCACTCAAAATCTTGAGACGCTTCTTCATAAGTTGTTGGCTCGACCAAACGTTTTTCCTCCGCTATAGCTACATTAGCATATTTTGGATTTTGCCTACGAAATCTGGTTGATCTTCTAAGTTGTGGCTGCGAAGTTTTTTCACCCTCTAGATTGATTTCAGCCTCCTGCCTCTGATGAACACCATTTCTCCAAGGATTTGTTGTTGTCTCAACAACTTCATTATCTCCAATTTCTCCATTAGCTGCAGGACTTGGTTGTATCTGAAGAAACTGCTCCTCTATTTTCCTTTGGGGTTGATCTTCTTTTATTTCAGAATCTGGCAACTTCACTTATTGTGGAGTCCACCAAGAAGAAGTTTCATCAAACACTACATTGCGTGATGTGTAGAATTTGCCAGTCACAGGGTCACAACACCTCCATCCTTTCATTTGGTTATCATATCCAACGAAGATATACCAGATTACTTTCTTATCAAACTTGCTCCTTAAATGATTTGGAACAAATACATAGCAAATACACCCAAAAACTCGAAAATGACCAATAGTAGGTTTAGTATTCCATAGTACCTCAAAGGGTAAGATGAAACCAAGCTTTGGTGTTGGAAGTTTATTAATGACATGAGCAGCGGTCTTCATACATTCTGCCCAAAATCTTCCAGGAATGTTTTTTTCATGAAGCATACTCCAAGACATCTCACCAAGATGTCGATTCCTCCTCTCGGCAACTCCGTTTTGCTGTAGCGTGTTGGCACATGTGAATTGATGATGAATCTTATTATTTCTTACATAGGTAGAAAACTCATCTAATGTGTACTTCCTGCCATTATCTATGCGTAAACATTGAATTTTTCTACCAACCTCTACTTCAGCTACTTCTTTAAATTCTTTAAACTTGGCAAATGTCTCTGATTTTTCTTTCATAAAGAAAACCCACACATACCTTGAGAAATCATCAATAAAATTCACCATATGGCGCATCACACTAATTAAAGGTTACTTGACGCGCCCAAATACATCAGAATGAACTAGCTCTAACGGAGCCTTTGCTTTGTACTTAGGTTTTGCATATGGCAGCTAATGCGCCTTACTGAATTGACATCCTGCACAAACAGTATCATCTCGCACTTCAAGTTGAGGAAGACCCTTTAGCATTGACTTCTTCATCATAACTTCCAGCTTGTGATAGCTGAGGTGTCCAAGCCTTGCATGCCCCAAATCTTTCGTCTCATTCTTCTTTGTTTTGTCCACATAAGCAGTTTCTACCGACACCACATAGACAGATTCCATTCTATTCCCTTCCATGGTTGGTGTTCCTAAGACTTTAACATTTTCAAATACCTTTACACCCTGTTGACTAAACAAAACATGATGGCCTACAGATGTTAATTGTGCCACATATAATAATTTTTTTCTGCATGCCAGGCATATGATAAACACCTTGAATTGACATTGAATCAGAACTAAATCGAGATGCGATAGTCGTCTTACCAACATGGGTGATAGGTAACCTTGAGTTGTTAGCCGTTACCACTACACGATTTCCTTTGTATACTGCAACATCTTGAAGCTTTTCTTGATCACCAATCATGTGATTTACCAGAGTCAATAATCTAGTCATTCCTGTAATCAATCTTCTGGGAAGTTGTTACTGCGAGTGCCAAGTCTTCTTCTTCCCTAGCAAATGATGCTTTAGCAGCCCACTCATCATCACTTTGAACATCTCATTTAGATGTCACTGCATTACTCTCAACAACTTTCTTCTTGGACCGACAGTCTTTGGCCATGTGACCCTTTTTTCCGCAATTATAGCAATCACCATCAAACTTCTTCTTCTGGTTGAATTGGTTGTTGTAGTTGCTACGCTTTTGAGTTTCTCCAAATTGAGAACTCCCATGATGACTTTCTGATTTGCCACCATTCTTTCTTGGTCTGCTTCTCACATTATACCTGGGTTTTTCTTTGCTCTTTCCACTAAAAAGCGCCACATCCTCAGTTTTGATTGAGACTCCACCCATTTGTTTTGCCAAAGCCTCTTGACCCGTCAACAAATTCTCAAAATCTGCAAGCGATGGTTGTGTTGGCCATCCTTAAATTGCAGCAACAAAACTCCTGTACTCCGTTCTCAATCCATGAATGATGATTCTTCTTATTCTAGTATCCGAAATACGGGAACTAGAATCAAGTTTGGAAATCTCACGGCATAAGGTTTTTACCTTAGTGAAGTACTGGTTGATTGCCAAATCTCCTTGCTTCATTGATAACAATTGATTCTTTAAGAGCTGTAGCCTTGTGTCATTTTTTCTTGAAAAAAGTTCTTCTAACGTGTCCCACGCCTATTTTGGTGTGTCAGTGTCTCTGATATGCTCTAATGTTTCTTCCTCTACAGTGGTTTTAATTGCAAACATAGCCTTGCCTGCACTGGCCTTCCACTTCTTTAAGCTGTTAGCTTCTTGAGGCAATGATGAAGGCTCATCTTCGCTAACAATGTCCCACACATCTTGAGCCTACAAATAAGACTTCATACATGTTGCCCATGTGTTGTAATTTTGGTTATTAAGCTTTTTTACTGCTCCAACAACTGAAAAATCAACCACGATTACCTTCACGAACTTGACTCTAATACCACACTATTAGACTAAATGAGAAGATTTGCTGTGGAAAAAAAACAAAAAAAACTCACTCAATAACACTTTATGAATTGTATACAAAAGACTCAATGAAAAACAAGAACTCAATACACTTTTTATTCACTGGTTTACATTCTTTATATAGACTGAAACTACAACAACTTTAGCTAAAAAATAGGATAACTCAAAAGCAAAATCACAATCAAATATTAAACCATGATTTTAGCTAACTATTTAACAACTTTATTGAAACTAATTTGAATATTTCATCTGCTGATATGCCCAAGATTTTAGGCCACTAACTTTAACAAATCTAACATTTTTCTAAAAAAACTAGGATGTTTTACCCTTTAAATTTTTCTGCAGGTTAAAAGTAGAGATTGGCCGAGAATTTCAAGTATATGCTTTTGTTAACATTTTGTAGTCAATTTAATTAAAAGATAAGTAAAGTTAAAAATATAAAACGGTAATTAAAAACATAAAATAGAAAACCATTCTCACTTTTTACTCAAACCCTTTTCTTATTATATTATTGTTACCCTTTTACATTATATATAAAATAATAGGAAGCTGAATTGGTGACAAAATAAACTTAAAATTTTAGTTTCAATAAATATATTTATTAGGCACCCAGGATGGTGATGAGAAGATGATAATGGATACCAACCAGTATGCCCATAAATAATAAAATGCACATGCTTGTTTGGCCTACGCTGCTTTCTCTTGAATTCATATAAATATATATTCACAAAAAGGTGATATATTTATACTTCAATTCTTAAACTGATTGCTTTTTGAGTTTTATAATTAGAATTGATTGTAGAATCAAATTACTTGGTAAATTTTACAACTTAAAATATCAAAATTCAGGGTTGAAGTTCATAACATATAATAATGCCTGTTATTTTATTATCTACTTGTAAAATTTAAGAGAAAAATATAGGCATTTACCCCTTATCACTCTACCTATAATTCATCACATAATGGATTCAGCTTTAATTCGTATTATTATTACATCAATCAACATGGATTCAAACAGATTTAAATATTCGGTTTAAAAGTTACAAGAAATTATGAATAAAAGTTTATTTTTATAAGAAAAATATCGATTTTTACAATAAATTATGAATAAAATTTTATTCAAGTTCGAAATAACCGGAACTCGAAATAATTTGAATAAATAAATCGAAGTTACCTAAACTTAAATTAAATATAAATTTTTAGAAAAAATTAATAGCAAATTATTAATTTATTTTAATTTATAGCTTGAAAATTATAATTATCATTGTATATCATCATAAAATATGTAATTTTAGCTCATATCGTGATTTTAATAGCAAATTGCAAATAGAACATTTAATAAAAATATATGGGTTAATATATATATATATGCTGAAAAAAAAATCATTTAAGAAACTAGGTTGAATTTTTAAAATTTACTAATCTACATTGTTTTTGGAGAGAGAAAGGAAAACACGTCCTCCAGGGCATGTTTTTATTCTCTTTCCTGAAAACGCATTCTACAGAGTATGTTTTCACTGCCGCGTCAGAAAACGCGCCATAGGACGCGTTTTCACTTAGCTAAAAATTATTTTTTTTTCCTTTTTTCTTGCGGTTGGAAATTAGAAGTTTGTAGGTTTATTTTTATCTACATTTGAGATAGACATAATTATAGTTTTAAGGAATGTTTGAATTTATGGTAGTGTCGTGGAGCTGGGTGTCCTATAAATTTCATCTGCCATGTGAGTATGGAGCCATCACCTGGGAAGTCAGATCGTGTTGCAACTCAAGGTTCCAGTTGACGGTGATTATATAATATGGGGTTCAAGTGTAACCAGGGCTTTAAGTTTACAAAGGTTATGCTATCAAATGATGAAGTATAACTGGGGTCGTAGTTGACAGTGGTTATGCGGGCATGACAACGAGTTTTTCTCATCAAAAGAGGATACTTTATAAAACTCATACATAAGTATGAGAAAGAAAAACATAATAGCATTTCAATATAATTAAGTAATTCATTTTACCCATCTCTACCAAAGGTGGTGACTCCATTACTATAACCTATGACGAAATTGGAATGTAACAGGTTTTAGTAACAAGGTCACTGCCTTTGGTGGAGATAGATAAAATGAATTAATTGGTTATACTGGAAGGCCCCTGTGATTTTCTTCCTCAAACTTGTGTATGGGTTTTATAAAGTATGCTCCTCTGATGAGGAAAAACTCGTTGTCGTGCCTGCATAACCATCGTCAACTATAACCCCGGTTATGCTCCATCCTTTGACAACATAACCTTTGTAAACTTGAAGCCTTAGTTACACTTCAACTTGAGACAGTATAATCACCGCCAGCTTGGACCTTAAGTTGCAAAGCGATCCTAGTTTCTTGGGTGATGGCTCCATACTCACACGCCATGTGAAATTTGTAGGTTATCAAGCTCCATGACATCACCGTGAACCTAAACACAACTTAAAATTGTCACTATATCTCCCTTAAAGCGAAGGAGAAATAAATCTTTAAATTCAAAAATTTCAACACCTAAGGAAAAAGAAAAAAAATTGAAGATACTAAATTAGGGGATAGGAACGTGCATTTATATAGGGGATGGAGCGGGGTAATAAGGGATTTTTTTAATCCCGAGAATTTCGGGTTGCAGAGGCTCAGAGGTAGAAGCAATCGAGTTGGTTAGGGGGTTCATTTGACACAATAGTAAAAACGTTTCCTGCAAGAGGCATTTTCATTTTACATGTCAGTTAAAGCACTCCTTGTAGGGAGCGTTTTCCTACCACATGCAGTTGAAAACGCCTTTTGCAGGGATCATTTTCTCTTTGGTCATTTCAACCCACAAGCCAACTTGATTGCTTCTACCTTTGAGCTCCTACAATCCAATATTAAAAAATCCCTTTTTCCTCGCCCTATGCTTCTGCGAGGGAGCATTTTCTCCCCCACAAAAGAGCTCTATAGACTGAACTCAACACAGGCTTTTGATTTTTCATACCGAACTTTGAAGCAAAATTTTTATCTGAAGGATACTTGGCACTATGAGTAATTGGCGTTGTCATGAAAACTTGAATTTTGTCCTTCCGTTGTTGTTAAAGCAAAGGTAATTCGTTAATTTACCTATAGGTTTAGGGTTTTGAGTGATGAGTACTATATCTTTTTACTATTTTCTCATTTTTAAACATGTGGAACAGGCTATTTCGTTGAAGACAAGCAGACAATCAGAGCTCTTATTCATTACAACGGTTAAATTTGTGATACCGAAATTGGCCCCATTTTTGTATCAGCATAATCTGAAGATCTGGCATTCAACCAGACCATAACATTAAAAGAGCTTTAGACAAGGACTAGGTACAAAGTGGGGATCCATAGAAGAATTTCGAGCCTTAAATGTAGATATATTTCATAATTGGAACCTGGTAGATATGCCATTTTTTATGTTAATAGGGACAACGATATGGAGCAGGTGATCAAATCCCATTGCTCTAGTGGGTTGCTTTTCTTGTACACATTGTTGATTGTCATCAACAAGGTACGAGCTCATTCAACATCGATTCCATGAAATGTTGGAGAAACTACGGGCTGTAAAGTAAATGGGTGTGTGGTACCTCGATGGGATATCAAAGGAGCAGTGGACACAGTTGTGTGACAATGGACTAATATACAGACACATGGCTTCGAACCTAGTAGAATGCATTAATTCCATATTGAAGAGGACGCATCATTTGTCTGTAACATCAGTGGTCAAGGAAACTTATTTATGATTAGCAGCCTTGTTTCCAAAGCGGGCTGAGACATATGCAGGACAACTAAAGGGCGATCATGTTTGGTGTGAGTCGGTGCTGAAAGATATTGGGGAAAATGTAGAAATCTCAAACTCAATGACTTCAATGTGTCACTCACAACCAAATATAGTATTCCAGGTTAAGCAACCCTATAAACTCAACCGTGGAGTTATTGGTGGAGCGTACCACGTAGACCTTAGACAAATGCCTGCAATTGTCCCTATTGCATAAAACTCAAAATACACAAAAATTTACATATATCATGCTAGGGCCGAATATTCATAAGCTCCATACAAGTCCGTACATTTCATTTATTTCACATTTTAGTCCCTCAAAAATTTATTTTCACAATTTAGTCCAAATTACCCAAATTCATCAAAAATCCAAAGACAAAACATGTTAATCTAACACATATATTTCATATTTCATCATCAAACAACAAAAATCACAAGCTATCATCAATGGAAAAACACAAAATCATCATCAATTTCAAAAATTCAAGCATGGGTCTTGTAATATTCGAAGCAACGATTACAACAACGTAGAAATTATCAAAAATCGAAACCGAAACATACCTCAATTTGCTTGAACAAGGGCTGAATACCTAGCTTATTTCTTATTTCTTTTTCTTTTCTTTGTTTCGGTCATAAGAAAGATGAAAACATGACTTTTAATGTTTTGTTTTTATTATAATAACTTATAATATGTTAATATTATTTTTAACTTATATAACATATATATATAAATCATATAATAACCATAATGCCGTCCACTCACTAATCAAATGGAAAAATTGTGACATAAAACCTCCATATTAAAAAGACAACAACAATTAGGTACTTTCATATTTAACCATCAAATTTTCATTTTACGTGATTAAGCCCTTTTATTAAATTAAGCACAAAAACAATAAAATTAATTCACGAAACTTTCACATATGTAAATTCACACATAATTAACACATAAAATAATATTAAAATATTTTTTAGACTCGAATTTGTGGTCCCAAAACCACTGTTCTGATTAGGGTCAAAATCAGGCTGTTACAGCTACACACCATAGTAAGTGTTCCCCAGAACACATCCATCCCTACACACCGCGTTATTGATAAACCACTAGTAATTTGTGGATAAACTGCCAGTAAAAAAATTGTAGGTAAACCACCATTAATTTCAAATAAAAAGTTTGCAGATAAACTATCAGTAAGATGTGGATGAACCACCTGTGTTTGCAAATTATTAAAGTGCTAGTACTTCTTCCGTTCATATCGTTCTACCCTATGCAGTATAATATGACATGCTTGTAACAATACAATACAGAAATAGTAGAATGCTTAACATGTATTCAGTTTAATAGTAGCAGTAGACATGCTTAACATGCAATTAGTAAGACAAAAATAGTAATAACAGTAATAGTTTATCAGAATTACAGTGACAGTAAGCATGATTAGTTTCCTAAATCATACACATAATACAGTCTTAGTTCAGTCCATAGGATCATAAATTTTAGAACAATCATATTATCAAGGACTCAATTGAATTTACGAATGCTTGGGAAATAGGTTGGGGTTGATATAGGGACTAAATTGAACATATCAAAAATATTTTAGGCAAAACTATAAAGCAGAGACCACACAGTCATGTGGAAGGCTAATATCGTGTGGAAGGGGTAAACGGTTGTGTGTCCAGGTCGTGTAACAGACTGATACTATGTAAAAACGATAGAATACCCTACAATAAGGACACGACAGTGTAGTAGGCCATGTAACAAGCTGGGTTGTGTGCAACACAAACTATCTTAAGATTTACAGGTGCACATGGTTATATGGTCCATACGTCCGTTTGGGAGACCGCGTGGCCCTAAAACTGCACACAATCACCATTCACTTGGAAAAGGCACACACCTTTCACCACAGGTTTGATTGACGCTCTTCACAATCGATTTTGATCTAATTCACCTAGATTCGGTCCTTCAAATGACAATCATACAAGTATTCATATGTTAAATTTGGTAGGTATTTCGTTGAAATCTGAAATAAATAGATTGATGAGTTGAAAAGATTTACGCCAGGCTATGATATTACGGAAATACGATATCTAATCACTAAAACGGAATGTACTTACCGATTCTTGACAAAAATATCGAATGCTACTAACGACGATACTAAATACCGATAGAAATGAAATGAATGAGGAACAATTTGATAGGGGAAAAAAAATAATTAACAACACAAAGAAATAAATATGGTATAAGAATGAGGGAAAAGAAAAGAAAAATAATATGGAGAGCAAATTCTATTGAAATTTTAAAAAGAGGCAAGATTTAAAATCTAATCAGGAAAGAATTGGTTAAATACCTAGGGTTTGTAAACCCTAAGGGTGGCACAAGCAAATATACCAATCTAGTCGAAAATTAAAGGAAAAATGAGAGGGAATGAAGGGCTCGAACTTGGGTCTCTAGGGAAGGGTACTAATACTTAACCATTGAGCCTATCGCTCATTTCTTACTTAATTTAGACACTAAACTTAAATGTATTTCGGGGTGTGATAGTATGTATGATGAATAGAAATGCCTATAAATGATTGGATTGATACAAATGATGTATATGTTTGATAATTCAAATTGAACGGACTGAATTGCATTGAACTGTATATATCAAGATATTATGTGACTTGTGTATAATATACTCACCTTATGTCTATGATCTGTGAAAACAAGAAAGTTACGTAGTTAGCTATTTTATTTTATTAATTGTGAATTGAGGTGAATTATTTGTTTTAAAATCTATGAACTTACTAATCATTCGTAATGCTTACTCAGTTATTGTAACACCCCAACCTGGCCTATGCGTTAAGACCAGACTTGGCATGCCACACAGTTCGAACTTACGTCCAGTCATCAATGCTTTTAATGAAAACAATTTTTTTTTTCAAAATGATATATATATTTTTTTAAGACGGAGTTTATCAAAAACCAAGATTTATTTGAAAACCATGATTTTAAAACAAGAGAGTTTACAATTTGATTTTCAGAGAAATAATTTGGATAAAACTTAAATAATTGGTTGAAATAAATTTATAAAAGAGTTTTCACGGGAATTTTACGAGTAAGTGATATTTAAGAAAAACCCTTTCTATACGTAAGTTTAAGAAAACATTTATAAGAATTAAACAACCCCATTTAAGTAATTAAAACATATTAAAAACCATCCACAAATAAAAATCCATAAAAATAATACCAGAGGCCTTATTACATCGCAATTGAAATAGTACTTAAATAAAAAATACTTAAAAGAAGTTCAAAGTTTTTATAACTCATCATTCGTAGCATGGCCTCCACACGAAGTCATCCTCGGCTCAAGTCTCCATCAATTGTCATTACCTGAGAAGGGTAAGAAAACGGGGTGAGTTACTTAGAACTCAATGTGTAACCCACTTACCGTATTCACTTGGCCAAAACCATTTAAACAATTAGTTGGGCTTGAGCCCATTTACAATTGTACAATATATATAAATCAAATATATAAAAAAAATACATGTGATATGCAATTCCCAACCAAACCTAATCTCCATCCGCTACACACCACCCGTACCAACCAACACACCTGTGAGGATCAAGTCAACCCACCCCGCCAACACACCAATAGCAGGCATTAAGCCAATTATAATATTTGTGGCAGAGCCACCGAACTAGATTGTGACAAAGTCACCGAACTAGAGGCATTAAGCCATTTAAAATATTTGTGGCAGAGCCACCGAACTAGATTTTGGCAACAGGCCATTTAAAATATTTTGGCAACAGGCCATTTAAAATATTTGTGGCAGAGCCACCGAACTAGATTTTAGCAACAGGCCATTTAAAATATTTGTGGCAGAGCCACCGAACTAGATTTTGGCAACAGGCCATTTAAAATATTTTGGCAACAGGCCATTTAAAATATTTGTGGTAGAGCCACCGAACTAGATTTTGGCAACAGGCCATTTAAAATATTTGTAATATTTGTGGCAGAGCCACCGAACTAGATTTTGGCAACAGGCCATTTAAAATATTTGTGGCAACAGGCCATTTAAAATATTTGTGGCAGAGCCACCAAACTAGATTTTGGCAACAGGCCTTTCTTCTCTTCGTCATTTATCCCAACCATGCAGTCATGTATATATATAATGCATAACAATATTTTCATAAGGTAAATTTCAACAAAAAGCCCATATTACAAGTTATCAATTTGGCCCGTTAGTTAAAATAGCAATTTAGCCTATTTAACAATCTAGCAATTTTGGCCCATATATCGTTCTAGCAGTTTTGGCCCATATATATCGATCTAGCAGTTTTGGCCCATATATATCGATATAGCAGTTTTGACCCATTTGTCACATATCAATATAGCCCATTTATCAAATAACACATTTGGCCCATATAGCAAATTATCAAATTGACCCATTAAGCAAATTATCAAGTTGGCCCATATAGCAATTTATCAAATTGGCCCATTAAGGGCATTTTTGTAATTCGATCCATAGGGACATTTCGTAATTCGACCCATTATTAGGGCATTTTCGTAATTTGGCCCGTAAGAGCGTTTTTATAATTCGGTAATCGTACCCACTAAGGGTAATTCGGTAATTTATCCTCTAAGGGTATGATGGTAATTTTCGCAACCTAGGTTTAATTACTAATTAGGGGCATAAAAATAAAAGCTGTCCATCCGTGTCGTCATCGACTAAAATCGACTATAACTCGAGTTGGGAAACTCAAAATTTAGATCCGTAAATTTTCCCTGAAACTAGACTCATATAACTTCTTACTGTAATTTTTCAGAATTTTTGGCTTAGCCAATTAGTACAGATTTATTCTTCAAAGTATCCCTTGTTTCACTTTGTTTGTGAGTTTACGCCTCTCTTCACAAAATCTCAGATATCTTATTGTACAGAACTCAAATACTGGTTTCATTTGATCCAATTCTAATAATATAAGCCATGTCCCGTAATTATTTTTCTACAATTTATAGTGATTTTTCCAAGTCAGAACAGAGGATCTCGAAATCACTCTAAACCAGTCTCACAAAAATCTAAAAATCTCAAAATATACTAATCTTTTGCTTGCTCCGTTTCTTTTATAAGAAAATAGACTCAATTATCTTTCAATCCATATCTCGTTCACTTTCTAATTCAATTTACACTATTTTTGGTGAGTTTTCAAAATCACGTCACTGCTGTTAACCAAAACTGTTTTGTTACAAAATATAGTTACCACTTCGAACATACGTACGCTCGAGTGGCCATAGATGCTGGCTTGCGGCTTTTCAGTCTTTCGACCGATTCACAGAACATTTCATGCAACCATTTAGAGAGGTATGAGATTACACACCCCATTTCAAACATGTATTCGGAAAGTAAGGGATTACTCACCTGATTTCGGTAAGGACTAAACCTTCTTGATACTCGGCACCTACGACACCCACTATTTTCGAAGGATTAACAAATAGAGAATATTGAGTGACTTTGTCCCTAAAAATAATCGATTAGTCGAAACTTCGATCCGATTTGCAACATAGCCAAATAAAGATATAACGAAAAATTCCAAGAAGAACTACTTACCTTAACACTTGATTTGATTTCTAGCGAGTCACGATGATTATGAATACTACGAGTTCGGCCTTCTTCTTTATAACACGATTGCTTAAGCGAAGGTTGAAAGAATAATCAACAAAACAATATCGATGAAGAGAAGATTCGGCTTTGATAAAAATAAAGGAGAGAAAAGATTGGTTCGACTATGGAGGTAGTCTAACATTCGGCCATGTAAGAAAAATAAATGATGAAGGAAGTATGGTTGAAAAGAAAATAAGTCAAGAAAGAAAGAAAATGAGGATGTGAGGTTTATGATTTAAATTTTCAAAGATAAGAGAAAAGCAAAGAGAGAGGGTTTGAAACAAAGGTGCATTCGGCCATGAGAGAGAAGTTTTAGAGAGAAAAGAAAATAGTGCACATAATTGCTAAAAAAAATTTGACCAAAGGAAGAAAACAAAATGTTCACAAATGCACAAAAATGCATTCGGCTAGGGAGAGAAAAAGATGAGAAGAAAAGCTTTTGTAAAAAGCACCAAATAATCAAATCAAAGTGACCCAACTTGCTACACATCCTTACAAAAGCTTCCAACAATATTTGGTCACCCCCCTAATCCCCAAACCGTCCAAGTTCATGGACAAAGTTTGGTCATTCCAAACTTTCCATAAAAAAGTCTTCCTTGTTTCATGCCTTATGTCCTCCACTTACATGCCTTTTCCTTAATTCACTCTTAGCCATTATACCATAAAAAAAAGTCTATCCTACCATAATTACAACCATGGCCAACACTTAGGAAGGAAGTACAAAAATTAAATCAACAATTTTGCACTCCATGGGATTCGAACTCCTCCCCCTCAAGCCCATACATGCAACGCCACACCACTCTCTACTAGCTTCACTTGTGCTAACAAAATGCACACTTATCTCCTTAAGCCTTGATGCCACTTACTATCTCTCCTTAATAAGCTTAAATACAAATTTTATTACCCAATTCAACCTCGAGCTCTCATTGAACCCCTAAACATACACAATTACCATTGTTAACTAGCTTAACGCAATAAATAGTGCAACAATTAAAATTCCAAATTTTGGGGTGTTACAGTTATGTTTCCTTCTTATAGTTGTATTTTGCGAAATGTATTGATCAAATTAACTCAGAGTCCACACTATCTAGCTTCTGACTTGATAGATTTTTAATCGTTTTGAACTCGGTTATGTGGTATATATACATGAGTCGTATTGCATATATGTCATTTTGATTGCTCATGAACTTAAGCATATGTGATACTTGATTTTAGATGTTTACATGTTATGTATATAAGTGTGTATGATGGCCAAATTTTGAATGTGGAATGCTTGAGGTAATTGCTATGAGAATGGTGTATAATTGTTTAATATATGATGGTTGGGTGATAGTTTAAGGCGATGTCTTGAATGGCATCCAAATGGTACTTATAGGTATGGTTTGATATGAAAACATGATGTTATAAGATGTCAAATTATGGTATTCTAGATCATGAATGTGGCTTGGAATTTGAATGGCTATATGTCATATACATATATGTGTTTGTTGGAAATATCTCAAGTGGTGAAAGAAGCATTTGTTTAACAAGAGTGGCATTATTATGCTTGAATACTTGGCGAACGTATTTAGGTCTTATTAGGTATATGTGATTACTTGAATTTGTGAACTATCCCTGTATTTGACCTGTAAGATAATTATATGCGAATTCTATATAAATAGTTATGAGGAAAACTATGACAATGTGCAAGCTGTGTTTATATGCGAGTTGTGTTTATATGTGAACTATGTCAATATGTGGACCGTGTAAATATTTGTGTAACACCTCTAACCCGTGTCCATCACCGGAGTAGGGTTACGAGGTATTACGGATCAAAACACTTAATATAACATACATAACCCAAACATTTATGTATTCATATACAAATACCATTCAGTACAATCATATTGTCCCTTATAAGGGCCATGCGAGGCCTTAAACATGCTTTAGAAGTGATTCAGGACTAAATTGATAACATATGAAAAATTTGAAAACTTAGAAAAATTTCAAAATTTCAAGTATCACACGCCTGTGTGAACAGACTGTATGCCTCACACGACTCCATACACGCCCGTGTCTCAGATCGTGTGAAAACAATGCATACATACTGACTTGCATCACACGGCTGAGGACACACCTGTGTCTTAGATCGTGTGAAAATTAGAGAGTATACTGGCTTGGGTCACATGACCAACCACAAGCCCATGTGCCCTTCGGAATGGCCACAAACGACCATGTACCAGGCCGTCTCAAAACTGTAGGGTATACTGACTTATGCAACACGGCCAAGTCACACGCCCGTGTGCCATTTAGGGGGTATACTGACTTGTGCAACATGGCCAGTCACACGCCCGTACGTGAGACTGTGTGGAGCATCCTGACTTCAATTCCAAATCAACACCAGGGGACACACGGCTGTGTGACATGGTCATGTGTCACACACGGCTGAGACACATGCCCGTGCCCCTACCCGTGTGGACAAAAATAGGCTATTTGTAAAGCTATTTTGCCACCCTATTATCATATGCATACACAATCATAATGGTAAAAATTTTACAACCCAATTAGCAGCCATTCCATAACAATTCATACACATATAATACCATTTCTTCCTACCATTCAAAAGCTTAACTAATATCTTACATCTTCCATTCATATACCTTTCAAATAACAAAACATCATTTGCATAATTTCCATCAACATTTGATAAAACATACCAAAACATACTATCAAGTTTAGCCAAATCACATGGCTTAACCTTACACAAAATGTACTAAAACCATGATCTCAAGTAACCATATTTATCAACTTTAAAACTAGCCTATACATGCCATATTTACAATTATCCACAAGTTCAAAAGTACCAATCGGCAATTGGATAGTGTGATGTATAACTCTGACTTGTCCGAAACAAGCGAGCTAACGAACCTCTATAAAACATAGAAAAGGAAACAGAGTAAGCTTTATAGCTTAGTAAGCCCATATAATTTAGAATTAAACTTACCATTTATACCAAATCAATACAAATAATTAAGGTAAACTCCATACAGTTTCCAAATGCCTAACACAAACATTCTTCCATAGGTTAGTCATATTAATACATGAAATCATCCATTATCATAATTCAATACTCAATATATATGGTATTCAACATTTCATTCAGTAACAGTATTCATCCGTATAAACAGAATTTATGCCCGTTGAACCTATTAGAACTTCAAAGGATACTCGGGTGATATACATCAGTAATCCTTCATTCCTTATCATTTACCGCTCTTTTGAGCTATGAATAGTAAGCTCCTCCTGAGCTGATGGACAGTAAGCTCTATTAAGCTGAAATGGTAAGCTCTGACGAGCTGAAAACTGAAACACCCCACACCCAGCCCACGAGCCTGAACCGGATCTGGTATGTTCCTTAAGTAAACCGGTTTTCAAATTCTTGGTTACTTAGAGAAAAAATTGTAAATTTTAGAAAACATTGTTTTGGGTTGGGCTTAAATTGGAACCCATTTAATAAATTTTGAAAACCCAACTTAAATAAGGTGACAAAGTAATTTTAGGGTTTATTATTTTGAAAGAAATAAATTTACTTAACTTTAATCAAAAATAAATTGTATCATAATCAAGTAAAAATAAACAAAAATAAAGAAAATCCAACTGGGCCTTATGGCCTTATTACATCATTCAAACCCAAAATAAAATTTAAAGTACTAAAATTATATAAAGTCCAAATTTATAAATAAATTCTTCAAGTGATGCATGGCCACCTTTAGCTCCTGCCGGCAGGTCCATTATTGCTCATCATCGAAAAATAATTCCCCAACGGGTGAGTCCTGAGACTCAATGTGTACACTGATACTAATCTTCAACAAATCAGGCATATAAGTCATATCAATTTCATGTTCATACAAAATAAAGGATGATGCAACCCAAACCCAAGCCTATTTGTCCATCCGCTACACACCACCCGTACCAACCTGTACACCGTGGGGACTACTAAGTCGACCCTCCATCCGCTACACACCATCGAAGGCAGTCGCTGCAGTCGACGTGCTCATCGCCCACTTACGTTGTGTCTTTAGACACTATATTCAGATAATGGAACCGAAGTTACCATATTCAATTAATGGGACCGTAGCCACCATATTTCGTTGGTGAGACCGAAGTCAACACCTTCGTTGGTGAGACCGTAGTCATCACCTTCACTTTCTCCCTTCACGTATATCCCAAATGCCCCAATTATT
Source organism: Gossypium bickii (assembly GCA_025503065.1). Taxonomy (NCBI): domain Eukaryota; kingdom Viridiplantae; phylum Streptophyta; class Magnoliopsida; order Malvales; family Malvaceae; genus Gossypium; species Gossypium bickii. The sequence goes on from CP106718.1 coordinate 27,990,069, forward strand.
ACATATCATTCATGTCATACTTAAATTCACATTCATGTCACTTTTCAGAATATAACACATTCATAATCCTATCAAAAGTAGGAATACGTACCTGGGTACTTTTTGCCACATTTGTGGTACTTAGCCACATTCTCATTCTTATACACATTCATATATTAAAAGAATTATTGCCAATATATATATTGAAAGTTAGTGTGAGTACACACCTGATTTGCTTAATAGGTTCCTTGAAATCCCGAAGAACGATCTACCGATTTAGATCTCAAATCCTACATAAGTTAATCACTTTAAAAGACCATTCGGCCACTTTTCCAAATACAACTAGGATTTGTATTACTTACCTTAAAATTTCCAAATCTGAAAAGGATTCCTTGCCTTGTATGTCTGTCGAAATCCCTATAGTTATATGTTAATTTTAATCTCACATATATTCCATAACTTTTGACCAAATATGTGTATATCTTACCTTAGATTCTTGAATCCCGGATGATCTCTCCCTTGTAGTCGATAGCACTAGAAATCCCGAAATACTCCTTATAGTTTGGCCACAATAATAATAACATTAATCCCTATTTTTTGGCTTACTTGAAGAGAATAAATCAATAACCACAAGATTCTTACCTTAAGTGTTGAATTCGATGGATCTATCTCGACACCATTTTGAGAGATTCGGCTTTAAGTGAGAATTTCACTAGGTTGGATTTTGGTTTGAAAAGGAAGAAGAAGAAGAAAAGAAAAAGAAAGATGAGGCTAGAGAATTCGGCTAGACAAAAGAAAAGAGAAAAGAGCCCTAAAAATTTCGGCAGAGATGAGGAGGAAGCAAAAATTGATGAGTAGCCCTCCTGTCCTCCTTTTATAGCCAAAAATATCAGCCTAGAAGAGTCCCTTACTTGGCCACCACTCCTCTTTCATCATCTATTTTATTTAAAATAAACTAGAGAAAAATCCTTATTATCTCTTCCAAATAATCCAAATTAAAAAAATCCCTTATTTATCACCTTTTTAATCGAATATTTATGAAAATAAAACACCTCCTTTCTAGAAGGCTTGTGCCATCCACCTCAGTCTTCTGGAAGCAAAAATAAAACCTCCTTTATTTGCTTCCTAAGTGACTCGAACCCAGGCCCATGCCTCCTACACATGGTGCCATTTCCATAGGTCCTAAGTGGCATCTTCAGGCCACATTTCCAAGCCTGTTTGTGTGTCAAAATTCTCCAACTTTTTCTTTTAAGGCCACCTTACCTTAATTTCCTATTTTAAACTTTAAAACTTGACATTTCTAAGTCATTTCTAAGTTTCCTAAAATTTTCGATCGGCTCTGTAAACTTGCCATTTTCTTACATTTCCAAGTTTCCAGAAATGTTCACTTTCCATTTTTGAATCATTTCCTTACATTTCCTAGTTTCCATAAATGTTCACTTTCCTCTTTATTCCTTTACATTTTCAGGACATTTCCCTACATTTCCAAGACAAGACATTTCCTTACATTTCCTTGCATTTCCTTACATTTCCATACATTTCCTCACATTTCCTTACGTTTCCTTACATTTCCATACATTTCCATACATTTCCTTACATTTCCTTACATTTCCTTACATTTCCATACATTTCCATACATTTCCTTACATTTCTTACATTTTCTTACATTTCCCTACATTGCCTTACATTTCCATACATTTCACACATTTCCACACATTTCCATACACTTCCATACATTTCCATACGTTTCCATACATTTCCTTATTTCTAGAATTCACATAACACATTCATAATTCATAAAACATGCCATTTTACCACATGGTTTCTTATGTCATGCTTCACTTGAGTTTCTTTTCAAGCCTCATTTACCTAGCTCCCTTTTTACTTAAAACCAATAATTTTCCAAAGCTTTCTTCTTCCATCCTAAAATTCTAAAACCCTTAATAACTTCCAACACTGCCAAAACCTACTAACTCATGAATTATGCACAAACGCATAACCCCTAATCTAGGATGTTACAAAAACTGTAAGATCTTACGAGCTGATATAGCTGTAAGCTCATACGAGCTGTGGTGAGTCCGCAACAAATGCTGGAGCTCGACCAAAACAGTAACCCTAGTGACATGTCATTCATATCCTATGAATTCATACGGTTCAAACGGGGCTCGATAATAATCAATCTTTATCAATTAAGCATCTGTATTCCAACTATATCAAATACTCAATCATATACATACATTTCAAATAAACACAAATATTTAAAGTTCGATTCTAATTGTACAAACTAACCTCGTATTGCTCGGATAAAAACTATCGGCTATTCATCAATCTTCCCTTTTCCCCGATCTAAACTTGATCTATATATTATCAAATTCAATATATTCAGCATTCAATCTATTCAATTTAGTCCAAAATTCATATTTTGGAAAAATTTACACATTTTCCTCTATACTTTCATATCATTTACAAATTAGTCCTTATCACTAAAATTGTAAATTCATGCAATTTAGTACCAACCCATGCCTAGCCGAATTTACTACATATTACTAGCAGCCCATATTTTCAATTTATTCACACTTTTAACTACCACATTTTACATTTTCACAATTTAATCCCTTTTTGACATTTTTATTAAAAATCACTTTACAAAACTAGTTTAACTATCAATAAACCTTCATAATCTACCATCAATTATCAAATTACTCAAGCATTCAACAATGGAAACATGATAAATCTTTAACAATTTCAAAATTTAGGGTACAAGCTAGCTAGAATACGAAGTAACGATCTCAAAAACGTAGAAATCATTAAAAAACGAGCTAAAACCATACCTTAATCTTGCTTCCAAAGCAACCGAATGAAAACCTAAAGAATAGCTTATTTTCTTTCTCAATTTCGGCAACAAAGATGAAGGATGATGAATAAAATGATTTTGGTTTTATTTAATATAACCTTATTAAACATATTACTAAATTAACCTTATAAAAAAACATTAAAACAAGCATAATAATGTCCATAATTGTCCATTTAAACAACCAATGGTCCAATCAAAACTTAAGGACTTCTAATTTAATAAACCATAACTATTAGGCACATTAAACTAGTAGCATACAAGTTTTACGCTTTACGTGATTTAGTCCTTTTTACCGAATTAAGCATTCAAACAGTAAAATTTCTTTATGAAACTTCACATAATAATTCTTTCATGCTGTAAAATTTAATAAAATAATAAAATAATATTTTGGCCTCGGATTTGTGGTCCCGAAACCACTGTTCTGATTTGACCTAAAAACGGGCTATTACAATTTGAGTTGTGTGAATGTGCGAACTGTCACTGTAATGTATGTGTGAACTGATTCTGTAAGTAGTTAAGCGCTAACTGAGTCTGTAATGTACATGCAAACCGACTTTGTCAAGTGTGTGCGAACTGATTCATTAACGTTGTTATGTGTGAACTGACTTTGTATGGTGTGTATGTGCAAGTTCTTTGTAAAGTATCTAAGTGCGAGCTGGTCTGTAAAGTAGTAATATGCATGTTGTGTAAATCTACGAGCTGTATTGACGTATGAACTATTGCAATACGCGAGCTACGTCAACATTTGTGCTATAGCAAAAGTGCAAGTTGTATTGTTGTATTACATTTTGTGAATGTTGAAGGCCAAATTTATTTATTTTTTTAGAATTACAACTAAAATGAATTTTTTTTTTTTGTAAAAATTGAGGGCTAAATTGTTGGATTTTTTTTATATTTATGATCAAATTGATAGAATACGTAAATATTAGAAAGCTAATTTTGTTACTAGATCAATAGAAAAAGCCCACATCAACCTAGAGTGACTAAAATATTTAATTTCAAAAAAATTAGTGACTAAATAAAAAATAATAGTTCGACGACCAAAATAGAATGAAAGGCATAATTGGATGACCATTTTTATAGTTTGCCCATAAAAAAATAATTTTCAGCATGAATTTAACGTTCTACATCTGCATTTAATAGTTGGGCTAATTTACACATTTTTTGAAATATATAAAGACTAATCTGCTATTTTTCAATAAAGAGGCTAAAATGCAATCTATCCTTAAATATAGGGGCTTTCCTAATACTTTTACCGCAAACTAATCAAATGACTAAATTACCTTCTACATCAAAAAATTTCCATTGCTTACTTGTCCTTCAACTAATGATTCCAAATTTCAAATTTGAGGGACTAACTTTTATATTAGCAAGTAGCGTATAGATATGATTTAATGACGTTAAATAAAATTTTAAAAAAACTTCACATATAATGTAGTTTTAATATAGATAATAAATATTTTTAATTAAATTCGCATCATTGAATTAATTAGAACATTATTGACAAAAAAATTTAATTAGAAACGTAATTACAGATTGATTAAAAATCTGTAAAGATTATATTTATAAAAAAAGTTATATGAAGAAAAATATAAATTTGAAGGTTTTGGTGTATTAAGCTCAAATTTTGCCATGTATGATTTTTTTCCTAGATTTATTATGGGCTTAAATTATTTTTATTTATTCTATAGTTATATTTGTTAAAAATAGTAAGTTTTTTCATAACTCAATTAATGTTAACATCAATTTAATTAAAATTTTATATAAGAAATATATTTTTTCATATAGAAACATGTAAATGATATTAAAGACTAATATAATGTTATCTCCTTTGATTGTTGAGTCATAACATTTTTCGATTTTGTGAAGACATATTTTTTGAGAAGGGAATAAGCGTGCAAATGCTTTACTCTGTTTCGATAGTAATTTTCAATCGCACACTTTTTATTTCTGATTTATTTTGTATTTGTTTTAATTTTCCTGATTGTTTAAATCCTCTTCTCCGAGATAATGCTTATGGGGACATTATGTAAAGTTAATATTTGAGGAATAAAATTCGTTCCTGACTAAAGTATTATTTAAAAAAATATATATGTATTTTTGGCTAACTACTTACATATATAATCTTAGGAAATTGTGATTTTAGCATGTAGGTGTTTGTTTTGGACTTTTTAAAATATTTTTTTGAGTGAAATTAATTTTTATTTTCCTTTTATTTTTGTTAGATTAGTGAGATTTTGAAAATTCTCAACAATTCAACGTAATATTGTAAGCTTTTTTTTACACATCGGATTTATAGTACATTCATGATGTGAGTAAAAAAGATGATGTAATAAATATATTTATTAAAAATTCAAATAAAAATAAATTGATGTTTTGATTGTGATAGTAAAATTACTTGTTTATCATACATGATCTTTTGGGTTCAAATCATTATTATGATAAATTTTTTTATTGGTTTATTATATAAAAAGGTAAAAAACACTCCCATAAAGTAATAACTTAATTTATATATGAGAAGATATTTTAGTAATTTTATAATTGAATTAATGTCTGATTGACTTGTAAAACGAACTCAATAAAATACTTAAAAAAAAAAACTTTTGTACATAAATAAAATCAATATCTTAATAATTTTCTTAAGCTTTTAGTAAAGAGAGTAATTTTTTAAAAAAGAAAATAATAAGAATTTTATTTTATACTAACCTCAACTATATAATATTGAGGTCTTCATAAAAAGAAATGTAATTTGAAAAAAAAGTTTTGGTGAGACATATAACAAATTTTTTTCACTATATTTAAATACAAAATCTTTATTTTACCCAAATTCAAGTTTATTTTTGAAACTCAAGAAGCGAAACATGTTTGAAAAAAAGGATGAACCAAACTTTGAGTGTACTTCAAAATAAATGGCACATAGCATAATTAATGCTCTAATTAGACTAGACTAAAACAAATGGGGCAGCATAATCGGGACATGTCAACTGTCCTTGCTTGCCCATAGTGCTCTATGGGCAATGAAGAAGTTAAGCATGTCTTTCGGCACTTCCATTTTGCTAAATCTGTTTGGACCAAACTTGTGGCTGCAACGGGCTCTTCCCAGATGTACTGAGTGGCAACACTGTAACACCACATCAAAGACTTGGATCAGTCGACCGAAACTGTAACACTCCTTACCCGTATTCAACGCTAGAATAGGGTACGAGGCATTACCGGAATTACAAATTTATTTATCAGACATTTTATTTCATCTAGCATTTATATTTGAAATCAATCAAAATCAAACATATTGTCTCTTAAATATATTTTTATTTTTCTCATTTCATGTCTTACTTGAATTTATAACTCATTTCATCATACTTAATTACCTTACATTAACATATTAAAGATAATCACATATTTACATATCGTAAAAAAAAAAAAAATATCAATTCACTTGTCGTTTCTTTATAAACATAAAACAGTTAATTCATCATACTAATATTTCACGTACCATCAACTTATATTTCCTTATATCATATAATTAAGTTACACGAACTTTACAGTTAAATTGCGAAATATCAAAATTCAAGGGCATTTTGGAAATTTTCTATTTTCATTGATTTTTCAGTCGATCTTAATCTAAATTAATAATTTCATTCAATTTTGCAATTTTAAATAATAAAATAATCCATTTCATGTAAATTGGTTATTTCCACATTTTTACAAAATTAATCACAAAGTTTTACTTTTATTCAATTTAGTCCCTGAACCTAAAACATTACAAATTAGACATTCTAGCTAAATATTCATACATACTTTCCTCCTCCTCCTCCTCTCCATTCCACATCCTTAATGTATATAATATGCTATAAGTAACATTACCAATAATTTCATTGAATTTCTCATAAGTATATTCAAAACTGTCCATTTGAGTTATAGTCACTAAATTATTTATTTCCAGAGCTACAGAACTCCAAATGAAGAACCGTTAATTTTTCCTGAAACTAGACTCACATATCTTCTTGCCATAAAATTTTCAGAATTTTTGATTTAGCCAATTAGTACAGTTTATTCTTTAAATTCACCCTTGTTCTGCTGTCTGGCAGTTTCGACCCTTCTTCACTAAAAATTAATTATCTTTTATATAGAATTCATATGATGTTATAGTTTATTTATTATAAAACTAGACTCATTAAGGAATCTAACCATATAAATTATGTTCCCAAATTATTTTTATACAATTTTTATGATTTTTCCAAGTCAGAACAGGGGATCTCGACATTACTCTGAACTAGTCTTACCAAAATCTAAATATCTTAAAATACAGAATTTCTTTTGTTTCTCTGTTTCTTTCATAGGAAAATAGACTCAATAAGCTTTAATTTCATATCTCACTCAACTTCTAATTCCATTTCTACCATTTTGGTGATTTTTCAAAGTTACCCTACTGCTGCTGTCCCAAAACTGTTTTCTTATAACTCATTTTACAATTTAATCCTAATTAAGTTTACTTATTTTCTTAACTTAATTCATACTTTGTCTCTTCTTAAATTCCTTCCATATTCAACTTCACTATCTAATATTCATATTAAAACTTTAATTTCTAATTTCTTCCAAATTAATCCCTCTAACACACTTATAGCATACTTTACAATTGAATCCTCTTATTAATTCTAACTTAAATTTCATTCAATTTAATCCCTAATTCATCTTTTTCTTCAACATCAACTACACTTTAAAACCTAAAAACTCTCAAAATATCAACTTAGTTTCATCAAAATCTTGCTTTAAAGCTTCTAAAACATCAAAATTAAGAGAATAGGACTTGATTGACTTACCAATTTAAACTTCAAGCTTTAAATCCCTAGTTTTTCCTTTTCTTTTCTTTCCTTCTCCCCTGTTTCGTATGCTCTCTGTTTCTTTTGCCTATTCCATTCTCTTTTCTTCTTCTTTTGTTTGTTTGTATATACATATAATAATATAATAATATAATAATATAATAATATAATATATATATACATTTTGACTAAAAAATCTCAGATTTTATTCATACAAACCGCCTCAACATTTTAAAATGGCATAATTGCCATTTTGGTCCTTCATAATTTCTTTTAATCTATAATTTAACTTTTACACCTTTTTCAATTTAGTCCTTTTCATTTAATTACATCTCCAAACGTTAAAATTTCTCAACTAAACTTTAATAATAACTTAATGACACTCCATAAATATTTTTAGAAATACTTATGGCTCACTTTATGAATTCGAGGTCTCAATACCTGCTTTTTTTATTAATTTTTCTAATTAATTATTTTAGTTCACAAAATTCATTAATTTTAAAATATTTCTAAAATCACACTTAACTTATAATTATCGATTAACAAAATTTTCTAACTTTTTCGTCAGATTTAGTAATCTCGAATCACTGTTCCGACACTATTGAAATTGGGCTGTTACAGAAACTCCCTTGGTACCTGGGTTTTAGTTTCTGCCTTTGGGAGATTTGGCTTCAGCGAAATGCCAAAGTCTTTGACAACAATAGGCAAACTGTTGGTCTGGTTGAAGGAGCATTAAACAATGCTGTTGAATTTCAGGCCTTTGTAGGAACAACGAGAATTGTCCCTCTTCCATATATCACCCAAGTCGCATGGAAGTTGCTTAAGAGAGGGTCATTCAAAATTAATTTAGACAGTTCTTCGCGTGGGAACCTGGTAACTTTTGGTGCCGGAGTGGTTATCCGCGATCACCTTGGAAACTAGATCATTATATCTTATCTACATATCCTCATAATGTCCAACGTTGAAGCCGAACTATGGGCACTTAGAGACGGTCTTAGATTAGCTAGGAACCTTAATATTGTACATCTTAAAATTGAAGTTGATACTACTCTTATTATTCATTTCATATCTAGTATTAACACTACTAATCTATTGTACCACCGTTAATTGATAATTGCAACAGGCTCCTCCTTACTTTGACTTCTAGGAGCATGAAACATATTTTCTAGGAAGGGAATAGATGCGTGGATGCTCTAGCTTGTCTTGGAAGTTCCCTTTGTGTTTCCTCTTTTGCCTTTTAATGTAAGCTTTGTGTTAGAGGCGGATGCTAGAGTGGATCTGTAACACTCCTAACTCGGTTTAGAAATTTTGGCTAAGTCGAAGGCGTTATATTTAATCATCGAAGTGATCCTGTAAAGCCATTCTTTTGCTTGTGTTGATTTATAGAAAAATCCCTCTTTTGTTTTTAGAAAAAAAAAACATCCATTTCATTAAACCAACTTTACCTAGTAATTTGATTACAATATTGTTAATATGAAGTTTGAAAAATGGTTTAAGGTTTTTAAGAAAAGACTTACCAAGACTTTGAGTATTTTGTAAAGGAGCAGAAATATTAATTAAGAATAGAAGTTTTCTAAACCATATAACATGCATTTATCAAGTAATAATTAATTGACATGATTTAAAATAAAAGTGAGAAGATACTTAATAATTGCAAATCCAAAAATAAACGATTAAGGAAAACTTTAATGAAACTTTTAAAAGCAAAATAAGCTGCTTAATCTGATGTTCTTTCGATGCCATTTTGAGTCCTAGTTTTCTGTACTACTTGCGAGGAAAAGAAAGGGGGAATAAGCTTACAACGAATTAGTGTGAGATTAACTTAGACCATTACATTTAATAATTCAAACAGTAAAGTATTTAGTTCATAGCATAATAGCATATTAAGCAAAATGTAAGGAACATATAGTAAATCAATGCATATATAGGATATATTTATGATGCAATGCACATGCAAATTTCCCACCTGTCCATCCTAACCGCCCTCGAGAATTGCTTGACACACCAAAAACACATATCAATAACTGATCATCTCAGATTTGTTTTTTCGGTGAGGATGGTCATTCACTTGTCATCTGTGACGATGACTTTTACTACAATAACTTACCATCCCGGTTGCCCAGTTTTGATGGCTTTTTACTACATTAACTATCATCCCGGTCGACCCAGTTTTGATGGCTATTTAAATTACCTCCCAACTTATCCGGTTTTGATGACAATGTCACCTACTTTGTGTATATTGACTTTCAATGTGGACTTAAATTGCCACAGTCTCCTACGGAAATCATTCGTCTTTCGTACTTGATTTTATGTATTTATGCACATATACTCATCATATCATACTCATTATCAATGTTTGATACTATGCTTAACAAGCACACTTATTATCATATACTAACTGTCGTAACCATTTTTTTGTAAAACACGGGTCGACTTTATATTTTGAAAACGAAAACGAAAAAACAGGAGTCGCCACCAATCCTTTTTGATGAGGTGTGATCAGGTCATCTCGTAATTCAATCATTTTAATAAAATTTAAATTTACTAAAATGACGATTTTTGGTGTACGAAATACAGAAAACGGGTTCAGGAGTCAGTTACGCACGAGGAAGGATTAACACCCTCGATACGCCCAAAATCGATACCTGGTTGATTAATTAATGTCTTTACGTCGAAAGTCGAAAACTCGAAAAGAAATTAAACAACGATCCTTCTTTATTTTTTTTAAAAAAACTTGAATAAATTAAACTGGATGCTGAGACCCGCTTATTTCGAAGGAATAAAATATCACACCCAGTGAGTTAGGATACGACATTTCGAATCCTCGAAACTAAGCTTGTCTTTTGACATTTAAAACTCGTTCGTTTAAATTTAAGAAGGATATTCGGTTATTTGGGTCAAATGAAAAATCGGAACCCAATAAGTTAGGGCTTAATTTCTCAAAATTCCAAATACAAAATATTGCCTTTGTTTTTAGGAATCCTTATCTCGAGATAACAAAATGTTACATCCATTGAGTTAGGACACGACAATTTTGAATTCTCAAGAATAAGTTTTTATTTAACTTTTATGTTTTGATTTTAAAAAGAAAATAATAGGTTCTTTAGACTCGATGGGAAAAATAGAAACCCAGTAAGTTAGGGTACGATTTCTTTCGAACCTTATAACGCGAAGTATTTGCTTATTTCGAAAATCAGATAAAATATAATGCGATCGTAATAAAATGGAAAATGAATTATAGTGCGATATGCATAATAGAATAAAGGTGAGGACAATAATATAAATAATAATAAAGGCAAGAATAAAATGCAATAAGATAAAGGCCAAGACAAACAATCCACATGAAATAATAGGTAAAAAATAAATAACAAATAAATAAACAAACAAATAAGATAAAAGAAAACAATAACAAAAATAAAAACTAATAGCAAATCAACAAATAGATACATACTATGTACAACAGTTGAAAGATAATAAAATAATAGTAATAATAACATTAATTCAATAATAATAAGGAAAGCAATAGTAATAATATATATAATAATAGTAATAATAATATTAAAAATAATAATAATAATAGTGAAAATAATAGTAGTAATATTAAAATGAATAATAACAATAGTAAAAAATAGCAATAGTAATACTAAAATTAATAATAATAATAATAGTAAAATAACAGTAGTAATACTAAAATTAATTAATAGCAATAATAATAGTAATAGTAATAGTAATAACAATAATAATAATAGTAATAATAAATAGTAATAATAATAAACAAATAATAATAGTAAAAGAATAAAAATAAAAATAAATGAATAATAGGAACAATGATAATAATAATAAATAGTAAAAAAATAGAAATATTAAATAATAATAATAGTATTAATAGTTCTATTAATAAAAATAAATGATAATAATAATAAGATAAATAATAATGATAATAAAAGCGATAATAGAAATGAAAATAATAATACTAGTAGTTATAATAGTAATAATAATAGTAGTGGAATAAAATAATAATAATACATATAATAATAATTATAGTACTAATAATAATAGTAATAATAGTAATAATGATAATAATGATAATAGAAATATTAAAATTAATAATAATAACACTATAATTACAAAAATAAACAAAGAAGGACTAAGTTGAAACCAGAATAAAATTAAAGGGCTAAAATCGCAATAAATCATAAGATAAAATCGAATAAGGACTAAAAAATCATGCGCTTCAAGAAGGAAGGATCATCGGGGAAATTAACCCCTTTCCCAAAACGGCGCCGTTTACGGTGTTTGCCCGTTAAAAGGCTCAAGGATTAAATTCAAATGAAAATGAAACTTAATGGCAAAATTAAAAAAATAAATAAAAAATAGGTGTAACGTCCCGAATTTTTGGGCCTAGTAGAATTGGGCCTATTGGGCCTTTGGCAGGGGAGTGTTTAAAATTTTTGAGAACAAGAGAACGACACTAATGCAAGTTGGACCTATTAGGTGAGTGATTTTGGGCGGTTTGGGGGCTTGCATGAAGTCTCGGGTTCAAACCTGGGCTTTAGGAAATATTTTTGTTTTAGGCCTTCCATGACACAAAAGGAGTTGTGGTCTAGTGGCAAATGGCACCACATGAGAGACAAGAAAGTGACGCCATAGAGGAAGCAATGGGTCCAAGGTTTAAGTCTTGGCGCTTGCAATTCATTTTGATTTCTTTTTAAATGAACTTAGACTTTGGCCCATAGGCTTATACTTAGTTGCACATGTTTTAAGTCACAAAAGGAGCTTGTGTTGTGGTGGCATGTAGCGTCTGGAGCATAGGAGAGGGCAAGGGTTTGAATCCCATTGCAAGCAAAAAGGGATATTTATTTTGCTAAGTTGGGGCGACAGGTGGTTGTGATGGAATTAAATTCTGCTAAAAGAGGGATCCCACATCAGGAAGCTAGCATGAGAGTAGACGAGAAGTTGGCTTTAAATAGAGCGATCTATGAGGAGAGTAAGCACATACCTTGGTTGGCGCTTAGGCACAGGAGTGCTCGGAGCGCGGATTAACTTCAGATTCCTATCAGGTGTGTATCTCGCACTACTCTAGCTGTAGAGCGGCAAATGCTGAAATGCTGGTCACACGGTGATGGTAGCCACACGAGCGTGCGAGTGCACGTGTGGGAGCTTCAACGCGATAGTTGAGGCCATTATGAGTGTTCTTGTGGGTTTAGGCTATTTGGACAACGATGGGCCGAAAGGGGCCATGTGGGGCCAAAGGGCCCGCAGGCTCATATGAATAAATTGTATGATTGTGTAGTAAATATTGAATTGGTCTATGTGAATCTCATATTTGTGGCTAGATTTGGGCTAAATGGGCCACACGAGCGTATGGGCCCATTTGGGCCGAGAATGGGCCTTAGGCCTATTTGCATCGTTATCTCTGTTTAGAATACCTTGGTTTACAATATTACTGAAATACCCTTGGTTTACACAATTATTGAAATACCATTGGTTTACAAAATTACTGAAATACCCTCGACTTGTAAAATTACTGAAGTACGCTCGGTTTGTGAAATTATCGAAATACCCCTAATTTGTGAAATTACCGCAAGACCCTTGATTTGTGAAATTACCGAAATACCCCTGATTTGCAAAATTATCGAAATACCCTTGGTTTGTAAAATTACCGAAATACCTCTAGTTTGTGAAATTACCAAAATACCCTCGATTTGTAAAATTACTGAAATACCCCCGATTTGCAAAATTACTAAAATATCTCGATTTGCAAATTTACTAAAATACCCCTGTAGAGTAAAATTACTAAATTACCCCTGTAGGGTTGGATCATCGAAATACCCTCAATGGGTAAAGTTACTGAAATACCCTCGATGGGTAAAATTACCGAGATGCCTTAAAATGGTGAAATGATCGTTTTACCCCTAACCGTCTAAATGATTGTTATACCCTTAGTGGTAGTTTAAATGATGTTTATGTGATATTTGTATAACAGTAAATGATTGTGATACACTGCAAACATAACATGTCGCATTGGGTTGGGTTTTGCTGATTTGAAGGAAGTATCGTTACAATGGCATCGCCACGTATTCTGATTTAAGTGGCTCTGCCACGTATATCGTTATTAGCAGCTTGGCTGCATTATTGGATAGTTGGTTGGGTGGGTCGACTTGGTCCCCACATGTATAGATGGTTGGTACGGGTGGAGAGTTGGCTGGACAGGGGTGGGTTGCATGTCTGTTTGCACTGATACGATATAGGGTTCAGGCCCAGACCGTTATGGAATCGGGCTTAGGCCCAGACTAATACCGTATAGGCTCGGGCCCAGACTGGGACCGTAATAGGGGATTACACGCTGAGTTTTCGTAAACTCACCCCGTTTTTAACTGTGCAGGTAATCCTCAGCCTTAGACGGTTTAGAGCTGCGTGGGACTCAGAGAAGACCACGCACTGCTTATGCTTTCCGTTTTGTTTATTTACTTTTAAATATTTTGATTTGGGTTGTAATAAGGCCTCTCTATTTTTGACTTATTATTTGTGATATTTATTTATGATGTTTTCTAACTGCTAACAGTGGAATACGATTTCCAAAATGATAACTGTCTTCAAAACACCACGTTTTCGCAACGGTTTCAAAATGCTTCTGCAACCCAATTTTTTAATATCATGTTTCAATAAATCATTTATTTTAATTAAGCTTCCGCAATTGAAAAAGATTTTACTAAGTGATTAATAACATTTTGAAAATGGGATAGTTTTTATATAGACCACGTTTTGAAAATAAATGAACTAAAACGAAAATACGGTTTTCGAGAAACACTTCAATATGACACGCCAAATTCGGGCCTAACTTCTAGGCCCGGTTTGGGATGTTACAATAGGGCCATATTAAAAACAACTTCAAAAGCAGAAGGACTAAAGCATAAATATCCCCTACCAGTGAAAACACGCGGATCCCTTTAGATCAGGTCAGTTCGCGCGCAGGTAGCCATGAAACGATGCCGTTTTGGGGTTTAAAGACCCAAGTCAAAACGACATCGTTTTAGCCCTCTATTTAAGCCAGATTTTCAACAAAAAAATCATTTTAAGACTTGTTTCAAAAAAAAAAAACTTCCAAAAGTTTTCAAAAAATCTCTCTCCCTCTTTGGTCTGGCCATGCTCCGGCTCATGATTCCGGCGGGTTTTCAATGGGCCACCGCCGTTGCCGTTACTGGCACCACCATATACGGCAGCCGAAAAGTCAAAAGGTAAAAAATTTTATTTTTATTTGCTATATATATATACGTAAATATGTATGTATATTTGAAGTGCGAAAATGAAGAAAAAAAGAAAATAAAACAAATGAAAAAAATAAAAGAATCAATATCTTACGAATGATATTTTTCGAATCTGTTTGTATTCGAAGTTTTTCTTTTTTTTTTTTTCAAAATCCTTCCCGTTTTACATTTTTTGTTATGGCTATATAGCCGAATACATGTACATTTTTGCTCCTATCTTTTTTTCTGCTTCTGCTGTTCTTTTTCTGCTTTGCTATTTACAGGTGGCAGTGAAGGTGATGGGACAAGGCGCTTGTCTCGGGCGTCGTGCGCACTGAGGCCGGCACATGGAGGTTGCAACGCCTAGGTCATTAGGGTTTGTTGGTGGCTGAAAATGTTTTAAGGTTGTGGGCTAACGGGCTAGGGTTAATTTGGGCTTTGTTTGTTGTAAATGGACTGTTTTTAAAAATTTAGACTTTATGTTTTATTTATTTTTGTTTCTGATTAGTAGTGGGCCCGGGCTAAATTGGGCATGTACACTAACATTTAATGGCATGTATTCATGCATTTATTCACATCTATTTCACATACACATATAATTTGTACGAGTTAAAAACAATGTCACATACTCAGTATCTACATGTGAATTAACATGCGTAGTTTATCTTAACACATATATACAAGTTCGCATCTAGGGGTCCGCATGTATAGGGTTCGCATATTATCATATAAAAAGGGTTTGCATGCTATATATAGTTTGCATAAATAATCATGTAGGGTTCGTGAAGATATAAATTAGGAGTTCACACAATACATGGCTCGGATACTTACTCATGCTGAGGTTTGCATATTAATCATTTAGGTTTTGTATGTAATATTCAATTTAGGTCTATGTAACACCCCGAATTGGGGTTAGAAGAATTAAGGTTTGTTGGTTGGGTCAATGGTTCAGATGGACCTTTAAGTTAGTCTCTGCGTTATAGGAACATAATGAACCTGCTGGTTCAGTGGCTAGGTGTGTGGTAGCTTACCTTAGGTCATTTGTTTGAATCTTCATATTAGTTTAGAGGAGGTTAATCTTGGTTCCGTACTAATAGGATTTTTTTTAAATTCTTATTTTATTTTATTTTATTTTTTGAAAAAAAATATACTCTTAAAATTCTGTTCAGGTCTTCCGTTCACGGAAACCTCTCTTTTCACATTCTTTCCAATTGGTGTTTTGGGGATTCTTTTGGCTACGATATTCTTCTTTAGTTCTTGCCATTATTTTATTTTCTTCTTGATTCTTTTTGTTTTCTTTGGGTTATACTATTCATTTGCTACAAAAGTTTTAATAGTTTTAAGTCATCCCTTTTGGTTCAAAGAATTCTTGTCGATTTTCGCTTCTCAAGATTTCGTTTGTGCACTTGTTTTTGTAAATCATGATCTTAAGGGGTAAGTACTGTTGTTTCGGTTTTAATCAATTGTCTTTGAAATCCTCTACTCTGTTATGAATGGGAACTTTCTTAGTCTTTGTGTACTTGTGTAAATTGAATTTTTAGATTGGTATAGTAGGAGTGATTCGGTCGTTCGTGAGTGCTTGGGAATCACTTCTAAGGTTTGTTTCTTAATCATATGTAATTTAGGGGTCGATTTGGTGTCGAATTTCATGATTTGCAACAGATTTTGGTGTGGTTTTGCATCACACGGGCATGTGTCGCACATGAGCGGTCCACATAGCCGTGTGACCTCTATTGGGAAAACTTGTCAATTGCGCGACGGCGTGTGTCCTCGACCACACGATCGTGTGCCTCACCATCCTGCTTGGTGTACCTTCTTTGCTTCTAGATTGTGAATTTTGTCACATGGGGTCCAAGAGTTACACGATTTGCCCATACAACCGTGTATCTCTGTTACATGGGCGTGTCTCTCAGACATACGGTCATGTACCCTGTCATGGTCTGAACATTCCCACACGACCCTATGGTCCTATTTTTGCAATTTTTACTCTTTATTTGTTAAATGATTCGTTTAGTCCTTGGTTGATTTCTTGCATGTTTAAGCCTCTTAGGGACGTAAATATTGATTGTCGGTTGACTGTGATAAGTGTATTTATGTTGGGCATGTCTATGCGTTTTTATGTACATGTATGATATGGTACTTGAATAAGTGGTTAATTTGATTTGTTATAATAATTTTGTGATGGAAGATTGTCTGGAAGTGTAATCGGGACTTATATATGTCCAATTTTGCATGTCCATAAGAATGTAAGTATGTCAAATTTTGTACATTCAAGTGTATATTAATATTTGCATTTGCATTTACAGTTGGGATATGGTTATGAAGAGAAGAAAGTTTAATTTGGTAGTTTAACTGCATAATTATAATATGGTGATAAAACTACAATAATATTAGCAGCTTGACTGCATAATAACTCAAGTGGTGAATGACCACATTAAGGTGTGTTCGGTTGGATGTGTCCACCATAACCCAAATATTGGTGTGTAAAGGTTGGGAAGGGTCTAGTATATCCTTATTAGTGTGTGATGGATGATGAAGTTGGTCTGTAGCGGTTGGATGGGTGGGGTCTTGGGCCATGTTACATATGAAAAAAATTTGCATATCTGTTATCGTATAAGTATTTTGGTGCTCTACTTTGATGTGATATCTTATTACGATTTGATCTTGATTATTGTATGTTTTAGCAACTTCATATGTATATGTTTTGTATATCTGCTGAGTAATATAGTGATATGATAATTCAATCTGAGGTGATCTCTATGTGTGATTTGACTTTGATACTTGCATGTATGATCAACTGTTTGACTCTGCTTAATTACTGTTGTTTTGAACTCAACTGAGCTTCTGTAACTCTTTCTCTTAGTTTTCCTTTTTAGGTAACCCTCGTGGTTAGGATTTGGACTTGGCGAATCGGAGGTCTCAGAACTTCTCATCTTGGTTTGATTTAGTAAAGTTTTCATAAGTTTAAATAAATTATTTTCAACCAGACTGTCATTAAGTTATATAAACTGTGGTATGGGTTTTCTTGATTTCGAACTCATACAGTTTTGGATTTTTAGTTTTGAATTAAAAACTATAATTTCATGCATGGGTTTTAGCCAACCAATTTTCTTCCTTAATAATTGGCCAAGTTTTTAAGAGTTGTTCTTATGAACTTCAGTTAATAGAAAAATATCAAAGTTTTTCCGTTGTAATACTGATTTTTGAAATTTTGATTAATGATTAGCTAAATTTAAAGTTTTTTGCAAACTAAACAAGGAAACATCAATTTGGTTTAATTTAATTTTAACGACAATTAAACCACTATTTGCTAAATGTAAGATAAGTTATAATTGAATTTTGTTAAACATGAAAAGAAAATAATTTTCAAAAATAAATTTAGAAATTTTGAACAGTGTTTTGTTTAGGGTCATTACAGTGGCTAATGTGACCTCCAGAATCCGGTCGAAACTTCTAAGCCGAGTTTTGGGGTGTTACAGTCCACATGTATAATTGGTTTAGGTTCACATGATTGTCCTAAGGGCTCGGACACTAATTCCTACTTAGTTTTGCATATGGGCTAGCTATAGGGGGTTCGCATATAGGGTTTCGCGTACAAGGGCTCGCCTATAAGGTTTCACATGCAAGGAGGTTTTGCAAATGTAGGGGTTTGCACATTCGCATATAGGGCCGCACTTAGGGGTTCACACATGTAAGGTTCACACGTAGAGGCTTGCACATAGGGGATCACACATTGGGGTTCACATACAGGCTCATCCATAGGGCTCGTACGCCTGGGTTTGCACAAAAAGGGTCGCACACCTAAGGTTCGCACTTTATTACTAGGGTTCACATAAATATATTAAGAGTTCGCCTAATGAATCCTATATGTTTTTGCACATGGGTTCATAATTAGGGTTTGCATACAAGGGTTCACACACTGAGGGCTCGTTCAAAGGGGTTCACACTTAAGGTGCTCGCACTAAGGGGCTCGCTCACAAAGGGGTTCGCACTCTATGTGGTCACACAGTAAACTCACGTACATATGGGTTCACACTTAAGGGGTCGCATGTAGGCTCGCACACAAGTGCTCGCACTTAGAGTTCTCATACAGTAAATTTCACGTGAGCGTTTGGATAAATATATTTAATGGATCTCCTAGTCATCTACTAAGAGTTTACATTCAATTTTCTAAAGGTTCATGTGACAGTCCGATTTAGACCCTAATCGTAATGGTGGTTTCGAGACCACGAATCTGAGTCAGAAAAATATTTTAAAATTATTTTTAGTGTTTATAATGTGTGAATTTGTGTGTATTAAATTTTTGTTTTAAAATTTTATCGTTTGCATATCTGATTAAATAAAAAGGGCTTAATCGCGTAGATTAAAAATTAGGTAGTTTAATGTATAAAGGGCCAAAATGCCATTGGCTTTTAAAATAGAAGTCTTTATATTGCAATTAGCCATTAATTTGTTAGGTGGACGGTAAAAGGTTTATATTATAATGTTTTGATATAAATTTATTAAGGTTACTTTAATAAACTAATATTATAAATAATTATAATATAACATATATCATAATAATAAAAAAAGCCATGCATTCATTCTTTGAAATGATCGAATGTTGTAAGAAAGAAAAGAAACAAAAGGTTTAAGGGTTCGGCATTTTAGAAGCTTGATTAAGGTATGTTTATGTTTCGATTTTTGATAATTTTTACGTTTTTAAGATCGTTGCTTCGAATACTATCCGACCCATGCTATAATTTTTGATTTTGATGCATATTTTGAGTTATTCCATTGATGAATATTTGTGTTTTGTGATGTTTGATGATGAAATATTTAAGATACGTTTTAGATTAACATGTTTTGTATTGGAGTTTTTGATGATTTTGAGTAATTAGGACTAAATTGCAAAAATAATAAATTGAGGGGCTAAAATGCAAAACAAATGAAATATATGGACTTGTATGGTAATGGGTAAGATTCGTCCAAACATGAATGTTTTGAAATTTTGTATATTTTCTGTTTTGTGCAACAGGGCCGAAATTGTAAAAATTGTAAATGTTAGGGGTAAAATGGTAATTTGCCCATTTATGTGGTTTTGGACTAAATTGTATGAAAATATCTTTGAATGAGCTTAGTTTGAATATGTTTAGATCAAGAACCAAAGAAATCAGACTTGGATCGGGAAAAACAAAAATAGTCGAATAGCCGATTTACATCGTTCGTCGATATCCGAGGTAAGTCTTTAAGCAATTAAACATCGTTAATTTTGAATGTAACTTAGTAATATGCTGATTTGGAATTTGTGGAATTATTTTTGAGTTAGCCGAATGTGAATAAGCATAGAAATAATGTGTTTGAGTTTAATTCGATTGAGCTATAATGTTTGAAAGTCCGTATAAACTATATGGAATATCTGAAATGTTTGATGTATTAAAATTTTTATGAGTCAGCTCTATAATAATGATATTCGGGCTTTGAGCCTAGCAAGCCTTGTGTTGGTGAATTAAATCGGGCTTTATACCTAGCAGGCTTATTGCCGGTGTATAAAAATCAGACTTTAAGTCTAGCAGGCCTTGTGCATGTGTATGATACAGGCTTATGCCTAGCAGGCTTTATGTCGGTGATTACATTTAAGTTCATGCCTAAAAGATTTCATGCTGATGTGGTATTTGAATATGTTAAAAAGCTAAATGGCCAGGTATGGATTAACTTGTTACCTACTTAAAATAAGGTAAGTAAGTAACTTGGTTATTTGTTACAAATCATGTGTGATGTAAAGGAAGTATATATATATGATTATGGTATGTGTATTCAGTCTTATGATCGAATGATATGAATATTGTGGATTTGGTCTTTTAATATGTGTATACAAGACCATGTATATTCGGCCATATGGATAGTTTGTGTATGAGATGTTATTTTACGATTTTTGGGCTTGAGTATATGATTGTATATACACTTGGTTATATGTTTACATCTTGATTTTGAAGGTTGGATGATAATTAAATGTTTTGATAATATGAGCATTTGGTCAATGAGGAATTGTTCTATGAAATTATACGTTATATATGTATGGAATTAAAAGTTTGAAATTAAATGTGATTACAAATGTACAAGTTGAATTATTTGATTTAAATAATTTAGTATTGAGATGATATTATGCATTAATTATTTAATTTGCTTAAGGCTTACTAAGCTAAGTTAGCTTACTTTATGTGTGTTTTTGTTTACTCTGTTTTATAGATTTTGGATTCAAGTTACAAGCTCGGGGATCATCAGCAAAGTCTTTCACACTATCGACTGTCTTCGATATTTAAATAATTAAACTCGAACTATGGCATGTATAGGCTGGAATATGTGTTGAGTCAATGGAATTTTGGTTTGTATATTTTGAGCCATGCGAAAATGGCTTAATCTCCATGTTAATTTCTGTTATGCTTTGGTTATGGTTTGAGCTCATTTTTGCTTATAATGCTATATATATTTTGCATGAATGGTCTGTAACAGTCCGGTTTATACCCTAGTTGGAATAGTGGTTTCGGGACCACAAATCCGAGTTGAAATAATATTTTAATATTATTTTCTATGCCTATGATATGTGAATAACTGTGTGTGAAAATTCAGTGAATGAATTTGTCCGTCTGTGTGCTTAATTGACAAAAGGACTAAATCGCATAAAGTTTAAAAGTGGCTTTCTAATTATTTAGTGCTTTATTGATGTGGCTTTTGAATTTGAGGGATTTATGTAGTATTTTAACCACTATTATTGTAGTGGATGATATTAAATGTAGATATATACATATTATATATGTGTATAAGTTTATAATATATGTTATATTATATATATTTTATAAAGAAAACAAAAACAAGCCATATTTATTTATTCTTCCACCGAATACACAAAAGAAAAGAAAAGGGAAAGAAGCTTGGTATTCGGCCTTTGTAAGCTCTAATTAAGGTATGATTTGGTTTCAATTTTTGATAATTTCTACGTTTTTGTAATCGTTGCTTTGTCTACTATCAAACCCATGTTTCAATTTTATGTATTGGTGATGTTTGTGAGTTATGCTATTGATGATATGTTGAGTTTTGTGATGTTTTATGGTGTTAAATGATAGATATGTAATTGATGAACATACTTTGTTCTTGAATTTAGCTAAATAGGGCTAAATTGAGAAAATATTATTTTGAAGGACTAATTTGTGAATTTGATGAAAAATGTGGGTTTGTATGTGATATATATGTATTCGGCCAAGCATGTATATGTGTGGATTTTGTGAATTTGATGTTTTGTGAAAAATGGACTAGGTTGATAAATTGTGCAAATATGAGGGTTAATTTGTAAATAGCCCTAAATGTGTGTCCTTGGATTGAATTGAAGGAATTAGTGAATAAAAGGGTTAATTCTGAATATGTTTAGATCAAGAACCGAGGAAAACGGACTTAGATCGCGAGAAAGTGAAAATAACCGAGTAGCCGTTTTCATTTCCGACATATTAAACCCGAGGTAAGTCACTATGCAAATAAATGTATATGTATAGAATTGTGAATGTTCATATGATTAATGATGATAATAAATGCTTATGAGAGGTTATGCATTTGAATTCTGAGATAAGTTTGATAGAGTGATTAAGTCCGAGAAGCCCCGTATGAACCTAGGAATAGGTAGGATTGACTAAGTCATGACATTGACATCTGTTCTGTTGTTATCATGTAAGACCACGTCCGGGACGTTGGCGTTGATTTGAGATTCGTGTAAGACCTTGTCCGGGACAGTGGCATCGATATCTGATTATGTGTAAGACCACGTCTGGGACGTTGGCATCAATATGAGCTTTACGTATAAGACCACGTCTGGGACGTTGGCATCATTATGATCTTTACGTGTGAGACCATGTCTGGGACATTGGCATCATTTTGATTCATGTAAGACCCTGTCCGGGACAGTGGCATCGATATCTGAGTACATGTAAGACCTCGTCTGGGACGATGGCATTGTACTACTATTCTGAGCTTCTGAGTATCCTACTGGATTCCTTATGGTTCAACGGGCAAGTCTGAAATACGAATGACAAATCCGAGCTTTGATAGATTAAGAAAATGAATGTCCGATTTAGGTACGTGGATTATACACCAAGTGTGTATATAAGGTAAGTGACTATGCATTTTACTATGATGGATTAGAAATATGTTACATGAAAGCACACATGAAGAACTATGTGTATATGATTCTTGAATTGATAAATGTGACAATTTGGCCAAGAATATGAATCAAAGTATAAATGTGAGAAATTTGCCTTGTAGAAGAAATATGCCAATGTGGTTATATGTTTACATGCTCTACATATCAAGTTTGTTTGTATATTAACTTACTAAGCTTTCGGAAAGCTTACACTGTGTGTGTTTTCTCTGTTCTATAGGTCGTCAAAGCTACTGAAGGTTCGAGACCGTCACGGATCCTCATCACACTACTAAACTTATTTTGGTACACTTTGAAATGTATAAAGATAGATATGGCATGTATAGGCTAGTATTTTGGTATAAGTTGTTATGTGATCTTAGCCATGTGATTTGGCTATTTATGAGTTGAGACTTTGCTTAAAATGAATGTGATATATGATGCATAGCTTGGTATGGTTGAAGCATGTAAAATGGCCAAGTTTTGAGTGAGAAAATGAATGAATTATACTTATAATGATATGAGTTTTAGTCTTTGGAATTGGTATTGAATTCATGGTTTGAATGATTATTACGGTATGTTTTTTATGGTTATAAGTGCATGAGATATTTTGTTAAATATGACTTGTAGGTATTGTAGCAGTCCGAACTTGATCCTAATCGGAACAGTGGTTTCGGGACCACGAATCCGAGTCTGAAAAATGTTTAAATATTATTTTTTGTGTTAATTATATGTGAATTAATATTTGTAAAAGTTTCGTAGAAAAATTTGATTATTTGCATGCTTAATTAGATAAAAGGGCTTAATCGCATAATTTATAAATTTGACAGTTTAATGTGCAAGGGCTAAATTGATGTTGTCTTTTTAAAAGGAAGTATTAAAGTGGAAATTTAGCCATTTCAAGATGTAGTGGACGGCATATGACATGAATGCCTATTGGTTAAAGTGTTTTAATCATTTTAAGTAATGGATAATTTAGTAAAATAATAAGGCATTATTATATACATTATAACATAAAAAAATAAAAACATGTTCATCTTCTAAAGTGAAAGCTGAAACTAAGAAAAGAAAAAGAGTTAGGGAAGCTTTGATTTTTGACAACAAATTAGCTTGAATAAGTATGTATAGTTTTCGATTTTTGATAATTTTTACGTTTTTGAGATCGTTGCTTAGAAATATTCAAGACCCATGCTTTAATTTTTGAGTTTGATGAATATTTTGAGTTGAGCTATTGATGATAGTTGATTTTTTATGTTGTTTAAGGATGAATTATGAAATATATGTGCTGGATTAATATGTTTTGTCTTTGGATTTTGGATGAATTTGAGTAATTTGGACTAAATTGCAAAAATAAATTTTTGAGGGACTAAAATGTGAAATAAATGAAATGCATGGACTTGTATGGAGACTAGGAACATTCAGCCCTTAAGGTGTGTGGTCAAATTTTGTGTATTTTGTGTTTTGTGCAAATAGGACTACATGGTAAAAGTATGAAATATTAGGGGCAAAATGGTAATTTGCCCATTTAGGTGTTTTTGGATTAAATTGAATAGAAATGTGTTTTGAATGTGCTTAATTTGAACATGTTTAGATCAAGAATAAAAGAAAAAGGACTTGGATAGAGGAAAAACGAAAATTATCGAATAGCCAATTTTTGCTGTCCGACGATATCCGAGGTAAGTCTCTAAGCAAATATATGTCGTAAATTATTTACGTAATTTAATAAATGCTGAAACTTGAAACCATTGTGACTATATATATGAATTTGCCGAATTTGGCTAGTAAAATATGTGATTTGGTTGAATTATTTGAATGTTAGAAGTATTTGAATATTTGTACGATGAGATTTCAATGAGAAAGAAGTTTGATATATGAAATGATTCATGTGAGGTATCTTTAAGTATTACTATTCGGGCTTTGAGCCCAGCAAGCCTTGGGCTGGTGAATTTATATGGCTTTATGCCTAGCAGGCTTATTGCCGGTGAATAGATATCAGACCTTGGGTCTAGCAGGCTTAATGCCGGTGTGAAATTCAGGCTTATGCCTAGCAGGTTTTATATCGGTGATTAAAATATCAACTTGTGGCTTATGAGAGTACATCGTGATGTGTTTATGGGGCAAGTAAGTTGATAATACGAGTTATTTATTATTCGGCCATACAGGTAAGTGCCTATGAGTTATTTAATTGAGTTTCTATATTCGATCAATTAGGTAAGTATATATATGTGAATTTTGTTGGGCAAAAATGTGACTAATGACTATATATGTATATTCGGCCTTTTGGTTATGTGGTCATATTGTTATTACATTAATATTGAATACTTGGATATATGAAATGTTGAATGGATAAGTGTATATATATTCTTGAATGTGGCCTTATTGAATGGTATGCATATGAAATGAGTAGATGGTTGAAAGTTGATACTTTCCAATTGAACTTTGTGTCGAAATGGTAATTTATTTGTTAAAGGCAAGATAGTGGTGAATGTTAAGTTAAATGAAGTATTAGAGTTCGGCAATGATAGACCATATGTGTTTTGTTAAAGATTAATTTATATTGAGTAATTGACCTAAAATGCTTGAGTGTTCAATTGAATTACTTTTAATTACTTAAGGCTTACTAAGCTAGCTAGCTTACTCTGTGTGTTTTTCACTCTGTTTTATAATTTCGATCAAGCTACGAGCTCAGGGGATCGTCATTGAAGTCATCCACACTATCGACTTATTTTGGTACTTTTAAAGCTTGAAATTTGAGATTAAGGCATGTATAGGCTAAACTATGTTTTGAATCAATGAATTTTGTCATTGTATATAAAGCCATGCGAAAATGGCTAATTTGTGGTACTTGGTCTTAAATGTATTCGGCCATGATGCTTGCTCTTATAAAAGTATATTTGATGGTGAAAGTATGCTTGTGTTGGTGGTATGATTGATCATAATGTTATTCATGAGATGTATTTGGATTAGTAATTAGATCATTTTAGAATTATGTCATATAGTATATTATATGTGATGGATAATCATATGGCTTGGTTTAAATGTTAATGATTTAATGTCTAAATGATTGGGTTCGTAATATGCACATGTTTTGCTTGAACTTCGAATATAAAATGTTGATATTAGTTCATGATAAGTGTATATATATATATATGATTTAGCATGAGGTTTTAGTTTATGACTTATACTTACTACCCATGGGAAGTTGACATTTGTGAACTTGCATATGTTTGAGTTATGGATTGATGAAGGCTACTAATGAAGTGAATGATTGAAATGTGAATAAAGTAGAAATCATTTATATGGCTGCATATTCGGTTATGGTTACAATCGTGCATGTGTATTAAGATCATTATATGCGTTTGGAAATGAGAGAGAGATGTTTGGTATTTTAGTTCGGTTATGTTCTTACAAATGAATTGAAGTATACTTTTGTTTGGATGGGTTTATTTGGTCTATTTGAATTCGGTAGAACAAGGTATCATGCGACTTTACATATGTATGTTTAAATGTTATGATTATTATCTAGTTTTAGGAATTAATTATGAACATATGTATAATCGGTTGAGGTGGCCTAAATGACCAAATGAATAGTATCCTTGTTACTTATTGCAAATTGTAAATTCGTGAATTTTTGCTAAAGGGAATTAAGATATGCATGTTATTGATTAAATATGTTTTAAAAACAAAACTATTCAGAATGAGTTCGGTTGTGATTATGTGAGTTGTATATGTTGTGGTGACTTGTGCTATGTTCAGTGGTGCCTTGTAACCCTAGTCCGGCGACGGATACGAGTTAAGGGTGTTACAGGTATGACCCTTATGGGTGGCAACTTGGCCTTGTAAATGGCCTATAATGTCACACGGTTGTGGTATACGGGCCTGCCTAAAGACCGTGGGCAATTAGTAGGATGTAGCTTAGTAGTACACAGCCTCGACATGGGCGTGTCAGTTGGTCGTGGTGTGCAAGTTAGTAGCTAGCTAAGAGCACAAGGCCATGGCACACGGGCTTGCTTGGTGGTCGTGGTGGGGAAGTTAGTATATGGCCTAGTAGCACACGGCCATGGCACACGGACGTGCCTAGTGACCGTGTTGATATAGTCAGTATATAGACACGGAAGGACACACCGGGGTGTCTAGAAGCCGTGGAGGGCACACGGTCTCCTCCCACAGGCGTGTCTCCCCTGTATTTTAAAAAAAAAAAGTTTAAATTTTTCCATGAGATTCTGTATGTGTTTCACTTTAGTCCCAACTCGGTTTATAGGTACGTTTAGGGTCTTGATGACTCATCTAAGGGACACTATGATTGTTAATGATGAATGTAATGTATGAAATGTTATGTAAGTTTCTGATCTGTCCAGTAATGCTCCTAACCCTAGTCCGGCGTCGGTTAGGGGTTAGGGGTGTTACATGGTCTATGTGATAAATGCTATATGTATGGAAATGGCTAGATCATGTGGTATGCCATGATTGATTATATTTGTGTTATGTGATTATATTTTGAGGTTGGTTGTTGATTTCGGATGTGGTATAAAGGAATCGGTTATGCTATATATATATGTATGTGTTCGGTCTTGGATTGAGCCTATATAATTAAATATATGATGTTTGCGAAAATGCTATGAGTTTCGGCCATATGTATAAATATGTGAGCTTATAATACGGTTGATAGGTATCTGTGCATGGTATTATAAATCCGTTTGATATTTGATTAAGTTATAATCATTAATGTGATCTAAATTTTGAATTGCAATGATTGTATGATTTACATTTGTAATTAGTTGTTAAATATTTATGATATGCATGAGATATACTTAATATCAAGAATTAGTAAATTCGGCAAATGAGATTAAAATAGATTATTGTGCGTAATGTGATAATTGTTTGTTGATTTGTTATTGACATGTGGTTAATTGAATTGACAAAAATGCTTAATGAGTCATTAATTATGGAATGGCCATTTAGGTTATAAATACAAGTATTTAAGTTGAATAAATGTTACATTGCAAGAAAAGTGATATTAGCATGTTTATATTTGGCTTAGATATTTTATAATGGTAGACGAATGTTTGCCTTCAAATGTGATATGAGTGATTTATTTGAATAAATGAAAGTTGAATCTTTTCCGGTAATGCTTCGTAACCCATTCCGATGATGGATACGGGTTAGAGGTGTTACAGTTCACATATATAATCTTTATGTATTTTAACCCTAATTTCTCAATGATTCAACAATATTAGTCATACATAATAATTTTAAATTAGATCACTCCTGATTTGAGGCACAAAAACCTTTGTTTGGAAGAGAATGTTGAAGATCCACTTGAGGGAGAGGGATGGTTTTGAAACTTTGACTTCTTATGCTTTGAAAATTGATTTGGAAAGGAAGGAGTTTGAGGGTGTTTTTCTTGAAAACTTGCTATGTAAAAATTCTAGGGTTTGATCCAAATTGGCTATTTATAACACTTGCTTTCCCTAACGGAAATATGTTTTAAAAATTCATTTAGAATTAGGGTTATTTTAAATCAAAGACTAAATTAAAAAATAGTTTTTGAGCTAGGTTAGTTTGAAAATTTAGCATTTTTATGGGGTAAAAAATAAGAAAATAAAATAATTAGCTAAATGCATACAAGTGGCTTTAAATTTGGGACCTAAAGGTAAGTTAAGGCTTTACTACTAAATCAACAAACTCATTATTATTAATTTTTTATAAAAAATAATTTTTAAAGCATTTTAAATTTTTTACCTATGCTTTAAGAAAAAAAAATCTACATTTTATTCCTATTTTTTTTAGCCTTATGTTTTTGGGGTGTGACAGGATCATTTACTCTTAAAGTATTCAATTTTTTTTTTAGTTTGGTTATTAAAAAAAATTTGCATAACGGTTTAAGACTTAAATTTTTTTTTTGTTACATTGGTGTCATTAAAAAAAAAAAAGAAGAGACCAACTACCTCCTCCAGCTAATTGTGGAGGGGAGGTTAACACCTAAACTTGAACTCTAAACCTTATGATGTCAACACAAAACTTTAATCACTTACCCTTTTGAATTATTAGTGAAAACACCTAATAATAATACATATATGATAAAATCATTATAAAAATCGTAAAAAAAATTATAAGAATTATATAAAATGTAAAAAATTTATAATTAATCAAACTCTTCAATTTATAATTTATAAAATGTAAAAACTCTTCAATTTATAATTATAAGCCATTACCATCTGCCTATCATCTCCTCCCCAATGCCCGCTAGCTCCATCCTTACTATCTCAAATCGTAACTTTGTTTTCTTAATCTTATGTACTCTAAAGAATTTACAACCTTACTAGTTTACTGGATTCTCTATTTTTTTTTTTTTGACTAAATCCTTACGATCACCACTCCAAGTAGAGCTTTCCATAACCATCTCTTCCTTGGAGCAATCGAGGAAGAAGATGAACAAGAGAAGAAAATGAAACAAAATTGAGATGAATCTTCCTCGGGAAGTCACTTCTCAGCTATATATATAGTCTTTCGCACACAGTTTTCAACTGTATAGAAACCATCCATTGGTAATCATTTTGTCTTCGACTAACAAACCAATTGGTTTTAATCCAACCGAACCAGAATTAGATCTCTACCATCTCCAATTCAATCACTAAGTTTTCCGGATTTGTCAGTAGAGGCCGCTAACTTATGACTTCTTTCAATTTAACCCCTTAGTTACTCCTTAATTTTCATACTTAAAGGAAACCATGTGCGACAGTTTTTTTATATATTTTTTTATAAAATAATAAAAGCCCACAAATATTAATATTTAAACGTAAGATATAATTATTTTCAGACCTTTAACTTTACTATTGCAACAAAAATTTCATTTGAATTACATAATCGTTTTCACTTATATTATGGGTATATCATAATTTAGTAAATTAATTTCAAATAACTTCTAATAAAATTAAATTCAAAATTGACATTAAGTTCAAACTCAAAATAACATTTAACACTTTTCTCTACTAGAATGATTACCACTCTTAAAACTATATCTGAATTTGAGCTCTTAAAACTATATTTGAATTTGTCATTCTCACTAAATGATTGATACTTCATACATGTATTTAAAATATGAATAATTTTTTGATACATTGTTAAATGTTAATAAAAAAATTTATATTTTATGGGCAGAGTTTAAAGGGTAACATTTCTTTTTAGGATGTAATAAAAAAAATTAAGAAAACAAAATATATGACAATATTTGAACCTTACTTGTGGAGTAAAAAATTTCTACTAACAATATATCAAATATTAACCATAAATATAGTGCCATAAATTATTAATTGTGTTAGAGATTGTTTAAGAGTAGGTCCCTAAACTTATGAAAATAAAGCACATTTCGTGGTTAACAGTTTACTTCTTTAAACGGTAAATAGATTAATTATTACTGTCGATAGTGAATACCCGATTTTAAAAAGATTGGAAGAAAATAAAATTTAGATAAAATATAATAAATGTTGATTTTATATTAAACAAATGTAATGTTTATTTTAACAACTAATAAATATGTCACGATAGATTTAAATACAATTAGTAAGATTAGTATTTTTATTTAAAGAAGTCCAATAAAAAGGTATTCCACAGCACATCTCTTTGTTGTTATGGTAGTATCACAATTTTAATTAGCATAAACGAATACCTGATTTTATCTGCAAAATCTTAAATCTTTATGAACAATCAGAAAATCTCAAATCCTTATTAAAAGACATAAATAATGTATGACACCAAAGCAATCTAAGATGCTGTTTGCATAAGAATCTCTTTAATTGGAACCAACTACTGCTTTAATTATGATTGTGATGATCTAATAAAAACAAATCCCATAATAATAAAATTAATAAGGCATAATATCAAATTTAACCTTTAACCTTTACATTTTTTGTCAATTTGGTCCTTATTCTTTTTTTTAGCTAAATTTGACCATCAACCTTTTGAAAGAGTCAAATCATTTTTTTAACTGAAATATTGACTAAAATATTAATCTTTTAACAATGTTGGTGTGACAATCCGCATGACAATCTATGTGTACTTTCATGTTGACATGGTACTATTTGTCTTATATATTATGTCCATAATTAATTTTAAAAAATTAAAATTCAAAAAATAAAAGCATGAAGTACATGTGGATTGTCATTCGAGTTGCCATGTTTAAAAATTTAACATTTTAGTTAGTATTCCAATTTAAAAAAAATAACAATTTAACTCTTTTTAAAAGGCGAATGATAGACTTTTTTTAAAAGGCTGAGGGTCAAATTTAGCTTAAAAAATAATGGCCAAATTGACAAAAAAAATATAAACGTTGAGAGCTAAATTTTAACATTATAAGAATTAATAAATATAATGTTCCAATCTTTTTAAAATAATATATATTGAAATTTTAACACATACTTACTATACGTTATATTTCAAATGACAACAAAATATATCAAATATTTTTCATTCAAATATTGTCATATATTTAGATTTTAAGCAATACTCGACTATTAATTTTAAAAGTTATTTTTCTCATGTTGATTGAGTTTTAATTCGATTGGTATGAATATTGTTATCAATGTAAGAAGATGTGATTTCAAGTGTGTCGAAATACATAATTTTGATAGATATAATAAAAATTAAGCCCTTAATATTTACATATTTTATCAAATTAACCATGATTCAAAAAAATTATTTAAAAATATATATAAATTTTGTATATAACAAAATAGCTTTCTAAAATAAAAAAACCTTTAACCTCAAATATACAGATAAAATGAGTAAACTTAAAGACTATTAAATAAAGTAAAATTGATGAAAAACATGTGATCTAATTAAAATTAATATAAAATAAATTACTTAACATGAAAATTGAAATAAATCCCACAAATCTCATCTAATTATCTCATGTAATTTAAAAAAAAAAAAACCTACTATGGCAAAATTGTTTCATAGTTTCATTATTGGTTTCAAAAGGTGGGCCCAGATTAATTTGTCAATTTGTCATGGTCGGTCCATCAATAAAAAAAGTTAAACAATTATAGTAATAAATTACTAATAATAGTAATATTACTAAAGTATGTAGGTAATTCATAATATGTCAAAAAATAAAAAAAGGGTAATTTATGAATTAATTTAATCATTTTGCATGTGGATGTGACCACATCCCATGTGGCAATTGTCTTATTGGTTGGAAATTGCTGTTGTGCGTTGGCAGGCGTGCACTTCACCCAAATATAACCCTTTTTTTTTTTTTTTAGAGACAATTCAAAATTATCGTTTGTGATATTTGTTCATATTCAATATTTATAATAAAAATTTTCACCAAAAAAATATATTTATCATAAAAATACTACATTAAATTTAGTAATCAATAAAAATATTGTTATTATATATATTTAAAAGGATAAAACTGGAAAGCTATATTTAGGTGCGCTTTAATGAAACTTGTCCCTTTTCTCTTGGAAATTAGCAAAGGTACAATTCCGTACGGAGACCGTAACACCTCACCCCACTTCATTATGTTTTTTTCATAAAATAAAGGTCGTAGATGCTAAAAAGATTGAAAAGGATATTGAGCTACATAATTACAAAGTAATCAAATTTTGGCTTTTTGCTAATACTACATGATTAATTATTTTATCATGTACCATAAAATAATTAAAATATTTTATCATGGGATATTACTTATATAAATTCTAATAATTTAAAATACTATAAAAATACTATTGAATTTTAATTCGATTGGCATAAGTATTATTGTCAATATAGGAAGATGTGGGTTTGAATGTGTTGAAGTATATTGTCCTCTTAATTATTAATTGGAGAGGGACTAATAATAATTCTAAGTTTTATGTTAAAAAGAGCAGATCTGATCAGAACTATAATGAAATTGTTAAAAAAATTATAAAAATATATTTTAGAATTGATATAAAGTGTAATTTAATATTTTATTAAATTTACTCTGTTAAAAAGATTTAATTTGGTTTTGATATAAAAGTAAAAATAAATTTTTATTCTAAGTAAGAAACAATTTAAAACAATAAGATATTGTTGAAATTATTATAAAATAGCATAAAGTAAAAATAAAAATAATTATTTTGGACTTGCAAATTATTATATAATAGTAATTACAAAAATAGCATAAAGTAATTACAAAATGATAAGAATGTACAATTATAAAGTGAAATTTTCACATTAGACAATAGAATAATAGAGAAAAGTGAATAATGGTAAGTTTAAAATAAATTTAGTATAATATGTATAGTCAACTAAATAAATGTGTGATAATATAATATCATAATTTTACCTTATCATTGATTAAAATGATATTTCACCTCTCTGTGGCATTGTCATTTGAGTATGACTTGAATTTTCCTCTTTGAAAAATTAATACTTTAATCTCCATCATTTTTTAGACACTTCAAATGTACCAATGCTAATAATCTCCATTTTTTTGTGATATTATTTGAATGCTATTTATTTGAAAATGCTTAAATTTCGAATGTTATTTATAATAGTAAATCTTAATTTTCGTTCGTATTTAATTGTAACACTAATTAAATAATAATTAATTTAAAATAATATACATTAATAATTAATTAATATGCTTAACTCTGTAGTTTAAACTAATAAAAATTATTATTGATACGATTTTATCTATTATTCATATTTAATTAATATACTTATCCTTAATACGTAGACTTCATCTTAATTATATAGTTGAATAAAAACTCTATTATTTAAAAAATAAAAAATAGTTTTATATAATGTCAATTTACTAATCTAATGAATAATAAAGAGTATTCTCATTGGTCCAAAAGTTTCTCCAAACTCGTACTTTTATGTATTACTAGTTTCTATTAGCACATGCATTGCATGTGATTTTACATGTTTAATTTTTAATTAGTTTTTAAGTAATGTATTTTTTATTTTTGTAATTAAATTTTAATTTGTTTTCGATTTTTATATATAATTAAAAATATATTTGCTTATTTAACAATTCAAATATAATAAAAAAAAATTTCAAATACCATATTAAAAGATTGATATTTTGTGGATCAATAATTCTTTAATGATATTAAAAATTCAAATAATAATTAAAATTATTGGTTCTTTGTAACCTTCTCAGCCCAGCGTAGACGTTAGGCCTAAGTTTGGAAGATTACATTGACCACGAAACAGCCTAATAGCAATCGGAGTTTATAAAACAATCAATTTAAAATATTTATTTTACTTTAGAAGAAAACTTTATTATTATTATTTTTAAAAAGGTACAATATATTTCTAAAACTAGTTGTTTTTAATGATATTTTTGCAACAGGTGATTTTCAATTTATTATATGTTTTTCAAATCTCATTTTCATAACTATACAACAAAATAAGTGGTATTTACCGTAAGTTTAATGAAAACCAGATTTTAATGCATGAATAATTAGTAATTCATATTTCAATAGTCTAAATCAAATTAAAATGTCATGCATGTTGAACAATCCCAAAACCTAAGTCCCATGTCACGGTTGTAAAAATAAAATGATATAGTCTTAGAATAACTGAAATTTTAAACAATAATCTAAAATACATTTCTATAAAAACAATCTGAGCCGAGCCTTCTAATTCGCCGATCTCACTTCCTAACCTGGTGGGTTATTTGACTGAGCTATGAAGCTCAGTGTGAGTTCAGTCACAAGAACTCATCTACCATATCACTCAGGGTTGTGGATGAATTGCCACTGATTTGCAAATAAGCTGCCACTTTTTGTGGATACACAATGTAATTGTAAATAAAAGTTGCCACAGGGTTTGTAAAAATTGTGGGTAAACCACCAGTATTTTTAGATAAAAATATTTGTGGACAAGTTACCATTTGGTTCGAGATCGAACCATATCAATTACTGCCACTTGTTGTGGATGCAAGACATATTTGTAAATTAAACAAACTGCCACTAGGTTTGTGGACAAGCCGCCACTGGTTTGTAGATTACTAAATTGCCATACTTTCTCCATATTCTGTCCCATGCAATGCAATATGGCATACTTTATAACATAATAACGCAAAAATCTGTAGGCATGTTTAACACTTACTTCGTTCAATACTAGAAATAACATGTTTATCATGTATTCAGTAGAGTGATAACAATATTAGCACTCACAATTTATCAATAATAGTTTAACAGTAGGCATGATTAATATTACATGTTTACTCATATCACCGTAATGATTCAACAAATCAATATCAATAAACACATTATAACAGTAACAATTCAGGAATATAAATAGTAGATTTTCATATAAACACTAATTCAAGGATCAATTATGTAACAGCCCAGTTTAGACCCTAGTCGAAACAGTGGTTTCGGGACCACAAATCTGAGGTCGAAAAAATATTTCAATATTATTTTTGGTGTTTATAATATGTGATTGAGCATGTGTGAAAGTTCTGTGTGAAAATTTTATCGATTGTGTGTTTAAATTTGCAAAAAGGATTTAATCGCATAAAATGTAAAAGCTGTGTGCTGATTGTTAAAGTGTTTATTTGTCATGGCTTTCTAAATGAGAAGTCCTTAAGTTGTTATTAAACCATTACATAAGTGAGTGGATGGTAATGTACATAAATGGTCATATATTACATGAATTTTAAATGTTTTCACTAATGGTAATTTGTAAATAATGACAATATTTTGTTCATCATTTTAATGGCTCTTGCCGAATGTTAAAGGAGAAAAACACCATTGTTGAGCAAGCTAGGTTTCGGCTATTATCTAAGCTCAATCAAGGTATGTTTTGAGCTAGGTTTTTGATGATTTCTACGTTTTTGTGATTGTTGCTTTGTGTTTTATCAAGCCCATGCTTTAATTTTAGAATTTAATGGTGATTTTGAGATATGCCATTGATGAATGCTTGAGCTTTATGATAGTTGATGATGAAATATAAAAGATAGGTGAAAGATTAACATATTTTGTCTTTGAATTTTTAGTGAAATTGAGTAATTTGGGCTAAATTGTGGAAATAAGAAATTTGAGGACTAAAATGTGAAATAAATGAAATGTGTGGACTTGTATGGACAAAAGGAGAATTCAGCTAGACATGGGTGAAATGAAATTATGTGTATTTGATGATTTTATGAAATAGGGACTAAAGTGTCGAAATGTGAAAATATGAGGGCTATTTTGTAAAATGCCCTAAATATGTGTGTTTGGACTAAATTGAATGATTTGGTGATTGAATGAGTTAAATTTGAATATGTATAGACCAAGAAAGGAGAGATTCAGATAGAAATCGGGGCAAAGACAAAGTGCTCGATGAACCGATTGTTTTGTTATTTCGACATCCGCGGTAAGTTTGGATATAATACGTGTTCTTAAATTATGTTTAAATGCTATGAAATGAATAGTTATGTGATTATTGGATTAGTAATGCTATGTGTGGAATTGAGTTAGGTGGCACTAAGTGTGCATATTTGGAAATGAGACAGAGATGATTAGCACTGTGTGTGCAAAATAAAGGAAGCTTCGGCTTTTTGATTGGCACTGTGTGTGCGATATTGAATTAAGTTCGGTTTTATATTGAGGCACTAAGTGTGCGATGTTGTTTAAGCTTCAGCTATGAATTAGGCACTAAGTGTGCGATTGAGTTGAAAAGATAACGAACAGTGAATGAAATATGGTATCGAGCATTGAATAGCAAGAACGTTTGTTAACTAAGTGTTGGAGAAGGTATGCTTCGAACCTATGAGGTTGATGATATTGTTTAAGGTAGAATAGATGGATGAATGAGTATATAGTTGAGGATGACATTGTGTTTAGTTGTGAATCTATCTAAGTGATGGTTTATTTATGTGTTGATAATGCATTATTGAGTAATATGTATTATATTACGAACTTACTAAGCTCTTAAGCTTACTATGTAAAGTTTTCTCTGTTTTACAGTGTCGGTAAAACTAGCTCGGATTTGGGGATAATCAGTGACTTAATCACACTATCGGCTATCTATTTTGGTACTTTTGAAGGATGTATATATTTGGTATATGGCATGTATAGGCTAGAAGTTATGGTATGTTTTGAAATATTTTGGACCTTGCCATGTGATATGGCTTAAAAGTTAAATGATGTTGGTTCTTATATGAAGGCTATGACAATACTGAATGTGGTACGATATAATGAGAATAGAAATGGTATATTTCATGCTTGAATTGGTTAATGTGAATGATGGTTTAAATCTGAGCTTGTGATGTGGATTAAATGATGTTTGGTTAACATGATTTTGAATGTGTGGTTGATAATTTAGATTGACTTGTTAAGATGAATTTTTATAGAAAGATAAATGATGAAGTTAAGTGATTAAATTGAGTATATATTGGTATGTTTTGGCTGCCAAATGAGGTATAAATGCATGTGAATTGAGGCTTGTAGGTGAACCTAAGTGTGGGTGGCAAGTTTGGCATTGAAAATGGCCTATAATTGCCCACACGATTGAGCACATGGGCGTGTGGCTCGACCATGTCCTTCGAGGTTGTGTTTCAAAACAAGTCAGACTCGACCACAAGCTGGACACAAGGGGCGTGTGACTGGCCGTGTGGTGCAAGTCAGTGTCGATCATGGGTGAGCCACACGGGCGTGTCTCAGGCCGTATGAACAAGTCAGTATGTATGCCCTGTTTTGCCACGGCTTGGACGCACGGGCGTGTCCGAGGTCGTGTGAGGCACATGGCCTACTCATACGGGCATGTGACCTTTGCAGTTTTGAAAAATCTTCAAAAATCTAAAAATTTTCGTATGTGTTCGGTTTAGTCTCGACCCTTTTCTAACACATGTTTAAGGTCTTGTAGACCTCATTAAGGGACTATATGTTTATGTTGTGATATGTTTCAATGATGATTGACTTGATGTTGTAAAATGATATGAAATGTTCGGAAATGATTAGTAATGCCTCTTAACCCTAGTCCGGTGACGGTTACGGGTTAGGGGTGTTACAAATTAAGTGCATGAAAACTTCTAGGAACAATTCAAGGATCAATTAAGGACTAAACTAAACATAACATAAATTTCTAGGAAAAACTCAAAAATTTGTAAAACAGGGGTCATACGGCCGTATAGAAGGCTATAGGCCGTGTGGAAGAGTTACATGGTCGTGTGGCTAGGCCTCATGTAACGCCCCAAATTTCTTAGTTTTTAATTGCTAAATTATCTCAAGTAATTTGATCTGGTTCAATGGTTAAGTGTCTGAAGGTGTGCTTGAGAACTTGAGTTTGATTCCATTTCCTTAGGAATTTCTTTATTAATTTTGTTTCCATACCTAATTTGCTTCATAAGGGTTATCTTTGATTTTGTAAATTGGCTGACAACAATCAGCCTGCTGGTTCAGTGGTAAAGCTTTAACTTACCTATATGTCTCAAGTTCAAATACTGTTGTGTGTAAAAGGAGAATTATTTTTGCTTCTCTTTTCTGTGCCACCCATGATCAGAATTCAACAACTTGATTTGATTTAGTAGGGGTTCATTAATTTTTTTTTAAAAAGTGTGGAGTAATTATCTCCTAGTTTTTCTCTTGTGTCGTTCTGATGTGATCCAGCCCGAGTTAATCGAGTCGTTTCACTTGTTTGCCCGATCGTCTACAAGGAGTAATGGAGTTGTTTGAAAAAGATTAAAAGTTGGCTAATGTTGGGGAAGCTTTCAAAGGACTGTCTTTTAAATTTAATTAAGTTAGGAATGGAGGTTCGGTTAACAAAGGAATCAAGAAAGAAGACTATTTGGGTAGGTTCGTGTAACAACCCTAACCCGTATCTGTCACCGGACTAGGGTTAAAGGCGTTACCGAACAGATCGGAAACATTTACAGAAATGTCATATAATTGAATATTAACATCAACCATAATGTCCCCTTAGTAGGTCATTGGGACTAAACCAGAACACATACAAAATTTCAAGGAATTTAAAACTTTTCTAAGTTTTAGGGGTTACACGCTCATGTGGGCAGGCCATGTGTCTTCCACGGCTGCTAGACACACCACTGTGTCTTCCCCGTGGTCAAAATTGACTTGGCTCCACGGCCATCAAGCACGCCCATGTACTTTGGCCGTGGTCGATCCTGTTGAAAACCACACGGCTACTAGGCACGTCCTTGTGCCAAGGTCGTATACTCTTATGCTAGCTACTGACTTTGTCCCATGGTCACTAGGCACGCCCGTGTGCCACAACCGTGTGGCAAAATAGGCCATTTGCAAGGCCAAAATGCCACCCACATGGGTCTTACCTATAAGCAAAATCATCAAGACATCTCATGCCTATTTGGCAACCAAGAACATACAAAAATAACCACCCAAATTACAAGACTAAAACTCATCTCATCACAAGCATAATTCATTCATTCGCTTAATCAAAAGTTGACCATTTCATACATCAACTAACCATGCCAAAAACATACTTCACATATCACATTCATTTAAGCAAATTCTCAACTCATAAATAGTCAAATCACATGGCTAAGTTCATACAACAAACTTATACCAAATACTAGCCTATACATGCCATATCTAAATATATACATTTCCAAAGTGTACCAAAATGAGTTTAGTAGCGTGATGACGATCCTAGACTGTAACAGCCCGATTACGGCCCTAATCGGAACAGTGGTTTTAGGACCACGAATCCGAGTTAGAAAAATATTTTAATATTTTATTTGATGTCTATGTTATGTGTTTGAGCATATGTTAAAATATCGTAGGCTAATTTGTCTGTTTGGATGTTTAATTTTAGAAAAAGGATTAAATCGCATAAGTGGTAAAAATAGCCAATTATTAAATTGAGTGGCTAAATTGTTTTGTCTTCTTTTGCATGAGTATTAAAGTTGCAAATTTACCTTTTTGAATGATAGTGGACGGCAAAGTATAATTATAATGCCTTATTATATTGTTTTTATATATTAAGTTATATATATATTAATTATAAACTATTATAATAAAAAGATAAAAGAAACCAAAGTTTGCATGTTGTTTTTATTTTCTTTCTTTGACCGAAACTAAAAGAAGGAAGAAAGAACTAAAGTCTTCAAATATTCGGTCATTGCAAGCTTAGATTGAGGTATGTAACTAGCTCTGTTTTTGTTAATTTTTACGTTTTTGAGATCGTTGCTTCGAATACTATCCGACCCATGTTAAAATTTTTGAGATTAATGTATATATGATGTTCGGCCATGGATGGAAGCTTATGCTTTGTGATGTTTGATGAATATATATTAAAGTTATGTTATAGATTAACATGTTTTGTATTGGAAATTTTGATGATTTTGAGTAATTAGGGTTAAATCGTGAAAATTGTAAATTGAAGGGTCAAAATGCAAAATAAATGGTTTGTATGGACTTGTATAAGCCTAGTGAACATTCGGCCCTAGAGGATTTAATTCAAATTATGTGTATTTTGTGTTTTGTGCATTATGGACTAAATTGTAAAAGTTGTAAATGTCAGGGATAAAATGGTAATTTACATAAATAGGTTTTTTTGGATTAAATTGAATGAAAATATATTTGAATGAGTTTAATTTGGAATTATTTAGATCAAGAACATAAAGACACGAGATTGGATCGGGGAAATATGAAGTTGAATGAATAGCCGGGAAACCCTAATCCGACGATTTCCGATGTAAGTTTTAAGCAATTGGAC
The DNA here is from genome assembly GCA_025503065.1 of Gossypium bickii. Classification (NCBI taxonomy): domain Eukaryota; kingdom Viridiplantae; phylum Streptophyta; class Magnoliopsida; order Malvales; family Malvaceae; genus Gossypium; species Gossypium bickii. The sequence continues at coordinate 28,030,791 of CP106718.1, forward strand.
TAAATTGAATTTTATTCTATAATATACGCATATGTTAAATGATTTTTAAGTATGTTAATTTTCTTAGTGCCGAATGTGTTAATGGATTTAGCATGAATTGGCCGAATGTAAGACTTGGCATTTGTATAAGTAAACTTTGATTAATTGAGTTGTTTGATTATGTATGTATGGAATATGAGATGGTTATATGTAAGGATGAATTGAGAGATGGTTGTCTAAAATTGGTGGATATAAGTTTATATGTATAATAAATGTGTCGAATGTGATAGTATGTATCAGAAGAAATGAGTTAATTGTAAATCTTTAATTATATGTGTATATATATGAATAAATATTAGATCATATGTGTATTTCAGAATGAGCAGAAACTGGATTGATGGCACTATGTGTGCGAGTTTATATATCGAGCACTATGTGTGTGAGATTGGTTGTCTGGGCACTATGTGTGCGAGTTTATATACCAAGCATTGTGTGTGCGAGATCGGTTGTCTGGGCACCATGTGTGCGAGTTTATATACTGAGCAATGTGTGTGCGAGATCGGATATTTGGGCTCTATGTGTGCGAGTTGATATACCGAGCACTGTGTGTGCGAAATTAGTCGTATAGCACTATGTGTGGGGAAATAAGTAATGGCACTAAGTGTGCGATACATTACTGGCAAAAGTCCCTTTGTGCACTCATTATCAACGTAGTTGCACTAAATGTATCATATGTTACATATCATGCTCTATGTGTGCGGATTTGCAGACTCTCTAGAGATATAAACTTAATAATAGAGGTGACCAAAGAATGATACTTTGGAAAGTGATGCTTGTCAATTGAATGACTTAGAATTTACGAGGTAAGTTTCTTGTATATGAAATGTTAGAAATGATATATGGTTATGAAACTTTGAAATTGTTGTAAGTAGATAAGTGGTTCATGGGTATTCGGTTTTGTGACATATTGAATTTGGTGATTTTTAAATAAGGATATGTTATATGTGTTTGCGGTTGTGAGTGAGTAATAATCAAATGGGATTGATTTGATTTGTAAAATGAATAGATGTATATTTTTCATTGCTTAAAACTTACTAAGCTATATAAGCTTACTTTGTATTTGGTTGTTTCCATATTGTAGATCTCTTTTAGGTGTTCAACTCGTGCTTGGGGATCATCTTTGAAGTTCATCACACTATCAACGAAATTTTGGTATCTCTTTTGTGCATAAACTTTAAGTCTATGGCATGTATAGGCTAAACCGTTTTGAGTTGACTTAAACGATGATCATATGAATGTAATATTGCCATGCGAAAATGGCTTTATTTTTAGGTTTGAGTTAATCGATCAGGCTTGAGATGTTGCATATGTGTGTGCATATTCAATTACATTATAACCTCATTTTGGCAGGTGTGTTTTCATGAGATTTTGAATGGCATATTATTAAGTAATGGGATGATTTAAAATTTTCAATGCTTGTTTAAAATACTTAGGTATGTACGGTTTTGGGAAAAACAATGTTTGGAAATTTTATACCTTAATGATATGTTTATATACATATATATATGTGAGGTATGTACGGATGCTTGATTAAATTTTTGAGTAATGTATGTAATATATTAATGTAACTAGATGAACATATGTGCAATTATATGTAAGTACCGTATGTCAAGTTTATGAAAATTGAAATATTCGACCATTACTTGATTTGGTTTGGAGTCCAAAATTTTTTATTGGGTCATACGGTATATTCGGTTATGAGAAAAGAATGCTAAGGTGTGCTTAGGATGGTATATATATATATATATGTAGGTGTAATGGTCATTGCCGAATGTGATGAACAAGTATGAGAAAAAGAGTTGGTTTGATATTTATTTTCTTTATGGTGTACTCGAATATGGAATGAGTATATTGGTTGATAGTATATTTGTATGTGGTAATGAAATGAGAAATGTGTATAATCGATAGTGATACATAAGTTCTAAAATGGTGTATGATTAAATGTCTTGCTAATATTAGAAATGTAATAGATGATTAATTATCATATGCTTATTTGAACTTTGATTTTGAATCACCAAATGAATAGTGATTTGCCAGTTGATGTTAATAGTATTATTCATGATATGTATGTTAAAGTTTTGATTTTAGACGGGATATACCTGTTGAATTATAAAGGTACACATTTATCAAAGTATTTGTTTTTATAAAAGTGCATTGGTTCATGTTTGGTCGAGTAATGCCTCGTAACCCTAATCCGGCGACGGATACGGGTTAGGGGTGTTACATAGACGGTACCGAGCCTTCAGTAGCTTTGACGACCTATAAACAGAGAAAACACACACACAGAGTAAGCTTTCCAAAAGCTTAGTAAGTCATAATACAAATAAACTTAACATAAAATGCATATATGCATATGGTACATTGGCACATAACATTTACTTAGCAAGCTATCACATATTTGCTTTGGTTCATATACTTGGCCACAATTACCACATTCATCCATTCAAGAATCATATGTATATACATAACTCTTTCATAATCATTCTTGCGTCTCATTCTTGTTCTCATATTCAATCATACTTTTCTTCAAATCAAAGTCATATAGGTACTTACCTTTTATACACACTTAGTGCACATACCAAACGTACGTGAAACGAATATACAGTCACGTAATTATTCATAGCTCGGATTTGCTCATTGAACCGTTCGGAATCTAATAGGATACTTAGAAACTCAAAATAATCGTACAATGCCAACATCCTAGACGAGGTCTTACATGTAATCAGATATCGATGCCACTGTCCCAGACAGGGTCTTACACGAATCAATACGATGCCGATGTCCCAGACATGGCCTTACACGTAAAGCTCATATCGATGCCAACGTCCCAGACGTGGTTCTACACAAATCAATACGATGCTAATGTCCCAGAAATGGTCTTACACGTAAAGCTTATATCGATGCCAACGTCCCAGACGTGGTCTTACACGAATATCAAATCAACGCCAATGTCCCGGACGTGGTCTTACATGATAAAATAGAATAGATACCTTTGTATTCCTAAGTTCATACAGGATTTCTTAGACTTATCACTATATCGACCTTATCTCGGAATTCATATACATAACATCTCGTAAGCATTCATTATCATCAATAGTCATATGAATTGCTCAATTCAATACAATTACATTTATTTGCAATATGACTTACCTCAGATTCGATTTAACTGAAACGGGAACGGCTACTCGGTTACTTTCGCTTTTCCGCGGTCTAAGTCCGTTTTCCTCGGTTCTTGATCTAAACATATTCAGAAATAACCCTTTTATTCACTAATTCATTCAATTCAATCCAAGGATACACATTTAGGGCTATTTACAAATTAACACTCACATTTGCACAATTTATCAATTTAGTCGATTTTTCTCAAAACATCAAATTCACAAAATCATCACACATCCAAGCTTAGCCGAATGCATATATATATATCATAAAAGCCCATATTTTCAATCAAATTTGCAATTTAATCCCTCAAGTTACTATTTTCTTAATTTAGCCCTAATTAACTAAATTCATCAAAAATTCATGAACAAAGTATGTTCATCTCGCTCAAATCTTTCATTTAACAACTAAACTCATCACAAAGCTCAACATATCATCAATGGCATATCTCACAAACATCATTAATACACAAAATTGAAACGTGGGTTTTGTAGCTCTCAAAGCAACGATTGCAAAAATGTAGAAATTATTAAAAACGAACCACAAACTAACCTTGAATCAAACCAAAACCATGGCCGAACCCTTGCTTGTGTTTTTCTTTTCTTTCTTTTATGAATTCGGAAAAGAGATGATAATAATAAGGCCACTTACACATGTTTTCTTTTTATTATAATAATATAACTTATAAAATAAATATAATATAAATTTAACTTATAAAATAACATATAATATACGTAGAAAGGGGCTATTTGCCTTTTGAGGACTTTACAATAATAAAGCCACATCAATTTGGTCGCTAATCAAAAGAAAAGCCACTTTTAAAATTTATGCGATTTAGTCCTTTTATCAAATTAAGCACACAGACGGACAAATTAACATACAAAACTTTACCACATGCTTAACCACTTATCAAAGACACAGAAAATGATATTAAAATATTATACGAACTCGGATTTGTGGTCCCGAAACCACTATTCTGATTAAGGTATAAACTGGACTGTTACAATTCGGTTTGGCAACAAAGATTAAAGGATAGTAAAGTTCAGAATAGGTGATGGATGTGGATAGCAATCTTAAACGTCAGAAACGATTCAACACTAAAGAGTGTCACCCCGATTTCTATATGGTTTAAGGTGGATTTGCGGGATAAGATGGTTGTTGAACGCCACACCAAAATAGGTGATAAGTTCAAAGAGATCGAATGACACCACTAGCTCGCTAGATAATTCAAGTCGAAACTCGTACGAAAATATATAGGAGATAACTCACTCTTGAACAAATGTTCATTCAAAGTTTTGCGAAAAGTCCATTCAAAATGGCTGATTACACATATTTATAGGATTAGAAAAAACTAGCTGAATAGTCACAAGTATTAATCTTAATATGCTAATTAAAGTTGAAATAAAACTCAAGTCTCTTGACATTCTTGTAACAATTAACTTCCACCCTTGAATTCACTTTAATTCAGCTGAATGAATATCTGAATTGTCCCTTGGCTAGCCGAATAGACACCAGCTCCTTAATGGTGTTTTGAATGCTTGATTTAATCTTTTGAAAGAGCAAAAACAGATGGTAGATGAAAGGGTTGCTGCCGAATTTTAAAGGGTGTTATAATGCTCTTTAGAACTCCTTAAATGATGTATAAAACCCCCTTTGTAACAGCTCATTCTTTTGTAACCAAAAAAAAAAAACTTGAAAAGTCACTTCAATTAAGTTGTAACAGCCTTAAAATGTAACGGTTGTAAGCTGAAGAGACACCTGTAATAAACACATTAAAATGAACTTATTAAACATATTTAAACACTAATTAAACTCAAAAAATTAAACACTTAACTTCAATTAATGAACTAGAAACAAATGCATCAATTAATTCAGCAACTAGTTTAATTAAATGAAGCAAAATTAAATAAACTTAAAATTATGCTTCAATAAATAATCCTAGTAACTAGATTAATTAATAAGCAACTAATTAAATGAAGTTCAATAAAAACTCAATTAAATAAACTAAGATAAGCTAAAAACCAACAACTTATTTATTAAACTTAAGATGAGTTTATTTAAATTCAACTTGCAATAAATTGCAAGTGACGCCTATTGGGTTAATCTATGCATGACGAATAGATTCGGCTTCTTGTTCATCCCAAACTCGATCCACATAGCTTGCCAATGCATCTTTAAATTTGTTAGCTCGTGACCTAGTTATAGGCCTTTGTGGCAGCTTAATGGATTCAGTAGAGACATCTCGGGCTAAGGTCGTATCACTCGAAAGGGTCGAATTGTGAATCTTGGGTTATCCTGGGTGTGATTACATCATGTTCCCTCTCTCCACACATTCTCCATCTTACTTTTTTTATGTTTGTTTATTTTCTTATTCTTCTTTCATGTTTGGCTTTCTTTGGTTATTGTAACCTCTCTATCATCCTTCCTTTTTGCTTCTTTTTCTCCTTTCAATTTCTATATTGTGCAATTCCAACTCTCATTTTCTTCCCTTTTTTCTTTTTGTCATTAGCTCACTGTTATTTTTATCGTCGTTTCAACCTTGAACTCCCTTGAGCTGTCGCTGATCTTTGGGTTTTTTGTTCTAGCTAAGCGTGCTCGGAAGTATTTTAGCATTATGGTTACATCTTTTCATAAGTAATTTTTATGCATCTTTAGGGGTGAGTGTTTAATTTTGGGTATATGTGGAAGAGAGGTTGTTGTTTGGGTTGATCAATTAGTGTGAGAGGAATTAGTTTGTGTTTCTGTTTAGGTATGGATTGAGAGGAGCATTGCCCTTTAACAAATTAGTTGCGATGGAAACTTCTACCTTTAAGGGTGAGTAGTTGAATGCCTAGGTTGATTATTTTGTATGAGCAAATGTTAATTGATTAGTTGTGGATGTCGTATGTGCAAACTTTGGTGTGTTGTTGTTCTATCAATATTCCAGAAGTAATCAAGTGTACGACATTAACTCAAACCATAAAAGAGTGAAAAATCAAAGCTGTCGACGCCACGCGGCCTTGTGTCTGGTCGTGTGAGTTATATGGACGTGTGTTATACCGTGTAGGCCATACGGGTGGTGCCAGGTAGGGTGTATGTTTAATTAGAACCATGTTTTGGATTGTGTATTTGAGGTCATTGATTTCATTGGCTTTGATGAATGATATGTATGTTGTCCGATAAATGAAATTTGATGTTTTTATTGTGTGTATATATTTTTCTAAAAGCATGTTAGTTGAATGAATTGTATATCTGATCTGTAAATTTGAAAGCACCGTTAGCATGTTTTTGGTCTGAAATGCTCAAAATGAGCATGTTTAATTTTTAATGTAACTATATATGTATTATGACATTGCATGTGCATTGAGGTGGGACGTTGTAATGTGACGGAGGAAGTTCTGGTAGACTATGATCTGCATTCTGGTGGTAAAATCATAGCATTTGTATCTGGCAGTTAAAACTGCAATATATGATTCTGACAGATTTCCATATAATATCTGGCAGCTTAGCTGTATATTACTCTACAGTGACATATAATCTCTACTTGGTGTGTAGGGTTGGATGAGTTTTAAATACCCTATTTGGTGTGTTGGGAGGGACGGAGATGGTGTGTAGTGGATGGAGGTAGGATTTATTCTGTTTCACATTTTACATCGCTATCATGTAATGTCATCTGTATCTGCTTTGTTATATTGTAATCTGTGCATTAATTGTTCTGCCATCTATTATATTTGTGGGCCAAGTTACACACTGGGCTTTTAGCTCACCTACTTACTTAATCATTTCAGGTAATCCAAAGACTTAGGATTGGGCAGCGTTTGGGGCTCGGATTGGTCATTCTTGCATTGAACGGTTTAATTCGATTTCACGATTATTTTTGGATTTTTGAACTATTGGATAATTTTTGGACATTACTTTTGGGATGTAACTCTCAAGATTCAATCATAACGTCTTAGCCAGGTTTGGGGTGTTACATTTGTTGGTATCAGATTCAAGTTCAAAACTCAGGTTGTGGTATTTTGGTTTTTTAAAAAATAACATGTGTAAATTTAAAATTTCTGATTTTAAAGAATTTTTTTGGGAATTATGATATGAGCAAATTTGTATAAAATTTACTAAGATTTTAGAAACGAGATAGAAAATTTTTACTCTAGTTACTATACTTTAGTTACTTAGTAAAACTGTTGAACTTTAGAGACTATAGGATAAAACATTCTCTACTTCTGACTAGTCACTTCTGTTAAACTGTAGACTTAGGTTTTTTAATAAACCTAAGCTAACATGTAAAATATCTGAACTGTAGATAAACATGAGTACACGTAGCCGTGGTATGCAAGGGCGCAGTGGGCGTCGTCGAGGGGTTCGAGCTGGGTCATCTTCTTTAGGCAATATGCCCAAGCTAGAAATAAGTGAGACGGTTGAGATGCCTACTACTGAGTCTGGAAATCAGGGCGTAGGGGACGATGTAGTGTCCCAAGCTTTGCTTAGAGTGTTGTAAAGGGTCATTAGGGCCCAACCTGGATTTGTGGGTCGAGAGTCAGTGACTGAGCAACTCCGGTCTAATGGTGCTAAGCTATTTTAGGGTGTTGTTGAGATTACCCCAATAGTGGCTGAGTATTGGGTGGAGGCCGCCGAAAGAATCATGGACGATCTAGACTGCACCTTAAGGCATAAGTTGAAGTGTGTGATATCTTTGCTTCACGTTAAGGTATATCAGTGGTGGCAGTCTTTGGTGTGGGGCACACAGGCTGAGTGTGTGAAATCAGAGTTATTTTAAAGTGCCTTCCAGAAGAAATATGTGGGGGTGAGATATGTTGAGGCCCGTAGGTTAGAGTTCACCAAGCTTAAGTAGGGTGAAATGTTAGTGGCTGAGTATGAAGCCAATTTTCTAGGGGGAAATGTTAGTGTCCATTTTGAGCATAGGCTTCGTTATGATTTGAAAGTTTTGGTAGCTCCACAGCAAGAGTGGGTTTTCAAAACATTAGTGGAGAAGACTAAGGTATTGGATGAGATTAAGCGCGTGGAGCCCAAATGAGGGAACAAAGTAAGAGTCAAGGTAAAAATCAAAATAAGAGGGATTTGGGTTCTTATGTTACAGCTCCATGGCTTATGAAACGTGCCAGAGTAGATAGGCCTCAACAGGTTAAGGCAACAGTGGATATTGGTAGGACTCAGGTTTGTATTGATTATGGTAGGAGCCATTTGTGCCAGTGTTGGAGGAAGATGAGAGCATGTTTGTGATATGGATCTATGGAACATTGGATTAAGGATTGTCTACATCAAGCTGAGTAGATGCAAGCTCTGATTCAGGATTGAGTTCAGCCTTAGATGGTAGTTCAGCCACCTTCGAGGGGTCGTGGTCAGTTGATGTGTCTAAAACTAACTATGATCACAATAAAGGCAAGCGCACCTATCATTCAATATTATAGTTATGGTAAGACCGGTAATATCGTATCCACAAGGACCAAGAGTACTAGTAATTACTATCTTTCTATTATTTAGCCTAAGAATTAGAGTGATTTCTTTTAAACTAAAACTTAATTAAAAACACGAAAAAGAAAGAATTAGAAAAATACTTTTAGACAACTTATATGATAAAGGAAATACCTAAGGAAGAATCCACCTAGACTTCACTTATTACTTTTGATTCATATGATTTATTCACTTGACTTAATCCGTAGAAATCCCTGATTTATGTTAATATCTCTTTTAAGACTAAAAACAACTGACTCTAGGTTGATTAATTAAAATATCTTTCTAATTAAAACCCCTATTGTCGCATTAACTCGATCTATGGATTCCCTTATTAGATTTGACTCTAATCTAGTAGATTTTCGTCGCCCTATTTTTAGGGTTGCAATCAACTCTGCTCGATGCCTGTCTTCGAGTATTTCTGCCTATTCTTCGGCGTTCTTTTAGTTTGCCCCCTAGGGTGTTTATATAGGCTTTGGAACACCTTTCTTGGCCCACAAGTACCATTTTTTGAATAGAATTAGTCTCGGGGTCGGCAAGGACACGCCCGTGTTTGATAGCTTTAGGTCGTGCTCGACTCTGCTCGACACACACGGCCATGTGATCTGCCCGTATGCGGAAGTCCAGGCCGTGTTGATTTCTGAGGTAGACTCATTTTGTCCTTTTTGGCCCGTTTCTCGTTCTTTTCGACTCCCTAAGCTCTCCTGAGTGTAAAACATGAAATTAAAGGATTAGGAGCATCGAATTCATCAAAGCTAAGCATGAGGTTAAAATATGTGTAAATTATGGTTTAGCATCAGTTTATAGGTGGTCATGGTAGTGGTCATGGAAAGAGGGCACCAGGTTAAGGTGCTAATCAGACCGAGGCTAGGCAACCTGCACTAATTTATGCGGCGAGATGTTGCGAGGATAGAGACACTACCGAGGTTATAGCAGGTACTTTCACTATTTATTCTCGATAGTATTTTTTTATATTGGTTCCACGCATTCATATATTGCTAGTTATGTTTCTGGTAATTTGGGAATTTCTGTCTTGGATACTATGAGTTAGGTCCCTGTAGTTAGTTCCTTGGGGCAGTTTCTGCGAGTTAGTAAGGTTTATAGGATATGCCTGCTAGAGATTCAGAGGTTTGTGTTTTTGGTTGATTTGATGGAGTTACTGTTTGGGGACTTTGACTTGATTCTGGGTATGGACTGGTTGGTGGAAGACCAAGTCAATCTGGATTGTACTTTTAAAAGGGTAACTCTAAAAATGAATGATGGTAGGGAGATTGTTATGGTTGGTGAGCATCGAGATTACCTATCTAATGTAATCTCCGCTATGGTAGCTGAGAAACTGGTTCGAAATGGGTGTGAGGCGTACTTAGCCTATGTGCATGATACGAGTGTGGTGGGCTCAACTGTGGAAGGAATTTGTGCGGTTAGGGAATTTTCATATGTTTTTCTGAGGAACTGCTAGGGTTACCACATGACCGTGAGGTTGAGGATCTGCCTTAATTCGGTGTAGTAGATTAAACTAGTTTTCGTACTTGATGAGCTTGAATAAAAGAACTTTTGTTATGTCTTAGTCGAGTTTTTATAATTTTATTTACATATAGTAAAAAGTGTATTTAAGTCTTTTATTGACCTTAGGGGCCAAATGAGGCCTTAGGGTGAGCTAATATATTTAGTGAATATGTAGGAGACCATTAAAGGGCGTATAAACTCAATATTGATCGTTGTGTTGGAACACGGATAGGGAATAGAATACAAGAATATCGAGACTGCCTTTGGTGTCGCGACACAACCAAGGGATGTCGTGACACACCCTTGAAGTTACCCTGAACCTGAGCATACTACCTTCGATGTCGTTACACAGGCATTAGGGTGTTGCGACATCAGCGTTATACGAGAAATATTTATGAGCTAGGGGCGTTTTGGTCTACACAATCAAATATTAAACATGAGAGCGTTAGATGACCTAGGATTGAGGACGACAGCATCCTTAACTCTATAAATAGACGTATTTAACACTTGTTAGGGACAACTTTCATACTTTATAATTTCTTTGTAATTGTACTTTTCTGTTTTTCCTTTTTCTTAGGCTTTAGGTTATTTTTAGTTTTGCTATTTGAATTTTTCAGGAGATCTGATTTGTGGAACTTGATCAACTCTTTATGGATTTCATGCTTCAATCAATACAATTCAGGATTTTTTTAAACCTTCGTCTCTTGATTCGTTATTAATGTTTATCTTTCCCATCAAGTTTATTTTGTTTTTGAGATCTTTGAGGAACTAATCCTCTTATGGGTGATTAGCGAGTGGAGGTATGATTAATTTATTGTTGTGCAGGGTTTTCTTAGCAGATCAATTGTTTGGGAGAGGAATAACTTAAACCCTAGGCTTGATGTCCCTAGGAAGTCATCTTGCTGGGAATTAACCCAAAATTGGTATGACCTATCCATGAACACTTTAGCCCCGAACTAGTCTGGACTGTAAGGTTGAGAGATAAGTAGTTCTTTCCAACTCGTTAATCTAGTGAAAGATCGAGAGATCCTATTAGGATAATGACTAGTTGGTTGAACATGGAACCTGGAGCGACAATTAGTTATGATTATCGAGGTAAGCTAATCACCCATGTTCAAATATGATTCAATTTCTATATTAAATTTCCCAAAGTATTTTTCTTTATATTATTTTATTCTTTATTCAAAAAAATACCAAAAACCATTTTTATATTTATTCATAATTTAATTTATTTAAAGTACTAATTAACTCTATTTCTGCCTAGGTTAGGGTTAATTTAGTGCTCACCTCTTTTGAGTATGATCCTCGGAGTACTTACCTACTTCGTTGTAACTATATTACAACCTGACCCGTATACTTGTGGACACCGCGTTTTGATATATTTTGTGCAAGATTCTTACCCTGGACTTTGGTACGTCCGGAGACGGTCAAATTGTTGGCGTTGTTGCTGGGGAGGCAACACCACTAGATTGATTTTATTTTTTGTACTCTAATAGAATAATTAGGAACATTTTAAGTTATATATATGATTTATTTTCTTATTGTTGCTAATATCTTTTATTCTCTTTTTGGTTTAGTGTATGACTGTAGTAGGGGAACACCTATAGAGCCGACCATCGATCCAGAAAGAATAATTTGTAAGAATCATCGGCAACAATAGCAACAACAGATGCAAAACCCCCACCTACTGTAGGCAACTTACCATCGTAAGACAACCCATTGTTTGATGAAATTATCAATAATAACTCAGTAGACTTACCACCACCACCACCACAGTTACCCACAAATATACATATGGCACGTAATGAAAGAACGTTACACATGCACATGTACGATCGGGACTGGATGGAGCCACAGGAGGAGCCCTAATGAATAAGACCTACGGTGATGCGTAAGAATTAATAGAGATTATGACTATGAATTCCTACCAATGGCCAATAGAACGTTACATTTGCAGCTAGCAGGCATCTACGATTAAAACTGTCTAAGAGGATGATAGATACCAATAGATAGTGGATAGGTTAAACTGTATAAAATCCTCATCCAGTGCGTCATAGATATATGGAGGAGACAAACTTCTCTTCCTTTACATCAATAATCCTACTAAGGATGTGAATTACATCGGGAATAGGGGTGGAAACCCTTATTCAAATACTTATAATCCCGAATGGAGTGATCACCCAAACCTGATATGGGGCGGAAACCAAGGAGGAGGTAATAATTCTAACCAATTTAAAAATTCAAATTATCAACCTTCTTATTTACAGAAACCTCAAGAAAGGATCAACCCGAATGACCATACTGTATGTGGTCAACACCTGGATCAAATTAAGGATGAGATGCAATCAATGAGGACAGAAGTGAAAAAGGTATAGTCTGAGCGTACCAGTACAACAAAAACATTGACTAAACTTGAAGATCAGATGAGCCAATTGATGAGCATGATGGGAGATATCAAAAGGCTAATTGGCACAGGAACCTCGGGTAATACAAAAAATAATCCTTGGAAATAGGGGAAGGAGCACGTGAAGACAATAATGCTCCGTTTGGGTAAAGTATAAAATAACCCGGAAAAACTCTCTTAAGAGGAAAATCAAGAGTATTCCGAAGATATTCAAGAAAACTCTCAAGGAGCTGATGTTGAATTAGAATCCAAAAAGGTAGTCAAACAGGCAGCTGAGCCGAAAGATAAGTCCATAGAAGCACCTGCAATAACAAGGATACCATTTCCTTCATGGTTGGAAGAAAAGCAAATAGAGGATGATGATGACTTTGTAAGTTTTCTCAATTTATTTAAGTCCTTTAATGTTAACTTACCTTTAATTAATCTGATTGAAAAAGTTCCTAAGTATGCTAATTATTTAAAAGAAATCATGTTTAGGCGTAGGAAAGTAAAAAATATGAGCAAATTAAAATTAATTGAGTTGACGAATGAATCCAACAAAAAAAACTTGATAATTTAAAATTAAATGTTAAATTATGTATAATATTGTATTGTTAACTAACCAATTAGTTTCAACCTTAACTATTGTTACCTTTTTGATTAAACAGAGCCTGAGGCACTTTGGAAATTGGAAAATTAGATTAAAACAGAGTCAGTGTTGCAACACGAAACCTTCTTGTCGCAAGACCGCATCCAAAATTGATAAATCGAGAAAAATCATCTCGATGTCGCGACAGAGTACCTTTGTGTCTTGACATAGAAGACAATTTACCCAGGGTCCCAAAATTTCAGAGTAGCGAGATCAAACCTCAATGTCGAGACATCGGTATCTTGCCAGGGATGTCGCAACACGAAACCCCTATATTACGACATCACTACAATTTTCTATAGGGTCAACCCAACCCCTATGCGAAACCCGACGACATAAACCATGTTTTAACCTTTTTTTAACACTAATATAACTTTTATTTTAACCCTAAAACATATTATCAACCTCCTCTAAACTCTAAAACCCTCTTTAACCCTTTCAAAAACTTTAAATTTCTAAGCCCTAAATCCCGTTTTCTTAGATTAAAACACAATCCTTCTTGATAGTGTATGAACCAAGACAAAACATTTACATAATGACATCTCTACAAGGAATCCAACGCATCTGCACTCGAGGTGAAGGGTTTTAAATTTTTCTTTACTGTTCCATTGGAAACATTACTTGATATCTTGTTGAGTGTTAGCATAGAATTATATCGAACATGCCACCTAGGAAATCTAGAAAAACACATGAACAAGAACTACCAACGGCTTTGGATCCTTTAAAGTTTCAAAATAAAAATGCTGAAAAATATTTTCTCGAACTCAAGACAAAACCTTTATGCAAGAAAGGGGATTCGAACCATTGATGGTTCTTTGTACTAAAATTTGGTCTCTAGTATGGTATCATAGATGGGAGTGTTTTTGCACAATCCCAAAAGAAAATATTGTTATCCCTCTTGTGCAAGAATTTTATGCCACTCTGAGGGACGAGGAAACTCAGAGACCACGTAGTGTTATGTTGAAAATAGTAACATTAAGGGGTAAGGATATGCCATTCTCCTTAGAAAAGATTTATAAATATTTTGATGTTCCATACTAGGAATCTAATTACTTATATTGATTTAACGGAATTTAAAGACATTAATATGGAAAGTATCATAAAATATTTAATTGTAAATTGAAGAGAATGGAACCTTTGACCAGATAACAGACCACCGACCAATTTTATTCAAGATATAATGTTCCCAATAGCCAAAATGTGGATACAATTTGTTTGCACTCGAATTACACCTGCTTATAACATTTTTAATGTCAATACATTCTGAGTTATTTTATTATATGGCATTTTATATAAAACATAGATATGCATAGGACAATGGATCCATCAAAGTATAAAGCATTGTGTTAGTGGCCAAGAGATATGCATAGGAAAATGGATCCATTAGAGTATAAAGCATTGTGTTAGTGGCCAAGAGGTTGGGATTTTCTTTTCCCACCTTGTGACGACACTTTGCAAAAGCGCAGAGATTCCAATGGAAGAGAATGAGCAGTTCTTGCGCCCAACAAGGAGTTTAATTAGTGATTCGATGTACACTCAGTACGTAGAACAAAATCGAAAGTAGATTATCAATTGGAACCAAAGGAGAATCACTTAAAAAATAGAAAGATGACACCTCAAAGAAAAATGGGTGAGAGCAGTAAAGAAAAAATAGACAGAATGATACGATGGATGCAAGAAACAGGCTCGATCCTTCAAGAATTCGCATGGCGGAACAACATGAGAGTTCCTAATTATCTGTTGGACATGTTTAGTCCAATGCAAACTTATCATGAAAAAGAAGAGTAAGGAAGTGAAGAATGAGGTGACATTGAATAGGAAAAAGGAGAAGAGGCAGAAGAAGACGAGGTAGCCTTTGAGGAAGAGGATGATGATTGAGATAAAATTTTAAATTTATTTTTTACGACTGTAATTAATTTTTGGATCATTTGTATCTCAAGAGTAGAGGTAAGATTTAATTGTTATTTAGTTTATCTTTCTGTTTTGAATTTTTATGTAGGAACCCATATGAAGAAGCACAACAATTTAGAACTCACAATGATCAAAGGAGGAAGCATCCACCAATAGCTTATAAAACTACCACAATCAATTGGGTAAGTTCTTTCCTTATCTTTTCAGGGCTACACATTGAGGACAATGTGTTTCTAAAGTATGTGCGTAGGGGGAAGGGGTAACATGGAAGATTTGTTTTAATTTTTATGCTTTTCTTTTAATTTTCATTTTCAATTATGTGCTTGAGCTTGTAGAAATACAAGTGATTGGTTAGGAGCATGTATATAGGTTAATTGTATTTACTATAATTTGACATGCTAGTAGATGATTTTAAAATTTTGATTATTAGACTACTAAGTTCTATATATTGCACTATAAGTAGGCACTGAGCAATTGAATTTAATAAATGAGATAGAGAATACAGGGAAACGAGCATGCTAGTATGTATGATAGATTGTTGAATCTGTGATTGTTTAGTTGATTAAAATTTTGAATATTAAGATACCTAGGGATGACCGAATGCATTGTTTGGTAAACACCCAGAGCCAAAAAGCTAACCCCTATTTATTCATTCTTAGTACCTATAATTGAGCTAGAAAACACTTTTGAGGAAGCTTCATACAAAACCTGAGCCAAAAATGTTAACTTGTATTTACCCTTTTTTCTTTGGTCCTGAACTGCATGACTATAGACGTCTAGCCATATGTATTGAGGGTTAAGTAGATACATCATGATGGATTTTGTAAAAACATAGTGAAATAGGAAAGATTGGTGTGATATAGTAATTATAGGTTAGCCTAAAGTACAAAACAAAAGAAAAATTCTAAAAGAAAATCAAAACAAGTAGAAAAAAGTTTTGAAATGTAGAAGCATTTGTGAGTGAGATGCATTGAAAAAGAAAGAAAAGTGAAAAATTAATATAAATAGTAAGACTCGTTCATTAGTGCAGAAAAACTCGTGAGCTAGTCTAGTTACTATATTATGTTGTGATTTCCTATATGGAGAAATAAGGAAGGTGAAAGAAGGAGAAATAAGGCGGTGAGTGGGTAAGGGTCGCTTAGGGGGGAAAATATGGAACAATACAATATGCCAAACTATTTTCATGCTCGAAACTATTTGATGATTACTGTTCTTGAATTACATACCTGTCCTAAGCCTCATAACGTTGCAAGCCAAAAAGCCCCATGTGATCTTGGTAGACAGTTTTGAATTGACGTAATAGTAAATAATTATATTTACAACTGTTTGTATTCTTTTAGGATAATCAAATTACTTGTATAATTTATTTATAGGCTCATACATTTGAAAACTTTAATGTTTGTATACCTTTTAATATACTGAACTTAGGTGTTTGATATCAAAAGTGGTAAGTCAGCTATATATGATGCCAAGTTTATGTTTAAATATGAAATGCCTAGTTACATACTCTAAAGCCAACATTTGTACTATACTTGGTCAAGGGTAGTATTTTAATTTACTATTTTTGTTTTCCTTACTTGAGGATAAGCAATGACTTAAGTGTGGGGGAGTTTGATCTTTAGTAATTTGGTGTAGTAGATTAAACTAGTTTTTTCACTTGAGGAGCTTGAATACAAGCACTTTTGTTATGTTTTAGTTGAGTTTTTATAATTTCGTTTACATACAATAAAAAGTATATTTGAGTCTTTTACTGACCTTAGGGGCCAAATGAAGCCTAAGGGTGAGCTAATATACTTAGTGAGTGTGCAGGAGACCATTAGATGGTGTACAAATGTAAACTCTAAACTGTATGGGGTTTTTCTAGTTGTTTTTACCACCTTTTTACTTAAAAATAACATTAATCCTGAGCAATTGTTAATGAATTTAGTGAATTTTGCTTAAATCTCAATCATGGACATGAGTTTATGAATATGCAAATTTGTGGTTTATTATATGAATTTTGTGCATAAATTAAATCATTTTCATGTTATTTCTTAATGTGCTATGTTTTAATAATGAAGTGGGATCATAAGGTGATATGATATGGAGCTCAATACAATTCTTGCATGGACATGAACTGTAACACCCCTTACTCGTATTTTACGCCGAAATCGGATACGAGGCTTTACCGTACTTAACACACATGGTCATACAACTTTGGGCTATCAAATTTCATTCCAAATTAAAAATTTTCCATACACACCTCTAACATCCTTATAATGGGTCTATGAGGCCCTAAACATGTTTTCGGAAGGTTTCAGAGATAATTCGAAAAATTTTACACACTTAGAAAAATTTTACCTAAATAAGGGCCACACGTCAGTGTGAAATGGGACACGCCCATATGGCAGGCCGTGTGGTCACACACGCCCATGTCCCTCACCCGTGGTCGACACTGACTTATTTCACACGGCTAGACACACACCCATGTCCTTGGCCCGTGTCTTTCACACGGCCTCGACACGCCAGTATCTTAGCCCGTGTGCCAAAACCTTGGCATTCTGTTTATGACGTCATCACCTCACTATGGTCACATGGCCAGGGCACACGCCCGTGTCATTAGACCGTGTGTCGAATTAAATTCCAATTTCAAGGTGTAGACTTCACACGGCCTGGGCACACGCTCATGTCTTTGGCTGTACCTCCCACACGGCTGAGACACACGGTCGTGTCTATGCCCGTGTGTTTACTACAAAGTTTACTGACTTGTAAAATTATCATGCAGGGGACACACGGCCTGGTCACATAGCCATGGGACTGATCGTGTGTCACACACGGTCTAGACACACGCCCGTGTGCCTACCCGTGTGGACAAGAACGAGGCTATTTGTCGAGCACTTTCATCACCCTAATCCATTCCAGCATAATTCATAACCAAACAACCCAATCATATACCCTACACAATCATGAATAACCTCATCTTTTCATTGATTAATAGTATTGATCCATTAACTATGGCCATGTACAAAAGAATTCAATAAGGAGCCAATACACACTTGGCCAAAATAACAAACATTTCACCTAGTCTAGCCCGTATACATGCCATACTAAAAGTGCTAATTCAAAAATATACCAAGATGAGCTGATAGTGTGGGTGATCTTCCGGTTATCTTCGTATCCTGACCCGGTTCTTAGACTCTATAAAACAAGGGAAAAAGAAAGGGAGTAAGCTTTAAAGCTTAGTAAGTTTACATGTAAACAATAAATATCATAACATGTGCTAATCAATAAATAGCACTTCACAATAAGCAAAAGCATCCAACAATCCAAGATCATGCTTACTCATTATTTCTTACCACATTCCAACCATATCATAACCAAATGCTCTTATTATTTAACATACATCCCTGCACTTATCACCACACGAAACAACACAACACAATTTCACAATAAGTCATTCTTAGAAATGTCAAACACTCGGTGGTTTCGCACTTAGCCCAACATTTGTCTTAAACAGGGTGGTAACGCACATAGACCACCAATAAGAATATTTATGGTGGTATCACACATAGCCCATCATGAATAAATATTAAGGTGGTATCGCACATAGCCCACCAACAAGAATAATTAAGGTGGTATCGCAGATAGCCCGCCATAATTTATTACGGATAATATTCTACACTTACATATCTATTTCAACATTCATGTTCTAACAAGTCCAATTCATTTAAATCATAAATGACCTCAATCTCACAATACTCCAATAAACAATAACATTTGTATTTAAGATACATCGTTTACACATAAACTTACCTCGGTGCAAAATGCGTTAATTTGCGGTTTAATCCGAAACCTTGCCTTTTCCACGGTCAAGGTTAATTTCGCACTCTTCTTGATCTATAACAACAAAATTTCTTTCATTGAATCATTTCATGATCATAATACATCATAATCTCTACTTAGGCAAAAATGACCATTTTGCCCTTGTACTTTGGCAAAATTACGATTTTGCCCCCAGGCTCGTAAATCATTTTTCATCACATTTTCTCATTAAACAAGCCTAGCTAAACATTTATTACTCTTACAACTACTCATAATTCCAATTATTTCATGCATTTATTACACATTTTCAACCTTTGCATTCAAGTCCTATTTAGGTGTTTTCATGCTAACACCTTTCACAAAAGTTGTTCCTTAACTCACTATCTTTCATTTTCTTCCACAAAAACTCAGCAAACAACATAAACTCTCTCATGGAAAGTCCTTAGACTTTCAACCATATTGCAAATTAGTCCCCTCATTAGCTAGTTTAAGCTTTGGGGACTCCAAAAGTACAAAAATTCTCAATAAAAACCACTAAGATCACTTACTTGTTGAGATAAGGAGTTGCTGAAAATTTTCAAGCTTCCATGGTGTTTTTCTTTGGAAATTTCGATGGTGAGAAGAAGGGGAAAATATGATATCTTTTCTTCTCCTTATTTTATTATTTTACTCGACAAATTACCACCAAAATCTCACCTAATGCTTTGAAAATTTAATTCTTTGTCCCTTATGACAAGCTATTAAATTTAGAAAGATCTATTTTCATATTAGGGACCTCCAATTAAAATCTACAGCTATTAGACACCTTTTTCTTGTAAAACAATACTTTCACATTTAATGCGATTTAGTCCTTTTTTCACAATTAAGCACACAATTGCTAAAATTAAAGCACTAAAATTTCTATACAACCTTACTATCTTTCTATAATTCATAAAATATCATGAAAATAATTTTCTTTAGCCTCGGATTAGTGTTCCTGAAACCATTATTTCGACCAGCTTCAAAATCAGGTTGTTACATGAACAAACCACCCTACTTGGACAGCAAAACCATGCAAAATTGAGTCATAAAGATGTTAATTTAACCCAGTTTAAATGATGATACATAGTTGACATGTTTGATTATTTATTGGATTATGAAACCATTTAACAAGAGGGCGTTAAGCCCAAATTCGGCACAAGCCTGTGGCTACCCAAAAAGTAGCTTTGGGAAAATTATTTGGAGGTCCCTACACTTTGAAAATCACTAAAAATCAGTACATGAAGATTTCTCAAGAAATTGTCCACTCTATCGCTAAATTTAGCATGATTCCATGCTTAAATCAAGCAACCAACTAACCCTCATTTTCACTTGCTATGGTCGGCCATTAATGTGAGAGAACCAAGGGATATTTGATGCCATTTTTAGTACATTTAGCCACCAACCTCAAGTATAAATACCACACTCCTCTCACCTTTTCAGTAATCCCTTAATCCCTAAAATCATCCATCATTCCTTCATTTCTTACTCATCCATTCACTTTTTTCATTCTCTCATTTTCTTCCTTCTTTCCATGCCTAGCTCCCCATACTTCCCTTCAATTTTAGCCAGCAAAACCGTGATAAGGTTGTCTCTTGGCCGGCCACCTTGAGGAGCCATTAGCAAAGGAGTAACACGAGGATCGGAGGAAAACATTTTCATTCGAAGTTTGCGAGACTACCGATTTGAACATAGTTTATTCTTTCTTTACTTTGTTATTTTGATTTAAGTATGTTTGCAATGTGTTTTATGATCTTGTCATCAACAATGGTAACTTTAATCTATTGAGCTAAGATGATTGCATTTATTCAATGAAGTTTTTTTAAATCATGTTTATAGTGTTTGTGCTTCAGTCGATCATGTTTTCAATTAAATTCAAGTATGTATTTCATTCATACTTGATCGGATGCATTTGAATTAGCTGAGCGATTTTGACTAGACGACGACTAATGGACACAATAATTGGAAAGTGTATGCTTAATTTAGATCTTGAGTCGACTAAATTAAAGGTTCATAATAACTTTGACGAGCTCTGTTATATTGCATAGTTTTTAGATTTATGTGATAAATTGTTTCAAACCTGATTCATCCTTGTTACTTTCCATGAATTCTAAGAAACCCTTAGTTTAATATGATCAGTAAAATGCATATTTCACTAAGTAAAAGATTCTAAAAAGACTTAATTTTGTTTCCAAACTCATGAAAGATTGAGTTGGCATGGAATGTTTTCCGAACACTGTTAAGCATGAGAAAAATAAACTAAGTTGAATAGTGTAATTATCTTAGCATATTCATGTTATTGATTGTTGAATTTTGTGTTTTTGCTGCTAAACTCATCTTATACATTTCATTTCATACTTTGCATTTAGATTAAATTGAATTGGGGATCATCCTGCATTTAGATAATTTAATTTAACTTAAACATCATCACTAAAAATATTGTGTTTTTATCATCAAATTGTTAACTTTAATTTTACAATTAATTTATTAACATACGCAGCCTTTGTGGAGATGATAACTCTTTTACTTACTTTATTACTCGATAATGACTGTGTACACTTGTACAAACCTAAGCATATGAGTTTCTGGCGCCGTTGCCGGGGACTATTGCCTTAATCATATTTTGTGAAATTATTATTTTCAATTCGGTTTTTCTTTCATTTTTATCTAAATTCTAAATTTACTAATTTGTTATTTATTCTTTATTTTTTGTGATTTATTTTTCAGGTGTTTATGAGCATAGATCGAATCATCAATTTATTACCCGTAGACCCTGAAATTGAGGAACCTTTAGACAGAGAAAACGTGAATGATCAGCTCAAAGACAAGTCAAGATGGACCTTGGAAATCAGAATGATGGACAAGGAAATGGAGTCAATCATGTGCACAATCCAATCCTTATTGCTAATGATAGGGATCATGCCATAAGACAATACATTGTGCCACTCTTCAATGAGTAAAATCTGGGAATCAGGAGGTCAAAAATTGAGGCACCCCAAATTGAATTGAAACCTGAGATGTTTCAAATGCTCCAAATGGTGGCCCAATTTAGTGGAATGCCCATGGAAGATCCACACCTTTACCTTCGATTGAGTTTGAAGCTATTTCCATACTCGTTGCAAGATCAAGCACGAGCATGGCTTAATTCATTGCCCCCAAGTTCAACATTTATATTGCAAGAATTAGCAGAACGATTTTTGGTAAAGTATTTCCCACCAAGCAAAAGCGCTAAGTTGTGAAATGAGATAACCACTTTTTGAAAATTGGATGACAAATCCTTGTACGATGTGTAGGAAAGATTCAAGGAATTACTTCGTAAGTTTCCTCATCATGGGATTCCACATTGCGTCTAATTGGTGACGTTTTATAACGGTTTCAATGCACACACAATATTGATGGTAGATACTTCTGCGAACGGTGCTCTTTTGTCTGTGTCTTAAATGAGGCTTACGAGATCATTGAGAGGATCACTTGCAACAACTACCAATGGCCAACAAATCGAGCAACTTCAGGAAGACTAGTAGCCAGAATGCACGAAGTGGACGCATTGACATCACTTTCAGCTCATATATCTTCTATTTCTTCAATGTTGAAATAGTTTACCGCTAATGGTTCTAATAATTTTGCAGCCCAGTCACAAAGTTAGTTCGAGGTTACTTCCTGCGTATACTTTGGAGATGGTTATTCTTTCGAGAATTCCCATCAAATCCCGAGTCAATATATTACGAGGGGAATCAATACCAAAATAGAAGTGGACAAGGACCATAGTCCAACTTCTATAATCATTCATGGCGCAATCATCTGAACTTTTCTTGGAGTACCCAAGGAAATGGACCAAACAACTACATGCAACATAGACCAAGTCAACCCCAAGGGTTTAATCAACAAGTTCCAAAACCACCACAAGCTGTGTCATGGAGAAATTTTTGAAGGTGTACATGGCGAAGAACGATGCCTTAATCCAAATTCAAGTAGCAACACTAAAAAATTTGGAGAACCAAATGGGTCAGTTAGCTACGTAGCTTCGTAACCGACCGTAAAGAACCTTTTTGAGTGATACAGAAAATCCAAGGAATTTGGATAAGGAACATTGTAAGGTAGTAGTTTTACGAAGTGGTAAGAATTTAAAGCCCAAGGCGGTTGTGATTGATGATGAATCTACTGAGAAAAAGGAAAGTCAACCAACAGTTACAAAGTCTGATAAGTTAAAATCTAACCCAGTAAATTTGGAAAAGCTAACATCTCCTTTGGATGCGGATTTATCGCCTCAGAAAAGTTGTCCGATTCAACCCAAAGTGCCAACACCTCCATATCTTTAAAAATCCCAACCAAATAAAAAAACGTGAGGTGTAATTCAAGAAGCTTTTGGATGTTCAAAAACAACTGCACATCAACATCCCGTTGGTACAGGCTTTAGAGCAAATGCCCAATTAGGTGAAGTTTATGAATGACATTTTGTTGAAAAAGAAAAGACTTAGTGAATATGAGACTTTAGCATTAACGAAGGAATGTAGTGTGTTCTTACAGAACAAGCTACCTTCGAAACTGAAGGACCCTGGAATTTTTACCATACCCTGTAATATTGGAGAATCTTACTGTGGTAAAGATTTGTGCGACTTAGGAGTGAGCATAAACTTGATGACCAAATATATTTTCAAGCTGTTGGGAATAGGTGAAGTAAGAGCTACAACTGTGACACTCTAGTTGGTGGATCGATCTTTAGCATACTCCAAAGGAAAGATCGAGGATATTTTGGTAAGAGATGAGAAGTTTATTTTTCTTGATGATTTCATTGTCTTAAATTTTGAAGCAGGTAAGGAAGTGTCAATTATTCTGGGGAGACCTTTCCTAGCTGTGGGAAAAATGTTAATAGACATAAAAAAGGTGAATTCATCGTGAGAGTTCAAGATGATTAGGAAATGTTTAATGTTCTGAAAGCAATGAAATTTCTCGATCCGACAAAGGAATGTTCAATGATGGAAGGCCTAGAAACCTTAGTTTCTATGGAATGGGAGAACAATTTTGAAGACCCATTGGAGAACATTTTAGGGACTGAAACATTGGAGGATGAATAAGGTAATGAAAATATGGCTTTGTTGGAAGCCAATCCGACGAGCTATGTTCAACCAGCACGATTTGAACCACTAGAATTAGAAGTCTGGGAATTTACACAACCAAATTTATCAATCGAGGAACCGCCCAAACTCAAACTTAAGGTGCTTCCTTGCCATTTGAAACATGTTTATTTAGGTAACTATTTTACTTTGCCTATGATTGTTTCACCAGAATTAATAGAACACCAATGGGAGTAGCTAATCGAAGTCTGAAAGAAATTTAAGAGGGCAACTGGTTGGACCATAGCTAAAATTCGAGGAATAAACCCTTCCTTTTGTATGCACGATATTATCCTAGAGGAAGGCAAAATAGGTAGAATTGATGGGTAAAGGATTCAACCCTATCATGAAAGAGGTAGTGCAAAAAGAAGAGATCAAGTGGTTTGATGCGGGAATTATCTACCCCATCTCAGATAGTTCATGGATAAGTAAGAAAGGCGTAATTACGATTGTGAAGAATGAACATAATGAGTTAATCCCGACGAGAATTGTCATGAGTTAGAGAATCTGTATTGGTTATAGAAAATTGAACAAAGCCACTCGAAAGGATCATTTGCCATTGCATTTTATGGATCAGATGTTAGACCGACAAGCAGGTAACGAATATTACTATTTCTTAGATGGATATTCGGGATACAACCAAATAGTTGTAGCCCCGAAAGACAAACATAAAATGACTTGTACTTAGTCGTACGATACGTTTGCATTTAGAAGAATACCTTTCGGTTTATGTAATGCACCTGCCACATTTCAACGATGCATGATGGCCATATTTATTGATATGGTAGAAAATTTTGTTGAGGTTTTCATGGATGATTTTTCTGTTTTTGGTAATACTTTTGATGCTTGTTTGGGTAATCTGGTTAAGGTACTTAAGAGATGCGAGGAGACAAACCTTGTCCTTAACTAGGAGAAATGTCATCTTATGGTTAAGGAGAGAATTTTCTTAGGACACAAAATTTCCAGAAATGGGATCGAAGTCGATAAAGCGAAAGTGGGTGTAATTGAGAAATTACCACCACCAGTTAATGTGAAAGGAGTTCAAAGTTTCTTAAGCCATGTCAGATTTTATCAAAGGTTTATAAAAGATTTCAAAAATTTCTAAGCCTTTGTTTATGTTGTTAGAGAAAGATACAACTTTTTTATTTTAACAAAGCATGTTTAGAAGCTTTTGAAGAGTTGAGAAGTCGATTAGTCTCTGTAACACCCCTAACCCGTCTCCGTTTCCAGATTAATGTTACAGAGCATTACAATAAAATCAAAAACATTTAAACATCATAACATTCAATAATTTAAATATATAATAAACTGTTCAATCACATACATTTTTTCCCTAAATCAAGCCCTCGAGGCCCTAAAAATAGTTAAAAGACAATTTGGGACTAATTTGAAATAAAACAAAAACAAGGGACAATTTGAGACTAATTTGAAATAAAACAAAAATTGGAAACAAGGGTCATACAGCCGTGTGACATAGCCTCAGGCCATGTAAGTTTCAAACAAGGGATACACGGTCGTGTCCTAGCCCATGTCCTTACCCGTGTAACTTATCGAGCACACGCCCGTGTGCCAGGCTGTGTAACTCTTTGAGTAGCCCCATATGCCCGTGTGTCAGGAGGTGTGCTAGGCCTTGTAACTCATTGACTTGTACACTAACAAACTCTCAGATGATACACGACCGTGTCGCCAGGTAGTGTGCCTCACTCGGCTATGTCACACGCCTGTGTCCCAAGCCGTGTGAACCCAAGATGTACCTAAAATCAAACCATTACAAGTCCATTTAATACCCAGTCACTTAAACCATATAAACACACATTCAAGGGATTCAAGCACCATTCAAACATACATAATCATGTCATTTCAATCATCCTAAATCACCTAACCAATGTGTCATTCAAATGCACCACAATTGCATCAAACATCATTTACTAAATCAAGTCAACCTTACCTCATTTCGTGCATAAAAACCTAGTTTAGATAAGTTCCAATACAAGCCATAAATGACCATTATCAAGCCATTTCAAACATGCCAAAACAACCTTTTATACATACACTTATAAGTGACAAAAATGTTATACTTTGGTAAGACATTGCAATTACAAGTCAACATAACCTTCCAAACATAAACATCTAAATCACCATTACATAACATCCTAAGCATTTCAAACACAAATTCATCTATATCAATACATATATGCCACTACCCAAGGAGATACAAAAACTACCAACTTAGATGGATAGTGTAAGCCGGTTGAATGATCCCTTCAAAATGCCAGCAAGGATTATCTACAAAATAATCTATAAGAACCAATAAGCTTACAAAGCTTAGTAAGAACATAGTATAGAATTTAATCTAAATACAATTAAATACAGTTCCTACACTATATAATTCAAAGTTACCAGAGTATACATAGGGCATGTAAGAGTATTCAGGGGTACCGAAGTACAAACAAGGGCACATATGTGCATTCAGGGGTTCCGAAGTACAAATAAGGGCACGCATGTGCATTCAGGGGTACTGAAGTACAACAGGGGCACGTATGTGCATTCAAGGGTACCGAAGTATAAATAAGGGCACGCATGTGCCTTTAGGGGTACCGAAGTACAAACAAGGGCACGCATGTGCATTCATACAATAATTTTCTATAAACATATTAATTAATGAATCATAAAATAAGAACACAATAGAAATTCATTTACGTATTGAAATAAAACAACCAAATCCCTACTATTCGATTCTGACCAACATGCAGGGGCTAATTCGCTATTTTCCCTTTTCCTCGGGTATTGTCTTTTTTATCCAAGTTTTGATCTATATAATAATTAAATACAATATATTAGTCTCATACATATTTCACATTCCATTCAATGTATATAACCCATAACTTTTCATTAATTACACATTTTCCCTAAACTTTTAAAACTTTTGCAATTTAGTCCTCTAACCCAAAATCATCAAATTGACCATTTTTCAAAGAATCAAACTACAAACAAATATTTTAGGCCTTTAAAAAGTCCCTATCATTCATCAAATTCACTATAAAACCTTGAAATTTTGACTTTTTAATAATTTAATCCTTAAATCAGAATCTAACAAAAATCACTTCACAAAACAACCAAATACCACAATCAAAGCTTCAAACATATAACTATCGTCACAAACAACCAATAGTCATAAATTGTAACTTCCACAATTTTTAATAGATTCAAAAACGAAGGTACGGACTAGCTGGACCTACTTGCAACGATATCAAAAATATAAAAATTATAAGAAAACGGGCCAATTTTCATATCATGCAAGGTTAAGTGCCAATACACACCATAAATGACCATTTTCAAGCCATTTCAAACATGCCAAAACAACCTTTTATACATACACTTATAAGTTACCAAAATGTTATACTTTGGTAAGACATTGCAATTACAAATCAACATAAGCTTCCAAACATAAACATCCAAATCACCATTACATAACATCCTAAGCATTTCAATCACAAATTCATCTATATCAATATATACATGCCACTACCCTAGGAGATAAAAAAACTACCAACTTAGATGGATAGTGTGAGCCGATTCAAAGGTCCCTTCAAAATGTCAGCAACGATTATCTACAAAACAATCCATAAGAACCAATAAGCTTACAAAGCTTAGTAAGAACATAGTATAGCATTTAATCTAAATACAATTAAATACAATTCCTATACTATATAATTCAGAGTTACCGAAGTATAAACAGGGCACGTAAGTGCATTTAGGGGTACCGAAGTACAAATAGGGCACGTAAGTGCATTTAGGGGTACCGTAGTGCAAACAGGGGCACGTATGTGCATTCAAGGGTACTGAAGTACAAACAAGGGCATACATGTGCATTTAGGGGTACCAAAGTACGACAGGGGAATGTATGTGCATTCAGGGGTACCAAAGTTCAAACAGAGGCACACATGTGCATTTAGGGGTACCGAAGTACAAATAAAGGAACATATGTGCATTCATACAATAATTTTCTATAAACATATTAATTAATGAATCATAAAATAAGAACACAATAGAAATTCATTTACGTATTGAAATACCATGAACTTACCTACTATTCAATTCTGACCAACACGCAGGGACTAATTCGCTATTTTTTCTTTTCTATCGATTATTGTCTTTTTTATCCAAGTTTAGATCTATATAATAATTAAATATAATATATTAATCTCATACATATTTCAAATTCTATTCAATGTATATAACCAATAACTTTTCATTAATTACACAATTTCCCTAAACTTTTATAACTTTTGCAATTTAGTCCTCTAACCCGAAAATTATAAAATTGACCATTTTTCCAAGAATCAAACTACAGCCGAATATTCTAGGCCTTTAAACAGTCCCTATCATTCATCACTATAAAACCTTGAAATTTTAACATTTTAATAATTTAATCCTTAAATTTAAATCTAACAAAAATCACTTCACAAAACAACTAAATACCACAATCAAAGCTTTAAACATATAACTATCATAAAAAAAAAACAATATTCATCAATGGTAACTTCCACAGTTTTTAATAGATTCAAAAACGAAAGTACAGGCTAGTTGGACCTTGTTGCAACGATCTCAAAAACATAAAAATTATGAGAAAATGGGCCAATTTCCATACCATGCAAGGTTAAGAAAGTGACCGAAGCTCCCTAATCCCCAATAGTGATCTCGGCAAGAAGTTAAAGATAAGAGAAATGTAAAATGTCTAATTGTTTTAATTTGTTTAGTTAATTTCGATTTATTTACCAATTTGCCATTAAACACCTATTATTTTATCATTTTCATACCATTTGCCATCCAACCATAATAACTAGGGATAATTGCCACATAAGTCCCTCTTCATTTGATTATTAAGCTATTTAATCATCTAAATGCAATAATTACTAAGTTTTGCACGTTTTTTCAAGTTAGTCCTTTTCCTTTAATTAGCTATCTAAACGTTAAAATTTCTTGACCAAATTTTAATATGACTCTAATGACTCTATAAATATTCTATAAATATTATTTATGAGCCTCTATGAAAGAAATTTATGGTCCCAAAACTACTGTTCCGTCACCACAGAAAAACGGGTTGTTACAATCTCAACCCCAATAATTGTTACACCTAATTGGAACTCACCTTTTAAGTTAATATGTGACGCAAACGACTTTGCTGTTGGAGTTGTGATAGGGCAAAGAAGGAGCATAGTATTGTTCCCTATCTACTATGCAAGCAAAAATTTGACAAGAGCCCAGTTTAACTATACGGTAACTGAATAAGAATTATTTGCTATAGTTTTTGCTTTTGACAAGTTTCATTCTTATCTCATAGGTACGAAAGTCACAGTATTTACTGACCATGCGACCATTAAATACTTACTCCCAAATAAAGATGTAAAACCGGGTCTAATTTGATGGATACTCTTACTCCAAGAATTTGACTTTGAAATCTAAGACAGAAAAGGTGTTGAGAATTAGGTAACTAATCATCTGTCAAGGTTGGAACAAAACGAGGTAACTCATTCACTTGTTCCAATTAATGAAAACTTTTCGGATGGGCATATTTTTTAGGTAAGCCGAATTCATGAAATAGCTTGGTTTGCAGACTATGCAAATTATTTAGCATATGGAATAATTCCTCGAGAAATGACATACTAACAAAAGAAGAAATTCCTTCACGATAGTCGGTATTAATTTTGGGAGGATCCATTTTTGTTTAAACAGTGTGTAGATAACATAATCAGGAAATGCGTAGCTAGACGTGAAATTGATGATATCTTTTATCACTGCCATTCATCTCCGAGTGGGGGACACTTTGGTGGTTCCCGCACTGCAGCAAAGATCTTACAAGAAGGATTCTTTTGGCCTACAGTGTTGAAGGATGCGTATGCATATGTGAAAATTTTTTATAGATGCCAAAGGACCAGAAACATATCAAGATGGAACAAGATGCCATTGATGAACATTTTAGAAGTAGAGTTATTTGATGTGTGAGGCATTTATTTTCTAGGCCTCTTCCCTTCTTCTTATGGTAACAGGTATATATTGGTAGCTGTGGATTACGTATCCAAGTGGGTTGAAGTTAAGGCACATCAAATGCTAAGGTTGTTATGTGATTCCTACATAAGCATGTGTTTACATGGTTTGGGACTCCGAGAGCTATAATTAGCGATGAAGGATCTCACTTTGTAAACAAATGGCTTAAGTGGTTTCCAGACAACTATAATCTAAAACACAAGATTGCCACTGCCTAACATCCACAGTCAAATGGGCAAGTTGAACGGGTAAACTGTGAGATCAAACGAATCCTTGAGAAGGTGGTGTGACATAATAGAAAAGATTGAACTCGAAGGCTCGATGATGCTCTTTGGCCTTATCAAACAGCTTTTAAGACATCGTTAGGAATGACTCCTTATTGGTTAGTCTTTGAGAAGGCGTATCATTTGCCGCTTCAGTTGGAGAATAAAGCTCACTGGGCTTTAAAGTAATTAAATTTGGATATTAAGAAAGCCGGTGAGAGAAGGATGTTACAGCTTGATAAGTTAGAAGAGTTGAGGTATTTTCATACGAGAATGCCAAGATGTATAAAGAAAAGACGAAGAGATGGCATGACAACTGTATACAACAACATGAATTCAGAAAAGGGCAGGACGTATTGTTGTTTAATTCGAGGCTACGGTTATTTCCAGGAAAGCTCAAATCTCGATGGAAAGGACCTTATACCGTTTATAAAGTTTACCCATATGGAGCTGTAGAATTGTACAACAACAAGGGAGGTACGTTTAAAGTTAAAGGTCAACGTCTCAAACACTATTGGGATGGTGAAGTCGAGCGAGTTGAAACCTCGTTCAATTTAATAGACCCTTAATTTTTATGTTTTTATTTTTAATAAATGGTATACTTAGAAATTGTTTTCTTGAACTAATACATTAAATTAAGCCTGTCTAAGGAGATTGGAACTTAAACGGGATCATTTGTGACCCTTCCAACCTTTCTTGGGATATTAATTTAATGTAATTTTTTGAGAAGGAATTTTCTAAGTAATTTAAAATTTTTAATTTAATATTAATTTCACAATTTTAATTTTTATTTGTTTATATTTAATAAGAGGGTCAATTTGGCCCAAGTACTAATTAGTTTATTTTTCTAGTTCAATTCAATTTTTTAGTACAACAAAATAATTGCAGTTTAGGCTTGAAGCCCAGAACAGTGAAGAGGAGAAATTTACCCACCAAGTTCTAATTTTTCCACCACTTTTCCCTTCTCTCTTTACTTGCTGCCTAAGTAATTGCTTGTAGCTAAATTTTTGCTATAAATTTGCCCTAATCCGTCACTATATAAACCCCTTCATACCATCATATTTTTCACAACCATTCAAGTAACTAGCTTAAACACTAGCCACCCATTCTATTCCTCTTTGCCACTAGCCTCAAATCTAAAAAATTTTCCCCAATTTTCTTCCCTTGTTGAAAGTCCCTCCTATCGTCATAGCAATATCATTGCTGGAGTAGCCTTGTCACCACCACAAGCCTATCACCACCGCAAGCTTGTTGCTATTGCAAGTTGATCGCCGTCGCAAACCTTCACCACACACATTGTCGATTTTTTTACCCTTCCTTTTAAAAATGTAAATGTACGCACATGAATATGAATTGACAGACCCGGATTTGTACACTAAAGTGTACCTCTGAAAATCCATCGAAATTCCGAGAAATTCAACGGGATAAATTTGGAAAAATAACAAGGGAATGGAAATCATGGTATTGATGAGCTCATCAATCATGGTATATTATTGATACATGAAAATTATTGGACTGACTTGAATGTTGAGTTTGTGCATGTTAGGGTAATAACGCATTGAATGTATGTACGAATGTTTATTGCATTGTATTGAAAATATTAAGTAAGTATAATTCTTGTTACATTAACTTACTAAGCACAAAGTGCTTACCCTGTTTCCTTTTCCCCTGTCACATCACACTATCAACCTCAAGATTTCGGTATATAAAGAAACTTTATTTTGGAAATCAATGGCATGTATAAGCTAATAAAGTAAATGTTTATGTGAAATGAATGTAAGGTTAGCAATTGGTATGGCTAACAAATCTTGGTTTTGGTATGTGATGAGGCTATCTTATGGATATGCTTGAATCTATCTTGAAAAAAATGTTGAAATGGATTGGTTGGTTTGGATTGGTCTCGGTTTAAAATTGCAGGGAAGGTTAGATATTTATAAAGGGGTTATATTGAGTTCATAAAAAAAAAAACTTTGGGATTTTGCAAAAAATTTCTTATGGTTTCGATTTAATTCTGGTTTAATCCCGATGTATGTTTTGGGATTCGGAGGCCCATCTAAGGGACGTCATGACATGTTTAGGTAAATGAATAGCATTTAACTCTTAATAACGAAAAATTAATTCGATAAACTATGGTAATACCTCGTACCCTATTCCGACGACGAATACGGGTAAATTTTGATGGATTTTCAGAAGTACACTTTAGTGTACAAATCTAAGTCCGTCAATTCATATTCATGTGCGCACATTTCCGTTTCAGAGAGCACACTCCCGCGAACCTCATCCTTGCAGCGGGATTACCAGTCTAGGCTAAATCCCCTGTAATATAAACTCATAGAGTATTGTCAGGATTACCAGTCCAGACTAAATTCAGACCCTAATTCGGATTACCCATCCGGGCTAAATCCATATTCCACATATTCTTCGGGAGGGTTATATCGAGATAGGATCACCCATCCGGACTAGATGCTTTTTACCCTCAATTCCTTTTCAGAGATCCATCGAATCTTCTTTTCATTGAACTGGGATTTATTTTCCCTTTTCATCAAGAATATCAATACTTTATCAATTATCATACAATAAACATCCAAATCATATTCACATCAATAAAAATATATTTCAAGCATTTAATAATATAATTCAAGTTACACGAACTTACCTCGATACTTGTTCGTATACAAAAATCTACTAATCCCGAACTTTTTCTTTTCCTCGATCTAGCTTCGTATTTTAATTTTCTGGATCTAAATAAATAAATTTAATCATCAATTTAATGCATTTCATGTTCATATGTAACATTCTCTATAATTCCATTATTATTTATAGTTCATTCAGAGATGTCTCCTTGAGTCATAGTCACTAAATTATATATATCTTGAGCTACAAAACTCCAAACTCACATATCTTTTTACCGTAAAATTTTCAGAATTTATGGTTTAGCCAATAAGTACAGTTAATTCTTTAAAGTCATCCCTATTCTGTTGTCTGACAGTTTCAACCATTCTTCACTAAAAATTTATTTTCTCCTAGTATGGAATTCAGATGATGTTCCTATTTGTTTCTCTTGAAAATAGACTCATTATTAATTTTAAACATATAAATTTAAGCCCCTAATTATTTTTCTCAAATTTTTTTAATGATTTTCCAAAGTCAGAACAGGGGAACCCGAATTCTTTCAGACCTTGTCTCACAAAATTTATTATATCTCATGATTTACAATTCCATTTATTACACCGTTTCTTCTATGAGAAACTATACTCAATAAGATTTAATTTCATATTTTTTTAATCCTCTAATTCGATTTTCACAATTTATGGTGATTTTTCAAAGTTAGCCTACTGCTGCTATCCAAAGCTGTTTTAATGCAAGATGTTGATTACCATTTTTCCCTAAGCTTTCAATAAATGATAATTCCGTCCCTGCTCAATTAACCTCTCAATTGAGCTGATTTTTCTCAATTAACACTTTATTCTATCACTTTAAACTACTTTATAACCTTTGGAAATCAGAATTTCAGCACTAGACTTTAATTCCAAACTTTTTCACAATTAGGTCCTACAAATCAATTTCTATTGAACTTACCTAATAAAATCATCTCATAAACAAATTAAAGCTTCAATTCAATGCTATTTCATCATAAAATTACAGCACTCAACCATGGCGACTTTCAATTTCATCCATGAAATCAAAAACTAATGAATTGAGTAATAGGACCTAGTTGTAAAAGTCTTAAAAACACAAAAATTATAAGAAAAAGGCAAGGATTAACTTACTTGGTGCAAAAATTATGAAATAACAGCTTGAATAAACCCTTAGGACGTTTTTGGCTGATGATAATGAAGAAAATATGAAGAGAATTCTAGATATTCCAATTTGGTCCCATTTTTATTTTAGTAAATTTTGTTATTTTCCCATTTTGCCCTTATTTCACCAATTCTCCTGATTTTTCTCAGCTTATGCCGCCCAAAATATCTCCTTTTGGGCTTATTTTCAATTTATGTCCCTCCTCATTTAACAATTGAGCTATTTAATCCTTCTAGTAACTTTTACACCATTTTCAATTTAGTCATTTTCACTTAATTAACTACCCAACCGTAAAAATTTTCTAACGAAATTTTAATACCATATTACTAACATTTCATAAATATTTATAAAAATATTTTTGACTTAGTTTTACGAGATCGAGGTCTCAATACCTTGCTTTTACCCAATTTTCTTCAATAATTTCTTTTTTTTCTATCGATATTTTTATACGATTTTCCTATCATATCAATATTCATGCAAAAATATTAAAATAAATTTCTCTTTAAATCAGATTTGTGGTTACGAAACCACTGTTCTGATAACCCTGAATTTAAGCCATTACACTTTCACTGAAACTCTGCCTATTTTTGGGGAAAAATACCATGTCTCGCAAAAGAACTGGATCTTCCAAGACTTTTGTCGAAAATTTGATTGTGATTGAAGATGAGAAAAGAATGGAAAGATTTGATTCCATCTTCAAGAATCAACCCATGATGCCGGAAAAAGGTTTCAATTTGAAGAGTAATGACAAGATAGTTATGCCATTTTCAATTTGAAAGACATTTAATACTTTAAATTGGGAGCAATCGGTGATGCACGTTCAATGTTTGATGAAGATTTAGTGTAAGAGTTCTTTGTTGACCACACCAGATGCTAATGAAGTTCTTGTTCGTAAGAAGGTACCCCTTACTTCTAAATCCATTAATGATTTGTTTCACTTACCTGATGTTGAATAAGATGAGTACTCTGCCATGATGATGAATATTAATTGGGATTTTCTTCAACAAGTTCTTAATGTGGTTACAAATTCGTGATCACAATGGATTATAAGAAAGCATGGTAGTCATTCTTGCCAAAGAGAATATTTAAATCCAGTGGCTAAGGTATGGTTCTATCTTATTCGATATGGCTTCATGCCTATCTCACATAGTTCCACCGTCTCAATGGAACTAATGCTTTTTTTGTATCCGATTATGACAGAAAGGTCTATTAATGTTGGGAGAATTATTCTCAAGGAGATCCAAGACTATGCTAGGAAAAATGCAGGAAGTGCTTACTTTCCATCATTGATTACTTCACTTTGCTTAAGGGCCCAAGGAAGATCAAAAGCAAATCTGAAGGACCGCTATGTTCAAGGTTGCATAAAAAGGCATGACCTTGAGAGGTTAGTGGAGAATATTGGACTATTAAGCCAAGTTGAACCAAATGAGCCAACCGAACTAGAATCAGAAGGGTTTTCAACCAAATCTGAACCAGCAACTGACTCAATTGATGAGCTAGAAGAAGCAGAAACTGAAGAGGAACCAAACAACCCTGAACCTAAGGTAAAGGCAAATGCTGTTTTAACTAGTGGAGCCAAATTTTAATCCTGAGTTAACCATTCCTACTTCCTCAAACACATGAAAAATTTGGAATTTTCAACTATGATGGATATGTGGAAATCATGCATAACCAACAACAAGCTTACTGGAGATATGAAAAAGTTAGAGATGATACCTTACGGAATACTTTAAAGAATATCTCTAACACCTTTGTTCCTGAGTTCCGAAATCATATCTTCGAGACATGGGAAGAGGAAATTGTAGGATCAAGTCCAACAAAGAAGGGAAAAGGAAAAGGACATGAAGGATGACATAAATCAAAAGAGGGAAATTTCTTATCCTTAGTATTTATTTTTAAGCGTTTATTTCTATTCCTTAGTTAGTATTTTGCTTTCGTATAATAAATAAGATATTGCAAGCATGAATAAAATAAGCTCAATGCCTCTTCATTAGAAAGAAGCAAAGTGATGTGGTAACGGGAATGAACATGTCTAGGATCAGATTGTTGAAAAAGACTTGGTATTTAAACTGTCTTCATGACTCACATCTCTTTCTTGCTATCCTACCTAGTTTTCAATTTTCATTCGTTACTTTGTTTTCACAATGAGGACATTGCTTCTTTTTAAAGGGGGTAAGGCAATATTTGCATAAATTTTTAAAATTTTAAGTATGTTTCAATCTTTTCCATATAAAGATACTGAAATAAATGAATGTTCAAAAAGAATTTTTGTTCATAAGTTAGTCTAAATGCAAGCATGATTTCTGATTTTATCTGAGATTTTTTATGTTATCTTGAGTTATGGAATGCTTGTGTATTCTTAGGTCTTATGTAACCTTTTACCATAAAATTAAACTTCTTTTGAAATAAATATGCATGAGGTTTAAGTTTTTAGAATTGACTTATTAACTTTCTTGAAGCAAAATCCTAGAAGGAATAAGAATCTAAACATGATTTAGGCATATTTTCTTTGGATCATTTGAGCCTTTCAAGCCTAACATATAAATTTTGACCATTGAAACCTTAATTTGAGCCTTAAAGCCTATTTTATTGTTATTTACCTACATCATAAGCCATGCTACCATCTTTTTAAAATTTATCTTATTTTTGCACCTATCTTAACTATACTTGTCTTGGTGCGCAAAGATCGAGGAAAAATACAAAAAGATGTAGATGTTCTTCGTTTGTTAAATAAATAAAAAAAGCTTTATTCAAATGTCAAGCAAAAAGAGAAAAATAAATTCTCAAAGTATTGAGAAGTATTGGGCATATGTTTCAAAATTAAGTTTGGGGGTGAAAATACCCATTAGCAGGAAGGATATACCTCAAATTGATCCAAGGCAAAGATAGGGATAAGATTACTGAACCTAAAATTCACTTCTTTTTATCCCTACCTTAAGCCTAGCCCTATTACAACCTTATAAATGACCTATTGATTTGGATGATTATGCCAACTATATTAGTGCAGAGGAAGTGCTAAGTTCAACATATAAGAAC
Organism: Gossypium bickii; assembly: GCA_025503065.1. NCBI lineage: Eukaryota > Viridiplantae > Streptophyta > Magnoliopsida > Malvales > Malvaceae > Gossypium > Gossypium bickii. Next base: position 28,067,970 of record CP106718.1, read on the forward strand.
CTTGTGATTGCTTTGTTTGATTGATAAGGAAACTTTGATAAAATGGTAAATGTTATGTATGATATTGAAAAGCATGCATTCTATAACTTATGTTAGCATTTTCCTGCACTTAGAATAAAATTCTGAAATAATGTTTACATATGGTTACTTATCAATGAAAAGAGTTTGTGAGCATGATTTTGTTGATGCATGGTTATGGGCAAATATTGATGCTACTTAATCTTATTACAAAATTGCCTTAACAAAAGTTGTGCTTTACATGAAACATTACTCGGTACGAGCAATGGATTAAGTTTGGGAGTGTAAACCCTAAATTGTATAGGGTTTTTCTAATCGCTTTTACCATGTTTTTACTTCAAAATAACATTAATCCCGAGCAATTGTCAATGAATTTAATGATTTTTTCTTAAATCTCAATCATGGACATGAATTTATGAAATATGCAAATTTGTGCTTTATTGAATGAATTTTGTGCATAAATTAAATCATTTTCATGTTATTATTAATGTGTTATGTTTTAATAATGAAGTGGGACCATGAGGTGATATAATATGAAGCTCAGTACAATTCTTGCATGGACATGAACAAATCCACCCTACTTGGACAGAAAAACCATGCAAAATTAGGTCATAAGGATGTTAATTTGACCCAGTTTAAGTGATGATACATGGTGGACATGTCTGGTTATATATTGGGTCATGAAACCGTCCAACAAAAGGGAGTCAAGCCCAAATTTGGCACAAGCCTATGGCTACCCAAAAATCAGCATTGGGACAATTATTTGGAAGTCTCTACACTTTGAAATCATTAAAAATCAGCACATGAAGATTGCTCAAGAAACTGTCCACTCCATCGCTAAATTTAGCAATGTTCCATACTTAAATCAAGCAACCAACTCACCCTCATTTCCACTTGTTATGGCTGACATTAATGGGAGAGAACCAAGGGATCTTTGATGCCATTTTTAGTAAATTCAGCCACCAACCTCAAGTATAAATACCACACTCCTCTCACCTTTTCATTCATCACTTAATCCCTAAAATCATCCATCATTCTTTCATTCATTACTCATCCATTCATTTTTTTTCATTCTCTCATTTTCTTCCTTCTTTCCACGTCTAGCAACCCATACTTCCCTTTATTTTTAGCTAGCAAAATCGTGATAAGGTTGTCTCTTGGCCGACCACCTTAAGGAGCCATTAGCAAAGGGGCAACACGAGGATCAGAGGAAAATATCTTCATTTGAAGTTCACGAGACTACCAATTTGAATAGAGTTTATTCTTCCTTTAATTTGTTATTTTGATTTGAATATCTTTGCAATGTGTTTTATGATCTTGACATAAAAAATGGTAACTTAAATCTGTTGAGCTAAGATGATTGCATTTATTCAATGAAGTTTGTTTAAATCATGTTTATAGTGTTTGTGCCTCATTCGATCATGTTTTCAATTAAATTCAAGTATGTATTTCATTGATACGTGATTCGATGCATTTGAATTACCTGAGCAATCCTAACCAGATGACGACTAATGGACACAATAATTGAAAAGTGCATGCTTAATTTAGATCCTGATCCAACTAAATTAAAGGTTCATAGTAACTTTGATAAATTGTATTATATTACGTAGTTTTTAGATTTATGTGATTAAATTGTTTCAAATCGGATCCGTCCCTGTTACTTCACATGAAATCTAAGAAACCCTTATTTTACTATGGTTAGTAGAATACATATTTCACTAAGTAAAAGATTCCAAAAGGACTTAATTTGGTTTCCAAACTCAAGAAAGATCAAGTTGCCATGGAATGTTTTTCAAACACTGTTAAGCATGAGAAAAATAAACTAAGTTGAATAGTGTAATTATCCTAGCATATTCCTGTAACTGATTGTCAAATTTTGTGTTTTTGCTGCTAAACTCATCTCATACATTTCATTTCATGCTTTTCATTTAGATTAAATTGTATTAGGGATCATCCTGCATTTAGATAATTTAACTTAGCTTAAACATCATCACTCAAAATATTATGTTTTTATCACCAAATTGTGAACTTTCATTTTACAATTATTTGATTAACATACATAGTCCCGGTGGAGACAATAACGCTTTTACTTACTTTATTACTTGATAACGGCTGTGTATACTTGCATGAACCTAAGTGTAACCACATACTCAATACTTGTCATTGTGTTGCAACACAGGGAGCTTGATATCACAACATAAGGAGCAGAATACAAGAATATCGAGACTGCCTTTGGTGTCACGACACAACCAAGGGATGTCGACACACCCCTGAAGTTACCCTAAACCTGAGCATACTGCCTTTGATGTTGTGACACGGGCACTAAGGTGTTGCGACATCAGCCTTATACAGGAAATATTTACAAGCTAGATGCGTTTTGGTCTACACAATCAAATATTAAACACGAGAGCATCAGCTGACCTAGAGTTGAAAATGATGACAACCCTAACTTTACAATTAGGCTCATTTAACACTTGTTAGGGAGAACTTTCATACTTTATAATTTTCTTTGTAATTCCAATTTTCAGTTTTTCCTTTTTCTTAGGCTTTAGGTTATTTTTATTTTTGCTATTTGCATTTTTCGGGAGATCAGATTTGTGGAATTTGATTTAAAGCTTGTAAGAGCCCAAATTTGCCCGGGGCCCATTAAGAAACCAATACCAATATAAAGAGCAAATCCAAAACCAAAATAAACAAACAATAAATGGTCCAAAACAAATGTCCAATTACAACAAGAAATGGCCCAAGGTGAAATAAACACCAAAATAAAAAGCCAAACAAACAAACAAAAAAAACCATTAAAAGTCCGAAATTATAGTCCAGTTAAAAAACCAAATTAGACCAACCCAAACCCGAAGCCCAGTTAACCCAATTGCAAACCAGCCCCAACAAGCCCCTTTAGCCCAAAACGTTTAGCCAACAAAGAACCCTAGCCCCAATGTGCGCCGCATGCCTCTGCCGTCACCACGCCCGTGCCTCTAACTCCACTTGTTTTGACCAGCCACCAACAGGTCTCCACGCCTCGGTCAACACACCCCGAGCCTCGGTCGACACCCATACGCACCTCTTCCATCTGCAACAATGAGAAACACGCGCAACAACACAAAATGATGGGAAAATGACAAAGAAACAGAGCAGAGAAATATGGGACAAAAAATAGATTAGTAAAAAGAGAGTGGTATCTCTCGGCTATAAAGCCATTCAAATTGATGTAAAGGAGGTTCCTCCAGCCGTGGTTACGAATCAATAGTAATAAAAAAATTATAAGGAAACATCAAAGTTTTCATTTTTCTGTTTATTTATTTACTATCTTTTTATTATTCATAGTTTTTTTTCACCATTTTCGAATCTAAAAATCGGAAAAGAAAGGAGAAAGAAACCTTACCAGAACTTAACGACCGCGGCGTCGGAGGGATCTCTCTCCCTCATCGGAGTTTGGTCAGAGAAAGGGTTACCCGAGGCCCTTCCCCTCCCGTTTTTGGGCACCTAAGAGCTGGCCTTCAAGCGGGGTTTTCAGACAGGGCACTCAAACCCCCCTTTGCGCGCCGTCGACCACTAGAGGTGGTGTTGGTTCTCCCGATCGAAAGCTCGATCGAGAGGACAAAAATGCACCAGGGTGCCTCTTCGACTCATGAAAGAAATAAGAAGGGGGTTTTTGTTTTTTGAAACTTTTGTTCTAAGAGTATTAAAGAATGAAGCATATTCTTTTGGTCTAAACAATAAAAGCTGCGTCGTTTGGGGTACCAGGGTAACCGTTCATATCTCTTTAAATGGAGTATTTGCGCGATGAGTCCTTCCCTCTTGCGGTGCCGCTCAATTGAGTCCCCTTATGCCTTTCTCGCCTTGGTCCTCGTCCTTTCTTTTATCGCAAATTTTCCCTGGATATGTTGTTCGTTAATTCAATTTAGTCTTCTTTTGTTATTTTCATTATTCTATTATTAATTTATTATTACTTTATTACTTTCGTCTTATTACTATTTTAGCCCCTTTAATTTCATTTGGATTTCGACTTAGTCATATTTTTTATTTGCATTGCTATTATTATTTATTATCGTTATTATTATTATTTATGTTATTTATCTTAATATTATTTCTTTTACATATTATTATATTATATTTTTTATTTCTATTTTATATAGTCATGTATATTATGTATTATTTCTAAAGTTTTTTAATTTATTTATATTATTTGATCTATTTTATTTATATTGTTTATATTATGTAAATAATTTTACGATTAGCGTATTATACATACATATGTGTATATATATATACACATTTATTATTCATTATTTTATTTAGTTTAATATTATTTTCATTACAAATTATTTTCATATATTAGTTATTATGTTACATATTTTAAAAATTTTATATATTATATAGTATTATATTATATCATATTTTTATAGAATATATATTTAGATTGAAAAACATGTTTTATTTATATTATCTATATTGTTATATATTTTTATTTAAAATCATTATATACTATTTTTATTTTATACATTGTTTATAATATTTATATCATATGTATGTCTTGTTATCTATTATTTAAACTTGCATGAAATATGTTCATATTTGTTTTTGTTGTTTATTGTATTTGTCTATACTTCATCATATATTTGTAATTGTTTTAGTATAGGAATTATTATTTGTCGTATTTCTTATTATTATTTCTTTATTGCCTATTTGAAACGTTAGTATGTTATAATTGTTTCTAATACTTAGGTTCGATAATGACTAATGTTATATCGTCACATAGATCATGGTTTAGAATAAAAAATGCATTTTTACAAAATTAACATTTTATTTAAAAGTTTCCAAAGAAATAAGGCAATATTTGTGTGTTTAGAAGTTCGAAAGATCACATCCTAACGTGCTAGGTGTTGATTTTTCCGTTCGACTAAATACTCAAATACCCTTCTTCACGCGATTTGAAGACCAAAGATGATCTCGTCGTCAGAGTGTAAAGGCGTCATATCCTAACGTGCTGGGTATGACAATCTTATTCCTTTGAAACGAGTTAATTTTGAGATTCAATCCCGATTTAATTAACCCATTCTTTTAATTCTTTTTACCCTAAATATTTTCAAGTTTTCAGCATTGGGACATTGATTAATCAATTTGGTACCAATTTTGGGCGTGACGAGGGTGCTAACCCTTCCTCACACATACAGACTCCCGAACTCATTTTCTCAAATTTTCGTAGACCAGAAACATTGTTTTAGTAAATCAAAATGTTTTATTAAAACAAAGGTGGTCCGATCGTACCTAATAAAAGATCGGTGGCGACTCCCTATTTTTAAAAGTCGATTCCCGTTTTTTCAAAAAATAGTTACGACAGCTTGGCGACTCCACTGGGGACCTTGAGAGTCAAGCCGTAAAATTGATTGATTTTTGTCCTTTTGACTGAAAATTTGGAAAATTATCTTGAAAACGGTGTGTCTTCTTAATGCATTTGTATGTGCTATAGTGTCGAGTCTCGTGAAATACTTTGGCATCGCATTGCATGACCGTTGTGGTCACACCTTTAAGTGGGAGCAAAAAACTAAGCTTTCGTGAGGTTTTCACCTCCGCATGGGCTAGTGGATTGCTTCCGGGATACATCCGTACCTATGTGCTTCGTGAGGTTTTCACCTCCGCATGGCCATAGGGAAATGTATCCCCCTAAACCAAACTCGGTCCGTATGAGCCTATAATGGGCGAAGATCGAGGAATCTGCCGGTTCAGGTATCCTTCTTTAGGACCGAGCCCATATAGAAGCCCTAGAGCCTACCCTAGGTAGAATGTCGAAATAGCTATCCAGATAAGTGTTTAATGATATTTTACTTGTTTCGATTATGCAATACTAACTTGTGTTGGTTTGTTTGATTTGTATGACATTCCATGTAGTAGAGGTGTCAATTTCTGTTCGGTTGCTGAAATAGGAAGTTTGCTATGGAAAACGACTTTCTTGATAAAGTAGAGGACAATGCGGCTGTGCGCGCATGGTCAGAAAAGTTGTAGTTGGAAAAAGGAGATAGCTTAGTTGAAGGTCATATGTCAGAGCTGTGGGACTTCACCCGTGTTAGCGTGACACAAAATGAGCTTCAAGAGTTGCGAGATATCTGGACCCATTGGGAAGATGAAGCTAAACAGATGTTCTACCACCGTTATGGTGATATCTCTCACTTATTGGATGTTAAGATAGATAAACACTGTTTGGGCTATGGTCCGATTTTGGAATTCAGCATCTGATTTGCTTCACTTTAGGGAAAGTGGACTTGGTGCCAACAATAGAAGAGTATACCACTTTACTTCGTATTCCCGAGATACAAGCTGACAAGGTTTATGTTAGGCCTACCTATGTCCCTCCTCTTGCGAAGAAATTGGTGAATATTACGGGAATGAGTGAACAGTAGATCTCGACCAAGATTCAACAGAAAGGTGAAGGGAGATGTATTCCTTGGGTAAATTTAAGGGATCTGATTTTGACGCATCCTGATGTAAGGAGGAAAGTTGATATCTTCGCCTTAAGCCTCTACGGATTAATCATCTTCCCAAAATCCCTAAGACACATAGATGAGGCAGTAGTGGATCTATTCGATCGTTTGGATAAACAAGTCACACCTGTTCCAACAATTCTAGCCGAGACTTTCAGATCATTAAATGCGTACAGAAGAGCGGGAGAAGGAAGGTTTATCGGATGCGCACAACTATTGATAGTATGGTTCTACGGGCATTTTTGGAAGATGGGTAAAGTCTCTTATCATCCCTTTTATAAGGATTATTCACCGATAAAAGAGGAAGTGGCTGTGTCAAGACGAGAAGATATAACGGAAGAAGGATGGAGGATAATTCTTCAGAATCTTCAGGAGGAGGACATTGAGTGGAGAGCTCCGTGGATGGTGCCTGGAGAGATCCTTTACAGATGCGGAGACTTTAATTGGGTCCCTCTACCTGGAATTTGGGGAGTCATCGGATACGCCCCTCTGCTAGCGGCAAGACAATACCAGTCTAAACAGTTCGTGCCAGCAACACATGGGTTGGATCGAAGCGAATTCCCTTATACAGGAGAAAGTTATAATAAGAAGATTAAAGAAGTTGCAAATGCTTGGAAGTAAACTCATCGGATGAAGAGGTTAACTGTGGGCGAAACGACGACTTCTGAGTACAAAGCGTGGCTAAACAAAAGAATCAACGATAATATCCCGGGACCAAGTTTAGATAATACTCAGTCTATGGAGGAACGGTTGCAAATGATACCAACAGAATTAGAAATTATAAAGCAAGTTTTTGTACAGCGGAGTTTAGAGCTTGAAAAGAGAATTGAGCAGTTAGAGGAGGAGAAGATGTTTTTGAAATTGGATGTAGAGATACAGAAATCAGAAGCAAAAAATATAAGAAAAGAAAAGTGCAAAGCTAAAGAAGAGTTGGATAGCCTAAAGAGGGACTACAAAAAGATGCGTCTCTCAATGAGAACTGTGGAGCTAGGAAAGACTTCAGGCCAATGGCGACAAGGGTTACAAGAAGAAAGAGCTAAAGCCGAGCAATGGTAAAAGAAATTTCAAGAAATAAAAGCTCAGAAAGAGATCCTAGAAAAGCAAGTGTCAGAAGGCCAAAACGAAAGAAATGAGTTGAAGACTAGAGTGGCAGAGTTAGAAAGGTCTTTAAATCATTATCGAAATCGCAACTCGATGATAGAATTGAAGGCAAGCTTGAGTAGAATCGAAGAAATGGAAAAGAAGACCGAAGAGTTAGAAGCAGCACTGCAGGATTGTCAGAATTATATTGGGTACTTGAAAGAGAGTAAGGAGCAACGGGAGGAGGAGTTACATAAGGCTCAGAAGCAAATCGAAAATAGAGACTATCTCATGAGAGAAGCCATAAATCAGATTTGAGAGGTGGCCGAGCACTTGCAAACTTTGGCAGCAGAGGCGGAAGTATTAAGTGTACGGCACGAGTCACGGACAAGCCAAGGACAGGAGTTGGTCTCGTTACTCTAAAAGATTAGGGATCTAGGCTCTAAGGTCAAACCATATTTGTAATCTGCTTTATGTAAAGAGCTTTATTTTCTAAGAAAGTTTCTTATAGGGAATTGAATCAGAGTTGACACCTTTTTGCATTCATACCATGCATTCGCATTACATTGCATGCATTAGTATCATATCACCTTAATTATTCACTAAGGCTAAAATCGTATAATCCGCAGCTATGACACTACGAATCTGAAATCACATCATCCCTATAGGACACGTCCAAGAACTAGAGCTATGGACGCCGAACTCAATGAGAGGATCGAAAGAATGGAAAGAATCCAAAAAGAGCTGCAAGAACAGTTAGCCAAGTCGCAGCAAGAAGCAAGGGATCTGATGGTAAGATCCCGAGAGGAATCACTAGAGCAAAAGGATCAAATGGCTAAAATGATGAAGATGTTGGTGGCTCTGGCCAAAGGAAAAGGACTCGCGCAGAGTCCTGGTATTACAGAACCCATTCGAGAGTTAATCAAGATCCGCTCTATCCCCCAGGATTCACGCCACCCCATGCTCATGCAACGCAAAGAGGATATCCTCAAGGAAACCCGGTAGGCTTAGAACAACGACCCATACCACCTACTCATCTGGGCCAAGTTGTATTCGTATCAAACTCCGGAGATAATTCTGCTAATCCGATTGTTCCGGATTTGGATGATCCGGTAGAAATAGCTAGGTTAAAAAGGGACGATTATGATGCTGAGGAAAAGTACAGGATCTTGGAAGAAAGACTTAAGGTGGTAGAGGGTACTGGAGTTTTCTCTCTGACTTTGGCGCAAAGAGCTCGATCGGTGCCCGATCAGTTCTCGCCTCCAAAGTTTAAAGTGCCAGATTTCAAAAAATATAATGGAACGAGATGTCCGAAGGCACATCTTATCATGTTCTGTCGAAAGATGGCTGGTCACGTGAATGAAGACAAATTATTAATACACTGTCTTCAAGATAGCCTGGTCGGATCAGCCCTCCGATGGTATAATCAACTCAGCAGAGAGAGGATCCGGTCATAGAAGGACCTAGCATCAGCATTTTGTGAACAATACAAACATGTCTCCGATATGGTGCCTGATCGACTAACGCAGCAGATGATGGAAAAGAAGCCAACAGAGACTTTTAGACAATACGCTCAAAGGTGGAGGGATATCTCAGCCCAAATAGAACCCCCACTGACTAAAACTGAGATAACAGTCCTCTTTATCCACACTTTGAAAGAGCCATTCTATGACAAGCTGGTGGGAAACGCCACAAAAGACTTCGCCAATATCGTAATATCTGGGGAACTCATTGAGAATGCCATAAAGAGTGGGAAAATAGATATAAGAGAAAGTGTCAAAAGGTCAAACTCAAGAAATATGGAAAATGAAGTGAACAACTTGGGCAAGCATTCCAAGTCAATCTCTACAGGTCAACCGAGGGCTGTGACCACTGGTCATCAGGGATCATCAAGTCAAGAATCCAATGCAAAGCATCTCCAGTTTACACCAATTCCAATGACATATGGGGAGTTGTATCAAAGCCTGTTTGATGCACATAGGGTGGCTCCTCACTACATGAAACCAGTGCAACCCCATACCCCAAATGGTATGATTCGAATGCTCAATGCGAGTATCACGCGGGAATAACAGGTCACTCAACCGATAACTGCATTGCATTTAAGAAATTGGTGGAAAGGCTTATTGAGATAGGGGTTTTGAAGCTCGATGAGTCGACCGGGGCAATAATTTGCAATAATTGAAGGAGTGGGCAAGAGAGTCTCAATTCCTTAAAGAAGCTATCAGAAGCCTAGAAACCGAGAAGTCAGAACGCCAATGACACATTCGAAAGGAAAACGGAGGCATAAAACCAATCAAGAGGTTCGAGCTACTGGTCTACCCAGAAAGGAAAATTATATCAAATGCCAAATCGAGGACAGAAATTATGTGCCCTTTCCTTCTTGTCTACACGTGGGGCAGAGATGTTATCAAGCCAATCTCCTCGAAAGCTTCAGGTCCACATCGATTCATTTTTGTGGATACCGGTCTCTTCACTAAGAGGGCGAGGGTCGCTTCATATGCCAATATTACAAAGTCGATAGTCGTTAGACCCAAAAAAAATATTAACAAAAAATGTGAAAATGTCATATTTAATCGCACAATGTCAGAAGTTTGCGGTCATTTCAAAGATCAAGTGATATGTCATGGTGTAAAAAAAAAGGGGGGCTAACAAAACAAAGATTGTTAGGAAGATGACTCAACTTGCGAATGTTGGCATATAGAAGTTAATTTTACTCTTTTATGCTCACTAAACTCCGGCCAGGACCTCTGCTGGGATGACGCTTTCCTCATTAGGTTTTGCCTAGTGAAGTCAAAATCCTCTTTTCCCAGGCACAGGCCGAGCCAAAAATTGGATGGGGTGGATTGGATCCTATCCCGATGTGATCAAGTGAATTTGAAGAGAAGATGTTAAGAACTATCGGTCACGATCGGATGATGCGAGTTTACAACAAAAAGGATCGCCTTAGAAAATTTCATGATAGGGCTTTGAAGAGGATCCTTTCCCATGCAACAAGGACTTCAGAAGAAAGAAGATGCCAAGCCAGGAAGGACCTTAGGTAGCAAAGAAGGCCCGTTCTAGAGAAACAAGGATATTGTCGGAGATGGACGACAAGGACCTGCCCAATCTGATGAATAAAAAAAACACAAAAAAAAAACAAAACACAAAAAAAAAGAGAAGAAAAAAAAGGAGAGGCCAAAGGCGAAAACCCGCAAAGGGCGCTTTGAGACCAAATGTGGGTTTGAGTTGAAAACTCGAAAAGGGCAGCTCAAATTTTGATGGGGCATACAGTAATCTTACTACGCTTGAAGTAACAATGAAGAGGAATGTTATGCCTTGGGGCATCGACAAAGTACTCCGGATCCCCTAAACACATATTGAGTTTTAAATGGTCCTCAAGAAGTTTGAACAGAGAAGCTCAAGCTGCGATATCTGGGGGCACCTAATTCCCATTTTACCCATTTTGAGTCTGCTATCTTGGTCTTTTCAAACCGCACTCTAAATAAACTTGCTTCTTCATTACATTTGCTAGCCTTGATTAACTTGTTCGTTCGAGCTATGCTCCCAATAAGTTTCCATTTCATCCATCATTATGGCCTTTTTGAGCATTTTGCATCGAAATATCGATTATTAGACTAATAATACTTTCATGAAAAGAGTTTCACATATTACTCTGGAAACCTCTAAACAATACAGGGGTCTGAAACAGGATTATTGTTTAAGATTCACCAAGCTTAAGGGTTGGAAGTATCCGAGTCCAAATTAAGGGTATCACTCCGGATTTTTGTCAAAAAATGGTGTTTGAACAAAATGACAAAGTACCGCGTCAGTGACACAATCCTGACGGAAAATGGGCATTGTTAACCTAAGTGCAAAACCAGAACCATTCTCGAAAGAGAATGATATTCTACATTCATGCGAGCATCATGCATATACGTCCGGTTGGGTCACCTAAAGAGCGACCATTAGAAGGAAGCTGATACAGATCCTGTACCTTTGAATAATAAGAGGGTGGGTTGAAGAAGAGGCAAATCCTATGTTTTAGAGTCGCAGTGGGATGAATGGAGGATATTCAAATCCTATACCCACAGGTCCCAATAAGATGAACCTTGAAGCTACAATGGGGCAAAAAGGTGATATATGAGAAACACAGATTACTCGTAAAAATTGAGGACGAGTACAAAACCTGAAAGAAAAGTCAAGAATCGAAGCAATTAATACAAGTCATCATGAAAGTCATAACAAGAGATACATGACAAACAAGCCCAGGGCGCGTGGCATAACCATGTAGGCATAAAAGCATTTAAGGCCAACACGTGCATATCATGATAACATCACGCATAACACATACAGGTACACCCATAAAGCGAGAAACTCTAATGATAGTTGTACCAAATCGAGGAAAAAAAAAGACATCCGAGTTCCACAGATGATATGTTTTGAAATTCTTTCTGTTCAAAAATCAACTCATAATACGAGAGGTGAGTTGAGCCTCGGGACACGCCGAGGTATTAAATTTCTATCTTTCAATTTCTGTTCAAAAATCAACTCATAATACGAGAGGTGAGTTGAGCCTCAGGACACGCCGAGGTATTTTTAATTTCTATTTTTCAATCTCTGTTCAAAAGTCAACTCATAATGCGAGAAGTGAGTTGAGCCTCGGGACACGCTGAGGTATTTTTAATTTCTATCTTTCAATTTCTGTTCAAAAATCAACTCATAATACGAGAGGTGAGTTGAGCCTCAGGTCACGCGCTGAGGTGTTTTTCAATTTCAGTCTTTCAATTTCTGTTCAAATATCAACTCATAATACGAGAGGTGAGTTGAGCCTCAGGTCACACGCTGAGGTGTTTTTCAATTTCTGTTTTTTAATTTTTGTTCAAATATCAACTCATAATACGAGAGGTGGGTTGAGCCTCAGGTCACACGTGGAGGTATTTTTCAATTTCTGTTTTTTTTTTAATTTCTGTTCAAATATCAACTCATAATACGAGAGGTGAGTTGAGCCTCAGGTCACACGCTGAAGTGTTTTTCAATTTCTGTTTTTTTTTAAATTTCTGTTCAAATATCAACTCATAATACGAGAGTTGAGTTGAGCCTCAGGTCACATGCTGAGGTGTTTTTCAATTTCAGTCTTTCAATTTCTGTTCAAATATCAACTCATAATACGAGAGGTGAGTTGAGCCTCAGGTCACACGCTGAGGTGTTTTTCAATTTCTGTTTTTTAATTTTTGTTCAAATATCAACTCATAATACGAGAGGTGAGTTGAACCTCAGGTCACACGTGGAGGTATTTTTCAATTTCTGTTTTTTTTTTTTAATTTCTGTTCAAATATCAACTCATAATACGAGAGGTGAGTTGAGCCTCAGGTCACACGTTGAGGTATTTTCAATTTCTATTTTTCAATATCTGTTTTTTCAAAAAAATCAATTCATATTGCGGAAGGTGAGTTGAGCCTCGGGTCGCACGCTGAGGTATTTTCAGTCTTCTTGAAGATAGTAAGGAAGCAAGTTAGAAAGTTCAGATTTTGTTCCCTAGAAATGACAGTGGAGTAGACTGAAGATTGAAGTCTCCCTGAAGATAATAAAGAAGCAGACTGAAAGATTCAGATTCTATCCCCTTAAGATAGAGTGAAGCTACTTGAAGGAAAGAAGGGCCAAGAAGTCAAGATCTTACAAGACCAGGCAAATTTGACTCTCTTTAAAGTATTTGCTTCATTCTCGTTACACGACAATAAGCAAAGAGGGCAGCTGTAAGAGCCCAAATTTGCCCGGGTCCCATTAAGAAACCAATACCAATATAAAGAGCCAAATCCAAAACCAAAATAAACAAACAATAAATGGTCCAAAACAAATGTCCAATTACAACAAGAAACGGCCCAAGGTGAAATAAACATCAAAATAAAAAGCCAAACAAACAAACAAAAAAACCATTAAAAGTCTGAAATTACAGTCCAGTTAAAAAACCAAATTAGACAAACCCAAACCCGAAGCCCAGTTAACCCAATTGCAAACCAGCCCCAACAAGCCCCTTTAGCCCAAAACATTTAGCCAACAAAGAACCCTAACCCCAATGTGCGTCGCATGCCTCTGCCGTCACCACGCCTGTGCCTCTAACTCCACTTGTTCTGACCAGCCACCAACAGGTCTCCACGCCTCAGTCAACACACCCCGAGCCTCGGTCGACACCCATACGCACCTCTGCCATCTGCAACAATGAGAAACACGCGCAACAACACAAAACGATGGGAAAATGACAAAGAAACAGAGCAGAGAAATATGGGACAAATAATAGATTAGTAAAAAGAGAGTGGTATGTCTCGGCTATAAAGCCATTCAAATTAATGTAAAGGAGGTTCCTCCGGCCGTGGTTACGAATCAATAGCAATAAAAAATTTACAAGGAAACATCAAGGTTTTCATTTTTCTGTTTATTTATTTACTGTCTTTTTATTATTCATAGTTTTTTTCACCATTTTTGAATCTAAAAATCAGAAAAGAAAGGAGAAAGAAACCTTACCAGAACTTAATGACCGCGGCGTCGGAGGGATCTCTCTCCCTCATCGGAGTTTGGTCGGAGAAAGGGTTACCCGAGGCCCTTCCCCTCTCGTTTCTGGGCACCTAAGAGCTGGCCTTCAAGCGGGGTTTTCAGACAGGGCACTCAAACCCCCTCTGCGCGCTGTCGACCACTAGAGGTAGTGTTGGTTCTCCCCGATCGAAAGCTCGATCGACAGGACAAAAATGCACCAGGGTGCATCTTCGGTTCATGAAAGAAATGAGAAGGGGGTTTTTGTTTTTTGAAACTTTTGTTCTAAGAGTATTAAAGAATGAAGCATATTCTTTTGGTCTAAACAATAAAAGCTGCGTCGTTTGGGGTACCAGGGTAACCGTTCATATCTCTTTAAATGGAGTATTTGCGCGATGAGTCCTTCCCTCTTGCGGCGCCGCTCAATTGAGTCCCCTTATGCCTTTCTCGCCTTTTTAAATTTTTCCCCATTATTTCACTCCATTTTCAATTTAGTCCATACCTGGTCATTTGAAATGTCACACAATCAGGGGTTGGGTTATTTACTCATTTAGACCCCACATGTTCGCGAGCGTGGCAGCTTGGTCCTCGTCCTTTCTTTTATCGCAAATTTGCCCTAGATATGTTGTTCATTAATTCAATTTAGTCTTCTTTTGTTATTTTTATTATTCTATTATTAATTTATTATTACTTTATTACTTTCGTCTTATTACTATTTTAGCCCCTTTAATTTCATTTGGATTTCGACTTAGTCTTATTTTTTATTTGCATTGCTATTATTATTTATTATCGTTATTATTATTTATGTTATTTATCTTAATATTATTTCTTTTACATATTATTATATTATATTTTTTATTTCTATTTTATATAGTCATGTATATTATGTATTATTTCTAAAGTTTTTTAATTTATTTATATTGTTTGATCTATTTTATTTATATTGTTTATATTATGTAAATAATTTTACGATTAGCGTATTATACATACATATGTGTATATGTATATATGTATATATATATACATTTATTATTCATTATTTTATTTCGTTTAATATTATTTTCATTACAGATTATTTTCATATATCAGTTATTATGTTATATTTTTTAAAAATTTTATATATTATATAGTATTATATTATATCATATTTTTATAGAATATATATTTAGATTGAAAAACATGTTTTATTTATATTATCTATATTGTTATATATTTTTATTTAAAATCATTATATACTATTTTTATTTTATACATTGTTTATAATATTTATATCATATGTATGTCTTGTTATCTATTATTTAAACTTGCATGAAATATGTTCATATTTGTTTTTATTGTTTATTGTATTTGTCTATACTTCATCATATATTTGTAATTGTTTTAGTATAGGAATTATTATTTGTCGTATTTCTTATTATTATTTCTTTATTGCCTATTTGAAACGTTAGTATGTTATAATTGTTTCTAATACTTAGGTTCGATAATGACTAATGTTATATCGTCACATAGATCATGGTTTAGAATAAAAAATGCATTTTTACAAAATTAACATTTTATTTAAAAGTTTCCAAAGAAATAAGGCAATATTTGTGTGTTTAGAAGTTCGAAAGATCACATTCTAACGTGTTGGGTGTTGATTTTTCCGTTCGACTAAATACTCAAATACCCTTCTTCACGCGATTTGAAGATCAAAGATGATCTCGTCGTCAGAGTGTAAAGGCGTCATATCCTAACGTGCTGGGTATGACGATCTTATTCCTTTGAAACGAGTTAATTTTGAGATTCAATCCCGATTCAATTAACCCATTCTTTTAATTCTTTTTACCCTAAATATTTTCAAGTTTTCAGCATTTGGGACATTGATTAATCAATTTGGTACCAATTTTGGGCGTGACGAGGGTGCTAACGCTTCCTCACACGTAACCGACTCCCGAACTCATTTTCTCAAATTTTCGTAGACCAAAAACATTGTTTTAGTAAATCAAAATGTTTTATTAAAACAAAGGTGGTCCGATCGCACCTAATAAAAGATCGGTGGCGACTCCCTATTTTTAAAAGTCGATTCCCGTTTTTTCAAAAAATGGTTATGACATAGCTCGTGTGAGCATACCAATTTACAGCTCGTATAAGCATACATGTATAGGATTTGACGAATTACAGTTATATGAGTTAGCACACTATGTGTGAGTTATCTCGGGTATCCAACGGTATTCTAAATGGTTCAACGGGCAATATTCTAATACGAAATGGCAAATGTTCAATACGAATTATTATAGGGACATATGAATTACATGGAAATGTTGTTACATGGTATATGGAAAATTGAATTGGATGATACATGTATATGAAAATTAATCAATTGTTGTGCTCATCCATGATTATTGGTTTATATATCTATTTACATGGCTAACATGGTTGATGTATATGTGCTTAGGCATTTGGCCAAATTATGTTGAGATATGTTATGTTTACTTACCTGTTATGTGATTAAATAGTAAGTTTTATTCTATGTTATACGAACGTACTAAGCTTAAATGCTTACTCTGTGTTATTTCCATGTTTTATAGCGAATCAGAAGCTCATTTGGGTTGGAAGCTTGTCGGAACTATATCACACTATCCATCGGCTCTTTCGGTACTTTCGGATGTTTAATTTCGGTTATAATGGCATGTATAGGTATTTTGGCTATTGTTGGCCATGTGTTCTGGTTGTTGAAATGGCCATTTTGCATGGCTTGTGTTTTGGCATTTTGTTGGTGAAATGGTATATTTTGGTATGTATATAAGTAGCCTTAATATAATTAATGTTTTGGCTTGATATGTTTGAGTTATGGAAGATGAAATTATGGTTTGAATATGCATATTATATGTATAGGTTGTAACTTGATGGAAATGTTGTGCATTGGTACTTTGTGGTTGAATGGCATGTTTGGTACCATTTGATGAGTTTTGGTATGTTTTGGTATGTATGCTAAATGGCATGTATTGGTGCAAATATGCCTATAAGCTAGTTGATTATTTTGGTCAAATTGAGTACATGGTTAGACATGTTTATATATTGTCATTTAAGGTGCCTAAGGGCATATTGGTTGTATGAGATTATACCATATGTATATAGCTAGAATATGCATGATTTTGGCGCCTTGTTACAGCTCGTATATATATGCATTTTTTTTGTTGTAGGTACATGCCTAGTTGGGTGTCTAACGCGTATTTTGGGCCTCGAGGGCTCTTTTAAGGAACAATATGTATGTTTTGACTTGGTTTTAATATGTTTAATGATATGATATGAAATGTTTATAAAAATGTGTCCGTATGATTTGAAAACTCCAGTAATGCTCCGTAACCCTGTTTTGACGATGGATACGGATTAGGGGTGTTACAGAGAAAGATTGGGTAATCGAGTTTCAAGATTAACGTGGATCGATGTTATTTCGAAAATTACAAGTTCTACTAGTAAGAACGATTGAACTTATCGAACTTGGATGAGAGAAACAAGTGCTATCAATGGTAAGATTAGTTATCGGTGGAAAATGGTTCACACTTGAGATTGATTTTGATTTGGGAAACAAAAGCAATTAGGAAAATAATCACTTGCAAAGAAAAAGATAAAGAAGGAAAGGAAGAAGAAATAAAGGAAAAAATTCAATTTAATTTGAAAAAGGAAACTATAGTTCAATTACAATTAGGAAAATGAATTAAATAACTAGGGTTTTCAAATTTTTAGGGGTTGAATGGTAAATTACCCCTTTAGCTGAAAATGGAATGGGGAGAAAGATTGGCGTAGCTCAAACCTAGGATGCAAGGGAGAAGGAGAGTGTTTAACCATTAAGCTATTACCCACTCTTGGTCAATTTTCACTTCATCTAATATTGGGTAAACTACAAAAATAATCACTTTTGTTTGTTTTAGATTACATTTTACTCACTTATGTTTGAAATGTTACATTTTAGTCACTTACGTTATTGTTTTGTTACGAAGTGGTCACTTTGTCGTTAAGCTCCGTTACCTCCCCATCGGTAATCCTACATGGCAATCCAAATGGGTTTTAAATGCTAACTGGGATGTCCAATTGGCACGAGAATAGGTTTTTAATTAAATAAATTTAATTAATTAAATTTTTTAAAATTAATTACACATTGAAATGGAAAAAAAAAAAACCATTCTTCTGCTTTTTCTTTTAGTTTTCTTTTCCATTTTGATTGAAAAAACTATTCCCATCCAAGTTGGACATTCAAGTTGGCATTTAAAATCCATTTGGACTACGATGTAGGACTGCCATGTAGGAAGTAACGAAGCTTAACTGCAGAGTGACTACTTCATAAAAAACGATAACGTAAGTGACTAAAACATAACGTTTCAAACATAAGTGACTAAAATGTAATCTGAGCCAAACAAAAGTGATTATTTTTGTAGTTCACCCTTTAATATTTATTTTTAAAGTAACTTTGATCCTAGTTTGCTGAAAATTAAAAAGAAAAAAAAAATGAAAGAGGAGTAGATAAAACCTAAGATTTCTAACGAGTGTGCTAACTACTTAACCAACAAAGTAAAGTCATTTCTTAATTATTTATTTCATCTAACTCCATATATTTTGGGGTGTTACATTTTTTATTCCACAAGCATGCTTAAAAAATAGATATGTATCTTTTTTTAATATTTAGTTTTTAATATTTTAATATATCTTAGAAAATACTTGTCAACTCTTTAATTTTATTTATAAAATCTAAAATTTCTCCCCAGGATATACTAAATAATTTTCCAAATTAAAATCCTTATTAAGAAGTCACATTTTCGTAATAAGTACTTCACATAAATCTTCTTGTACGGGCTACTGAACGGAGTTGACAATTTGTAAAATAGAAAATGACATTCAATTAATCACTATTAATTAATAATTAATTACTTTGTTGACTGTTTTGTTTACTTATAGTGATTATCAACAACACAGAAAGTGGGAAATTTTTTTAAATATAATTCAATTATTTAAATCTTATTAGTAGAATTTTTTTCATTTTCATTGATACATTGGAAATGTTAATGGTGAGAGTGAAGTTCAAGTTAACATAAATATTATATTAATATATTTTATATTTGTTTAAGTCCGGTTCAACTTGAAATATAAGTTTAAAATTTTATTTAAGTCTATTCATGTTTGTAAATGGCTAAATCAAACACAATTTAAACCTGCGCCATAATATTTTTTAATATTTTTGAAAAATTATTTACATTATTTTTAATTTAATATTTAGTAATTTTATATATTTTCATTTATTAAAATTATATATATAAGTAACTTAACATTTTTTACAATGTTATCATATATTATTCTAAATTTAATTTTTTATGTGTTATGAATTATATAATATATATAGAAATATATAATATAAAAATTAAAAATTTAGAAATTAGAAATTAGATCGGGTTTTGAATATTTGAACCGGAGCCCGGTCGACATTTTAAAATGGACCTAATTTTTTGTTCAAATCTATTTTTGAAGTCTAATATTTTTAAACAAGCCTAAAAAGATAACTTAAGCCTTGAATAGATTTACCGCGCACTAAATAATAGTCCTACTTTTAATATTAGTTTTAGGCATTTTATTTTTATATTAATATATTTATGAATAAATTGAAATAAAATGTTTTTTATTAATAAAATAATAAATTGAGTTATATTCAATGGATGCAGCATGCAGGTTATGAAGAAGTTTTATAATTTTTATTTAATTTATTGTCGTGAAAAGGACATATATAAACTTTGAGATTTCAAAGAAATTGTGTATTTTTCATAAAATATAATATTTGTATTATATAAATTGAATTGAAGCTGTGGAGGAGAGAATAGAGAGAGAGATTTATCCCATTAGGAAAAGGCAGCTAACCCTTACCATCCTTAGCTGGACCATTGCTTTTTACAACTTGTGGAGCTTATTGCACTACTGCTTCTTCAATCATATATATATATATACTATTGATAAATAAAGTATTATCCATATAAAAGAAATTCTAAATGAGGAATATAAGACAACACTATGGATGTAAAAGCCTTGAGTGTAATTATATTACTAAATTTAATCATCGTTATGAAAATATAGAATATGCACGTTAGGTTTTTCGTATTATATTGAATGTAACTAGGGTAGGTAGATAGGGGGTGTCACACCACTCAAATTAATATAATAAAATTTATTCAAGTATTTTTTAAATTAATTTTCATCCCTAAAACTTTTTTAATTTTCCTTATTATGTTTATCAATATAAGAAAGTACAATGAGTATAATTATATTTCTAATTTATTAAAATATTAATGATGTGAAATTTTTATTTTAAAATAATATAAGTGGATGTAAAATTTTGTAAGAAAACCCTGTTTTTTTATCGTATAGATAATATTTAGGAATACAAGGCCGACAAATTACTCATTTAAGTGGCTTTGATGTTCTGGAAGCCCTCTACCATTATCCTTCAACTTTAAATAAATAAATAATAACTGCTTCTATTTAATAAATTAAATTCAGCTGAGTCGGTAAGAATTTTTATTGAACGTGCCTTCTTAAATATAGGGTTACTCTTGATTTTATTATATTATTGTACTTTTTTTTCCTTAAAGTTGAAGTGGTTTTAGTCTTTGGATTTTTTGGTCTTAATTTTATTTCCAAATGTATTTTGACATATTTATAAGATTTCCCAATTCAAGCACGCTTTAGATCTATAAAGGATTTTTCATGATAAAATATTGTGATGGTGATTGCAAGATTAGATTTCGAGATTATAATGATGATGATAGATTTGAGGTAAGGTTTTCATGTATTATTGATGTGATGGAAATTTTTAGGGGTTTATGACAATGTTTATTTGATTAATCGGAATTCACTATTAAGATAGTCTAACTATGGCAAAATAAGATACAATTATTAGTAATTGATCGAGTTGATGCATCTCTAATAAATTTTTTACCCTTCAAAGTGTTTTTATTGTTAATTTGTCTTTCCCTTCTATTGAACTCTTGTAGGCATTTTTATTTGTCATTGTATTCTATGTATGATGCCTACATATTACTGCTGTTATGTATGATGCCTACATATTACTGCTGTTCATGGTTTCGAAAATATTATTTCATTAAAAAAGAAAAATATATATAAAAATGATTTGAACTAAATCTATTTTTTTTAAGAAAATACTATTATTAATAGGAACCATGAGCAACAATAATACAAAGACATGATACAAAGTACAAGCAATAAATAAATCCCTACAAATTAATGCGCAAATGTCATGTTTACAAAGTAATATAAAAAAAGAGGACAATTTAACAGTAGCTGCAACACTCAAATAATTCAGAAACAAAATAAGAGATTCATCAACTTGATCAAATCGCTAAAATTTGCATCCTAACTTCGCCATCAACAAAGCAATTTGATGATAAACACCGATCAACCAAGAAAAAAATTGCCTAAAGCCCCAAGAAACCCACCGCATCAGTGATGCACAAAGGACCAAGTCTCAGATGGCCTATTATTCTCCTCATCATCTTGAATCTATCACCATCACTATGATCTATCATGATAAAGTCCTTTAAGATCGGTTCCTAATAGATCTAATAGCACCCTTATATTGACAAATCTTGCATATGTGTCAGAACATGACTAAAAATTAAAAGTAAAAAAAAAACCGAATCTATTTTTTAAAAAAACATAGTGGACAAAACAAAACCACAAAATTTTTTTACAAAACAAAATTGCGAAACTGTGAATAAAATAAAACTTTGAAATTGTGGACAAAATCACAATAATGTAAATAGAAATTAAAAAAAGTAAAAAAAAAAAATTTGGAAAAACTACGACCAACAATCAGCCCAAAAGTCGACGCGGCAAGTAAAAAAAGTTAATTTGAAAAAGTTGAATGTAGAAAACGAAAAGTACTAAATAAACATAAAATAACTAAATCTAATTTTTAAAATTGTGAAAGAGTTGTAATCATAATCATAATCTACACTAAATTGATAATTTACCCAAGAAATCAAAATAATCTAAAAATTTTCAAGGCCGAGCCCCATTCACAAACACAAATCAATTTAAGAGCTAAAATAGTTATAATACAAATATGATTTTACAAAATTAATTTTTTGTTATCTTCAATTAATTTGGTAAGTGGAGCTAGCTTTTCACCAAATTATAAGAAAGAAAATTAAAGTTGATATTTATTGCATTGAAAGTCTATATTATAGATGTGTAAATTAAATAATAAAATTGTTAAAAAAAATAATTTTATTTCACTGACAAGTATATATTAAATATAAATCTGAAAAATTAATTAAGCAATAAAATGTGAAAACAATAATGGATGATGGGTTTGTTTTATGTTATAGGGTCATAAAGCATCTGTATGCACTTCAACTTGTCCATTGACAAGTCCATATCTTGAAATAAGAAGAATGACATCATGGAGTGAAGCATGAAATTAAATGCTAGCCTACACACCCACATGTAGTGCTAGGGTTTCCATGATGGATAGAATATTGTAAATTGAGCTTTTCCCAACCACAAATTCCAAGAACCTATAGAATATTGTAACATCCTTGGATAAATTTTGAGGGTTTAGAATTAATATAAATTATTTTTTAAGTTTGGCTCTCAAATCAATTTTAAGTTAGTTTCCAATAATTTCAAATATAAATAATAAAATCTTTTTATAAAAATTAAGATACCTATTGTTACTTTTTAAAAAAGAAGAAAGAAAGAAACAAAATTAACATTGAAAATACCATAAACAGCACAATAATATATTCGAACACACAGGCCAAAAGAAGAAAAAAGATATTCAAAGTGGACTGAAAAATCTGGGAAAGGTAAAAAGCAGGCTGAGGTTGGGGCAATGGCATTGCCAACAAAAAAGCATTGCCTTTTGGGAGGGTGGAAAATCCCAACATGAATGACAGTGGAATCTGATATGGATGTATGTATATCATAGGACCTTTTCCTTCAATTATTTCCTTTACTTTTTCAACTACTTTAATCCATCGTTGCTTTCACCCTGTATGGAGAAAAAAGATAAAAAGAAAGAAAAACACCCAAATCTCCTAAAAATAGGATATGCCCCTTCTACACTTCCAATACATTTATTCCAAGACAACCCCATGTTATCCAAACTATCATTTTGTGATTGCATCCTTTGCTAATCATTTTAAACCAAAAAAATTATTGATAGTCAGTCTACGGATAGAAACTCCTTACTCCAACCCATCAGGTCAACCAAACCATCTAACTCATGGAGTTATTTCAAGTCAAATCATTTGGGTTGTGGATTATTTAGAATAGGATTTAATTTATTGTTTCCATTTTATCATCTAATTTTCATATCTTTTCAAGTTTCTTTTATACAACATTAAGAGTAAAGGATAGAGATAACACGATTCGAACTCATGTAAACAGGTGTTTGACAAGAGCTTTAACCACTACTCCTTTTAAGTTAGAGATTTTCAAGTTTAATTTAGACCAACATATATTTGATAAATTTTAATTGAAAAGGATTTTGAGTTCAAATCAAGGTAGTTATTACTGTACCTGTAGGCGTACCATTTTTATCTTAATACTAGTACATATCAGTATCGGCTTGTTTCGATGTACTGTTTCGAATTTATAAATATTTTTAAATATTTTCTTGCATATACATATTTATAGTCTAATTTTTAGTTTCTTGATAAATTATATATAAATTTAAATATTTTATATATATTTATAGTCTAATTTTTATTTTTCATAAATTATGTTATTTTGGTTAAAAAATAAATTATATATTATATTAACATGCAAATATATCTCAATTATATTCATATATATTTATATCTAAATGTAAGTTTTAAATTGATTAATTGGGTTGAATAATTCAATTTAATAACTTTTCATTTTCCATTTTAAATGTAGTTTTGGAAAATGAAAATGGTTAAAATAAAATTTTTAAAAATTAATTTAAAATGCTAAAATTTTGCATTAACCGGTACAAACCGATATTGATTGAAACGAATCGAAATACATTGAAATGACCAAAACATACCAAAATTTTAACTGTTTTTAGAACAAAGACAATACGTACCAATGAATACAAACGATTCCGATATGATACCAATTACCATGTTTCAAATGGATTCTAACATTTTTCTTTTTCGAATTTGGGCGAAATTTTCTTACTATTTTGAGATGCAAATATACATATATACCCATTTAATGAGTTGATCTTACGAATGGATTGATATTCATTTAATTGATAAATTACAAAATAAATCAATATAATAATAACTTTAATTAAAAGAAAATTATCCACTTATAAAATATCTTTAGTTTTTGCTTATAAAATTGCGTAATGAGGTAGTTTAAAAGGAAAAGAAAAGCAATATGTACATAAAATGTTCTACCATAAAAATTATATTTATTATGGGATTAATATTTTGATACATTATCGTATAAATCTCATATATTATCAGTTAATCATAAAATGGCACATTATCATTGGTGTAAAATGATAATATTGAAGGACTTGAAAATATATACAATTTAATTTATTTTATATAATTAAAAATTAATTATAACTATTTTTTTCTCTTTTAGGTTTGGGTTTTAGATTTCTAATTTCGAATTTAATGTTTTTGTATTTATTTATGTTTAATAATTATAAGTAATTTTTAATTTTTAAAATAAATTTATTTATATTTATTTTTTACCCTCAATATTTTTTATTTTGCACCAAGGACAATGTATTATCTTGTTATTTACTAGTGCATAAAATCTATTCACTAATAGCGCATTAAAATTTCTTCCTTTATTATGTCGTGACAATTTAGAGATGGATTTAACAATCCAAGCTTTATTTAATATAGTTATTATCTTCCCTCTTAAGGGAGAAAAGTAATTTATTTTTAAAATCTTTTCTTCCTTTCCCAATGAAAAAAAAAAGTAAATTATGTTAAACTTCATCCAGTTACTTTTTTTTTTCATTCAATTATAAAAAGTTATAAAATGGTCATCTTTGGTCAATTTCTTTTTTGGTCACCAATTATGAAAAGTTATAAAATGGTCATTTAACTAGTCAATTTTTTTTGTCACCAGTTAGATAATATAAAAATGAAAACACCCAAAAATTCAAGTTAGTTAAATGACCAAAAATACAAAATTTGAGTAGTTGAACGATTATTTTTGTAACTTTTTATAATTAAATAATAATAATAATAATCATATTTAGGTGAATACTAATATAAATTACCCTTAAAAAAATAGACAAACATCGTTGGAATGATTTTAGCAAAAGTTTGAGAAAAAGACATTTGCATAATATCTTTAATAAAAATTTTCTTTATTCTCTTACCTGGTTCAACCAACAATTATATCGAATCAATTTATTTTTCAAGTTTGGATAAAAATATTAAACTCAATAAATAGATTTGAATTTAAAAAAATTATATTTTTAAAATATAAGTCAAGTTTAGACTACAATATTCAAGTCCTTCGTCCAATCTGGTTTAATCCTTTTTTTCAATTATATAATATTTTATTTTTATAATCTATGTAATTTATATTACATAAAAATTAAATCTATAATAATATATAATGATATAAGGTAAACATAAAAATTATGTTAATTTGCTCTTGTTTAAAAGTTTAATACAAGAGAACATGTAACACCCCCTACCTGTATTCGTTATCAGAATAAGGTACGAGGCATTACCAGAGTTTACAAATTTTTAACAAATGTAACACCCCCTACCTGTATTCGTTATCAGAATAAGGTACGAGGCATTACCAGAGTTTACAAATTTTTTTTTTTTAACCGAAACTATTCTAATTCAACATATTTTCAAAATAAAATTCATGCATATTTATAAAATAACTTCAACACATAAGCATATATCATTGGCTAACCTTATATTCATTTCATATTAACATTTATTTTATTAGCTTATACATGCCATTCATTTCCAAACTAAAATTTCTTTAAATACCAAATCTGGGGTTGATAGTGTGATGAGTCTCCCACCGATTCGACTCTCAGAGCTCTTAACACTACAAAACAAGGGAAAGGAAAGCAGAGTAAGCACTTTGTGCTTAGTAAGCCCATGTAACAAGAATTATACTTACCTAATATTTTCAATACAATGTAATAAGCATTCATATATCCATTCAATGCATTAATACCCTAACATGCACAAGCTCAACATTCAAGTTAGTTCATTAATTTCCATATATCAATAATATACACACCATGATTGATGAGCTCATCAATACTATGATTTTCATTTCCTTGTTATTTTTCCATATTTATCCCGTTGAATTACTCAAATTTCGATGGATTTTCAGAGGTACACTTTTGTGTACAAACCGGGTCAAATCAATTCATATTCATGTGCGCACATTTTCATTTCAGAGAGCACACTCCTCGCGAACCTCATCTTTACAAATAGGATTACGGTCCAAAGCTAAATCACTGTAATATAAACTCATAGAGTATTGTCGGGATTACCAGTCAAAGCTAAATCCGCAACGACAATTACTCTAATGAGCTTGGATCTCGAATTACTACCCAAAGCTAAATTGAGACCTAATTCGGATTACCCGTCCGGGCTAAATCCATTTTCCACATATTCTTCGGGAGGGCTATATCAGGATAGGATCACCCGTCCGGGCTAGATCCTTTTTTACCGTCAATTCCTTTTCAGAGATCCATCGAATTTTCCTTTCATTCAACCGGGATTTTTTTTCCCTTTTTATCAAATATACCAATGTTTCATCAAATTTCATACAATGGACATTCAAATTATATTCACATCAATAACATACATTTCAAACATTTAAGAATATAATTCAAGTTACATGAACTTACCTCGATACTAGTTCGTTTATAAAATCTACTAATCCGGGACTTTTTCCTTTCCTCGATCTAGCTTTGTATTTGAGTTTTCCGGATCTAAATAAATAAATCCAATCATCAATTCAATACATTTCATGTTCACATGTAGCATTTTCTATAATTCTATTATTATTTTTAGCTTATTCAAAGCTGTCTACTTGAGTCACAGTCACTAAATTATTTATTTCTCGAGCTACAGAGCTCCAAACGAAGAACCGTTAATTTTCCCTGAAACTAGACTCACATATCTTCTTCTCATAAAATTTTAAGAATTTTTGGTATGGCCAATCAATACCAGATTATTCTTAAAGTTTCCCCTGTTTCACTGTTTGACTGTTCTGACCTCTCTTCACTACAAATCAAATTACTCTTCATACAGAATTCATATGACCTTCTTATTTATTTCATTTGGAAATAGACTCATTCAGGATTCTAAACATATAAAGTTAAGTCCCTAATTATTTTTCTCCAATTTTTATGATTTTTCAAAGTCAGAACAGGGATCCTGAAATCCCTCTGGATCAGTCTTACAAAAATATAAATATCTCAAATTACAGAATTCCTTTGCTATCCATGTTTCTTTCATATGAAAATAGACTCAATAAGCTTTAATTTCATATCTCACTCAGCTTCTAATTCCACTTCTACGATTTTTAGTGATTTTTCAAAGTAACCCTACTGCTGCTGTCCCAAAACAGTTTTCTTATAGCTTATTTTACAATTAAATCCTTTACCCAATTCTAACTTCAAATTCTTTCAATTAAACCACTAATTCATCATTTTATTCATCATATGCTATATTCAAAAACTCTGAAACTTCAAAAATTTCAACTTAAATTCATCAAAACTTTGTTCTA
This sequence comes from Gossypium bickii, assembly GCA_025503065.1. Lineage (NCBI taxonomy): Eukaryota > Viridiplantae > Streptophyta > Magnoliopsida > Malvales > Malvaceae > Gossypium > Gossypium bickii. The sequence goes on from CP106718.1 coordinate 28,095,809, forward strand.
AAACTTATAAAGCATCAAAATTAAAAGAAAAAGGACTAAATTAACTTACCAAATTAAACTCCAAGCTTCAAACTTTTAATTTTCCCTGTTCTTCTTTCTTTTTCTTTTTCTTTCTTCTTTCACGTTTGCTCTCTGTTTCTTTTCTGTTTCTATCTCTTTTGTTTCTTTTCTCTTTTCTTTATATATATATATAATAATATAATAATATAATAACATAATAATATAATAATAAACTAAAAATCTCAGATTTTTCTTCAATTTACCGCCTCAATCTAGACAAAATGGCTTAATTGCCATTTTGGTCCTTTATACTTTCTTTTAATCTATAATTAAACTTTTACTTTCATTTCAATTTAGTCCTTTTCATTTAATTACCTACCCAAACGTTAAAATTTTCTAACGAAAGTTTAATACCGCATTACTAACATTTTATAAATATTTATAAAAATATTTCCTATCATATAAAGACTCATGCAAACATATTGAAATAAATTTCTATTTAAATCGGATTTATGGTTGCGAAACCATTATTCCGATAATCTTGAATTTAGGCCATTACAACTCTCCCCCCTTTTAAGGATTTTCGTCCTCGAAAATCTTACGAGAAAGAGGTTTGGATATTGTTTCCTCATTGCCTCCTCCGGTTCCCATGTCGCTTCCTCAATCCCGTGCTTTTGCCACAATACTTTCACCAAATTTATTTTTTTATTTCTAAGCTCCTTTGTTTCCCGTGCCAATATCTTGACCGGTTCTTCATCGTAAGTCATATCCATTTGAATCTCCATCATCGGAGAAATAACATGTGAAGGATCGACCGATATCGTCGTAGCATAGACACATGAAAAACATTATGAATTCTATCAAGTTCGTGGTAATGCCAACCGATAAGCGATCGGTCCAATTCTTTCTATGATCTCATATGGCCCGATAAATCTTGGACTCAATTTACCCTTTCGACCAATCGGAGAACTTTCTTCCAAGGAGACACTTTCAAGAATACCTTGTCACCGACACGAAATTCAATCTCTTTTCGTTTAAGATCGGCATATGATTTTTGGCGATCGGAGGTCGCTTTTAAACTATCCCGAATAACCTTCACTTTCTTCTGCTTTTCCCATTAAATCAACCCCATGTATCTTCTTTTTCACCGAGCTCTGTCCAATACAATGGTGTTCTACATTTTCTACCATACAAAGCTTCATATGGTGCCATTTTAATCTTTGGGTGATAATCTGTTATTGTAAGCAAATTCAATCAAAGGTAGATACCTCTCCCAATTACCTTTAAACTCTAGTGTACAACATCGAAGCATATCTTCCAATACTTGTATTACACGCTCAGATTGGCCATCATGCGAGGATGAAATGCGAGATTGAAATCTGGCGAGAACCCAGAGCTTCTTGCAATTTATCCTAAAGCGAGGCGTAAATCGGGGATCTCTATCTCGATATAATGGAGATAGGCACTCCATGTAACCCGACAATCTCGGATATGTACAATTCAGCCATTTATCTAAAGAATAATCCATACGCATCGGAATAAAGTGTGCCGACTTTGTCAATCGGTCAACAATCACCCAAATAGCATCTTTTTCCGGAGACAACGGTAACCCCGATACAAAATCCATAGTGATTCTTTCCCATTTCCATTCCGGTATAGTAATTGGTGAAGTAACCTCGAAGGTACTGATGTTCGCTTTAACTTTGTTGACATATCAAACATCTTGATACAAACTCGGAAATATCACGTTTCATACCGCCACAAGTACATCTTTTCAAATCATTATACATTTTATTACTTCCGGATGTCTGGACATAGTACCTTTGTGAGCCTCGTGTAAAATCTTCTCGTATGAGCTCACAATTCTTGGGTACACATACCCTACCTCGAATAATAAACAATCATCAACCCCAATTTGAAATTCAGAATCGTGATTTGACTCACATTGTGCCCGTTTAACTGTAACTTCTCATCATTCTTCCGAGCTTCACATATTTCTTTGTAAAAATGTCGGTTTAGCTCTCAATTCAGCTAAGATTGAACCATCATCAATCAAAGACAATCGGGTATTCATAACTCGTAAAGCAAGCAGAGATTTTCGACTCAAAGCATCAGCCACAACATTAGCCTTACGGATGATAATCAATAATCAAATCATAGTCTTTTATCAATTCAAGCCACCTGCTATTGTCTTAAATTCAGATCTTTTCGTGTCATCAAATACTTCAAGCTTTTATGATCGTATAAATATGACATTTCTCACCGTATAAGTAATGCCGCCATATCTTCAATGCAAAAACAATAGCGACTAACTCAAGATCATGTACGGATAATTTCTTTCATGTGGTTTAAGTTGTCTTGAAGCATAGGCTATTACTTTACCTTCTTGCATCAAGACACAACCTAAACCATTTAATGAGGCATCATCAGTAAATAACAAATTCCTTACCGGTTCAAATTTTGCACTAATCTTTGGTGCTTTCGTTAGTAGATCTTTCAATCGGTTGAAACTCACGACATTCATCGATCCACTCAAACTTTACATCTTTCTCGCAATAATCGAGTCATTGGAGAAGCTATCATAGAGAATCCTTGTACAAATCTCCGATAATAACCAGCTAAACCCAAGAAACTTCTAACTTCAGATACAGTCTTCGGTGGACTCCAATTGACAATAGCTGAGATTTTACTTGGATCTACCCTGATGCCTTCAGCAGATACAATATGTCCAAGAAAACCCACTTCTCGAAGCCAAAATTCACATTTTTGAATTTAGCATATAATTGTTTCTCTCGCAGAATTTGCAACACAATTCTCAAATGTTCTGTATGTTCTTCTTCATCTCGAGAATAAACCAAAATATCATCAATGAAAACTACCACATACCTATCTAAGTACGGTCTGAATATCCGATTCATCAAATCCATAAATACTGCAGGTGCATTAGTCAACCCAAATGGCATAACTAGAAACTCATAATGCCCGCACACTGTTCCAAAGTTGTCTTTGGCACATATCGACTCCTTTACTCAGAATCGATAGTAGCCCGATCGGAGATCAATCTTTGAAAATATAGTAGCACCTTTCGGTTGATCAAATAAATCATCAATCCGGGCAACGGATACTTATTCTTTATAGTTACCTTATTGAGTATCGATAGTCAATACACAATCTCAAAGACCCATCTTTCTTTTTCACAAACAGAACCGAGCACCCCAAGGTGAATGACTCGGTCGGACAAAACCTCACAACAAGTTCTCAGAATCGTGTCTTTAATTCCTTTAATTACGCAGGAGCCATTGATGCGGAGCTATGGAAATCGGAGTAGTTCGGAATCAAATCTATAGAAAATTCCACTTCTCTCTCGTGGCAACCACTGGTAACTCTTCCGAAACACATCGGAAAATTCACATACCACCGCATCGCTTGAATCTTTGACTCGGATACCTTAGTATCTAATACATAAGCAAGAAAAGCATCATACCCTTTTTGACATACTTACGAGCGAATAATCGAAATCACATCGATAATCCTGCATCGATCGGATTTAACCCGAAGTAATTCACCATTCGACACTTCAACACAATATATTTACATTTCTGATTTACTATCGCATCATCTTTGAGTTAACCAATCCATGCCCAATATCACATCAAACTCATCAAATGGCGGTAACATCAAATCACCAGAAACAATAACCTCTTACCATCGGTGGACAATTTTTACAAATTTTATCCACCAAAATAGATTGGCCAAAGGGGTTCGAGACTTTAACCACAAATTCGATGAGGTTCAATAGATAAATCTTTAACGCATGCAAGTTTTACACATATATATGAATGCGTAGAACCGGATCAATTAATGCGATAATATCGGTTTCAAGTAAAGAAAATGTACCAATAATAACATCGGTGCCGAGGCATCTTCTCCTGCACGCATGACATATGTCCTAGGAGGTGCTCGTGTCTCGTGCCTACTTGTAGTATCTTTTGTAGCTCCTCGGCTACCACTAACATTACCGGATGGTCGAGATGGTCTACCCTCCAAGATTGATTACTTGGCTTCGATATATATTCAACTTCTTTTTCACTTCTTTTCGGACAATCTCTCGAGGAAATGGTCAAAAGAACCACATCGGTAACATGCCCGCTCTTAAATCGACATTCACCAAAATGAGCTTTATTACAATCGGCATCTCGGCCAGGGTACCAACACCGCCAACACCGGTCACCGATGGAGTGGAAGGTCTTGAATTAGTCTTGTTGTGAACCTCGCACTCTATCCGAATACCAGTGGTTGAGGTAGAAACGATCCCGGTACTTCTTCAATTTCTTTGGAGCAGAAAACCGAGATTTTTCCATTGGTCTTTTACTAAAAATTCGAGCTTCCCTCTCGGCTGTTTCTTTTCTTTGCTCCATTCTTACGCTTTATAAGCTCGTTCGCTAGTGTAGCAAACTCTCGAATTTCAAGAATTCCAACAAGTAGCTTAATTTCTTCATTCAACCCTTCTTGAATCGTTTGCACATTTCACTTCCGATGTACCCATTCTCGAGCATATTTACTCAACCGAACAAATTCTCTTTCATACTCGAATCATCGATCTATTGCCTGTTTCACTCAAGAAATTCTTTTTCTTTTTCGATCAAGGAATCTCTGGTGATATATTTCTTTTTGAACTCGATGCGGAAGAATTCCCATGTAATTTCTTCTTTCGGAACAAGCTGAAGCTTTAGTATTCCACCAATGATAAGTTGTGTCTTTTAGCGGTGAAACAAAGACATTTCAAATATTCTTACGGCGTGCAAGATAATTCCTCCAAAACCCGAGTAGTATTTTCTAACCAAAATTCGACTCTTTCGGGATCATCATCAAATCGCTTTCAAAATTCTTGGCCCCATATTTTCGGATTTTATCGATCGGAGCTTTTCTTTTAATGATCAGATTCACACTGCACTGTGGAATCTCGGGAATCGGTGGAGGAACAGAAGGGGGAGCTTGAGTTTGCTGCATTGTAGGGTTAGTTCTTATATATTGGGTAAACCATTCATTCATCATTTGAAAGAAGGCTATTTTTGCCTCCTCCCCTTGACCCTCTATACCGGGCCTTCTACTGCTAGTTTCTTCTCTTTGTATTGAAGTCGGAGCATGACTCCCAGCTTCCTCAGATTGAGCTCGGTCAGATGACATTACTATAAGGAAAACACAATTTAAGCGGTCAGGAGATATCACACTATCAAAAAAATAATAATTTAAATGGCATGTATAGCTAATCCGTATTCACTATATCGGTCCTAGAACCGACTTAACCGTAGCTCTGATACCAACAAATGTAACACCCCCTACCTGTATTCGTTATCAGAATAAGGTACGAGGCATTACCAGAGTTTACAAATTTTTAACAAATGTAACACCCCCTACCTGTATTCGTTATCAGAATAAGGTACGAGGCATTACCAGAGTTTACAAATTTTTTTTTTTAACCGAAACCATTCTAATTCAACATATTTTCAAAATAAAATTCATGCATATTTATAAAATAACTTCAACACATAAGCCATATCAGTGGCTAACCTTATATTCATTTCATATTAACATTTATTTTATTAGCTTATACATGCCATTCATTTCCAAACTAAAATTTCTTTAAATACCGAGAAATCATGGGGTTGATAATGTGATGAGTCTCCCACCGATTCGACCGAGAGCTCTTAACACTACAAAACAAGGGAAAGGAAAGCAGAGTAAGCACTTTGTGCTTAGTAAGCCCATGTAACAAGAATTATACTTACCTAATATTTTCAATACAATGTAATAAGCATTCATATATCCATTCAATGCATTAATACCCTAACATGCACAAGCTCAACATTCAAGTTAGTTCATTAATTTCCATATATCAATAATATACACACCATGATTGATGAGCTCATCAATACTATGATTTTCATTTCCTTGTTATTTTTCCATATTTATCCCGTTGAATTACTCGAAATTTTGATGGATTTTCAGAGGTACACTTTTGTGTACAAATCCGGTCCGTCAATTCATATTCATGTGCGCACATTTTCATTTGAGAGAGCACACTCATGAACCTCATCTTTACAAAGAGATTACGGTCCAGGCTAAAATCAGTAATATAAACTCATAGAGTATTGTCGGGATTACGATCCAAAGCTAAATCGCAACGACAATTACTCTAATGAGCTTGGATCCGAATTACACCCAAAGCTAAATTGAGACCTAATTCGGATTACCCGTCCAAGCTAAATCCATTTTCCACATATTCTTCGGGAGGGCTATATCAGGATAGGATCACCCGTCAGGGCTAGATCTTTTTTACCGTCAATTCCTTTTCGAGAGATCCATCGAATTTTCCTTTCATTCAACCGGATTTTTTTCCTTTTTATCAAATATACCAATGTTTCATCAAATTTCATACAATGGACATTCAAATTATATTCACATCAATAACATACATTTCAAACATTTAAGAATATAATTCAAGTTACATGAACTTACCTCGATACTAGTTCGTTTATAAAATCTACTAATCCGGGACTTTTTCCTTTCCTCGATCTAGCTTTGTATTTGAGTTTTCCGGATCTAAATAAATAAATCCAATCATCAATTCAATACATTTCATGTTCACATGTAGCATTTTCTATAATTCTATTATTATTTTTAGCTTATTCAAAGCTGTCTACTTGAGTCACAGTCACTAAATTATTTATTTCTCGAGCTACAGAGCTCCAAACGAAGAACCGTTAATTTTCCCTGAAACTAGACTCACATATCTTCTTCTCATAAAATTTTAAGAATTTTTGGTATGGCCAATCAATACCAGATTATTCTTAAAGTTTCCCTGTTTCACTGTTTGACTGTTCTGACCTCTCTTCACTACGAATCAAATTACTCTTCATACAGAATTCATATGACCTTCTTATATTATTTCATTTTGAAATAGACTCATTCAGGATTCTAAACATATAAAGTTAAGTCCCTAATTATTTTTCTCCAATTTTTATGATTTTTCAAAGTCAGAACAGGGGATCCTGAAATCCCTCTGGATCAGTCTTACAAAAATATAAATATCTCAAATTACAGAATTCCTTTGCTATCCATGTTTCTTTCATATGAAAATAGACTCAATAAGCTTTAATTTCATATCTCACTCAGCTTCTAATTCCACTTCTACGATTTTTAGTGATTTTTCAAAGTAACCCTACTGCTGCTGTCCCAAAACAGTTTTCTTATAGCTTATTTTACAATTAAATCCTTTACCCAATTCTAACTTCAAATTCTTTCAATTAAACCACTAATTCATCATTTTATTCATCATATGCTATATTCAAAAACTCTGAAACTTCAAAAATTTCAACTTAAATTCATCAAAACTTTGTTCTAAAACTTATAAAGCATCAAAATTAAAAGAAAAAGGACTAAATTAACTTACCAAATTAAACTCCAAGCTTCAAACTTTTAATTTTCCCTTTTCTTCTTTCTTTCTCTTTTTCTTTCTTCTTTCACGTTTGCTCTCTGTTTCTTTTCTGTTTCTATCTCTTTTGTTTCTTTTCTCTTTTCTTTATATATATATATATAATAATATAATAATATAATAATATAATAATATAATAATAAACTAAAAATCTCAGATTTTTCTTCAATTTACCGCCTCAATCTAGACAAAATGGCTTAATTGCCATTTTGGTCCTTTATACTTTCTTTTAATCTATAATTAAACTTTTACTTTCATTTCAATTTAGTCCTTTTCATTTAATTACCTACCCAAACGTTAAAATTTTCTAACGAAAGTTTAATACCGCATTACTAACATTTTATAAATATTTATAAAAATATTTCCTATCATATAAAGACTCATGCAAACATATTGAAATAAATTTCTATTTAAATCGGATTTATGGTTGCGAAACCATTATTCCGATAATCTTGAATTTAGGCCATTACAGAACACACATTAAGTTATTAAATATTAAATTAAAAGTAACATATTTTTTTGGCATTTTTTTAAAAAAATAATATGATCAAACTTGAAATAAGTTTAGATCAATTATTTATAAATATTGACATGTTTAAATATAATTTGAGATCCATATTTTAAATTGAGCTAGATTTAAGCAAACAATCCGATTGAGGTAGAACATTTCTACTAATATGTCTAACTCCCCCTTCACCTACATATGACATGCATATTGGCATGATCTACCATAATTTACGGGGTTTTGTCTGTTTTGCTCTATTAAATTTCTTTAAGGGTGTTTATTATTTAGTTCGACTAATCGATTAACCTTAAAAAAAAAAATCTTTTAATAAACAATATAGATCTTTTAAAAACTTGATTATTGATTAATTTGGTTCGATTAAGCAAATTAATTGACTGACTTGAAAATGTTATTTGGTTATTAGTTGTTTTAGATTTTTAATATATTTGAATTTTATATTTGAAAATTAGTAACTTTTTTTTACCGTGGTTTACATTTAGATTTGGTTTGTTTTGATATTTTGGTTGGGTATGTAAATTTATTTAATATTATATTTTACATTTCAATAATTCTAATATTAAAAGGATGTGTTTGGTTGGTCAAATCTTACAGTATGCTCGCAATGTTATATTCCATGTCACACTCCAAAAATCAAGTTAGAAGAATTGAGTTTGTGAAAATCGAGAGTGGTTACGCCCCGATTTATAAGGTTATCTTTGTGCATTGTAAATAAACCGAGAGTTTGATACAGATATCGAAATTACGGTCATAAATAATTAATTAAAGTATTAAAATAATATAATATGGTATTATTATATTAATTAATCTAAAACAAAACTTGATTACGAGGTTTAATTTGAAAATAAGTGTGTTTAATTGAGTTAGGACCTAATTGGAAAATGAATGAAATAATTAAATATTAATAATGAAACTTGACTATAAATATTAATTATTATATATAAACTAAAGTGGAATGTGCTAAAAACAATAAAGTTAAATAAGTTAAAAAAAAGTAAATGTGTAAGCTAATAAAGAATATATAAGCTGAGGCCGAAATAAATATATACAATTAAGTGACTAAAATAAATAAGAAACAATATATAGATTAAGTGGTTAGGCGTTAATGCTTTCTCTTTAGAAACCAAGGTCTGAGTCACCCTTTTTCCATTTGTTTTCTTTTTATTTTCAGTAACCTAGTTTTCCAATGTTTGTTTGACTGAAAACATTTTCCAAATGGAAAATGTTTTCCAAGACACAAGTAAAATGCCTTACATTTTAAGGAAAATGTCTTACGGATTTCATTTCTGTAAGACATTTTCCATCTCCTTCATCCGTTCTTCATTCCTACTCCTTCTTTCGTTCTTCATCTTCTTACCGTCGCATATCTTCTCTTCTCAGGCTGCTGTTTCATTTCCTCTATTTCTCAGGCAAATCCCATTCCTCTTCGCTGGGTCTTGGCAGGTATGGCATGAAGCTCTTTTTTTTCTTCTTGTTCTTTACTTGTCCACATTTTAACTTATTTTATTCCTGAAATTTTATGCCTTTCTTCTGATTTTTGCTCTTTTCGTTGTTGATGTCTCTTTAGATTCATCTTCTTGTTGCTGTTCCTCAAGATTCCGTTGTTGTTTCAAGTAATTCTTCTATTTTTGAATCGAATTTCTGTGGACATTTATGGATATTTATGTGAACAGATATTTATGGATTGTATTGCAAGAGGGTTGTTTCAAGTTATTAGAAGATACTTCTTCGAATTACTGTTTGAACATTTTTACTCGTAGGAAGAGTTTTCCATCCTATAGTTTCTCGAACAAGTGCATAAGATGACATGGAACTCTATATTACTATGCTAGACTTCATTATATTCGTTCCAATTTATTTCATCTTTGCTAGACTGAAACTTTTATTTTCCATCACATGAATAAAAAACAGCTTTCTTTCATTTTATTTTCCTATCAGGAGAAGAAATTGGGTTTCTATTTCATGTTTATTTCCATCTTTACTGATTATTTTTTCTGGTTTATAGCTGCAATGGAGATGGTGATGTAAATGATCAATTTTCGTTAAGTGTAGTTTATAGTCTTTTTTGTTGATTATTAAAGGGGATTAGTTCCATTTAGGTGTTTGGTTTTAAATTTTACTAGTTCTATCTGTTTCCTTTCATTGTACTATCTTCCTACTTCAAATCTAATTTAGCTTTTTGATAACATATATGGTTTAGTTTAGATGGTTTTTAAGGATGTATTATATATAGCCCCATCTTGATTTTAAGTTTCTTCAACTTCGGGGTCATGAATGAGAATCAGGCCTTATGTCTGGACTGCATTGAAGTACTTCTCTCAAATTGAACAGAGCTAACTTTGTCTCGAATGATTTAAGGACTTCATACTTTCTAGGTACCCAAAGCATGTTCAAACACAGATGGTTTAAGGTTGGCTCGATCATACCTGACACCTTAGCCATAGTCAAAATGGGATATATGAGTAACATGTTAGCCTTAATTTGGTGGCATCCTAAATTAGTTGTATCAAGTTCTTAACTTGGTGGCATCCTGAATTAGTTTACAGTAGTAGATGTATGTCTAGTGTTCTATAATGATAAGATGTATCTATGTACTTGTATCCTAATTTTGGATCCCTTTTTACCAATTCCCCATGTCCAAAAATATGAACAAAGGTGAGTTAGAAACATAAATTTTCTTTGCGTATGATCATAGCTCAGTTTTTTGCCATTTCATGTAGTAGTATTCTCTATTATTATTAATTTTTTTTCACTTTTATCTGTTGATTCCTAATGTCTCCTTTGATTAATAGATTAGGCATGGTGAAGCCGCTGGAATTATTGGTCCTTCCGGCACTGGGAAATCTACAATCTTGAAGATTATTGCTGGACTTCCTGCACCAAACAAGGTGAGCAATGCTTATTGAGTCCGCCTTCATAGTTTTGGTAATTCATTTGTGTTGCATATTGATTTATTACTACTTAGATACTTATAAAAAGAATACATAACTCTCATGTGTAGGGAGAGGTATATATTCGAGGCAAAATGAGAATGGGTTTGATTGGTGATGATGAGATATCTGGTCTTCGAATTGGATTGATAAAATTTGTTTAAGCTCTAAATATGATATAATTTATCAGTTGCATGATCCATTTCTTTGTTTACTCTTCGATAATAGTTTTTTTATAGTACAACACTTTTTGATTCTTTGACCGTTCGTGAAAATGTTGGTTTCCTTTTGTAAGAGACAGTGTAAATTCTTTCCTACAAATACTGCATTTTTTCCTTGGTTTTTAGCAATGTTTTGGTGGTCCTAGGTTGCTGTTGTAAATAATTGTTTTCTATAACAGATGCTCCATTTTTGCAGTTGCTTATGCTTGTGCAGATAACATGATTATGGAGACACAAGGGGCCTTTGCTCACTATACGGTTCTAGTTTTGAATGCCAAAACAACTGCTCAAAATGGCAAATTAGGAGAGGTTGTGTATAACATAGGAAAAAAAAATGTGTTACTCTCTTAAATTTTGATAATTAAGTATGTAACACACTAATTCTTCTGAACATGGTTCCCTTTGGGATTGTGTGCAATGAAATATATCAGTTGGTTTTCAATTTTTACTATTGTTTATGACACTTAGGAATTGAACCCTTATGCATGATATAAGTTGTAGAGATTGGTGTATGTACGTTTTGTATAAACAAAAGTAAAGCCCAATAGGGCCAAAGTTGATAAATATTTTGTAAGATATTAACATGCAATATGAAGATCTCTTTTTTGGTGTTACAACTCTCCCCTCCTTTAGAGATTTTCGCCCTCGAAAATCTTACCGGTAAAAAGGTTTGGATATTGTTCTCTCATGGCTTCTTCCAGTTTCCATGTAGCCTCTTCTACACCATGTTTTTGCCATAACACTTTTACTAAGACTATGCCCTTATTCCTTAGTTGTTTCACCTCTCGAGCCATAATCTTAATTGGCTCCTCTTCATAAGACATGTCCGGCCTTATCTCAATTTCTATTGGAGGAATCACATGCGAAGGATCGGAACGATATCGCCGTAACATCGATACATGAAACACGTTGTGTATTTTCTCTAACTCTAACGGCAAAGCCAACCGATATGCCACTGGTCCAATCCTTTTGGTAACCTCATACGGCCCTATGAATTGCAGACTTAATTTCCCCTTTCGACCAAATCTTAATATTTTCTTCCACGGTGACACTTTCAGAAAATCTTTGTCGCCCACTTGAAACTCAATTTCTTTTCTTTTCAAATCCGCGTACGCCTTTTGTCTGTCTGAAGCAGCTTTCAGACTATCCCGGATCACTTTCACTTTCTCCTCAGTTTCTTTAACTAGATCGACCCCATGAATTTTCTTCTCACTAAGCTCGGTCCAATACAAAGGAGTTCGACACTTACGACCATACAAGGCTTCATACGGTGCCATCCTTATACTCGACTGATAACTGTTGTTGTATGTAAATTCAACCAATGGTAGGTATCTTTCCCAACTACCTTCAAATTTTAACACACAGCATCAGAGCATATCCTCAAGAACTTAAATCACTCTTTTAGATTGGCCGTCAGTCTGAGGATGGAATGCAGTACTAAAATTCAATATTTTTCCCAAGGCCTCTTGTAACTTCTTCCAAAACCTCGAAGTGAATCTTGGATCTCTATCCGAGATAATAGATATAGGCACTCCATGTAATCTCACCACCTCAACTATATATAACTCGGCCAACTTATCCAGTGAATAATCAACACGCACCGGTATAAAGTGAGCCGATTTCGTTAGTCTATCAACAACAACCCACACAACACCTTTCTTTTTTCGGGGTCATAGGTAGCCCTGTCACAAAATCTATAGTGATTCGATCCCACTTCCACTCAGGAACCATCACCAGCTGAAGTAATCTCGAAGGTACATGATGCTCAACTTTCACTTGTTGACAAATTAGACATCTTGTTACAAACTTAGAGATGTCTCTTTTCATACCCAGCCACCAATAAAATTTCTTCAGATCATTGTACATTTTCGTACTGCCCGGATGTACTGAAAAATAGCCACCATGTGCTTCATTTAGTATCTTCCAGATCAATTCATCATCCTTAGGTACACAAATCTTGCTATGAAACATCAAACAACCATCTGAACTCACCCGAAAATCAGAATCATTTCCCGACTCACATTTAGCTCTCTTAGCTTGCATCTCATTATCATTCTTGAGTTTCACGTACTTGTTGAATAAATAGTGGCCTAGCCCTCAACTCAGCCAATATAGTACCATCATTAGACAATGCCAAGCTCATGCTCATGGCTCTCAAAGCATACAGGGATTTCCTACTCAAGGCATCCGTAACCATATTTGCTTTTCCCGGATGGTAATCGATTACTAGCTCATAGTCCTTCAATAATTCGAGTCACCACTGTTGTCGCAAATTCAAATCCTTTTGGTCCATCAAGTACTTCAAACTCTTATGATCCGTGAAGATTCGACACTTCTCACCATACAAATAATATCGCCAAATCTTTAATGCGAAAACAACCGCAGCCAACTCCAAATCATGAGTCAGATAATTCTTCTCGTGCAGTTTTAGCTGCCTCGAGGCGTATGTAACTACCTTACCCTCTTGCATCAACACACAACCGAGACCATTTAACAACACGTCACTGTAGACTACAAACTCTTTCCCTGATTCTGGGTTGAACCAACACAGGCGCCTCAGTCAGTAATGTTTTCAATCTCTCAAAACTCTGTTAACATTTCTCAGTCCATTCAAACTTAACATCTTTATGCAACAGCTTCGTCATCGGGGTAGCAATAATAGAAAATCCCTTTACGAATCGTCTGTATTACCCCGCTAAACCCAAAAAGCTTCTGACTTCTGACACATTTCTTGGCGGTTTCCACTCCACAATAGTCGGAACCTTACTCGGGTCAACTCCAATACTATCACCAACACAATGTGTCCTAGGAATCTGACTTTTCGGAGCCAAAACTTACTCTTACTAAATTTAGCATACAACTGCTTGTTTCTTAAAGTCTGTAAGACAATTCTCAGATGTTCCGCATGATCACTCTAATCCCGAGAATAAATCAATATGTCATCAATAAAGACAACCACAAACTTGTCCAAATACGGTCGAAACACACGGTTCATTAAATCCATAAAAATCGCAGGAGCATTCGTTAAACCGAACAGTATGACCAGAAACTCATAATGGCCATACCTCGTCCAAAATGCAGTTTTCGACACATCTTGCTCCTTAACCCTCAACTGGTAATAACCAGACCTTAAGTTTATCTTGGAGAACACCGTAGATCCTTTCAGTTGATCAAATAGATCATCTATCCTTGGTAAATGATACTTATTTTTCACCGTCACCTTATTGAGTTTTCTGTAATCTATGCACAATCTCATCGACCCATCTTCAGGAAAAGTATCGGAGCACCCCACGGTGAATAGCTCGGTCTTGCAAAACCTTTATTCGTCAACTCTTGCAACTGAACCTTCAGTTCTTTCAACTCTAATGGTGCCATCCTATACGAAGCAACCGAAATAGGTGTCGTTCCCAAAACCAACTCAATTCCAAACTCAATCTCTCTAACTGGAGGTAACTCGGGTAACTCTTCTGAGAATACATCCGGATACTCACATACCACCGATACTGTTTCAATATTTACTTTAGACTTTTGAGTATTCAGTACAAAAGCGAGATAGGACTCGTATCCTTTTCTCAAATATTTCTCAGCCACCAATGAAGAGATCATCACCGGTAAACTATCTGATCCACTTGATTCAACCCGAATAACATCTCAGTTTTCACATTTCAATTCAATAAATTTACTACCACAATTCACTAAAACACTATGAATAGTCAACCAATCCATACCAAGAATCAAGTCAAATTCATCAAACGGCAACAATATAAGGTTTTTCGGAAAACAATGACCCTTAATTGTCAAAGAACAATTCTTACACACCTTGTCAGCTAACACATGTTTACCTAATAGGTATGACACCTTTACCACAAATTTTGTAAACTCAATAATCATTCCCAAACTAGATACCAATCTCATGCAAACATAAGAATGGGTAGACCCTGGATTAATCAAAGCAATAACAAAGGTGTTATGAAGAAAAAAAGTACCCGTTATTACATCTGGAGATGATGCCTCTTCGCGAGCGCAAATGGCATAGGTCCTTGCAGGTGCAGGACTCTCCGGTCTCACAGCAGAGTCTCGTGACGCACCTCTACCACTAGTCCTACCTCTCGGGTTCTTTTGTGTCCTAACCCTTGAAGATACATTGCTTGACCTCACTTTTTGCTTCTTTTCTTTGTCATCCCTCTTAGGACAATTTCGAATAATATGATCGGGGGAACCACACTTATAGCAATTCGGATTGCTTCCCCAACACTCCCCAGTGTGCTGCCTACCACAATTTAGACACTCCGATTTGGACTTCGGATTGCCCATACTTGCCATCGAAGGGGCTTGAACTCTCGAGCCCGAGTAGGTGTTACCTGGATCTCGATGTGAATATCCAACTGATGTAGTTGTTCGAGGATTCATCTCCTTGAACTTCTTCGATTGAACTTGGTAAGATTTACTCATCGGCCTTTTTTTTGCATCTTGGGCCTCACTCACAGCCTTCCTCTTTTCCTTATTCAATCCTTCGGCCTTACATGCTCGGTCAACCAACACCACAAACTCTTTTTAACTCTAAATTCCCAACTAGCAGTTTAATGTCCTCATTCAACCCATCTTCAAACCTCTTACACAAGATAGCTTTTGTAGACACACATTCTTGTGCATACTTGTTGAGCCTAACAAACTCACGCTTATATTCTGCCACAGTCATTCTTCATTACTTTAATTCAAGAAATACTTTTTGTTTTTGATCCACAAATCATTGGCTTATATACTTCTTTCGAAATTCCTCCAAAAAGAAGTCCTACGTCACTCTCTCCTTTGGAACTATTGATGTCAACATTTTCCACCAATAGTATGTCGAGTCTCTCAGCAAAGACTCGGCGTATTTCAAGCTCTCTTCAGATGTACATGAGAGTTCACCAAACACTCTCATCGAGTTATCAAGCTAGAACTCCGCCCTTTCAGGGTCATTGTTTATATTAGCTCTAAATTCCTCAGCCCTTTGCTTTCGAATCTTGTCTACCAGGGGCTTCGTTATCCTCACAATATCTATACCTTGAGAAGCCACCAGAACTGGCTGAGGTATAAGAGGGGGTGGAGGAGGTTGAGCATGAAGGTTTGCTCGTATATACTCTGTGTACCAGTTACTCATCATTTGAAGAAAGGCTTCCCGAGCCTCTTCTCCTTGACCCTTAATCTCAGGTCCACTCTATACAGGCGCAGTCCCTTGCGCTAGAGCCGGCATATTACTAGCTACGTCATCAACAACCATTTAATCGGGATCCATTTACTATATAAAACAAAGTTTAAAATTGTCAGAAGCTACCACACTATCATTATACGCTTATAGCATGTATAGCTAGACTCTCACACACGCTATGGTAGTCCGAGAACTGACTAAACTATAGCTTTGGTACCATTAAATGTAACACCCCTTACCCGAGTTCGAAGCCGGAACCGGGTTTGAGGATTTACCTAACTTACCTCGCTTAAACATCTCACATTAAGCTAAGAAAATTTCGTTTAAACCCATCACTTGCTTATTCTCGACCTACGAGACCCTAAACATACCTCCGAGAGGTTTATAGATTTAACCGGGAACTTTCAAGAACCTGGAAAACTTTTCATCAAAACAGGGCCCACACGCCCGTGTTGATCTAGGGACACGCCCATGTGCCCCTAAGACATGCCCGTATTCACCACCCATGGTCGACACTAACTTATTTCACACGACCGGATACACCCCCGTGTCCCTAGCCCATGCCCCTCACACGACCTCGACATGCCCGTGTCTTAGCCCGTGTGCCAAAACTTTGACATTCCGTTTATTACGTCATCACTTTACTATGACCACACGGCCAAGGCACACGCCCATGTCCTTAGACCGTGTGTCGAATTAAATTCAACATTTAATGTGCAGACTTCACAAGGCCTGGGCACACGCCCATGTCCTAGGCTGTGCCTCCTACACGGCTGAGACACACGGTCGTGTCTCTGCCCGTATGTTTACTACAAAGCTTACTGACTTGTAAACTTTTCATGCAGGGGACACACGGCCTGGTTACACACTCATGAGACTGACCGTGTGTCACACATGGCCTAGAAACACGCCCGTGTGCCTACCTGTATGGATGAGAGCAAGGCTATTTACCCAGCTCTTTTATCCCTCTAACTCACACAACATGAATCCATTCAACATATCACTAAACAACTCAGATTTTGCAATATATATATCCATGAATAACTTCATCTTTTCATATATATATATAACAAAGAGCCAACAAATATGGCTATATACACAAGAGTTCTCATTAAAGGGACCAACACATTCTTGGCCAAAATAACGAAACAATGTACCTAGTCTAGCCCCTATACATGCCATACTCCAAAAGCACTAATTCTATATATACCGAGATGAGCTGATAGTGTGGGCGATCTTCCAATTATCTTCGTATCTCGACCCGGCTCTTTAACTCTATGAGACAAAGGAAAAGAAAAGGGGAGTAAGCTTTGAGCTTAATAAGTTTACATGTAAACAAATAACATTATAGTATGTGTTAAACAATTAAATAGCATCACATACTAAACAAGTACAATCTACATTCATAATCATGCTTACTCATTTCCTCCCTTACCACATCCCAACCATATCACAAGCTTAATGCTCACCTTTATTAACATACTTCCCTCACTTAGCACCACAATGTCACATAATACATTACATCATAGTTTCTTAATAAAGCATTCATAATACAATCACTCGGTGGTCTCGCACTTAGCCCACCATCAGTCTTTATTAGGGTGGTATAACACATAGCCCACCAAAAAGGATAATTACGGTGGTATCGCACATAGCCCACCAAAATTATTATAAACAATGGTATCGCACATAGCCCATCGTAGTTGGGTAATAAAGTGGTATCGCACTTAGCCCACCGTCAAGTGTTGTTATTACACATTTACATATCTATTTCATCATTCATACGAAAACTATTCAATAACTACCAAATTCAATCCACTTGATTCATACATGTTCTCAATCATACCATGCACCAATTAGTAACAACAATGTGTACATAAAATGTATCGTTTACACATAAACTTACCTCGGTTCAAAACGTTTCAATCTGCGGTTTAATCCGTAACCTTGCCTTTTCCCCGGTCAAGGTAAATTTCGCGCTCTTCTTGATCTATAACAATAAAATTCACCCATTTAGATCATTTTATGATCATAATGCATCAAAATCTACACTTAGGCAAAAAATGGCCATTTTGCCCTTGTACTATGACAAAATTACGATTTTGCCCCTAGGCTCGTAAATCATTTTTTTCAACCCATTTTCTCAATAAACAAGCCTAGCTAAACATTTATTTCTCTTACAACTACTCACAATTCCAACTATTTCATGCATTTATGACACAAATTTAATCTTTGCATTCAAGTCCTAATTAGGTGTTTTCATGCTAACACCTTTCACAAAAGTTGTTTCCCATCTCCCGAACATTCATTTTCTTCTATAGAAACTCAGCTAAAAACATAACCATTCTCATGGCAAGTCCCTATACTTTCAACCATATCACAAATTAGTCCCCTCATTAGCTAGCTTAAGCTTTAAGGACTCCAAAAGTGCAAAAATTATCAAATAACACCACCAAAATCGCTTACTTGTAGGGGGATAACTTGGCTGAAATTTTAAAGCTTTCAAAAACCCTCTAAGCTTGAAATTTTTGGTGGAGATGAAGAGTGAATAGTGAAAGATGATAGTTTTTCTTTTTACCATATTTTATTCATCTTTTCTTACCTAATTCACCCAATTTTGACCAAAAATTAAATGCTCTAGTCTCCCTATACCATATGGTCGGCCAACACTCAACTATTGGTCTAATTGCACTTTAAGGATCTCCAATTTAGTAATCTATGGCTATTGGACACCTTTACCTTGAAAAATAGAACTTTCGCACTTTATGCGATTTAGTCCTTTTTCACAATTAAGCATGCTATCGCTCAAATTAAAACACCAAATTTTCACATAGCCATATATTAATACCATAACACATAAAATAACATGAAAATAAATTTTTTTCCTAACCTCAGATTAGTGATCCCGAGATCACTATTCCGACTAGCCCCAAAATCGGGCTGTTACATTAGGAATATCATGGAGTTAAAAATTTAGGGTGTTTCGTAGTATTATTATGCAAAATGAAAAATATCCTGTAGGTAAGACCTATCATTACTGACTACACTGATATAAAAGAGACGATGCGCATTTGATTGATTCACCTTTTATTTATTTTTTAGGAAATACTTTTTTATTATTTGCTTAGTGGATTTTGAAAATTTTAATAGACCATGATAGAATATTATATATATAATAATCCATAATTAAATTCATTAATTAATAGTGCAAGCAATATACCTTGCGTCATTAGCTGCCTTTTTTTTTTTTCCAAATTTTGCTTATTTAAATATATGTAAAAACAGCTTTTCCGGAAAATATTTTTAGGAAATCTGCCAAACAACAGAAAATATTTTACATAGATTCATCCAAACACCAAAAAAGTAAATTATTTTCCAGAAATTATTTTCCTGAAAACATTTTACTAGCGAACAAACAGAGAGACTAATAAGAAATGGACAACTGTATAGTGGTTAAGTGCTAGTTTTTCTCTCTTGTGATTCTAAGTTTGATCCCCTTTCTTCCCTTTTTATTTAATAATTTACCCAAAGGCACTCCAAAATATATCTATATAATTAAGGTAAAAAATTAACAAGAAGTGAGTAATAGTCCAATGGTTAAGGTGTTAGTTCCCCTTAAGCACCTAAGTTTAAGCTTTCTTCTCCTCCCCTTTCATTTTAATTTAAAATTTTTGGCAAATTCTTGGGAAAATTGCAAGTGCAACCCCCAAAAGTTCACAAACCCTAGGAATTTAACCAATTCTTTCTTAACTAAAATTCATATATTGCCCTTCCTCAAAATCTCAATAGAATTAGAATTCCATTATCTTTTCCTTTCTTTTTCCTAATTGGAATTTTCATATTGCCCTTTTCAAATCCTAAATAAAATTTGCTCTCCATTCTCTATTTATTTTCTTTCCATTTTCTTTACACCATATTTTCATCCTAATCGTTGATAATTATTTTATTTTTCCGAATCAAATAATCTTCTATTCAATCATTCTTTCTATCGATTTTGAAATTGCCATCAATATCATCATTTTTCTTGCCAAGAATCGGTAAGTATATCTCGTTCCCGAATTTTAGATCTCGAATTGTCGTAGTATTTCTATTCGACGGTAATATTTCAATTTAATTACTCAATCTTTTACGGTGTTGGACAAATCTTTCGATAATCTTGACGAATTTTGAAATCGATTGTTAACTTGTGTATAAATTTTGTTTGAAGGACTCGTTTTAGGAATACTGTATTAGATTTGTTCGTGAGGAATGTCAATTGAGCTTTCGGTGAAAGGTGTGTGTTCTTTTACAAGTGAATTGAGACAAACTGTGTTTAGGATAGGGCCACATGAATGGACCAGAAAGCACATCACACGACCATGTGCCTTGGAAACCCTAGTGTAATTCGTGAACCACACGGCCTAGAACCCTCCACACGGCTGTGTGACTTCTGTTTTACAGTTTTTCCTAGAATGTTGTGAATTGTGCAATTTAGTCCTAAAATTGTCCCCAAACTATTTTAGTGCTCTATTTCATTCAATTGCATCCCTGGTAATATAAATAATGCTGGAATACATGATCTGATTGACTAAATTATTATTATATTTGCATTATATGAAAATATTACATGTTTATGGACACTATAATTTTGATGAACTGATAATGTTTTCCATACCACTGTGTTATTGATTGTATGATATACATGCCTACTATCATTATTAAACTGAACTCACATTAAACAAATTTATTGCTACTATTATGATCTGTTATAAGCATGATAATTACTAGTGTATATACTTGTGAAAAGCAAATTAATGCTACTGTACTAATCTGTTACAGCATGTCATGTTGAATTGCATGGGGTGGGACGATATGAACGGAGGAAGTGTTAGCAACTTGTCTTCACCATTTAGTGGTTAATCCACATCATATTAGTAGCTTTTATCTATACGATTAGTGGTTTATCCATACCGTATTAGCAGTTTTTATCTACACTGATTAGTGGTTTATCCACACCGTATTAGCAGCTTTTATCTGCAACATTTAGTGGCTAATCCACACCATGGTGTAAATGTAAATGAGTTTTTGGGAACTCCTACTATGGAGTGTAGTGGAGTTGGGTAGTACATTTTTTGTTAAACTGAAACTGCATTACATTCATCTACATATAAATATAAAAATAAGAATTTTGTGATGATATTATGTTGAATTGATCCAAAATAACGGTACTCTGAATTGTTGTTCGATGATGATTATTTTACACATTATTATTCAGTATACTATATCTGCAGTTTGCACTGGTTTTCTTATGATTGAATTCACATTGAGCTTTTGTCACATCCCAAAATTTGGTCTAGAAGTTTTGAGGTTAGCTTCGAAAATTGTGGCCCGAAATTGGGTTCGGGAATTTAGGATTTGGTAACTGAAAATATCTTCGTTAAATGGATTTTGAAAATAAAAATTGATTTATGAAAGAAATAACAAAAAAAAAAAACCTTTAATCTAAAGAAAAAAGATTGTTTTGTAAAAGGGTTTAAGTTGAGAGTAGCTCACAGGCAAATAGACCAAAAATTTAAAATCAGCCCATTTTTCCCCTTCACCCCACAATTGACACATAACACCCATTATTCTCTTTTCTTGATGTCAATTGAAAACCCCAAACTATCATTCACCAATTTTGATCCTCAATACTCTAATCCTTTTGATTTCTATTATCTTTCAAACACCAAATCTCTTCCAAATTCAAAGAGGAACATTAAGAACACCATTAATTTCATTATCATTCATCTTGTGGGTTTTTCTTAGATTTCTATCAACTGTCTATTTTCCTCCTCAATCAAGGTAAGATTTTGTTTTCATATTAGATTTTGATGCAAACTAGCCTTTCAAATCAAATTTTAATTCATTGAAACAAGAAATTTGTGTGTTAGCCGAAATTGGGGTTATTAATGGCAGAATTTAGATTTTTAAATGAAACTATTGCTTCTAAATGTTTTTCAACTTATTTTGATGAGATTAGAAGGTTTTTAAACTCATTTTAAACTTTCATTAAAGGATTTGAAGATTATATTGAGTTTTTATTGAAAATGGCCATGGATGTCGAAATTTTCTAAAACCATAAATCTAAAGAGTTTTGGGTGTTTTAAGGGTTAAGAATAGTTCTTAGATGAAAAATTAGATGTTTAGAACCAATTTTAAGCAATGAGAATAAGTTCAGATTAAGAAGATCTGGGTTTCGGCTAAGCTAATAAAAAATTTTGGTTCAAAGAGGAGTTAGTTTAAACCTGCATTTTTCTTTGAATTAAGGTATGTTTTGGCTGTTAATTGTTTGTATATGTTGTGTGGTTAATATGTGAGAAGATTCGGAATCATTGGATCTCTCTTTGAGCAAGAAAAAGCTAGTTTGAGCTTGCGATTATCAATCAGAAGCGTGAACGGTGATTGTTTTGGTTTTGCTGCTAGTAGGCACGATTCATGGTGTTAAACGAGAGCTTAGATTAGCCTAAACACCTATCCCAAGTTCCAAGTGTAAGCCTTCTTACCCATTTTGTTCATTTTTGCAAAATTGTGATTATGTGATATGAGATATGCAATATGGTGGTTAATACTACGAGTACTATGTGATTGTGTTAATATGTAAAATGGAATTACTAGTTTTATGCACATATGTGTGGTTTAATATGGTTATAGCTTATTGGGCAGTATGTTAGCACTTTTTAGTGCAACAATAAAGTGCATGGTAAGTATGCTATGTGGAAGTGATAATGTTATGTGTATGATGTTTAAGAGCAATGATAGTGTGCACTAAAATCGTAAGTAAAAAACGTGTGTAATTGTGGATATTTTGGCCTTGTGACTCTTGAGACTGTTGGATATAGTTGGCATGTCATAGGATTTGTGAGTACTCACCCTTGTGTTGTGATTTGGGCATTGAGGCCCGAGACAGTTTTGAGGGATAAGGGAATGTGACTTAAGCTTCTTTCATTAGGACATGTTGGTGTGTTGGAGAGTGTTAGCTTGAAGCTACACTTATTGGATATGTTAGACTTTTTGAGTTATTGGTGTGATGGAGATCTGTGTATCCAATATGTGGTATTATAGCCCACTTTTACATTTCATAGTCTCAAGTTGCCAAATTATCACTTAATGAATTGTATGTGAAATATGTTGTATTTATATGCATGTGAGTACATAAGTTAAACGTATGAGATAAGTGAGGTAAGAATATGTTAGTTTGACATTGTAATTAAATATGGTTGTGATTGTGCTTTAGTTGCTTTTGTTTAACGCATGATGTTATGTATACTTGCAATTTCGATCATTCACTAAGCTTGTTAAAGCTTACACATTCCTCACTAAATTCTTGCAAATAAATAGTGCTTTTGGTGTGAGCAGTGCGGCTAAGGAAGTGATCCAAGCTAGGCAATAAACTTTTGAGTAGGTAGTTTTATAGGCTTTGGGTATTCTGAATAAAGGCAATGTGGGTTAGAATTTCGGTTGGTAAACACAATTATTTTTATTAGTTTATTATGGTTTTAGACTTTTGGAGTATTGATGTTGCTTGGGATTATGTTTATGAACAATTTGATGACTGTTAACGTGTTTGATAATGCATGTTCGATGGGAATATTGTATGAGCATGAATGTTTCCCTATTTTACTATATTCTGAATACCGGGATAATGCACATTGTTCCTTGGTGTTGGAACGCATGTGCAGGAAAAACAGTGGCTCAATTTGGTATCGATACCCATTCACGAGTACCAATACTTGAGGTAGAAATACCGATACATTTGTTTATGTATCAATAAAATTTTTGGCAGAATGCTAATTTGGTATCGGTTTTCTTATTAGTATTGATACCTACTTTGCTAAATATCGATACATGTGATTTTGTATCGATACCTACGTTGATTTCTTTAAGACTTTAATAATAGACCCTAATTATGTATTAAGTGGTTCCTAATGTCATATGATGTAAATTAGACACGAACACTGTTATTTAAATGTTTAAACATGGTAGCTATTGTTCTTGATTAAGGTTATGTGTGCATCTATGTAAGTTTCGATACTTTTTGTAGCATTCTGTTATTCGGGTCCGGTCACCGGACCGTGTGTGGGGTGTTACAGCTTCATAGCTCACTTCCTTTTTATTTCCATCTCCGCAGATAACTCACCAGATTAGGACGCAGACACGACACTCAGAGGGTCTTAGCTCGATTTGTTTATTAAAATATTTTAAAATTTTTATTCGATATTTATATTATTTAGAGGTTGTATTGTTTTATTTTGAACTGTGGCATGAGACTTCGAGTTTGTTTTCTTTTAGCATGCATGACATTTAATTTGATTTTAGGACATCGAAATAATAATAATAATTAATTATGAATGAACTTCAGTTTTTATTAAAAATATAAACTATTATCACTTTTACACTGCTAAATTTTATTTAAGATTTTGAGTAGCAAATAAATTGGAAATTAACTAAGTTTTCTTAAAAGAAAAGTAGGCATCGTTACATAATTAATCTAAATTGGTTTCTTGATAACTTGCGAGTTTTTATGAAAATAGACTAAGTTTTCTTCTAAAAATAAATAAATATTTTAAAAAGTCTGTTTTATAAACTCCGATAGCTTACTGGGCCATCTTGGTGGTCAATGTAATCTCTCGAATTCGGGTCTAACGTCTAGGCCGGATTGGGGAGGTTACATTCCGAAATAAGATTATGTTGTTTTTTTTTTTTGGTGAAAAAGATTATGTTTTTCTGATTATCAACGTTTTAGTCATTCTGTAATCTCACATTCCCAAATACTGTCAAGATGTCGTAATATGGGGTGTAATATCAATACTACCTATTCATTAGGTTATCTAAGATTTCAGATAGAATAGGTTATTATAAAAAAATTTCCATAATAAGGAAAAATTAATGAAATGTACTTTTAAGTAATCTTACATTCCGTCAATTAAATATTTAAATATTACATTTTAGCTAAATGAACCCAAACAGGGTAATCTAGAATACCGTACATGGATAGTAAAATGGACAATAAGAATACAAAAATAAAATTAAAAATTAAAAATAAAATTTAATGAATACCGAATTGAATTATAAAATTTATTTGGTATTTATTGAAAATTATGTACTATGTTAAAGATAAATTTTAAAATGTTAAAGAGTAAGTAACTCTTATTTATTTATTTATTTCAGTGGTTGAAAACAATTAAATTAAATGGCTTAAAATTTGTTATAAAATGGATTGAAAACATTAAATCACTCAAAATTTAAATTTACAATCAAATGAGACATCATAAAAAAAATATCAGTTAAAACTTTAAAACATTTGATATTTCTACGAAAACTGTAATGAAGAATTTAAATAGATGTGAGGATGTAAATTTTAATTTTAAAATACAAAAGCTTTCCCCTCCCCTACTCAACCATCATTTTAAGGCCAATTTCATTTTTTGTGAACACCATTTTTTAAATTACAAATTTCTGCCTGCCTAACTTTGTTACTAACAACTTATGCTAAAAAAGTGGTCCACGTTACTTATTTTTTTTATATATGTATTGGTATTCGGATCGATTTAAGAAATTTTTTAAATCGAAATTAAATTATATATTTTTACGATGGTAAAATTATAATTTTATTATTTTAATAGTCTATATTTTTATAATTTTTAAAAAATTAAGTTAAATTTTTATCATGTTGGGTATTAAAGTATATTTTTTATTATTAATTTAAAATTTTATAAATTATAAATTTGTCTAAATAAAAAAAATTTCCATTTTAAAATGGGGGAGGAGCCCTGCTAGCCCCCCTGGCTTTGCGATATGCATTAATATCAGTAGATTTGATGTATTGTTTCGAATTTATTGATATTTTTAAATGGTAAACTATACTATTAATAACATAATTATTAGTTTTTTTTTGTCCTCCAGCTATAAAAAGTTACAAAATAGTCACTAATTATTAATAATTTTTTTTGGTCACTCACAATGAAAAGTTACAAAATGATCACTCAACTTTCTAATTTTGTCTTTTTTGGTGATCCAACTATTTTGGATTTTTGAGTGTTTTTATTTTTACATTAGCTAGCTGGTGACCAAAATAGTTGGGCGACTATTTTGTAACTTTTTATAGTTGGGTGGCCAAAAAAGAAATTTACTAATAGTTGAGTGACCATTTTGTAACTTTTTATAGTTAAATGACAAAAAAAAGAAAAAAAATTCAGTAATAATTGAATGACTACTAGTATGGCTTACCCTTTTTTAAAAATATTTAATACATATACATAAAAATAATTATAAATATCAAATGAATAAGATTAAATAAATTTTAAATATAAAAAAATTCAACAATAAACTTTACCAATATAATTTATTATTTAAAAAAATAAAAAATAAATAAGAAAAATACATTAGACAATAAAATCGTCTAATAAAACAATCGTTTTACTAATTAAAAAAACAAGATATTATTTATATATCATTATAAATAAATTTAATTAAAATAATGTAATTTATCACGATAATTATTTAAGTTGAATGAAATTTTCTTTTTGGCCAAAAAGTAGGATAAATTGAGTCCTCCCAGAATTTGTAACTATTTTTTATGAACATGGAAGAAAAAAAAAGGGTAAAGATAGTGTATTATATTGAGAGAATGATGGGGTTTAGCTTTGGAATCCTAGTTTTATATTTGAAGTATAATCCTTAGTAACATGAAATGCAAGGGATTAGGAGGCTTCATTCTGAAGGCAGGCCGCAAATCAACAATTAGCATGCCAATGACCTTTGTCACACATTCCCATCAATCATTATATAAATTGATTAAACCTTCCTTCTTATTGGATTAATTATAGGGTTAAAATTTGTTTTAAGTTTTTATGTTATTTATAGATTTAAAGTTTAATTTTTATAATTTTATTTTTAAGACTTTTCAAATTTTTATTAAAATTGTTGCTATGAAATTCTAAAATTTAAACACACTTAGTAACCATGTGATAAAAAAAAATGTACTGTAATGAACTTAAATTTAATAGAATTTTAATGGTGTTAACATTTCTTAAAATTCATTTCAATATTTTAATTAAAACAAAATGTTTAAAATAACTAATAGCAATATAAAAATTGAGGTAAGAAAAAAAAAATTATGGAGAGTTGGTGATAAATATAATCTAAAAAGATATTTTGATAAAGGGAAGATAGTATAGAATTTGATGTGCAAAGTTAAAATCATAGGACCAATAATTAAAACCTTGATAGCGACTTTATTCTGATTCTATCAAAATTAGTTTCAAGTCTAATGTTGATTCAAGTTTTAATATATTTCACACAATTGAAGTAAAAACGCAACATGTTTAATCTTAAAAACACGAATGGAAGATGGTTAATTTAAATTAAATACGATTGCAACAAATTACAAAATACATTAGCTAAACCATGTCATTTCCCTATCCAGACAAAGGCCTCCATTTGGACCCAACTCATCATATCTTTACCCATGTTTTAACCCCAGTTATGACCTGCTCGCCTGTCCTATTTCTTTGTCATAAAAAATTGTCTGCTTTCCAAGCAATAATACTCCCTAATCCATGCGACTGGTAGTTTACCTTCTGCTCTCCAACCCAATGTCTATAAGACTATGACCTCTTATCTTAACAAATATATATATATATTTATTAGTATTATAGAAGTCTATGTACTATGAATCAAATTGTACTTAACTCTTTTACTCAAGAAATGAACAAATTAATCTTTGTACATTAAATTAAAGAGCAAAATGACCCTTTTATGTTAAATATTCCATCTATTTGTACGATTAAAAATTATTGGCATGACCGATGGAATAGCCTGATAATGTGACGTGCCATGTATATCTTATGCTGACGTACAAACACTATTTTTAACAATAAAAATGAAGGAAATTTTTAATAGATAAACCATATTATTATTTGATCTAACATATATGGACTAATTTGCCCAATTTTTTTGAATAAATGAAGCAAAATGCGATCCAATTCTTAGTACATGGACCTCCACGATACTTTTATTTGGAGCTAAGTGACCTAATAGATGCATCATATACCACAGAATATGCTACCAATCTTTACCCATGTACCTTATCAGACTTTAAGATTGCATATCTCCAATAAGCTATATTGCTTATGACTTCAATTTTCATGTTCATGCATGCATTTCTAGGGCTAACACTAGCAGCTATTGACAAGCAACAATATTTTGATGAATCTAATCAAGGCAAGACAAGATTACATTTCCAAACGGTATTTTATGATTCAAAAGGATCATAACATAATTCCCAAAAGAACAAAAATCAAGAGAATCACCAATCAATTGTTTCCTTTAAGCAAAGCCAAAAATCCATAGGCATATCACATTTCTATATATTGCATTTAGTTTGTGAGCGAAAAACCCACACACAAAAAATATATAAATTATAGATAAAGCTCCGGTCTAATTACCTATTTAGCCCCGAATGAACCCTATCCTTCCAGTTAGAATGAAACCTATTCCCACTTGATATCCAAATGGTTGATTGAAATGGATAGCCAATTCTCAGCTCCTCCAAACCAAAAGGAAGAAAAATGGGAAACCCAAAAACTTCCAAACCTTCAATCCTACGACTGTAAACACACCATTTACATGCAACCAAAAGTTCAAGACCTACTAATATTTAAAATGTTACGAAACACTGGCCAAAACTCTCCTTAGCTCAGATTTCTGTTCTGTAGTTAGCCTTGATGGGTACTTGACATCTAACTTGATCCTCAAATTACCCTTCCTCCCCGCTTCTTTCGAGATAGGCATTCCTTCATTTGGAACCACAATCTCGGCACCAGGCTTGACGATCTCAGTTAGTGGTATCACGAGACTCCTCCCATCCAGGGTAGTCAGGTCAAGAGTCCTACCTGTGAGGGCCTCTAGCAGAGTAATCTCTTGATTGACGACCAAATCGTTACCATCCCTCTTATAAGTAGCATGTGGCTTCTCCTCGATCACAAAAATCACATCAGCAGGAATTACACCGGGCTCCTCATTACCCTTCTCAGGGAATGTGATCTTTGTGCCCCTCTTCCAACCAGGTTTTATTTCAATGGTCAATATCTCCTCCAGAGTCCTAAACTTACTGCACGGAAGTAGCCCAGCTGTCAAGTCAAAGTAACAGAGGGAAGGAATCATGAAAATAACACCACAAAGACCATTAACGAAAATGAATAGAAACCAACTAATGCAATGCCAGACTTAGAATCATCTATCAAACATGAGAATGCTACAAAAAGTTCATGATTATTATTCTGTTCTATTTCTCTAGATGATTTCGAAAATCACATAGATAGCCACAAATAACTGACATGTTCTAATGGCATACACTAAAAGAGGAGCTATTGTTTCCCTGCAAATGTTGGTGTAGTAGGCCACAAAGGAATATCAAGGATATGAATATCACTTAGGTCCGTAGTGAAAAAGGAAATATAGGTACTAGATATTTCTCATAGGCATAAACCATGCATCCAACTAAAGAGGAAAAGTAAAACTAAAGACAAAGCTCTTACTCATCTTAATTATAATGTTGATCTAATGCAACATTTTTGGGCTTTATATTCTCTTTTCCATTTTTTTTTCCTCAAGTGTTACAGCTTAAGTTGTCATGTGCTATACAGAAGCAAGGAAGTCTAGAATAATACAGATCCTAATCAACCTCTACGATATGTGGAAGGGCATTAGTTAAAATGACCAAATTACAACTCACTAGAATGGAGTTTAACGTCCAAGTTGGGAAAATGTTTTCTTGCTCAAAGCCCAAGATTTCAGAAGGGAATACACAAGAGACAGTAGCCAGTCAGCAACATGACCAGATATTGTCTCAATGTAAGTAGATAATCACATTTTTTATGGAGCTTCTGAGAAGGAAAAGACCTGGGAGTGGAGGAGTTACTCATACTTGGTTCATAACTCAAAAGAGCGAGGAGTATCTTAGCATCATTTGGCACTTTAGAAAATTAGATTTGCAGTAACATTTAGTCCTTACATTTGCAGATTACTTCAGGAGTAAACACAGTCATCTTTGACTTGGGTAATCCTATTTTAAAACTTAACCATACATCCAAAACAAATAAAAGTATCCCACCTCAAACCAACTACAAAATTCAAGACAGAAACCATTATTTATGCCAACCCAGAAGAACAATATGACATGTTAGCAAGATCCATAAACAGAATTCCCCACTGGGGGTG
This sequence comes from Gossypium bickii, assembly GCA_025503065.1. NCBI lineage: Eukaryota > Viridiplantae > Streptophyta > Magnoliopsida > Malvales > Malvaceae > Gossypium > Gossypium bickii. The sequence goes on from CP106718.1 coordinate 28,126,407, forward strand.
ATGCCTTTAAAGATGGAATGATACAGGGTGTATAAAGCAATTCTTATCCCAGAATATTCTCCTGCCAAAAAATGAAACAGAATTATTCAACTCCCAGAATCTTTACTTCAGAGAACAAAATGTCCTTACTAATGCATCTTACAGTCTAGAAGAGATAAGTACATTACAGAAATTTTAAGTGAGAATATTGAGGAGATTTAGGTGACTCAAAATCACTAGATTCCCTCACAAAGCATCTTCAAAGCTGTGATGTTCAAATAATTGATCACCCTTAACAGGAATTCACTTATTCTGTACAGTAGGAGGGTAGCAATGTTTGAACATATGATCTCCAACCAACCTGAAATACCTGACTAGGGAATGCTAACAGAGTCAACAGTCTCTGCTTGCCTATTGGTAATCTCACATTCCACAAAATTATGGTTTGGTACTTCTTATGATCATCAAGAAAACAGAAGATGACCTTTCCTTCCTCGAGTCAACCATGCAAGGCAATGACTCCCACAACATTGATTTAAGTAAAAGTGAAAGTGCTTCAGTAGACCGGTATTCATAGCAAACAACTCAAAATACTTTCTGACCATAAATAAAACCAAATAGAACAAGAAATTTAATCCAAAGAAAAAACAATCATGTAGAACAATCCATCCTCTTCAAATTGCGAACTACTAGTTGGAGGAAAAGTATCTTAATTACTCACACCACTAGCATTGGATGCCAAATAGAATGTAGCTCAAACTCAACTCTAGTAAAAATATATCATTTGCATCTTTATAAGAAGCAATTAAAAATATAGCATTGCCTGCCATCAAGCAACAAAAGGGTTCTTTGTACTCCAACAAACATTTCACTATCAAACAAACAAAGTTCTCGTCTTTTCAATGACATAAATCCCAATAAAAAATAATAATATCAAAAGACAAATATCAATTTATCCATCATTAAAGTTAAAAGACTTATAAATTAAAAAAAATAAAATAGCTTAGCTTACCCTGAGACGGAAGGGTCAAAAACATTCCTCGCAATCCTCATTTTTTTCTTGGCACCTTTATAAAGCTCTTCCAAGCTACAATGCAACACATTTTCCACGGCAGCGGCTTTCCTCAATTCTCCATTACTAGTAGTGCTACTAGTCCCGTAACCATTACTATTCCTAAAATGCCCTTCTCTAAACCCTCTATTTCCTCTTCCACCATTGGCCTCCGCCCCAAACAGCTCCTCGTATATATCATCCGCGTCCCTCGGCTTAAACCTGAAAGAACCCGTATTAGGTTGCTGCTGCCTCTGATTATTATTACTATTGTTATAGTAATGGCCAGCTCCGCGGGGATACGACGCCGACGTGGAAGCGTGAGATTGGTTAGGAGGCGGGAATTGTCCGGATTTGAGAGCCTCCTCGCCGTAAAGATCGTAGATCTGTCGTTTCATCGGATCTGATAGAACATCGTAAGCTTCGGAGAGAAGCTTGAATTTGGCTTCGGCTTCGGGTCTTTTGTAGGAAGGGTTCTTGTCGGGGTGCCAAATCATGGCCAGCCTCTTGTAAGCCTTTTTGAGATCCTCTTCGTTGGCGTGGCGATTCACTTTCAGAATATTGTAATAATCGACGCCCATGATTCTGTGTTTTTTTTTTTTTATTTCTTCTGTTTGTTTGGCTAGAAAGAAAATATTGAGGAAGAAACGGAGAATGTGAAACTGAATTATGGAAGGGAAGGCTGTGAAGGGAAAAGAAGATCTGACGGTTAAAAAAGAAAAAGAAAAAATTGAATCTTTTCGTAAAATATAATAATATAAGATGATATCTTCAAAAAGTTGTGGGGCCGATACGAATAACGTGCTGCTAACTACGTTTCTAAGATATGGCAAACAATTGATATATTTGGATGCAAAAGTTGAAACCGATTCTTAATTGATTTTTTTAAAAAAAAATTAGTGGGTTTACTTTTCTTATATTGTTGTTAATATAAGAGTATATAAATTCGAATGTGTCGAAATGCATTATCCTCTTATTTATGAGTTGAGAAGAACTATGACATTGTGTCAAAAAATAGATATAATCAGAAATTGTTTTAAAAAAATTAAAATAATAAATTTTACAAATTTTTAAAAAAATATATATAACTTACATTTTGTAAATGTTGGAAGTTAACTTTATTGAATTTTTTGGAGTTTGAATTAAAATCACAAATTTTATATATAATAATGAGGTGTAGTGTGGTGGTTGTTTACTTCATCTCACAATCACAAGGTTGGAGGTTTGATGTTTGATCCTTACTCATGGGCATGAAGTATATTTTATGACCAACTATATTTAAAAATTACAATTTGACATTTTGTAAATGTTGGAGGTTAACTTTATTGATTTTTTTAGAGTTTGAATTAAAATCACAGATTTTATACATAATGATGAGGTGTGGTGGTTGTTTACTTCATCCCATAATCACAAACTTGGAGTTTCAAGGTTTGATCCTTACTCATGGGAATGAAGTATATTTTATGACCAACCATTAACCTTCAATAATAGAAATCAATTTTTATTATAATACTTTATTTTACTCATTGATTATCTCATGTTCAACTAATATTAAATGGAATTACGTGATTGGATCTTAATACGAAAATACAACTTCTATTAATAGATAATCTAAATATATTCTTAGTCTAATCAAAATTGAGCAAATCGATTGAAAGATTAATATGTCGTCTGTCAAGTCCAATTGGAAGATATCTTATCTTAGGTATCGAAGCAAATGTCTCTTGAAACATAGAGACATAGATATGACTGATTGGAATAAAGTACATTATACATCTAAATACATTCTTAGTCTAATCAAAATTGAGTAAATCGATTGAAAGACTAATATGTCATCTGTCAAGTCCAATTGGGAGATATCTTAACTTAGGTATCGAAGCAGATGTCTCTTGAAAAATAGAGACATAGATATGACTGACTAGAATAAAGTACATTATACATGACCCAAGTAGAATAGATCCTAGATCCATTTATAAATTTATTCGCTTGTGACGTTTATAGTGTGATATACCTTAATCCTAAGTGGGTGAAAGACTATGTATGCGTGACTCGTATGCTTTGATATAAATCAAAACTTGAGTTACGTTGGGTATAAGACTTCTGCATGATCTAGCATTATTCCACAACAATGGAATTCATGGCTCGATAAAGTGTAAATGATATCCTCTCATTGACATTACATGACAGATGAAAAATAATGTGGCCACGAGTCATTTGACTTAAAGATAAATGTTTTAATTATTATTTGTTAATAACTGAGTTTTTGTTGAGGAAGATGTAATGGTTACCATGAGATAAAATATGATCATATTGGGAGAATAAACTTATCCCAAAGATATTGAGGATATCATATAAGGTAACACATTTATGACAAGGTTATTGGACAAGCACCCAATGAGTGACTTTTGTAATGATATATAATAAGAGAGAGCTTAGTCATGATACTTTAGCGAAATGACTTCATAACTAACTAATATTGTAATTAATAAGCGAAGAGCCGAAACTTAATTACAAATTATTTGAGCTCTAATTATATATGTTCAATCCGTTGAAGTATACCAAAACACTAGTCATATGATGATTGTAATAACCTACTTTTACCTACTTTATTAATAAAAGACATTGTCACTATTGTTTTCAATATTTATTTTTGTGTTTAGATAAACTGTATAATGATAATGTCCAAAGAATGATATGCTCATTTTTAAATGTCCTTAGTCAAAAATTATTGTAGGCTTAGACAATATTAATACATTGAAATTAATATGTGTTTGATTGATGACAAATGTTGTTATAAATATATGATACCAAATCAACACATAAGTATATGTTAGAGAACAATGCACTGGATTGACTCACCATGAGAATGTTTCTTGGATTATTGTGTAATAGTCACAATATTTCTCATAGTAATAATTGTATGTATGATCCTTAAACTTGAGATCATCATTCTTCTAACATCGTAAGTCGTATGACAAAATTAAATGTCTTCCGTAAAAAATTGTACTATAAAGACTAATGTTGGGTGTGCCACACTCTGTGTAGTAGGATGTGAGTGATCACGATAAGATTCGTCCTTCCAACATAATGAGAGAAATATTTTAGGCCTCTTGAATGAATGAGGCTAGAAATGCATAATCATGCTCAAATTAGTTGATATGAGATATCACATTTGTTTTTTTATCTTAGTCTACTTGAGAATCAATGAACAATAGATTGAACTGTACAAGTGTGACTATTCATTGACTTGTGTGCAATCTAGATGTAAAGGACACAGAAGGCTATGTCGAATCACGACTTCCTGCGACTGGGGTAGCAATGATGCATTGCTAGATGTCGCTCAATGTTTGTAACATTAGAATTGTTTTAGTGTTACTGCTAACGTTACAGGATCTTATTGGGCCACACCCTTTGGTTGGGATGAACAAAATGTGATAAAAGTTCAAATTATGTTTAACATGTCATAAAAGTTAAATTGATTATAGAAATGTTCAAATAATTAATTTAATTTGATAACATTAAAATTAATCATAATATATGCAAATACTTGATGCGCATATATAAAGAGCATTCAATTAAAATAATGTAAAAATATATAAATCTACCTTTTTGAATTTATTAAATATTGTATTTTGATAAAATTTGGTTAAGGGGATTAGGCTAGGATTTAAATTAAATTGATATTTCTATAAGTAAAAGAGAGAATCACATTTAAAGATTATATCCAATTTTTTTTTCTTAGTGGTTAATGACCATTTAAAGTAGTTTTCGAATAAAAGGAAGCCTAATATCGGTTTTAGGTTACTTGATATTGTCTTTGACTAGCAAAAAAAATAGTTTAGTTTTTCTTTTAGAATGGTTTTGAGATTATTATTTTTTTTCGTGCACTTCCAGGTGAATCACATAGAGGTTGGGGTTTTTGTGTTGCGGTTGAGATTTCAACATAGGTAGAGGAATCACTTTCGTACCAGTGTTGTTTCCATATTGCTAAAGGTATATTCATGACTTGTGATTGCCGAAATAGTTTTTTTCTACTGTGCTAAAGGGCATACCGATGATCCAACACAATCGACCCTCCACTAGCTTTAAATAACCAGAAATGAATTGCATGTAGAACCAATAACATGGAATGAAAGAAAATGATAAAGTAAATAAACATGATAAAGTTCGAAGTAAGAATTAAATTAATTAATTATCATGGATTTGTTGAATGAGAAATTAAATATATTCCCTAATAGATTCTAGTATGGTAAAGTTGCGATGACTTTAATGGAATTAAAATTGGATTGAGAAAATAATTTAATTGAGAAATTAATTTAGTTAATTTCATTAATTAAATTAATTGATTACATAAATAATGCTTTTTAATTAAAAATAATAATATTTGCAAAATAGAAAATAGTTATTGGGTTGGATAATTTATAAGTGTTGGATAAAAGTCTGGATAACACATATAATTGTACCTCATACATGAAAGTTCCAATTAGACCTTGTTACATGTAAGGGGTGGCAAACCTTAGTATTATTTAGGGCTTGATGTTGCCCCTTTGACTTTTAATTAGAGTAGAAGTTGTGTTCTATTAAAATATTATTATTTAATTAGACCTTATTCAAACAAAACTCTTGTACTGTTTCTCTATAAATAGGAACTATGTATTGAACTATTTACACATACTATTGAGCGTTGTTATTCTGTTACAAAATAGTGGTACTTTATTTTAGAGAATAAATTCTATTTCTTAGGAAACACAAATAATTTTTGGTTATAGAGAGAAACTTTCTTACTGAAAAGTTAATAAAAGTTTTCATTCTGTGTATTTTGGTTCGTGTTGTTTGAGACAACACTCAAAGCAATTCATGGTTCGAGAATAGTGGAGAACGTCGTGCGGTAGAAAGTCGGGATTGACTTAACTGCCTTGTACAAAGAAAAAGTATAATTTCTATTAAGATGTTATTGCTATAAATATCACAAAGGCTCGATTTTAAGAAAAATTTTAAACTTCTATTGTACCTAAAAACACTATTTTGTAGACCTATTTTTCCGACATCCTTGATAGGTCCTGAGTGATTAGAGGAATGGATAACATTTACCCGCCAATGGCCGCATTGATTCGTAGGGTTATACTACCTATGTCCCTTGTCACCTACCGTAGGGAGAATTGTTTGCAGATAATCTTGGAACCGTTGCGGAGGGGAGTGATGGGGTTGGTTTGCTGAACGGCTAAAGCGGAAGTCTTGACACAAGATTGGCCTACCTCATCACTCTCCAAGAACTTGTGTGCCAACTCATACAAGGTGGACAACCTATCCAGAGTATTATTGATGATATGATATTTTAAGAATTGGTAGGTCATGCCGGAAATGAAGGCCTGAATTGCCCATTCATCAGTAACTCCTTTGGTAATCATCGTAACACTAATGAAATGGTGAATGAGTCATGGAGGGACTCATTTTCTCCTTGACAGATGGACATTAGGTAAGTTTGGGATTGCTGTAATGCCTTATTGACTAGGGATTGACTCATCAACAAATTGACCAACTAATCAAAATAGTGAATTAACCCATTCGGAAGAGATAAATACTACGCCTGAACGGTATGGGATAGAGTCATGGAGAAAGCCTTGTACTTGATCGCATCAGGGGCATGTAAAGTGTTAATATGGTTGTTGTGATTTGCCAAGTGATCTTTTGGGTTACTTGCACTGCTATACAAGACCTTGGGAGATTTAAAGGAAGCCAATATGTTGAAGGTTAGAAGATGTGGAATGAGAGGATCATTGGAACAACTCTACAAAGTTTCATCGATCTTGGCCAATTTCACTTCCTGTAACACTTCCATCTTGACAGCCTTTAGTTGCTTCTACAAGAAAGCATTGTTGGTATGGGTATGCCTTGAACCATCCAATCAGTTATTATTAACAAATAGGTTATTGGAGTTGTAGTGTTCGGGATGCCTATAGATGGATTGAGCTTTACCATCTAGTGAATCGAATGGTCTAGCATAGGAACTTCACGGGCCACTCAAAGCTCAGCTATTAGTTATTCATTTTGAGCATTCCATCGATTAAGGAGATATTGACATTCCTATTGCTTCTTAAAATGACGCTTCTATTGAGAGAGTTTCCTTCTCAAAATAGTATATCACCTTTTTGCGGACTCTTACAAATGGTCATAACATGGAATCATATTTACAAGATAGTTTTGATGGACTTTTCACATATTAGATAGTGTTCACGGGCTTCCATATAAGATCGTCCTGACAGGCTTTCACATAAAATCGTCTTTACGAACTTCCACATTTATGAAAATGCCATGGCGATGGACTTCCATTCATCCTACGAAGGGCTTTCATACGTCCCACACAAGGGGTTTTCATATACTAGTGCACACCGTTCTCTGTACCATTTAAATCTCATTTTCTAGCTCAGTTCAACTGAACCTCCATCAAAGCCATATAAATAGAATGTACATGCAATATTATGTATGACCATCCAAACCTCCTTAAAGCCACATACATATCATGCATACATATAAAAACATTCAACCAATATGTACTGTCTATCATGTGACATATAGTACACCAATCATATCATTTATGCATCATAATCATATTTACTCGGTCATACAATTGCATCTCATTAAACAACAAATATCACGCCAAACCACTCATCTATTCAATCATGATCAGACCCATGTAAACGCTATTTGCATTCAATACCACATACACACAAAAGACATCAACACTTAGCCAAAAGTTGATTCACCATTGGAAAAATAGTAATTTATCATATTCAGTATATTAATGACAAATGATACATCCATTTAAGATTTAAGTCCAAGAGCTCAATTAAAAGTTGATGCCAATTCCATCCACTACGCTTCTCTCTTGCTATACGAGCCGCTAGCTTACAAACATAACCACAATTTCAAAATTCCAGTGAAGATAAATTATCAACATAATAAGCATACTTTGCTTGTACGCAGAGGCCATTTAAATAATTAGAAGAACAGATTCGATGGATAACTAAAATGCTTAATTTTTTTCCTTTTCTTAAATCTGTTAGCATAGAAAGGTTAAGAAGCTTACCAGCTTACGAAATTTCTAGTTTCTAAACCCAAACCTTTATTTCATCCTTCATGCACCAATGCTCCTTAAGCCTTCACTCTTTTATGGAAAACTAGAAGAAAGATAAAGAAGGAATAGAAAAATGAAAGAACAATCTTGGAGATTAACACCTCTCCTATATATATAGTCCTCTCATACATCCTTCATCAATACCAAATCAATAGCCACCTGGAATAATAATAATCATTCTGTCTCCCTCTAAGAACTATCTAGTTCTTAAGTAACCAAACTAAAGTTGAAATTCAACTTTTTTCTCAACTAGCCCACCAAAAATGCTTATTTATAAAAATGACTCTCTAGAATAAAAAAATTTTTAATTTAATCCGCAAAACTCCCATATAACTTAAGACTTAACAAATCTAGATGTGACAATTAAGTTGGCTAATGTCACAGATAATTTCAAGTTCTTTAAAGGAATACCAAAAGTATTTAGGTGAAAATTTTACTAAATTATCAAGAGCGTTTCTCATATGTTAATCAGAGAGCGAATTTGGGTCGTCTTATCAAAGGCAAAATGGTGAGACCTTTTTTGAAGGATATTAGGCTTTGGATTATTGACTTAAGTGGATTCAAGTGGTATTGTAAATGATAGAGAATGAGGTTGCCCACCTTGAGGAGGAGATGGTTAACCTTGTAGTAAGAAGTTTTAAACTCGATCTAGGGAATAGTTTGATGCTCGTTTGTTCGGTGTAGGACATAAGATTTTGAAACTTCGGTGTATTCATTACAAACTTTCAGAGTTTTTGGAACACAAAATATAAATTCTACATGGTTGAGATTAGCCAAAATCTATTTTAGGTAACTATTAATGATAAAGGTAATCTGGTTATGATTCTCATAGGAAGACCTTGGTTTTCTTCACCAACAATTAGTTTTGTTTAAACATTTGATGGAGTTGACTAAGAATAATGAACTATTGTTGAATACATCACCTTTTTGGTTAAAAATGCAAAAGTTTCCTATTGATCATGACATCTAGCTCAGAGCATTGGTTCAACTTTTGGAGGTTTCATAATGTATTATTTTTGTGCAAATGGTTTAAAATCAAAATTGAGTTAGATGTGTGAAACCTCTTAGGCGCAATATTTTTATTGTAAAAAGACTGATAAAAAGGTTTGGATGGCATTTAAATATGAAGCTTTACCAATTTTTTTTATTTTGGTTATGGCACGATGGGTCATGGTTAGAACAATGATGCTAAAGGTGGAATAAGCTTTCTTAGGGCAAGAACATTTGTTTAGAACTAGTAGCACTAAAGGAGAGAACCTAGTGATGCTATACTCGAAAAAATCGACGCTTAGAAGGATAGAAGAGCGATGTTACCAGTGTTGGCTTCAACTGATGACAACAATGCTGGTGGGGTTAGTTCTTGAAAATCTAGGACCAAGAAAGTCTTACACAGTTTAAATTTCATTCTTGCTTTATGTATAAAGCTAGTTGTAGCTAGGTAATGGACGTTACCAAGGATGGGTGCTTACATGAGGTTATTAATATGGAGGAAGTTACTTTATAATTGGCGATAATTTGTTGCCTTAACAAGATCATGATGTTGTTAGGATTTTGTGCCCTTAATGCAATGATTTCGTCATTCTGCTTGTAATTTTTTGAATAGATTGATTAAAATAAAATTTTGTAGTTAAATTATTATCTTCGTATGTTTTTTCCTCAATAGTTTTTGCATGAAAAGCAAAATAAATAAGCAAATATTGGCTCATTGATTTCTTAAAGTTCAACTAATATTAAGTTACATCATAAAATGGATTATGATACAGGATGACAACTTATACTATTAGGTAATCTAAATTATCCGTTGTTTGAGGAATCAAAATGGGCAATTGATTCAATAAACTATAATGTTGTCTATTAAGTACAATTTGGGAGATATCTTGTCTTAGATAACGAAGTAGATGAATCTTAGAAAATAGAAACATAGATGTGATTGCCAGTATTGAAAATACATTGAACATGACTCAAGTTGAATTTATCCTAGATTTGTTTATAGATTTATTCATTTGTGATGTTCATAGTGTGACTTACCTTAGTTTTGAGTAAATTATTAACCATGTCTACCTAACTCATATACTCTGATATATTGAAAGCCTATGTTCCATTGGTTTAAAAGTCGAAAGCTAGTATATTGGGTATGCCACTTATGTATGGCATGACTTCACTTAAAATAGTGGAATTAATGGCCCAGTTAAAAAGTAAATGGTATCCTCTCACTAGCATTGCATAGATTATGAAAAAAGGAATGTGACCACAAGTAATTTGTCAAGAATAGTATTGTTATTACTATTTGTTAGTAATAATCTTTTTCATTGTGAAAGATGTAATAATAACCATGAGATAAAATATAATCATATTGGGTGGATAGATTTAACCTAAAGAGATTAAGGATACCCCATGGAGGTAACACATTAATGACAACATCATTGGACAAATAATAAATTTAAGTTGCTTTCGTAATGGCATATATTGGGGAGATCAGTCATGGTACTTCTAGTGGAGTAACTATATGACTAAATAATATACGAAGAGTCAAAATTTAATTACAAATTATTTAAACCCTAATTAGATATGTTTGACTGATCCCTCCACTAGCTTAACACAACTCTGTATAGATTGAAGATTAGAACCATTATGGTAAATGAATGGAAATAATGAATGAGAAATAGATTGCATGAATTACTATCCACAGTAAATGCATTTTCTCGGAAACTTGGAAATTAATTTAATTTCTTTGAATTATTTAATTGAATGTAATTAAATAATTGAGTTTGAAAATTAAATTGATTAGTCATCATAGTTTTACTAAATAAGACAATTAAATTATTTACTTAGATTCTAATACAGTAAAATCATTATAACTTTTACGAAATTAGAATTGGATTGAGAAAATAATTTAATTGAATTAGTTAATTAAATAAATAATATTTTTGGAATATAAAATTGGTTATTGGGTTGGATAATTATATGAGATTGTTTAAAACTGGTTTGCACATATAATTTTACCCAATATATGGAAGGCCCAATGAGCCCATATGTAACTAGGGGTAGGTGACACATTGGGAGAATCCTAGTGTGTGCGTCACCCACCACTCTAGAGTTCTGGTAAAACTCTGGATTTTCCATTAAAATATTTTTTTCCCTTTCTTCTTATCCTAATAGAACTATTGTGATTTTTCCTATATATAGGGGCTATAGAGTAGCCAAAAAACACACCATTATCGAAATTTAGTAGAAATTTATTTAGGTTCAAATAAATTTTATATTCGCGAGTACTCGAGATTCAAATTTTCCACAATGAATTTTTAATTTTGGTTTCCCTAGAACTTTCTCTAGTGGAAAGTTACAATTTTCATTTTATGGTCAATTCTTGATTAGAGCTCATTCTTTTAGCATCTGAAAGTTCGAGAATAGCGAATAAGATCATTTCGTCAACAATTGGAAGGGTTTAGCCATTTGATCTAGAATTCAATAAGATTCCTTAGCTCGATAATATAAATACTAAAATTGGTGGAATTTTTTTACTATAGATATCACAACCCAAGATCTAGTTTTATGAAAAATTTCAAAGTTCTGTTGTGTGATAAAACCTATTTCCATAAATAATTTTTTTGAACATATTTAAGTATGATTGGGCCGCAATAATTTCATGATTATTCTAGTAGGGGTGATGTGTATGTTTTGAAGGAGATTTGTTTCCCAATTGATTATTATACTAAATTAAGGTCGAGGAAATTTATTGGGTAGCCTGAATCAAGTTATATGGATTTGAATAGAAATTCAATACAAACTAAGATGCCTACTTTAGGGAAGAAGTAAGACCGTATGGCTCGTAATAATTCAAGTGATACTAAGGTATTGAATATTGAAGAACAAAAGTTTTTTATTATTGAGAAGGGGATAAATGAGCAATGTCTCCTAATGTTGTTAAAGCTTTAGCAAAAAAAGAGATGTTTCTTTTACCATCTTACACTTCTAGTTTTTAGAAAGTGGGGGATGAGAATGTGTCTCAATCCCACAGGGAATAATGTCGCTTATGATATGGAATTGTTTTGGGCTTAAGAATCCTTGGACAATCTATAATATTTCTAACATTTTCTATGAAAAATAATCCTAGTATTTTTTTTAAAAGTTTAGTATTGTTGATATGAAAGCTTTTAACGCCCCTCGCCCAACCCAATATTCGGGTTCGAGCTATGGCATGCTGTATTCATTGCCAGAGCAACTTTAGACAAATATACAGTAAATAACCTTTTACATATGCAATCCAATGTCACACACATTTAATTCATATTAAACAATTAAAACTGAGTATTAATCGAGTTTACAAAAGATCTTTTATCAAGTCGAGCATGAAATAGGACCAAATTGTAAAGTTTTAAAAGTTTGGGGCCGACATCGTAACATCATTTCCTCCATGTCGAAACGTCACCAAAATAGCATGTAACAACCCGTTTTAAGTGAAATTAGAACAATGGTTTTGGGACCACAAGTCTGACAAGTAAATATTTATTTTATTATTATTTTAATGTACTTGGAATATTAGTAAGGTCATATAAAAATTTCATTAAGAAATTTTAACGTTTGCATGCTTAATTAAGTAAAAAGGACTAAAAGTATAGTTCTAGTAGATAAAGGTATTAAATGGCTATAGAACTTCAATGTAAGAGGACTTAGATGGTAATTAGACCTTTATCTACAAATTTGTATGAGGTTGTATAAGTCCCTAGTTGTTTCAGTTAGCAGGAAATGTGGATGAGATTGCATAAATATCATCTTACGAGCTTAAGGACTAAATTGTGAAAAGTTAAAAATATTGGGGGCAAAATTATAATTATGTATAAATGTGGATTATGGATTGAGTTGAATGTTTTAGATTGATTGAAACATTTAATTGAATATAATTATTTATTTAGATCAGGATAAATCTTAGCTGAACTTAAACTAAGGGAATGCGAAAGTCACGGATTAGCTCGATCGTATTTCTTCGTCCTAGTTGTCAAGGTAAGTTCATAGTATTTCTAATGTAGTTGAATTTCTACTTGTATGTTTACAATATAGTTATGTGATTAATTTTCTATACCTAATTATTCCCTGAATTGTACATATGTGCCCCTGTTTGTACTTCGACACCCCTGAATTGCACATACGTGCCCCTATTTGTATTTTGATACCCCTGAATTGTACATACGTGCCCTTGTTTGTACATCGGTACCCCTGAATTGCACATACGTGCCCCTGTTCGTACTTCGGTACCCCTGAATTGCATATACGTGCCCCTATTCATACTTCGGTACCCCTGAATTGCACATACGTGCCCCTATTTGTACTAGATTACCCCTGAATTGCACATACGTGCCCATGTTGTACTTCGGTACCCTTAAAATGCACATACGTGCCCTATTTACACTCTGGTAACCTTGAATCTATTAAAATATGTTTTGTACTCAATTGTTGTTAAGTTTAATAATATACTATGTTCTTACTAAGCTCTATAAGCTTATTCATCTTTGTGAATTATTTTGTAGATCGTTGTTTTTGACGTTGGACGGATCAAATCTTTGGCTTACATTATCCCTTCGATGTTGGTAGTTCTTGTGTCCTTTAGGGTTGTCGCATGTACATGTGGCTATATAGGTTGTTATGGTACATTTTGACAAAATACTAAACTATGTTGTTAGGCACTTTACTAAGGTTGTAAATAGGTATCTTTTTGGGTACTATTAGAATGGTATGAAGTATACACTTGTGGTTTGTTTTGGCTTGTTGATGAATGAAGTTGTTATGCTAGAAATGGTCTCAATAGTTGTATGTTTTAGTATGATATGGAGCTACATATGTATGTTGGAAGTAAGGTTAATTATGCATATGTTTTGGTAAGTTGGTTTGATTATGATTGAGGTGCCTTATAAGGCATATTGGTTGAATGGATTCTGGATCTTTTGAATTGGTTAAATTAAGCATGTTTTGGTAGGTTTTTGGTGCATTGATCATATTTGTATATGGCTTGTGGATATTTGTTTGAAAGGTGAAAGAAATGGCTTGAATTTGGCTAATTTCTTGTCCACATGGTCAAAGACACGTGCGTGTGTCTCAGCTGTGTGTGACACACGGCCATGCGACATGGCCGTGTGTCCCTTGTAGTTTTAAAAGGTTACTTTTCAAAAGTTACACGGCCTAGCACATGGATTGGCACACGGGCGTGTGAGGCTATTTCGAAAGTTACACGGCCTAGCACACAGGTATGTGGCCTGGCCATGTGACCCAAGTCAAAGAGTTACACGGGCATGGTCATGGCCGTGTGTCCCTATTTCAAATGTTACATGGCCTAAGTACACTACCGTGTGACCCCTGCAGCTTGAATTTTTCTAACTTTTTCCTTAAGGTTTCATATGTTTCTGATTTAGTCCCGAATTGTTTCTAAAGTGTTTCTAAGGCCTTAAGGGCTCGAACAAGGGACGATATGCATGTGTTCAAATGGAGTATGCTATTTATGAAATACTTAAAACAAATGATATTAAGTTATGTTTTTATGGTAATGCTTTGTAACCCTATTCTGGCGACGGATACGGGTTAAGGGTGTTACGTAGTATGTTTCTTTGTGACCTCAGGCCACTCGATTTTGCAACGTGACTCATTGTTGATCGATATTACAATGAGGTAGGATGCTCATTGAGACGTTGACTCTTTTTTTTTCGTTAAAATGAATCATTTGGTACGTATTTCAATGCTTCCAACAAACCTTATGACATATACATCAAGTACCAATTTCAAATGGCTCAACACATACCTAAAAGATACAATTCAAGTTCAAACATTCAAGTTCATCATCTTAACAAAACAATCAACACATAATCATCAATTGAATATAACATTTCAATATTCTTAGGGTATACCAAATCAAAGCATCCCAACACTTATCTTTACCGTGTCCGTACCACAATGAAACAAATCAATTCACTTCAATTTCATGCACATAAGTGCACACCTTACATTAATTACTTTTAGACCTAAAACATCAACCAATTTTACTATTCACTATTCTATGATCCAAGCATATCATTCAAATGCACCAATTCAATGCATACCTCAACTAAACCATATCTTACCATTCCATATACCATTCATACCTCACGCATATTAATCTAAATGTACCATTCCAATTAATCATCACCATAAAAAACATAACATACCAAGTTTTTCAATTCACTGCAACTTATATACATCAAAATAATTTCAAGACACCTTTTATATATACATGCCACAACCTAAGACTCAAAATGACCAAATAGCTATCGATTCGGTGATAGGATAGTGTGAGCTTCAAAATGATCCAACTTGACATGTTTTGCAAGGTGACGATCTATAAGGGTAAAGGGAAAACAAACGGGTAAGCATATAAAATGCTTAGTAAGCAGCTTATATGGGAACTAATTATTACCTTGATCATTTAAGCATAAACAATTATTCTATTAGCTACCAAATTAACTTTCCTTGGCACTTGAATACATATCTATACATGCAACATCACGACAAATAAAATAAATTAGTTACATTCTCGAATCGTAATACCATCAAAATTTAATCACTTAGCAATCTATATGTTGAGTATCATCAATACCATTTCATTTTCAATTCATGATTTAAATTCCATTTTTAATCAATTGAATATCTCCCGGTGGAACTTTAGTAAAATGGACTCAGATACATGAGAATGTAATGCTCATACAAGCTCACAGTATTTTAGGGTTGCTCACACAAGCTGACATTTTCACATAACTGCTCACACATGCTGACATTGTGTAGAGGTTACCTATAATAACCCGCTTTTTAGTGGTACCAAAAATGGTTATTCTAGAAACCCTGTTTTCTAATAATTGAGTCCATAAATATTATTATTTAATATTTATGAGGTTAGTATGAAGTTTAATTAGAGTGTGATAATTTAATTTTGTAATTTGATAGTTAATTAAGGTGTAATTGTAAAGATCCTAAAGTTAGTGGTGTCGGAAAGTGAGGTACATGGACTTCATTTTCGTAAATCGAGCCCATAAATATTTTTGTTAAATGTGTATAGATTTTTTATATAGATGATGTAACAGCCCGATTTAGGGACTAGTCGCAATAGTGATCTTAGGATCAGTAATCCGAGGTTAGAGAAAATTATTTTCATGTTATTTTATGAGTCAGGGCATGATTATATTAGTGTATGAAAATTTTGGTGCTTTAATTTTAGCGATTTCTTACTTAATCGTGAAAGAGGATTAAATCGCATAAAGTGCGAAAGTTCTATTCTATAGCTAAAGGTGCCAAATAGCCATAAATTGTAAATTGGAGGTCTTTAAAAGGCAGTTAGCCCCTTGATAGATAGTTGGCCGGCCATAGGGGATTATAGGAGACAAAGATGAACAAAATTAGTCAAATTGGTAAAAGTTGGTGACTAAATTGACTAGTATTAATAAAATAAAGAAGAGAAAGATATAATCTTTTTTCTCTTTTCTTCTTCACCAAAAATTGGCAGCCAATAGGGGTTTTGAAAGCTCAAAATTTCAGCAAACTCTTCTCCCAACTAGTAAGTGATTTCAATGGCTTTTGTTGATGATAGTTGTACTTTTAAGACCTCTAAAGCTTAAGCTTTCAAATGAGGGGACTAATTTTTAATATGGTGAAGAGTTTAGAGATTTTCCATGAGAATTTTCATTGTTATTTGCTGCATTTTTATGGAAGAAAATTTGTCTTGGTTGTTAGATGAACAACTTTTGTGAAAGGTGTTGCCATAAAAACACCTAAAGGGACCTTGTTGTAAAGGTTATAAATTTTTTAGTAAATGTGTGAAATGTTGGTTTTGATGATAGCCTTAAGAGAATTAAATGTTCACCTAGGCTTGTTGAAGGTAGAAATACTATTAGAATTGAATTCCGAGCCTAGAGGTAAAATGGTCATTTTGCCTAAGTCTAGGGACAAAATTGTAAATTGGCCAAAACATGATTATTAAAATGCTTTTATAGAGCAAGAAAAACCAAGAATTTACCTCAATCAGGGAAAGAACAAAGTCTTGGACTAGACCGACGATCTAGCTTATTTTGAAATCGAGGTAAGTTTGTATGTTAAAGATTCAACATTTATGTTAGCATGTTTGAGCATGCTTGGTATTATATTGATTCATAATGTTCTACTAAGTTTAGATGTTGAAGTCCAAGTGGACTATAATGAATAAGAAAATGCTATCATCGAGATATGAAGCGGATAAAGTCCCGTATAAGACCATGTTCGGGGCATGGCATCGACACCGAATTGAGATTCTGTATAAGACCATATCCGAGATATGGCTTCGGTATTGAATATGAGAATCGTATAAGACCATATCTAGGAGTATGGCATCGATATTTAATGTGAAATTTCATATAAGACCATATCTGGAATATGACATTGACATTCAGAGGTAACTCCATGTAAGACCACCTCTGGGATGTGTCATTGGCCTCGTACTTATATTAGTGACGATATTATGCGTCTTTGAGTCTCCCTAGTAATTAATGGGATAAGTAGACGAGTTTGGAAGTAGAAATGAAATTAGTACTAAAGTCATGTGAATGAGTGAATACAGGTACTCGTGAATGAGTCACGAAGAAACGATTACGATATGTGGCATGGTATGTGCTAAATAAGGGCAAGTGTGAGTAAGTATGGCAAGAAGCCTATGACTTGTGTATGGTTAGTTAATGCCATGGATGGATTATATTATGAGCTTATTGTTGCTATTTATTTCCATGCAAACTTACTAAGCTTTATGCTTACTACTTCTCATTGCCCTTTTTCCTTGTAGTATTACCAAGTTAGCTCGAGAGTTCGTGGACGTCGGAGTTGGAGATCACACTATCGACCACTTTTTGGTATAGCCAAAATTAGTTTTATTTTGAAAATGGCATGTATAGGACTTGAGTATTTGTTATGTCTTGTTGGTAAGCCAAATGTGTTGGCTATAAATGTTGTTTTAATTCATTTTGTAAATGGTCTTATGAGTTAGGCCAATACTTGGTAAATTCTTATGCCTAATGAAGATAAATTTCATGAAGTATATGCTTTTGTGTATGTCTTGATTCTTTTGAGTTCTTAGAGATACCTTTTGGTCATCTTATATATTGGAATGTTTTGGTATGAGTATGATTTCTTGATAGGGTGGCAAAGGGCTTGGTAGATAGCCATCTAATTGTCCACACGGGTAGACACACGGGCGTGTGTCTAGGCCGTGAGTGACACACAGTCAGCCCTATGGGTGTGTTGATCAATCGTGTGTCCCCTTGCACGTTAGCATTGCAAGCCAGTATGCCTAATAGTAAACACACGGGCAGAGACATGGTCGTGTGTCTCAGCCGTGTGGGAGGCACGGCCTAGGACATAAGCGTGTGCCCAGGCCGTGTGAAGTCTGCACATTAAATGTGGAATTTAATTTGACACATGGTCTAAGGATGCGGGCTTGTGCCTTGGTCGTTTGGCCATAAGGAAGTGATGACGTCATAAACAGAATGCCAAGGTTTTGGCACATGGGTTAAAACACGAGCGCGTTAAGGCCGTGTGAGGGACACGGGCTAGGGACACGGGCGTGTGTCCGGCAGTGTGAAATAAGTCAGTGTCGACCACGAGTGGAGAACGCGGGCATGTCTTTGGGACACACGGGCGTGTCCTTAGACCAACACGGGCGCGTGGCCCCTGTTTTAATGAAAAGTTTTCCAAGTTCCTAAAAGTTCCCGGTTAAATTCTGAAACCTCTCTGAGGTATGTTTAGGGCCTCGTAGGCCGAGAATGAGCAAGAGATGGATTTAAATGAAATTTTATAGCCCAAATGTGATATGTTTAAGCGAGGTTAAGCATGGTAATGCCTCTTATCCGGTCCCAACGTCGGACATGGGTAAGGGGTGTTACAGGTGAATTGAATTTTGGATAAGTAATTTTAATGACTAATTATGGTACAAGAACTAAATCGTAAAGGTGATAAAAGTTAATCACTATAGATTTTTATTAGTTAAAAGGCTTATATGGAAAATTAACCAATGTTTAAAGTGGAAATTAACTACTTTTTAATGGTAGTGGACGGTTGGATTGATTTCCTTTATTAAAATAGTAGAACTTTAATAATAATATGTTATACATAAAATATGAAAATAAAAGTTATCATCCATTTTATTTCTTTCATCGTCAACCAAAAACACAAAGGAAAACTTGAGAAACCATTATTTTACTTCAAACTTGTTTGATCCTCTTGCATGGTAAGTCAAACTAAGCCCATTTTTCTTAGATTTTATGTTATTGGGATTGTTGTAGCTTGATTTAGCTAACCCGAGTGTTATTTTTTAAAATTATTAGAGTTTCAAAGTGTTAACATTGATGAATGCTTGATGAAATTGGTATTATTTGGTTAGATTTGATGCTCAGATATGAAAAAGGACTACATTGTAAAATGAAAAATTAATAGTTTTGAACTTAGTGACTAAAGTGTAACTATTTCAAAATTTACATAAAATTTTTGTAATTATAGATGATTTAGGGTTATAGAATGATGAAATTGAAATCGGATTGAAAATTGAAACTTAAATGTGAAAGTTATAATTGTTTCAGTTTTAGAGAGTAAATTAAATAAAATGCAAAACTTGAGGGAATATCTGGTAGATGAAATTGAAATGATACATGATTATAGTATGCTGTTAATTGATGTTGGGAATTGATAATTTAACTGAATCGGAGGATAATCACGAAAAAGGGAAGATTGTGCTTTAGTCACTGAAAGCTTATCCGTTGTTTTTTCCATGTAAGTCCATATGGTATGATTGTATTTAAATTTTTATATAATTTAATTATGAATTTGTGTATGTTAGATAGTAATTTTAAACTGTTTCAATTTGGTACAAAATGTGAGATAAGGAATAAATCGTAAAGAATGATAAATTGAATATGGTGAATTTAAATTTAGGATATTTATTGAATTGATAGTTGATTATGATTGATCAAATCGTATTGGAATGAATTTGATTTATTAAAGATATAGAGAACTAAATTGAAAATAATGTAACTCGGTGAAATTGGCTTGGAATTTAGACGAATCGTGCTATTTTATGTATGAATTGATATCTTGATTGATGAATTAATGATATTGAGATCGATATAAAGAGAATCAAATTTATAATGAAATTGGATCTCAGATTAGCATTTCAGTTCTCTCTATTTAGTATTTTTATGCTTTAATTATCACTTCTGGGCTCTCTAATTTGCACTTTTGTGCTCTCTATTTAGCACTTTTGTACTATCTGTTGCACTTTGGTGCTCTCTATTTAGCACTTATGTACTCTCTGATTGCACTTTGGTGCCTTTGATTGTACTTCGATGTCTCTGATTGCACTTCGGTGCCTCTGTCCAGCAATATGGTGCTTTCTGGTGTGGTGTAGTTGTCTATGTATCCGAATTGGTTTACTAGAGTTCATTAGACAAAATGGTTAATATAAATTATGAATCAATAATGAAATGGTATGATTTTGTTTACTGAATTTCAGCCAGTAATACAAATAACACGGATTGAGTAATCGAATTAACATGTACAATAATAATGTTCAAAAAAGTATAGATGAGAGTATTGGTGTAACACCCCATACCCGACCCGATCGTCGAGTCTGAACTATAGGGTGCTACATTCGATATTAAAATTTTACTTATACTTTCAGCATTATTATCCACAATAATAAAAGAATGAAGACAAAGAATAAAGTTGATACAGTTACTAAGTAAATTCAAAATTTTCAAGATTCTATATCAATGATAAAACTTTAATTTAATATAAAACAATTTGACCAAGTAAACTTTAACCTATTAAAATAATCACGTAATTTCATTTACAACAAAAACCTTGAGAATCTGTCTCTGGGTCGCCTCGCTATATGCATGTTACAACTAAGAAACAAATTTTCCGTTGCACAATGAACTCTGGCCTGGTCCTTTGTCGAACTTTCAAAATCCCCCATTTACCTGCATTAAAATATAAAAAAACTAAGTTCTAAAGAACTTAATGGGTTTTTATACCTTATTAACACATGACAAACACGTTTGTACCTAGTGGATGGACTTCACGATTGTCTTGCCCGTATTAGGAGAGTACGCCAATTTCATTGTCATAGTGATTACATCATGGACTGATCTGCTCAGGCATGGCACGTTTCCCTCAGTGATACCATTACTTATTCATTCTTGCAAACTGGAGAATAATCCATCTTACTTGGTTGTAGTTGATTTATCGTTGACTACTTGGAAGCAGAAGATTTCATGGTTGGCTATACTAAGCCTAGCATACATACAAAAGAACGTGTAGATACTTTTAAGGCAGGAACATGATCTTCCATTATTCGGTATAGCAGATTAAACTAGTTTTCACATTTGAGAATCTTGAATACAAACACTTTTTTTATGTTTTAATTAAGTCTTAGTTTCGTTTTTATTCAATAAAAAGTGTAATTTGAGTCTTTTTTCAACCTTAGGGATCGAATGAGGCCTAAGGGTGAGCTATTACACTTTGTGAGTGTGTAAAACACTAATAGAGGGCGTACCAATTAAATATTGGTTATTGTGTTGCAATACAGGGAGTTTGATGTCGTAACATAGGGAGCAAAGAGCTAGAATTCCAAGATTGCCTTCAGTGTCACGACACAACCAAAAGATGTCGGGACACACCCCTGAAGCTACCTTGTGTACGAGCATACTGCCTTCGATGTTGTAGCATAGGCACTAGGGTGTCGCGACATCGGTCCTGTACGAGAAATACTTACGAGCCAAGGGCGTTTTGGTCTGCACAATCAAATATTAAACATGAGAGCATCAATTGACCTAGGGTTGAGGACGACAGAAACCCTAATTCTATAAATAGGCTTATTTAACACTTGTTGTGGACAACTTTTCATATTGTATAATTTTCTTCACAGTTTCAATTTGTAGTTTTTCCCTTTTTCTTAGGCTTTAGGTTATTTCTAGTTTTTCATTTGTCGGGAGATCTAACTTATGGAACTTGATCAATGTTTTGTGGATTTTGTGTTTCAATTATATACAATTCAGGCTTCTCTTAAACCTTAGTCTCTTGATTTGTTATTAATGTTCATCTTTTACATCAAGTTTATTATGTTTTTAAGATCCATGAGAAACTAATACTCTTGTGGGGGGATTATTAAGTGGGTGTATGATTAATTGATTGTTGTGAAGGGATTTTTTAAGCGGATCAGCTGTTTGGGAAATGAAGAATTTAAACCCTAGGCTTGACGACCCTAGGAAGTCATTTAGGTGGGAATTAACCCAAAATTGGTATGGCCTATCTGTGAACATCTTAGCCCCGAACCAGTCTAGACTGTGAGGTCGAGAGATAAGTAGTTCTTGCTGACTTGTTATTCTAGTGGAAGATCAATCGATCCTACTAGGGTATTGACTAGTTGATTGAACAGGGAGCCTGAAGCAACAATTAGTTATGATTACCGAAACAAGCTAGTCACCCATGCTCAGATTTGATTAAAGTTTCCATAGCAAAAGTTCCTAGTTTTTCTATTTATATTATTTTATTTAGTTAGTTATTAAAAACTCTTTCTTCATGATTAGTCATAATATAATTTATTTAAAATACTAATTAGCTTTATTTTTTCTTAGGTTAGGATTAATTTAGTGCTTGCCTCCTTTGGGTATGATTCTCGAAGTACTCACCTGCTTCATTGTAACTATATTACAACCTGACCCGTATACTTGTGTATACAGCCTATCTAGCATATTTTGTGCAGGATTTCTACTTTGGACGTTGGTATGTCCGAAGGTGGTCACAACACATTCAGCTAATAATGATAGTTTAGCTTTATTGTATCTCTTCTTTAATAATATTTTCCTTTCTCCAACACTTGTACTTTGCAATCAATGTATCTACGTATCATTACTTTATGTTTTTTCCCTATTAATTTGGTTTTACTTTCATTTTTCTCACCAATCTAAGCCATCACATTTACACACTCAACACATAACAAATTTAATAAACAAGGACTCAGGGGACTTAGCCAAAACGAACGTCGTGCACATAAGGGGTACTCTTTCCAAGTCCTAGGTCCAAAGGATCGACTAAATCGTTTTATGATACCACTAAATTTGTAAAACCCTTACCCAACCCATTTTTTAAATCTGGGAATGGAGCATCATAATCAAACTAGGTTTGTGTACATGATTGGAACTCATTATTTTAAAATCAGACTGCATTACCTATTTATAAAAACATACAAGAAAGAAATTCTTTTTAAATAAAGGTTCACTAGCCCAACTCTAGACTCTAAGTAATCTACATATATACAATATAGTCGCCCCCATGGCGAAGTTTCTAAAGGTACCCCTTTCTTATGTACATGACAGTTTACTAATGGAGCTCCTTGATCCTACAATGTCTGGCTTGATCCCTCCTCAAGTGCCTTATTCAGTATATCTTGAAAAACACAAGCCAACACTTTAGTAAGTTCAATGAACTTACTGAGTTTGATCACTACCAAATTTCATATATTGCCTCTTCTTTATTTGGGTAAAACTTTGAAATAAAATAAAATACATTACTCCTTGTTTTTATATAGACTTTAGCGCCCAGTCTAGACTATCGGACTTTCACACACCTTCCTATCAAGAATACCCCTTTTTGTTTTTGTCCTGGATCGTTAGTGCCATAGTCCTAGCGGACACACAAATATCCTACTAATGAGATCTATTCACTCATAAGGCCTACGAGAAAGGACCACGCCCATTGGTGAACTTTCCAAATCTGATTAGGCCATTGTGGATCCCCATTTTTACCATAGTTGGATTACCTCCTTGTAGTCCACCTTACTCGAGGTACCATGCTTGTAAGTGTGTTGTGTCCATCTGTTAAGGACCGTTTTGGCTTTTAATACCAAATAGAATATCATAAAAGTGATCATTTGTGATCACGATTTCTCTGTTATGTTGGTTCCTTACGAAACTAGTCATTTGGCTTGCACTCTCTTAATCGTCTTCCCCTTAAAGAGGAATAGTCTTAACAAACATATCTGTAACTCGGTTTATTCTTTCTAGTACCTCTTTCTATCAAAGGGGTATTAATTAGCCCCTTCTTACTATTTCAACTACCTGGAGTTTTGACAATCGATCCTCCCTGCACTTCTTAGGTGGTTCTTAATGGCGGATCCTTAACTGTAATCTTTGGATAAGTCCTCTTTCCTTGCCTAATTACAATTCATTATTGGTGCATTGTTTCCTATCTCTAGTTCTTATTGGGTTGCCACCCTTATGCCTAACCAGCTTCCATGATTATTGTTTAGCGGAATATTTTCCTTTCTACTTCCTTTGCCTTGTTTAGCGGGTTCCTCAGAAGCTACTCACCAATGCTTGCATTATTATTCTAACCCTCTTTCCATATGTGTGAATTTTCTTAGTTTTTGTCTTAGTGATCTTCCCCGAGTTTAATGTCTTGATGAACTCTATTGATTTCCATAGTCGAGCTATAGTTTTACCCCATTTCGCCCCGTGTTTACTGTCCTAATGGACTACCCTGTGTTTACTATCCCAACGGACTACCTCATGTTTACTGTCTTGGCGGACTACTCAAGGATGCCATAGCATCTTTCAACTATGGTATTAGTCTTATTTACCATTTTGGTGTGCTTTCGTATGATGTCATAGCGTCTTCCAACTATGATCTTACTCATTTTAGGCGTATCGCCTCTGATCGAGCACATGACCTAACCATGATCTCTCTTATTTACATTTCCCATTGCATTCATCCATTCCTTCATTTTACTATTCTTAAACTTGATGCTCGAACACCATAGTGTCCCCTCTGAAGCTTCGCACATCACAATTTTCACTCAGCAATATTGTATGGTGATATCTAACAAAACACCCTTATTCCCAATCCTAACTTTATCTAACTCATTCATGATTTTCCCACAGTGCCCTATTATTATCATCATGCAATGCACACAATTTACTTACATACTAACATAAAGTACGCTATCACTTTAAGCATGCAACGTATATTGAACTAATTTGGCAGATATCCATACATCAAGCAAATTTCATTCAGGCTTATCACAAAGTTAGGCCAGCTACTAGGCCTCATATGAATGGAGTACAGATACTCACCTGATGCTTCCTTGCCTCCTCAGCTTGGCTTTTCTGAATGCCAGAGCTTCTATTCTCCAAATAGCAGCTTACTAGTTCTCTACTTTTTTGAATCAAACTTCTCAATTTCTGCTCCATGCAAAGCTTACCATATTCTTTTTGTCTTCGGAGAAATAAAGAAGATGAATGAAGGGAAGTAAATGAAACAATATTGAGATGAATCCTCTTCGGGAAGTCACCTATAAGCTATTTATAGCACTTCTTGCACGGTTTTCAGCCGTGTAAAATCCACCAATTCAAAACCATTGTGCCTCCTACTAAGAGACTGGCTGGTTCTAATCCAACCAAACTAGACTTGGTTCTTAACCCTATCCAATTTCAATTACTATATTTCCTGATCTTTTAGTAGAAACCGCTAGCTTATGGTCTCTTTCAATTTAACCCCTAAATGTTCCTACTTTCCAAGTTCAAAGGAAACTAGAAGTAACATATTCGAACCTTAAAACCCAAAACCCATTGCACAGAAACTTATCATAAATCTTTACTTCTCTTTTTCTCTAGTCCACGAGTATAGAAAGATAATAAAGCCTACCAGTTTCTTAATTTCTCTACTTCCAGACATCAAATCTTATGACTACTGCTTCATACAGAGCTCTCCTAAATTCCCCTCTTCTTCAGAACAGCCGAAAAAGATGATGTATATGAGAAGAAGTTTGCAAACAAAATTGAGAATAATTCCTTTAACAGGAATATTTCTTTTCACCTAAATATATATAACTCCTTTTGCACGGTCTCCAAATCCCAATTAGCCATCCATCGGCAATCATTGTGTCCCCCACTATGGAACCAATCATTCCATCCTAACTAAACCAAAATTGAAACTCAACTAATTTCCTTTCAACCACAAAATTTCCAAAATTTCCAATAGAGTCCTCACATTTACTATCTTATTATATTAAGTCCAATGCTCCTTTTTAATTCATTTCCTTAAAGAAACCCCAGTGTGACAAAAAAATATTATTTGAATGGTTTTCTTGCTCATCGAAAAATAAAAAAGGTGTAAAAGTGTAGGGGTGTTTAACGTTAAGAATTTTGAATAAGTTTGGAAAACTTAGAAAAAAATATGGGACCTCAAATAGTTTAATGTTAATTTACCCCTAATTAAGCTAATTGAGAAAATTCCAAAATATGCAAGGTGCCTAAAAGAGATTATGGCTAGGTGTAGGAAAATTAAAAAAGGTGATCAAATTAATTTAGACGCATCCTATAGTGCGATAATCTCTAAACAGATACCCCAAATACTAAAAAACCTAGGGAGCTTTATTATTTCGATAGAGATAGGGGATTTACATTTTAGCAAGGCCCTATGTGACCCAAGGGCCAGTATAAACTTAACGCCCTTATCAATATATAAGAAAGTCGAGTTAGGGGAGCTCAAAAACACACATATCACACTACAAATTTCTAACAAGTTCTTAGTACAATCGAAAGGAGTGTTTGAAGGTGTGTCCCACCCCAAAATTGGGCTTAAGAGTTTTAGGGTATTTTATGAATTTTAGCTTTTGAGTGTTCGAAATTCTATGACATGGCATATCAGTAATGTTTTCAATTATTGTTTTTTAAAATAAAATCAATTTCTGAAAATGAGTTTTAAATACCTTTAATTTTAGAAAAAGGATTGATTTGTAAAAGAGTCAAAATTGTGAGTTTTTTAAGAAGAAGTTAGATAAAAATTTTAAATCCAACCTATTTCTTCTTTCCACCTATATTTTTTCACGTTAACTCTTCCCCAAAACTAGTGTTGTCGTCCCTTGACTGTCTCTTTCTATTTCAATCAATTTTGAACTCCAATCTCTAATCCTCTTTTATTTCTATCACCATTGAACCTTAAACTTATATAAAAAACCAAGAAAAATACCCAAAAATACCATAGTTCCTCTATTATCAAGCTTTCGGGTTTTTTCTGGTTTTTGATCAAACACATAGATTTTATTCATCTAAGGTAATGATTCAATTCCTTATGAGTTTTTTTATGTTATCTAGTATTTAAAACTAAGTTTTTAGCCGTTAAAATGCATGTTCTTGATAAAAGCTGAAAATCGGGTCATTAGTGGTTAATTTCGATTTTGTGGATAAAAACTTGATTTTAAAGTTTTTTTCAACTTGTTTTAATATGATTAGAAGCTTTCTAAAGTTACCTTGAAGTTTCGTTAAGAAGCTCTTGAGTTTTAATGACTTTTCGTCATAAAGGCCAAAACTTGTTGAAATATTTCGATACCTAAAAAAGTGTAGTTTTGTGCAGTTTAAAGGTTGGGAATTAGTCATAGATGATTATTTAGATGAACAGAATTCATTTCCTACAAAAAAGATTAAGTGTAGACTGAGATATTCGAATCTAAAGTTTTCTATGTTGAAAGTTTCGATTAAAAGATAAGGTAGCTTTGGCTTATGTTTGTCTCTATTTTAATGAAGTTGAGGACTGATTGTTGAAAGTGTGCTTGTGTGGTTTGTCTTGTTGAAGTGTCGGAGTCAATAGAACTGATAAACCGTAATATGTACATATTTTAATCACACGTTTGGCATACGTTTGGATGATTTATCCCCTGAATTGTGGAATTTGATGCTCCTAATACTTTAATTTCATGTTTTATACTTAGGAGAGCACTGGAGGATGAAAAAAACGAGAAACGGGCCAAAAACAAAGAAAATGGGCCAAAGTACGAAATTCACACGGCCGTGCCTCTTTAGCAGATACAAACACGGCCTGGGCTCGATTCACACGGGCGTGCCACATGGGCTTGTCTCGGACGTGACCTGTTTTAATTCTAATCGGAAAAGGATACTTAAAGGTAAAGAAAGGCATTCCAAAAGCCTATATAAACACCCTAGAAGGCAACCTAAAAGGGAGCGTTCAGGTAGGCCGAGGAGCCAAGCCAGAGATGTCGAATTGTGGGATTTACTCGAAGACAGCCAGTTGATTCATCTCAAGAAGCCGGAATCATACTCAAGACGGAAGATCTTCCCTTTAATTTCCTTCAGGGGGTTTTAGGGGTTTTTCTTATGTTTTGTTTTATACTTTCTTCTGAGATGTTTTCTTTTATAAACATGAACTAAACCCCTCAAATACCTGAGGGGGATGAAACCTAAGAAGGATCTTGTTATAGTTTTCTGAACTGTATGATAAATACTTGATTTGTTCTTAATTATGTGTTCTTAATTCTTGCTTTGATATTTCAGGATATTGATTCAAGTATTGATGTGCTTAGGCAGTGGAGGAAAATTCCCTGTTTAAGAGTAGATCTAGCATAATTAAGCGGAGTTGATCGCACCCCTAGAGATAGGATGACGAAAATCTGCCAGATTAGGGTCAAACCTAATTTGGGAGTCCATAGATTGAGTTAATGCAATTCTAGGGGTTTTAATTAGAAAGAGATTTCAATTAATCAACCTAGGGTTAGACGTTAGTAGCCTCGAGAGAGGTATTAATATAAATTAGGAATCCTACGAATCAAGTCAAGTGAATAAATCGTCTGGTTCAAAGTTAAATAACAAGTGAAGCTTAGGTGGATTCTTCCTCGGGTATTGTCTTAATCAATTGGTTTTTCCCAAAAGTATTTCCCCAATTCATTCTCTGTGTCTTAGCATCTTTAGCTTAGTAATTAGTTAGTTTTAGATTAAACAACAATTCCCTTAATTCTTAGGCTAAATAATAAAAGGATAGTAATTACTAGTACTCTTGGTCTTTGAGGATACGATACTTCCGGTCTTGCCATAGCTATACTACCAAACGATAGGTGCGCTTGCCTCAAATCGTTGTCATAGTTAATTTCTAGGCTCGATCATTCATTATATAACTATTAAGACTTTCTGACACGATCAAGAACCTTCAACAAGTAGAGGTAAAGGCAAAGAAAAGCTTGTCTAAGTTTTTAGTTTGTCGGTAAAAGCAAATATTTCAGTGAGTGTTTTGGAATAACTGTTCATAAGCAATTTGTTGTGAATTTGGGAATTTGAGGTGGCCTAAACCCTTTCTCTAAATTCCGAGTGTAATAGCCCAATTTTCAGTGGTGTCAAAAATAGTGGTTCGAGGCCACTAAATTCGACATGTGAGCTCGTAAATTTTATTATTTAGTATTGATGAGTAAAATGTGGTTTTAGAAAGATTTTGAATTGGTAATTGGTGTTTTATAATAATTTATTAGGTCAAGTGGTTTTAAAAAATAAGGTATCGAGACCTCATTTCTATAAACCGAGCCTTAAATATTTTTATAAATATTTACAGAATGTCATTAAGGTAGTATTAAAGTTTCGTTAGAAAATTTTAACGTTTTGATAGTTAAGTAATTAAAAAGGACTAAATTAAAAAAGATGCGAAACTTGCTAATTATAGGAAATAAGTGATTAAATGGATTGATAAATAAATAAGGGAGGACTTAAGGAGCAATTAAGCCCAAAGTAAAGGCATGAGGTAGCATAAGGAGAGAAGAAAATAAAATAAAGTGAATTAATGGCAAAAATGGTATTTTAGTTGAAATTAAAAATAAAACAAATGGCAAATTGATTTCTAGACATTTCTTCTCTAAAATTCAGACTAAAAATGCCATAAGTGAGAGCTTCATAAGCTGGTTTCATATTTTTCTTCAAATCAAGATCCCATGGTGTAACACCCCAAACCCGGCCCAAAACACCACGGCCGAATTCAGAATATTACTAGGAAAAGGTTGAAAAGAGTTCTGTTTTGAATGTGAAAAATAAGTTTGAAGTTCTAAATCAAATACTTCGTTTAAAAGGGGTTTCTCGTTTAAAATTAGCAATTTGTCGACGAATAAAAATTTCTGGTTGTATAAAGTTCAAATCGTTATTCATGCTTGAGTTTCAAGAAAAACGATTGTTTATAAGCGATCCAAAGTTTAAAGAAACTTCATTTGTTACTCTCATGTTATAAATATCTTAAAACCACTTTTAATTGATTAACCAATAAAAAATCCGAGTTAAACCATAATATCTCAAAACATTTAAAGCGCCCTTATTACAATAAAAATATCTCAAGAAGTAATTAAAAGTTTATAATGTTCTTAGAAATAAAAACAGCTTCTACATGGCCACCTCGGATCCACTCCAACCCGGTCCAAAGAACTACGAATTACCTGCATTGTTTGAAAAATAAGGTGAGTCGCCAGACTCAGTGTGCAATTAAACCACATGATTCCACAAATGGGCTTGACCCCAAATCCACATCAAACCACATACCACGCATAATGATGCAATATGTTAACCCAACCCAACCTAGTATCCAACCGCTACACACCACCCGTATATCCATCCACCACATACCAGGGGATTACTAAATCGACCCTCCATCCGCCACACACCTCTTTGGCAGTCTATACCGACAGGCACACTGCTCAAAGTCCACTTAGTGGTCTAGCCACTGATCCACATGATAAAATCACAAATATCCACGATGAGACTCAAGGTCATCATCAATCCACAATGAGGCTCATGGACATCATTAATTGTGACAGAGTCACCCACGTACATAAATGTACGCACTTCCCCTTTATTCAATATATCCCGAACCCCATGCACATGAAATGGTAATATAACATATGAACATACCAGATATGCATATATGACATGCTTACATAGATCCACAATTATTAACCACACCCTCAACATAGGTAGTATACTAACTTGATTACCGGATTACCCAATATGGGTAATAACACCACCATAGCCACTGTTTCGGCTACCACACACAACACATACATTTAAATTAAAGCAAATAAATAAATAGTGTGTTAATTACACACCTGATAACTCGCAATACCACGCCCTCTATGTCGACACTGTCACTAATTGACACTACCGCTATTTGCCTACGATCTTGCTCCGACGCTGGCCCAGACCCCGGTGGCCAATCTCGAACCGCTGAAACTGACCGCTTCTTGAATTTAGGGATAGGGACTACGTGTCCAACCCCTTTCTCTCCTTGGCTGATACTCGAATCAGTCAACAAAATCCTTGGTCAGAAGACCCAGGTTAACACGTTAAATCAGATCTATACGAACTAAATACTATCTTAATCGAATATCCTTACCACAATTGACAACACCCGGAGAGTCTATCCTTGAACCAAGAGATTGCCAAAATCCCTACATAAACCATATTAGATTCGGCTCTAACACTTATGGACAAAAGAAGTGGCCTTCGGCCGAACGTTATATCTTCTTACCTTGATTGATGAATCCCGAAAGATCACTAACACCCTCCTTAACGCTGGCTTCAAATAGAAGAGAAACAAAGTTAAGGCTTTTATCAAGATTCGGCCACACTCAAGAACCAAAACTAGGCTTTTAGTTTTGGCAACCAGAGAAAGAAAAGAGAAAGATTAAAAAGAATAACGAACCCTTACCACTACTACTAACCCGACTGAGAAAATTGATAGGAGATGAACAACGACACCCCCTCTATAAGCTCTGACAGATTCGGCCAAGAGATATAACTTGAGAAATAACCACAACAGAAGAAGAAAAGAAAGAGTAGAAACGAAAAAGAAGGGAATAATGGTGATTAGAAGGTTCGGCCAAGGTTCTAATGACTAGGAGGGTTATTCGGCTTTTGAAATTGAGGTGATTGGTGGAAAAGAAGAATAAGAGATGGTTGAGGTTTGAGAGGTGTCGGCTATGGTGAAGGTGAAGAGTATATTTCGGCTTTTAGAGAGTGTATAGAAAAGAGGAGAAAGAGTTGCAAAGAGAAAAGCAACATGCACAAATGGTCTCTCACTTTCGGCTTTTGGTTATATGGAGAGAAAACAATTAAAGAGATTTTGACTAACACTTTTCGGCCCAGGACTAGAGAATGGAGAAAACACAAAAGATGCACACTACAACCATTAAGCAAATTCGGCACCTACCCCCTTCTAACATGACCGAAAATGCCACCCCCTAGAACCCCATAATCGGCCAACTCTCACACCCCTCTCCACATCCCTTGTTTCACTCCTAACTTTCCTCCCCTCCACTCATTCAAACAGGTTTGAATGATTCAAACTTTCCACCTTACTCCCCACCACTCATTCAAAATATTTGACCCAATCAAACTTCCACCTTTCAAGTGCCATTGCCAAATCCACTACCTCCCCCTCTTGACGCAAAATACAGCCCAAAATGCTGGCCATGTTGCTCAAACCTCCTCCCCCTTTGGAACTCCCTTTGACGTAACTCCCCTACACTCCAAATGACGCCTCTTTGCCACTCCACCACTCCACTTGTTGTGTCACTGAACACCACATTAAATCCCTTAAGGCCTAGCTCCCCTAGCTCTCCCCTTCACAGCTTTAACCAAAAATTTCACTAAGGCTTAGACTTAACCCCAAGGTTTCCCGAAGCCCCCGAACACACTCAAACAGACATGCATCACACAAGAACACACAGATTCAAGATACATGTAGGACCCCTAAATCCTGGATGTTACACATGGATACTCGTGAAAAAGAGAAATTAGCATAATAGTCTCTGAACTTCTGTAGATATTACAAATATAACCCAAGTTTGTACAATTAAAATTTAATATTTATATTGAATTGATAAATCGTATTATGTATTTATTCTATTGTTGAAAATAAAATATTGTTAAAGTTATAAATTTGAATTGAATATTCAGATTAAATGGAAAACATGATTTGAGTACATTCGACATTCAGCAAATTGACAGCAATGGAGGAAAATGACAACAAATTACCCAAGTAAACTGAGGTTCAGCATTTGTTGCGAACTTTTGGGTTTACTTTCCGTTTAACTCTCACGAGCTTCTATTTAACTCATATGAGTTTCCATTCAGCTCTATTGAGCTTCTGTTTAACCCTTATGGGTTTCCGTTCAGCTTTTACGAGCTTCTGTTCAACCCTTATGTGTTTCTGTTTAGCTCTCATGAGCTTCGATTCAGCCTTTGGGCTTCTGAAAATGATGTACTCTTATCCGTAAGTCGTTATCTGATTTAGGAAGATTTGGTAAGTGACTATGTAATTGAAATTGAAAGACATATTGTTTGTTATTGGTATTGATTTGAAATAAGTGTATTCATCGATTGAAGTTGTGATTGGCAGGAAGTTTACATTGAATGAATTTATTTAATTGATGTGTTATAGTAGGTTCAATAAGATTTATGTTTAACCTATTGAACTTACTAAGCTTCATTAAGCTTACTTGTGTGGTTTAATGTCTTTGTAGATTTTTGTGAGATCGGAAGACCGGATCAGCACACCAAGTCACATTAAAGTTGACATATATAGATGTTATGAATGATGTTTTGTTTACATAATCAACCTATATATATATATATATTTTGGTTTGGAAATGAAGTAAATTGTGATGTAGTTATTATGGATATATCCATCACAGCATATAGGTAAGTTATGATGTGACAAAATATGAACATGTTGTGATGATTTTTGTGACAGTAAATATGTGGGTATGTTATTCACTCCATGTGACAGTGTGTATAATGTGCTAATGATATGGTTATGCAGATAATATGTATGAATAATCGGTAAAGTAATATTTGATGATAGTATGGATATTTTGGCCTTGTGACTTAATGGGACCATTGGATATAGTTGACATGCCTTAGGATTGTGAGTACTCACTTATATGTATTGTGATTTTTGGGGTGTTGAGGCCCAGGAACAATTTTAGAGAGATAAGGGAATGCGAGCTAGTGTTAGCTATAGGATACACTTATGGGATATGTTCGACTCTACGAGTCTATGTGTGGTGTGTTGGAGATTCGTTTTATCCAATGAGTGATGATAAAACTCACTTTTATGTTTCATAGCTCAACGGCTAAATTATCCTAAAAAGTATATATATGTGTAACGTGATGTATGCCTAAACGAGTATGTGGATGCTATGCAAATTATTATAAATTGCGTTTAAATGGGATTATATGTGACTATATGTGATTAATATGTATCAGAATATATTCCTAAATATTCGTATATAAATGTGTAATAGGGATATGTGAAAGATGATTAAATATGTAAATTATGGCACTAAGTTAAAGATGTTTTGGAAAAATGCTATAAGTTGTTTGGTTGATGCATGATGACTTGTTCATGTAGTGGTTATTCAGAGCATTCATTGAGCTTATTAAGCTCACCCACTCCTTTTAAACCATTGTAGATAAGTGGTGCCAGTGTGAGCGATGTGGTCTCGAGGAGTGATCCAAGTCAGGAACTTAGTTGCTATTAGTAGGTGTTATTTTCTTAATTGAGTTTTGGTAATAAAATGCAATGTGGTAGATGTTATGTGATTTTATTATGAATTTTTAGTTTCTTGCATGCCTATTATGATTGGTATTTTGTAGACTTGAAAATATGATGTTGGGACTACCATTTGAGGTATTTTGTCCATATTTTATAAGGTATTTGATGCATGACATTTAGGGTTAATCAAGAATGATCAATGTGCTGATACATGTTATATTTTTAAGTCTATAACAGAGGTATCGATATTTGGGCTTTAAAAATGATACCTCTACTATTTTCAAATTTCAGGAAGTCTATTTTTCTTGTAGTTATCGTTATTTTATCTCGAGTATCGATACTAGGGTGAAATTATCGATACTTCGTCTATGGTACCAATATTTTCTGAAAGTTGGGTTTTTTGAAAAAAGAAACAATAAGCTAATTTGGTATCGATTTTCCAAGTGGTATCGATATCACTTGAGAGAAATATCGATACTACTCTTTTAATATCGATACCTATGTAACAATTTGGAAAGCTTATCGATTGGTCTAAATGCATGTATAATTATTGTTATAAGACTATATGATGTATGTTTAGCATGTAACAATGATAACTAGAAAGTGAGATTAACTTAACACTTATGTGAATACTAAAATAGAATTCATTTCTTTTACAACAAGATTTTAAAATGTTATGTATGACACGAGACGGTGATGTGGCATCCTGATATTCAGGCTTGGCAACCAAGCCGGGTATAGGGTGTTACAAGGTGTGTTGGTTAAGGTGCGTAATTTTATCATCCCTATTCTATAATGTAGACCTTTCTTAGCTACATCTAGGTCCATCATTGACTTAGAAAACAAAATCATGAAAATCAATGGTGAGGCTAAATTTTTCAAATGTGGTCACCTATAGAATGAGGGATCTAAGGAAAATTTAGGGAACACATGTTATAAGATATTTGTATATTTCTCTAACAACCATGATCTGAGGAATGGATATTCTATAATAAATGCAAGACAGAAGAGCAAATTTGGAGAACGAGACAAGTGGAGCAAATTGGAATGGCATGACGGGCGTTGGACAAATGCAAACAGAAAACTAAGAGATAGAACATTCGAGTACAGAATAACGAAGTTGACGGATGAATCCAGTAGCAACACCTGATAATTGAAAAATTATGTTAATTTTATTGTAAATTATTGTACTTTAATAAACTTAATTATTAATAATGGATTAGGAAAATGATTAAGTAGGTAGAATAGAATTTAGTTTTCTTAAAATTGTTTAGAATTAGGATACATATGCACCGAGCACCTTGAAATTCAAGGAATAAGGCCAGAACAGGGTCGATGTAGCAACATGGAACCTTTGTGTTACAACATCGAGCATAGCTAGAAAAAATTTCAAAATTCAGCTCAATGTTGTGACATAGGATGTCACGACATAGGTACCCCTCTGTCGCAATATCGAAGATAGAGGCTTCAGAATCTCAAATTTTCAAGGTGTATTGCGACATCGACCCCCAATGTCACGACAATGGGAGACTGACAAGGGTGTCATGGCATGAAATCTCTATGTCACGACATCACTGTAAAAAATAGGAAGGTCGACCCGACCTACTATGCAATCCACCGACTAATACCTTATTTTTACCCAAATTTTAACCTAAAAATACAATCCTATTAAAACTAAAACATCCCTAAACACTAATTCTAAAAACTAAAACCTCTTCAAAACCTTTGGTTCCAAAACCCTTGGCGTTACATCTCTAAAATCCTTTTGCTGCAACTTTCTTATTTTCTTCTTATTGTACAAGATATCCATAAGGAGTTTGTGACAAAGCTCATCTATGGAACAACAAGCATTTAGTATCACAAGGTTAAGGGTTCCTTTACCTATTATATTATTGCATTACTTACTACATTGGTTGGTCATCTGGTTTTCTAATAAAGGATATTAGAAAAATACCTCCTACGAAATCTAGAAGGACCAATGAATATGAGACACTGGTGGCCATAAATCCCTCTAACTTCTCAAACTCGAACGTCGAAAATTTTTTATTAAAACTTCAAGGGAACACGTTCATACAAGAAAGGGATTTCGAACCATCGATGATCTTGTGTAAGAAGATATGGGTGTTGGCACGGTACCATAGGTGGGAATGTTTTTGCGCAACCCCCAAAGACCTTGTTGTAATCCCTATAGTACAAGAATTTTATGCATCATTTAGGGACTGCAAGTCTAGGAGACCATATGATGTCATTTGGTAAAATGTACTAGTAGGTGGCAAAGATGTGCATGTCACCCCTAGGGAAATTTGTGAGTTTTATAATACTCAATATTATGAATTTGCTTTTGTCGAAAATATTGATCTAGAATATTTTAAGGATAT
This sequence comes from Gossypium bickii, assembly GCA_025503065.1. NCBI lineage: Eukaryota > Viridiplantae > Streptophyta > Magnoliopsida > Malvales > Malvaceae > Gossypium > Gossypium bickii. The sequence continues at coordinate 28,163,356 of CP106718.1, forward strand.
TAATATGGACAACATTATAAATTGTTTAACAGAAATTAGGGGTGAATGGAAGCATCGCCCCTGCACTGATATTCTTGCTTCCATTACTTAAGCAATAGTGTTTCCCATTACAAAGATATGGATGCAATTTTTATGCACTAGGATTACACCATCTTTAAATGTCTCTAACGTAAATACTTTCTGAGCGATATTGTTGTATGCTATCTTGCAAAAAAGAAACATTTATGTATCAGGATGTGGATCTACCATTATATGAAGAGGTGCATAGTGGCCGGAAAGTTGGTGTTTTTTCCCTTACTTAGTGACGGTCCTGTGCAAAAAGGTCAAACTTCCAATGAACGCAACAGAGCAATTCATGAACCCAATTAAAAGAGTAATTGGAGATTTGCTATACATACAGTATATGGAGCTTTAGAGGAAACAGATTCGGGATTGGAACAAACTCCAAAAAGAGAAGATGGATGTCCTAGCCTCTTTGAAAAGAAAAAGATAAACAATTGGGAATAGGGTAGAAGGAAGCAACATCCAAAATTGGAGTGGATAATAAGATGGATGCAGGATATGGGCTCGGTGGGACAAGAATTTTCAAGGAAAAATGGTATGCGTATACCAGATTTGCCATCAAATAAATATGGGTTGATGCAATTCCATCACCAATATGATATGTAGGGAAGCGAGGAAGAAGACATGAATGATGACGATGAGGAAGACGAGAGGGAGGAGGAGGCTATGAAGCAAGATTCCCAATAGGAGGATGACGATTATGAGGCCACTTTTCAGCCACAACAATCTTCACGAAAAGGGCCAGTCTTCCTCAGCCCAACCTGGTATGCGTATTCGTCAAGTGGGGGCTCCTCATGAGGCCACGTCTCAGACAAGGGAAAAGGTCCAATGGAGGAGTAGCAGCCGCCCTAATTTGACAATTGAAACTTTATTTTTTTAGAGGGGAGTTGTAAAACAATTAACTTGGATGATTTTAATTTTCTTTTTAGATTAGGAGTAGGTTAACATTAGTATATATATGTTTGTGTTTTTTTTTATTTAAATACTCTATGCAGGAAACCTACACAAGGATAGCACTACATTTACGAGCATTAACAAGCCAGGAGAAATCCACCATAAGGCTACAGTAATGTCACAATCAATCGGGTACCTTTTGGCTATATATTAGAAGGTTGCACATTAGAAGCAATTTGCTATCTAAACTGTGGGGGGGGGGACATAGAAAATTTATGTTGTTTATGCTTTCATTTTTTATTTTATTTTATTTTATTTTTCTTGTCTAAAAGGTGCTTGAGCTTGTATAAATACAAATGATTGGTTAGGAGCATGTATATAGGTTGATTGTATTTATTGTAAATTTGGAATGATAGTGAAATATTTTAAATTATCAATTATTAGACTAATTAGTTCGATTTATTACACTACAAATAGGCATTAAATAATTAGATATACCAAATGATAGGGAAAATAAAGGAAACAAGCATGCTAGTATGAATAATATATTACGAGAATTGTGATTACTTAGTTTATTAAATTCATGAATATTGAGATACCTAGAGATCACCTAAGGCATTGTTTGCTATAAACTGAGAGCCAAAAAGGCAACTTTATCCATTGATCTTTAGTTTCATATTTGAGCCAAAAATCACTTCTTGAGGAACCTTCATACAAAACCCGAAATCAACAATAATATTGTACTTATCCTTTTTCTTTCGTCCCTGAACTGTACAAATTTAGACACTGAGCCATACATATTGAGGGATAAGTAGATACATAACGGTGGTTTTGTAAAAATAGAGTGAAATGGGAAGAAGCAGTGTGATATAATGATTATAGGTTAAGTACAAAATCTGTGAATAAAGAAAAAATTAGAAAAAGTCAAAAATGAGTGGAAAAAGTACAAAATCAATAGAAAAGCATTATGAATGAGAACGCATTGAAAAAAATCAAAGTGATCCAAAAAAAAAAGGGTCACAAAAATAGAAACACTCAGTCATTAGTGCACAAAAACTCGTAAGCTGACCATAGTTGCTAGTATTACACTGTGACTTCCTACATAGAGAAATAAGAAAGGTGAGAGAAGGAGAGATAAGGCGTTGAGTGGGAACAGGACACTAAAAGGGGTGAATAGGGAATAATACGATGTGTCAAACTAATTTTGTGCTTGAAACCATTTTGATGCTCCCTATTCTTCAATTCCATACCAAATTTAAGCCTCAAAACATTACAAGCCGAAAAGTCCTATGTGACCTCGGTAAATCTATTTGCAAGTGGACATTGATTAAGTGATCACAATAATAGTTGTCTATATTTTACTAGTGTAATCAAAAGCCCTATGTAATTTCTTGATGGACCAATTTATTTGATGATCTTTTTATTTATATGCTTAGTAATATACTGAACTGAGGTGTTTGAGGTCTGATCGCTGTAAAATCAGAGTTTCAAATATTTATAAAAGAATGATCAAACCTGGAGACTAACTCTGACAACGATATTAAGGCAAGTGTACCTATCGAACAGTAGTATAGCTTAGGCAAGACCGGATATCGAACCCAAAGGAACTAAAAGTATTAATACTCACTTTCTTTTTATTATTTAACCTAACTAAGATAAAGGTTGCTTTTATACTAAATTGACGACAACTAAACTAAGGAAACAAAGACAAAAAGATGAATTTGGGGATAACTTGAAAAAGACTCAGTTGATTTTTATGATACCTTCGGGAAGAATCCACCTAGACTTCTCTTATTATCTAACCTTAAATTATATGATTTCTTTTGCTTAGCTTGATCCGTGAGACTCCCTAACCTATGTTAAACCCTCCCTCGAAGCGAATAACGTCTAATCCTAGGTTAATTAGTGGAACTCTCGTTCACTTATAATAACCCCCTAGGAAAGCAGTAAATTGATCTATGGATTCCCATATTAGGTTTCACCCTAATCCGGTAAAATCTTGTAACCCTATCCCTAGGCGCTCGATCAAATCCGCTTAATTATGTTAGATCTACTCTTAGGCAGGGTCTATTCCTCCTCCACCTAAGCACATTAAATTTGGATTAAGCAACATAATTAAGAACAAACTAAGTAATTTATCATATAACTTAAAAATCAAATAATAAAATCTGTCTAGGTTTCATCCCCCTTCAGGTATATGAAGGATTTAGTTCATAATGTAAAAAGAAAACATCACAAGAGAAAAGATAAAACAAAACATAAGAAAAATCCTAAAACTCCCTGATGGGATTGAAGGAGAATTCCGCCGTCTTGAGTATAATTCCGGCTTCTTGGGATGAATCAACTGGCTATCCTTGCATTACTCCCTAACTCTGACCTTCTCGGCTTGGCTCCTTGGCCTAGCTTTCGCCCCCCTTTCAAAGATGGTACTTGTGGTATACTTATAGGCTCTTGGAATGCGATTATTTCTCCCGAAGTATCCTTTTCCGACTGAAATTGCTCTTTCTAGTGACAGAGGCACGACCATGTCACACGCCCGTACAAATAGATACTTGACCGTGTTCGGATTTACTAATGGCATGACCGTGTGTGGTGGTGAGGAGGCCGTGCTTGGACTTCTTTAATGAGGCGCGGTCGTGTAAATCAGGATTAGGCCATGTTCTAGATGTTCATCAAGACACGGCCGTGTAGTCCTTGGCCCACACCGTATCAATTTCGTGGAAAGGCCCATTTGCTTTGTTTTAGGCCCGTTTTGTGTTCTTTTCATCCTCGGGTGCTTTCCTGGGTATAAGACATGAAAAGAAAGGATTAGGAGCACCTTTTTACACAAATCAAGGGATAAATCGTCCAAAAGCATATTAAATGTGGGCTTAAAATATGTTACTTTAACGGTTATCAAATACTCCCACACTTAAGCTTTTGCTTGTCCTCAAGCAAAATTCTCAACTTACAATTAAAACGAACTTTCCATGATTCATAATTCCTATCAACAATGCCTTATCCTAATTCATAGATAATTTATGCATGGATAATTGAACTCAAAGATTCCTAAAAATTCAAACAAGATAAGTCATAAATTTGTAGCACGAAAAACATAGGTGTTTCCCTTCATCTAAATAATTACCTTTAATTCAAAATCGATAAAGGTTGATATCCTCACAAAAGATTCACTCAAATCACTCAAAAAGTGTTTAAGGGTCAAAATTAAGCACTCATAAGTCGAACATGAAAAGTTAATCCCATAAGCTTGCCTGAAAATCAAATCTCCACCACTGTAAAATGATATGATAAACAGATCAAAGGTCTTTGTTAGGGTTGTAACGGGGCTAGGGTTAAAGGTGTGGATAAAGGATGAAATTAGAAGGTTGGAATCGAGATTGAATTGATAAGTTACCTACCTAAAAATTTCTAAGATAATAATTACATCAACTGAAAATAATAAAAATCCTACTAATACGAGCTTTTTCTTTTGGGAAATAGTCTTTGATTGTGTAAGCTCACTTTCCATACTACTAATATTGAAAACTTGAAATTTTTTTTTTAGAACAAACTAAATACAAGATAAATTTAACTACCAGAATAATAAACTCAGATAATTGGCTCAAATCAAATCTCGATTAAGGGGTAGTCAAAATAAAGGGTGATAACAAATACAAAGGGTTTTGGGTTAAAATTAGCAGGTAAGTCAATAAAAAGGGTTGTTAGGCTCAACGGGGTTCACTAAGGGTTAATTATAAGGGTAGGCTATTTAGTAGAGTAAGTGGGTTAAAACCTAAGTGCCTTTATCATCTCGGTATATCAAATCATAAATGTGATCTTGACATGTATAATCGAGGCAAGTTCTAGAATAACAATTCATAGTCGACACACTCATAATCAAGAAATGAGCATAAAAAAGAATGTATGCTCTGTAAGGCTCAAATTCTCACAAAAATTATGGGTGTTTTTGACATCAACCTTGTAAATCTCAAATTTCAAGATAATATTCAAATTCCGGTTGACAACCTAAAATTTTAATTTTTAGAAAATTGGACTTATCATGCTTGATTCCCTAGTATTCTTCAAATTTAATTATCAATGCACAATTAACTATGACTTATTCCAAAATATATCAATAAAAATCACAAATCATTAGAAATTTCATTTTAATTAGTAATATGAGAAAATTACTTTAAAACAAGATTAAATTCAGGGATTTGAGAACAATGCAGATAGTTAGGCATTTTTATCCTCAGGGTTTGAAAATAATGACAAATTAGGCATTTTCTCAGAATACCTATTCAGCCCCCACACTTAAGATGTACATTGACCTTAATGTACAAAAATAGATAATGACATTTTAAAAATAAATCAAAAGAGAAGGAGGAAGAATTACTCCCTGATTTGTGGATGTTTTCCAGAATGAGTGTCTTCGGTGGTGGTGATGGTCAATCGGAATAACGTTTCTGCGCTAGATGAAGAAATTGGGACGCTTTGAGAAGTAGCCAGGCTTTATTAAGACCTAATAAAAATAAACTAAATATATAAATAAAGACAAGAAAGATAAAGAGAAAAAGACTAAGAAGGAAAATAGACTAAGGCTAGGAGATAAAGGGGCTTGAGAATCCTTATTGGTAGGTGGTTCGCGAGGTGGGTGTGATTTCTAAGGCGACGGAGGTGCTGGTGGTGGCGAAAGTGGCGTGATTCCCAAGCAGCCTTTAGAACCTGGCACTAAGAAACTAAACTAAGTTGAACTAATTTAAACATAAGATTATTGAAGAGAAGGAGAATGAAAGGAAAAAGAAATGAAAAATAAAAACTAATTGGTCTCATAGATCCTTGGCTTAGTGCTGAGACGAAGCTGCCAGCATGAACTCATGTTGATCGTTTTCCTTTGCAGAATGTATCCTTTTATGCTTCTTTGGCATGGTGTTGGCTTGCTCAAGGATCTAGAGCCTTAGTAAGTGGAGAATCTGAGATGGAGGAGAGTGAAAACAAAGAAAATAAGGATGAAATCAGATGGGGGAAAGGAGAAGAGGTGAGGGGTTTACATAGATGTTCATATGTTCTGCTCCGACACGGCCGTGGTCCCAGGGTGTGTCGAATTACATGGCCTCCTCGCACGGCCGTGTTATAGAGGGTGTTGTCACCCTATGCCCGTGCTTGATCCGTCTACGCTGTGGTCGTGATGTTTTTCTTGTTGGCACGGTTGTCTGACACGGGCGTGTCTCACCCGTGCTCGATAAGTTAGTAACCTCAGTAATTTCACACGGTTTGTGGCATGGGCATGTTCTGTCCGTGGTATGGAAGTTGATATCCTCACACGGTTGGTGCCATGGCTGTGCCTTATATGTCAGTGCCCGTGTCGAGAGTGGTTGGATTTGTGACGTTGGGGTGGTGGTTGGGCTGACTGCACGGCTGCTGCCCTGTCAAGGTGGTGGTTTTGGTGATGTGTGGCTCGGCTGTATCTAACAGAACCTGGTCTCCTATTTTATAGTGATTGGATGTCCCCACAAGCTCTTCTGGTGGTTCCTCCGATTTTACATTGTGTGAATCCGGCTCTTCTTTGACCTGTGTTTTCTGTTCTTCCTTGTGTAATCCTAGTTTTTCCTTGAAGTGCATTTTCCATTCATCTAGGTCATCAATTTGGGTCCTTTGTTCTTCGTGAGTTGTTTCTTTGTTGGCACTAAACTGAGGATCTGGTTCGACTCGTTCCCTTTTTGGAGGTACACCAAAAGAAGGTCTAATTGAATGATTAACAAAAGAATTTTCTTGCTCACCTTGATTCTTTGATGACCTAGGTGAGTCGAGGGCTTGAAGACTAATTGAGTTGTCACCTACACAAAGTATGAGCTCACCTGTGGCAACATCAATTTTAGTCTTGGCAGTTGCTAGAGAAGGTCTTCCTAAAATTAGGGGATTGAATTATCCTCATCCATGTCTAAAACAACAAAGTCTCTTTGGGAAAATAAATTTATCAATTTTACGAGAACATCTTCAATAATTCCCTAGGAATTCTCTAATGCAGCTTTTATCACTAATTGAATGCTCATCTTAGTTTGTTTTGGCTTCCCTAGACCTAGTCGCTTAAACAATGCATAAGGCATAACATTTATGCTTGCCCCTAAATCAGCTAACACATTATCAATATTTAAACTACCAATTAAACACGAAATTGTAAAACTCTCTGGATCTTTTTGCTTCTGTGGTAGTCTATTTTGTAACATTACAGAGCATGTTGCGGTTAATTCCACGTGGTGATCTTCATCTATTTTACGTTTGTTGGTTAAGAGCTGTCTTAAAAATTTCCTCGAGTCTAGCATCTGGAAAAGAGCTTCAAGAAGAGGTAAGTTAATATGTAATTTCTTTAAAAGTTTAAGAAACTTACCAAATTGCTCCTCTGAATCATCTCTGCCTAATGCTGCAGGATAAGGTATGCAAGGTTTGTACTCTTTGACTATCGGTTTTGGTTTTTCTTGTACTTCCTGTGTTATACCTTTGCCTACCTTACTTTCTGGAGTCGGGTTGGGTGTATCTAACTCCTTGCTGCGCTGGACTGTGATGGCTTGAATTTGCTCCTTAGGGTTAATCTCCGTGTTACTAGGTAGACATCCTTGCGGTCGTTCTGACATTGATTTTACAAGTTGTTCGACTGCTTTAGTGATTTCCTTGACTGACTTAGTAATTTCATCAATTCGGCTTTCGTTGCTTTTGATTGTTCTGTCAGCTTCTTGGATGCGCTCTTCGATGGTTTGCTTCTTACCTTGTAGATAGGGCTGATTTTGGAAGTTTTGGGGAGGGGGTTGTTGCCTTTGATTTCCTTGATTGCTGGTTCCTCCAACCTAGATTGTAAGTGTTACTATAAGGATTATTATTAGATCAGAAATTATTACCTATATAGTTCATCTGTTCATCTTCTGCTCCTGGTTGGAAGGGTGGGTACTCAGGATTCACCAAAGTTCCACTAGCGTCGCACTGCATGACTGGATGTATCTGTAAAGAACACAAACTATCAAGCTTTTTATTCATCATCTCTAGCTGCGTTGATAGCATGGTCATGGTGTTGACGTTGAAAACTCCTGCCGATTTCGTTGGTTTAGTTCTCGAAGCTTGCCACTGATAATTGTTTATCGACATCTCCTCAATGAACTCGTAGGCTGCTTCAGGAGTTTTATTGTTCGCGTTCCACCACCGCGGTGAATCTATCGGTTGCCTCGTTGAGGGGTTTACTCCGTTGTAGAAGGTTTGGACTTGTAGCCATAGGGGTAAACCATGGTGTGGACACCTCCTCAAGAGATCTTTGAACCTCTCCCATGCGTCGTATAGTGTCTTTACATCCATCTGCACAAAAGAAGAGATATTGTTACGTAATTTGGCCGTTTTGGCCGGTGGGAAATATTTCATTAAAAATTTTCGGTCATCTACTCCCACGTAGTGATTGACCCTCGTTGTAGCGAGTTTAACCACTGTTTGGCTTTATTTTTCAATGAAAAAGGGAATAACCGAAGACGAATGGCATCATCAGAAACGCCATTTATTTTGAAGGTATCCCTGAACTCCAAAAAATTAGCTATATGCATGTTTGGATCTTCGTCCTACAAACCATCAAATTGAACAAACTGTTGAATCACTTGTATTGTGTTAGACTTTAATTCAAAATTTTAGTAGATATAGCAGGCCTAACAATACTAGATTCTGCTCCTGTTAAATGCGGTTTCGCATAATCAAACATTGTACGTGGAGCATTCTGATCTCCCACATCGCGTAGTGGTGGGTTGTTTTCGCCCATCCCTTCAGTAGGATTGGATCTGTTTTCTTCCTCTCTTTCTAGGGCTTGCCTGGTTTCCCTGCGATTCCTACGAGCGGTTGCTTCGATATCACTATCATATACCAAAGGTCCTATCGGATTCCTTCTAGTCATAAATTATAGGTACCTAGAAAAGAGAAAGAAATAAAAAATTAAAATTAAAATTAGAAAAATTAAAATTTAACCTAGGAAAAAAAAATAAATTGCGAATAAAATAATGGCTAAAGTAATCAAAATAGAGCTTTCTTAATATTGTAGTTCCCCGGCAACGACGCCAAAAACTTGATCGCTGTAAAATCAGAGTTTTAAATATTTATAAAAGAATGATCAAACCTAGAGACTAACTCTGACAATGAAATTAAGGCAAGTGTACCTATCGAACAGTAGTATAGCTTAGGCAAGACCGGGTATCGAACCCAAAGGAACTAAAAGTATTAATACTCACTTTCTTTTTATTATTTAACCTAACTAAGATAAAGGTTGCTTTTATACTAAATTGACGACAACTAAACTAAGGAAACAAAGACAAAAAGATGAATTTGGGGATAACTTGAAAAAGACTCAGTTGATTTTTATGATACCTTCGGGAAGAATCCACCTAGACTTCTCTTATTATCTAACCTTAAATTATATGATTTCTTTTAATTAGCTTGATCCGTGAGAGTCCCTAACCTATGTTAAACCCTCTCTCAAAGCGAATAACGTCTAATCCTAGGTTAATTAGTGGAACTCTCGTTCGCCTTTAATAACCCCCTAGGAAAGCAGTCAATCAATCAATGGATTCCCATATTAGGTTTCACCCTAATTCGACAAAATCTCGTAACCCTATCTCTAGGCGCCCGATCAACTCCGCTTAATTATGTTAGATCTACTCTTAGGCAGAGTCTATTCCTCCTCCACCTAAGCACATTAAATTTGGATTAAGCAACATAATTAAGAACAAACTAAGTAATTTATCATATAACTTAAAAATCAAATAATAAAATCTGTCTAGGTTTCATCCCTCTTCAGGTATCTGAAGGATTTAGTTCATAATGTAAAAAGAAAACATCACAAGAGAAAATATAAAACAAAACATAAGAAAAATCCTAAAACTCCCTGATGGGATTGAAGGAGAATTCCGCTGTCTTGAGTATAATTCCGGCTTCTTGGGATGAATCAACTGGCTATCCTCGCGTTACTCCCTAACTCTGACCTTCTCGGCTTGGCTCCTTGGCCTAGCTTTCGCCCCCCTTTCAAAGGTGGCACTTGGGGTATATTTATAGGCTCTTGGAATGCGATTCTTTCTCCCAAAGTATCTTTTTCCGACTGAAATTGCTCTTTCCAGTGACAGAGGCACGGCCATGTCACACGCCCGGTCGTGTGTGGTGGTGAGGAGACCGTGCTTAGACTTCTTTAATGAGGCACGGCCATGTAAATCAGGATTAGGTCGTGTTCTAGATGTTTGTCGAGACACGACCGTGTGGTCTTTGACCCACACCGTGTCGATTTCGTGAAAAGGCCCATTTACTTCGTTTTATGCCTGTTTTGTGTTCTTTTCATCCTCGGGTGTTTTCCTGGGTGTAAGACATGAAAAGAAAGGATTAAGAGCACCTTTTGACACAAATCAAGGGATAAATCATCCAAAAGCATATTAATTGTGGGCTTAAAATATGTTACTTTTACGGTTTATCAAGGTCGATAGTGGTAAAGTCATTTACATATAAAACTAGAATTTTATGTATTTATGAGTACTCCTATTTACTTCACTCCAAAATTAATCTTTTTTTCATACTTGCTCAAGAGTCGTCTTTTATATTTTCTTTTTTTTTTATTTTCTTGCTTGAGGAAAACCAATTACTTAAGTGTGGGGGAGTTTGGTTTGCCACAATTTATTGTAGTAAGTTAAACTATTTTCTGTACTCAGTGAGCTTATAGGAGAGTAATTTAGTTATGTTTTTTTTAGTTTTAATTTTTAGTTCATAGATAATAAAATGAGAAATTTTGACTATTTATATGACCTTGTTGGCCAAAAGAGGCATAAAGGTATACTAACATTTCTAGTGAGTGTGCAGCACATTATTCGGAGGCAAGAAGATAAGAGACTGCCCCCAATGTGGCAACATGGAGCTAGGATTTCGCAACACAATAAAAGAAGTATCAAAGGAGTAGACTCCCTTTGGTGTCACAACATAGCCATAGGTTGTTGCAACATAACCTTGAAGACACATCCAAGCTAGTAGACCGCAAACCGTGTCACAACACAAGCTAGAAGGTGTCATGATACCAATGTGACGAGGCTAATTAATATGTCAAGGGTGTTTCCGTCTACACAACAAACTTTAACAGAGATTAGTTAGCTAAATTAGGTCAAGAACTGATGGTCAACCCTAGGCCTATCAATAGGATTGCTATGCATAGTTTATGAACAATTTTTACTTAGTTTAATTTTATGTTTCGTATTTAGTTTTATTTTTACTTGAAAGTTAGGTTTCTTTTTAGTTGTAATTATAGTTGGGTTTTTTTTTCTTTCTTTGCAGAATTCAGATTGTGGATCCACCAAACTATTCGACAAATTATCGTTCACGCCGCTACTAATATATCAGGATTCTTCTCATCTCTTTTCTAGATTTAGTCTTAATGTTTATATTTTTAATCAAGTTCATGATATGTGTCAGATCCATGGGGAACTATTTTAGTAACGGGAGATTAACGAGTGGATGTAGGATTAATTAGCTTCTATGTAGGGTTTCTTAGAGGATCAACTAGTTGGGATAGGAAGAACTTAAAACCCTAGGCTTGACAACCCTAGGAAGTCATATAGATGGGAATGAACCCAAAATTGGTATTGCCTATCCGTGAAACCTTACCTCAAGCTGTTTTGTGCTGTGACCTCGAGAGATAAGTAGTTCTTACCGACTCATTAGGTTAGTGGAAGGCCGAGAAGCCTTGCTAGGTTGATGACTAGTTGACTGGATAGAGCCCAAAATAGGAGTTAATTATGAACATTGAAGCAAGTTAGTCTTCTGTCTTTTTTATCTGGTTAAATCTATAATTTTTTCCCAATTATTTTTATGTTATTTTATTAGTTTAATAAAATAGCTTCTATCACTACCTTAGGATTCATCACAATATAGTTTAATTAAAATACTAACTAGACCCATTAACGTAGAAATTAGGATTAGTTTAATCTCACCTCCCTTGGCTACGATCCTCGGAGTACTTCCATTCTTTGTTGTATAACCATATTACAACCTGACCCGTATACTTGTAGAAACTGCCTAACGCTTATATTAGGTTGTAGTATTGACACTCTAGACGTTAGTACATCCGGAGGTGGTCAGTAAACCATTGTTGGGCTATGACAACAAATAAAGTCCGACAGGACAGTAAACAAGGTGTCATATTGTGTAAGACCATAGATGGGCTATGGCAGCATATTAAGTTCGCCAGGACAGTGAACTAGGGAGCTCGTCAGGGCATAAAAGGAGAATTTGCAGTATGACTCGCGCGGCGAGTAGTAAGACAGAATGATCTTGGTGCATCTAATAATGTAGGTAAACAAGATTGTAAATGAAACTGCCAAGCTATGAAGATAAGAAAATTGGGTAAAAGAGTCTATGAAGGCGGGTAAGCCTATTAATAAGGGGATCCACCAAATTTCGACTATAAGAGGATATGGTATAAGTGGCCTTAGCATGGCAGTGATAATTGAAGGGATACCTTCATTAACATATTTAAGTATCTGCCAGAGATGTTGTGGAATCATTGGCTAAGGATCACTTTGAGGAGATAATCGCCCATATGGTCTAATCGATAAAGTCTGCCAGATATCTGCAGAGAAAAGGATGGCCTGTTAGGACTATACAACACAGGAAAGTCCACAAGGACTATCTAATAAGGAACTTTATTGAGGACTACCTTGGGTGGAAAGGCAGCCGAAAAATAGTGGAAGAAATGAAAGCCCATCAGGGATATATAGCATAGGGAAGACTATGTGGAACTACCCAATATGGATACTTCCAAAGGATACCTGAGTAGGAGATAGTTCACGGGTAACTATCTATTAATTAGAGTATTTTAAAAAATTGGAATAATGTGAATAAATATGTTAGGGTTACATTGCGGGTATGAACCCGTTAGGAAAAAATGGGTGTTTATTCAGTCAGTGAAGTATCATATTCGAGTCCACGAATGAGGATAATAGCAAGAGACCATTTATTCAGTGAAGTATCATATTCGAAAAGTACATAATGACCGAAATAGCACGACAAATCCATATGGATTTCAATATGGATTAAAAGGATCAAAGTAGGGACCGACCATTATGGCAAATCTTAGTAATACACGAATAGTTGTCACCAATCCATGTTGGAAAATAGAGGTATCAATAATGAGTCATTTCATGAAAGGTGTAAGGGAAGTTTGGAATAGTGATAAACAGGTTCAAGACCCATAAGGAAATATTGTTTGATAGAACATAGTTATGGCTAGACAAGTGGTCATGTCCACCGATAGTTAGCTCATAGAAAGGAAGGCATTGGCTACGCCAATAAAATTTACGAATTTTCCTATGAAATTCTGGGAGTTTTAACACTATGCATAAAATCTCATTTTCCCTAATTTTAAGAAGTCTTATATGAATACCAATGTACAAAGTCTCACTAAGTTCTTCTGAACTTATAAAATGTACTGTTTGTATACAAGGTAGGTGAAGACTCAGGGATTAAGTGGAGGGACCAAGCAAGATGCATCCAGATTCGAATGATGGGCACAATAGTTGTTTCATTTATATTGAGGGGTACCCTTAGAGGCCACACCTCGAGGGCTAATATAGTGTAGCTGTAGTAAAAACTTGAGTTGGAATTTGGAAATCATTATTTGTATTAATAATGATGAATGATTGTTAAAGCTTGGTACTTAAATAATTGAATTTAATTGAAAATATAATGTATGAAATCGATCGTTAACCATGGAATTGAGTAAGGGTTAATTATTAACAATGGTAGATATATATAATTACACTTGTGAGTAATGGGTTAGCAGTTTGTTAGGTCACCCAAGTTATCTGTGACACTTAGTATCCGAACTCAGCGATCAGTTTGAAAATAGGGTGTTACATTTTCCAACAAATGGCATTAGAGCGCTAGGATGTGCTATATTTGATAAGATGTGATATTTTTTTAATTATATGCATGTTTAGGGGAATTTATGTGAATGAATGTTTAATATTATTTTATTGTTATGGATGATAAAGCAATTTTTTCAAAGTTGTGATTCCTAGAAAATTAATTGTAATTTATTATTATCTTGAGCATGTATATTTTAGATCGTGGACTATCATGTCCATGCAGGGTGTATTTTATTATTTTAGAATAAACTATGTGAGCTGGAAATAAACATATAAATTTTTTAACCTAATTTTTTCCAATGAAACCTAAGAATTGAGACGCATCCAAGCCGATCGAAATAATGCAAACCCAACCTAGCTAAACCGGTAATGTCGATCAACAAAAAATGGCTGGCGGCAGAGGCCGACAATAGTGGTTGGTGGTGGCTGAGGATCTACCGTAATTTGTTGTAGCAAATTAAACTACTTTCTGTACTTAATGAGCTCGTAGGAAAGCAATTTTGTTATGTTTATATTTAATTTTTACTTTCAGCACTTAGGTAATAAAATAAGCATTTTAGGCAATTTATATGACCTTATGGGCCAAGTTAGGCCTAAAGGTAGACTAATGTGTTCGGTGAGTGTGCAGGACACCATTCGAGGATAAAAAGACAATAGACTACTCAGAGTGTTGCAACATACAACTTGGATGTCACAACATAGCAAGAAAAATACCCAAGGAGCAATCTTCTAAGGATGTTGCGACACAGACCAGAGGGTGTTGTGGCACAGCCTTGAAGACATGCCAAAGATACATATTACCGTCAGTGTCGTGACACAAGCCAAAGGGTTTCACGACACTGACGTGACGTGGTCACTTAATGGGCCAAGGGTGTTTTCATTCGTACAATGAACTTGAACAAAGATTAGTCAGCCATTTTACGTCAAGGACGAGCTGCTAACCCTAGGCCTATAAATATGATTGCTCAGAACAGTTTAGGGATGATTTTTCCTTAGTTTAATTTTACTTTCATTTTTTGTTTAGATTTCTTTTACTTATAATTTTTATTTCAGTTTTTATTTCATTCTTCAAAGGATTTGAATTGTAGATCCATCAGACTTATTACGGAACATTGTTCGTGCAATAATATTTATATTTATATTAGGATATTTTTCAACTTTACGTTTGATTTTGCAAATGTCTCTTTTTCAATTTAATACTATGTATGCATTAGATCCATGAGGAACTAATCTGATAGGGAGATTAATGAGTGGATGTGAGAGTAGTTAATGCCTATAGAGGTTTTCTTAGCGGATTAGTTGGTTGGGAAAGGAAAAACCTAAAACCCTAGGATTGATGACCCTAGGAAGTCATGAAGGTAGGAATGAACCTGAAATTGATATTGTCTGCCATGAAAACCTTACCCGACCCGGTCTGACCTATCACATCAAGAGGTAAGTAGTTCTTGTCAACTCATTAGGTTAGTGGAAGACCGAGAGGCCCTGCTAGGTAAATCACTAGCTAACTGAATAGAACCCAAAGTAGGTGTTAACTATGAACACTGAAACAAGTTAGTCTTTTTTCATTAAATTTGATAAATTCTACAATCTATTTCTAGTGTTATTTAATTCCTTTACAAAACCTTTTATTATTAACTTATGAATAATCATAATATAACTTAATTAGAGTACTAATTACACCTATTAGCACATGAATTTGTTTTAGTTTAAACAAACCTCCTTTGGGTACGATCCTTAGAGTACTTTCGGTACTTCGTTGGACAATCTATATTACAACCTAACTTGTATACTTGCATAAAACGCCTAAATCCTTATCTTTCCTAGTAGTATTCTCACTTTCAACGTTGGTACGTCGGGAGGCACTCAGTCGATGATGGTCTGATGGTGGTTGACGATGGTGATAGGTGGCGATCTGGTGATGATCTAAAATTTTTCGACGATGGCCGGTGACAGTGACGAAATGGAAATGAAGACGGAAAGGCAACGATGACAAGAACGTGAATCGGTACCGCAGTAGAAGTCCGTGGTGGCAAAATTGAAAACCCAAAGTATGCTTGGGGGTGAATTTTGCAATTTCTTTTATCTTACAAGGATGGAATAATGGAATCTTTTGCTGGTTAGAGTCTTTTAAATTTTCTGCTTTTATATTTATGAGATAAGTATGATGATATTTATATGACTATGAATGCTTGTTCATGCATATATGTGATAAGCATGGCATATAGATTAGGGAAGAATGTCATATGTACTTATGATTCATATATAAATCATTTATGATTGAAATTGAACATTAAAAACCTTGCATGTTTTTAAAATATTAAGTGGGAGAAGGTCTCTAAACAAGACCGAAGGCCTCCATCAATGGTCTCTTGTAATGGCATGGGAATTTTACTACCTCACGTAGGATTTTCATGTGGACCTCAATGATGAGGTTTCCTGAAAGTGAGTAGAACTTTATTATGATAGGCTTTCGTGGTAGGTATTATTATGCGATACGTCAAAAATTTTTGTCTTTAAATATAGGACAACCAGTCACAGCATGCTACTCGGTGAGATTATCCCACGATGACTCATTTGTGGTGCATGATGCGATAGGTGTTGATTTGACGGTTATACACTCAAGATCTTCTAGTTAAGTAACTCCCCACTGAGCTCTACTTAAGTTAGAATGATGCCCAAACGTTAAATGGTTATTAGTTCGTATGAATGCCTAAGTAATTAGGTTCACGTAGTAATTGAATTAAATCCATGTTCTTACTAGTTGATCATGATCACCCCATGGTAGCTTGATTCAATGGGTGTAGGAATAATTGTTGCAACAACTTACAAATGTTTCCAAGGTTTAATGTAAGAAGCATGCATCATCTTAATGCATATTGTAATGTTTCAAAATGTTTTTAAACATTTTCTTATACAAAGATATTAATAAATGAACGTTTTATTTTTAGTTCGAAAATGTCACCTATTCCCTTATTAAACATACTCACTGAAAACAAACTGAACGAAAATAACTATAAGGAATGGAAAAAGAACCTGATGATTGCCCTGAGTTGTGAGAAAATTAAAATAGTCCTTGATAATAAATGCCCTCCAACCATTCAAGCTAAGGCTAGAAAACGCTAGGAAGATTCTAATGACATAACTTGTTGCTATATGCTGGCAAGCATGAGCAGCACTTTGTATAAGTAGCTGGAGAGTTGTAGGATTGCTAAAATGATTTTAGACTAAGGCTAAAGGCTAAAGACTTATCTAAGACTAAATGCTTCTTCTGCAATAAGAAAGGGCACTTAAAGGCGAACTGTAAAGAGTGGAAGGAATACCTGGCCACCAAAGGCAGAGGTATGGAACTCTTTATAATATAAGCTTTTTTAGTGGAGGATTCAATAAACCATTAGGTAATTGATTCAAGATCATGTATGTGTTTCTCTACAGGGGTTCAGGGAGATGAGAGGTCTTAAAGATAAGAGTTTACCGTTGCGGATTGAAAACGGGACAACTATGGCAACTGAAGAAATGGGAGATGTGCATCTTTATTTTTATAGTTTTAGAAAGATTATAATATAAATACGTTTTCTATGTACCAAGTTTCAAGAGAAACTTAATTTTAGTTGTATGTTTATATAAAATACGGATTGACCATGAATTTTAATAATGGAATTGCAATATTTAGAAATCAAAGTCTTATCTATAATGGATATATGTCAAATAATCTCTATTTTATCAAACCAAAGATGTACACACTGTTTAAAACTGAAATATCAAATAAGAAACTTAAAACTTCTTGCTCTAATGAAGTGTTTCTTTTGCATTTGAGACTTGGTCATATTTACCAAGAAAGAATCACTATACTTGTGAAAGACGAAATCTTAAGTTCACTTAAGGAAGTTGATCTTCCACAATGTGAATCTTGCTTAGAAAGAAAGATGACTAAGTGATCTATTAATGGAAAAGGAACGAGGGTCGTGAAACCCCTAAAACTTGTGCACACAGACGTATGTGGCCCTATGAACATCAGTGTAAGAGGTGGTTATGAGTGTTATGTAACTTTTATTCATGATTATTCAGGATATGTGTATGTATACCTAATGTATCGCAATAGTGAAACCTTTGATAAATTCAAATAGCTTCGTGTGGAAGTTGAGAAACAACTAGGTTTACCCATAATGGCACTTCGGTCTGATTGTGGTAGGGAATATTTATCAAACAAGTTCTTAGGGTTCCTGATAAACCTTAATATATACATATTTTAATCCCACATTTAGCATACTTTTGGATGATTAAAGCCTTGAATTGTGGAATTTGGTGCTCTTAATCCTTTTTTGTCATGTTTTATACTTAGGAGAGCACCGGAGGATGAAAAGAATGAGAAACGGGCCTAAAACGGAGTAAATGGGCCAAATTACGAAATTGACACGGCCTGGGCCCAAGACCACACGGCCGTGCCTCCTTAACAGACTCGAACACGGCCTGGCCACGATTCACATGGGCGTGTGCCATGGGCGTGTCCCTGCCGTGACAAAGAGGAATTTCACTTGGATTAGGGTACTTAGAGGCAAAGAAAGCCATTCCAAAAGCCTATATAAACACCCTAGAGGCCAACCTTCAGGGGGCGTCCAGTTAGGCTGAAGAGCCAAGCCAGAGAGGCCAGAATCGTGGAATTTACTCAAAGAAAGCCAGTTGATTCATCTCAAGAAGCCGGAGTTATACTCAAGACGGAAGATCTTCCCTTCAATTCCTTCAGGGGGTTTTAGGGTTTTTCTTATGTTTTGTTTTATATTTTCTTATGAGATGTATTCTTTTATTAGTATGAACGAAACCCTCAGATACCTGAGGGGGACGAAACCTAAGACGGATCTTGTTATCGTTTTCTAAACTATATGATAAAAACTTGATTTTTTTCTTAATTATGTGTTCTTAATTCTTGCTTTGATATTTCAGGATATTGATTCAAGTATTGATGTGCTTAGGCACTGGAGCAAAAGTCCCGTTTAAGATTAGATCTAGCATAATTAAGCGGAGTTGATCGCAACCCTAGAAATAGGATAATGAAAATCTGTCGAATTAGGGTCAAACCTAATATGGGAGTCTATAGATCGAGTTAATGCAATTCTAAGGGTTTTAATTAGAAAGAGATTTCAATTAATCAACCTAGGGTTAGACGTTAGTAGCCTCGAAAGAGGTATTAATATAAATTAGGGAATCCTACGGATCAAGTTAAGCGAATAAATAAATGCAGTTCGAGTTAGATAGATAACAAGTGAAGTCTAGGTGGATTCTTCCTCGGGTATTGTCTTAATCAATTGGTTTTTCCCACAAGTATTTCCCCAATTCATTCTCTTTGCCTTAGCATCTTTAGCTTAATAGTTAGTTAATTTTAGATTAATTAATAATTCCCTTAATTTTTAGGCTAAATAATAAAAAGAAAGATAGTATTAGTACTTTTGGTTCCTTTGGGTTCGACAATCCGGTCTTGCCACTAAGCTATACTACTGTTCGATAGGTGCGCTTGCCTCAATCATTGTCATAGTTAGTTTCTAGGCTTGATCATTCTTTTTATGAATTTCTAAGACTCTGACACACGATCAGTTCCTCATAGAGAATGGGGTCTATCTTAATAAGCAGCGTTGGGCACTCCACAATAGAATTGTATGGCAGAGAGAAGGAATCAAACATTATTAGGCATGGTACATTTGATGTTAAGTTATTCGAAGTTGCCAACCTCTTTTTAGGGATATGTAGTACAAACAACTTGCTATATTCTGAATAATGTGCCAACTAAGGTAGTATCGAAAACTCCATACAAATTGTAGCATGGTAAGAAATCGAGTCTTAATCATTTAAGGATTTGGGGATGCCCAACCCATGTATTGGATAAAGATGCGACGAAATTGGACTCATTGATAGAACTATGCATGTTTTTAGGATATCCAAAGGGATCAAAGTGTGTTTTTTTTTTATAACCCAAAAAAGCAGACTGTTATAGTGTCAACCCATGATACTTTCCAGGAAAAAATTTACATGAATGACTTCAAACCTTGGAGTAAAGAGGTACTCGAGGAACTTTTGGAAAATTTACAAAACCCTACAGAAATGGTTCCAAAACCAGCTCCTAATAGTAGACTTGTAAACACTCAAAATATAGGGTACATCGTCACAATGAGGAGGTCTGTCATAAGCCTGAGTTCTTCTAATATGGAGTTATTGTTTTAAATATTGAGCATGTCGAATAGGAAGATAAGGACTCACTCACATATGAAAAAATGATGCAGAATGCTGATTCCAATATTTGGGAAATAGCTATGAAAATCGATAAGGATTCTAAGGATTCCAACTCAGTGTGGGAACTTGTAGACTTACCATAAGGGATAAAACCCATAGGATGTAAGTGGATCTACAAGAGGAAAACAAATGCAAATGGAAAATTGGAAACTTACAAGACTAGGCTTGTAGCAAAAGATATGCTTAGAAAGAAGGTATTGATTACGATAAAACCTTCTCTCCAGTTGCATGTTCAAGTCAATCCTCATATTATCCATTATGGTGACTCGCGATTAAAAGATTTGCCAAATGGATGTCAAGATAGTTTTTTTGAATGGCTATCTTAAAAAGAGCATCTATATAGCTAAAAGAAATGAGCATAAAGTTTGCAAATTGTTTAGATCCATATATTGACTTAAGCAAACATATCGCTCATGGAATCAAACATTTTATCAAGCTCTTAAGACTTTTGGATTTGAGAAAAATGTCGATGATCCTTGTGTTTATAAATGTATCGGGGATGGAAAGGTGATATTTCTTGTTCTATATGTCGATGACATACAACTCGTTGGGAATGATGTAGGGACATTGTCATCGGTTAAATAGTGGTTAACCTAACAATTTAACATGAAGGAATTTGGAGAAGTTAATTTTGTTTTAGGTATTCGAATCCTAAGGGATCGAAAGAACAAAGTGATATCACTATCTCAGGCTTCATACATAGATAAGATATTGGAGTGTTATGTAATGGCCAATTCGTAAAAGTGAAATCAACCTTCCATCTCGGGATTCCATCATTCTTTTGAAAACTATCCTAAGATAGCGGAAGAATGAGAGAAATGAGAAAGGCTCCTTATGCTTCAGCAATAAGAAGTCTTACGTATGCTATTTATGCAAATGCCCAAATATCTATTTTGCAGTAGGGTTGGTAAGTCGATATCAGGCAAATCCAAGACCAAGACACCGGCAACCAGTTGAGCACATACTCATGTATTTACGGAGAACGAGGGATATATGCATGTGTATTTTAGAGGAGATCTTACTCCTATCGATTATATTGATTCTGACTTCCAAATGTGTCGAGATTCGATGAAATCGAAGTTAGACTTTGTCTTTGTCCTCGGCAGCAGGTCCATAGTATGAATAAGTGTCAAGCAGGGTTGCACTACTAACTTCACTATAGAGGGCTGACTGTGAGGTATGGAAAAGTTATGACATTTTATCAAGTGCGGATGTAGGTAAACCCCATGTTAACCACATAAGGACAAAGCACATTAATAGAAAGTATCATAAAGGAAACAGTAGTGTTTGACGGAATAGTGGATGTAGTTAAAGATCGCATCTAAGGAAAAACCCTGGGGATTTTTTTTAGCTAGAGAGTTATCTGGTAAACATATGGAAGGAAATAGGAATGTAAAACATGACTCATCTACTTCACTAGGGCAAGTGGGAGACTGTTTGATCTAGTGCCCTAAGTGTAGTATTTTCATCTATGTACACTTGTAATTTTTTGAATAGATTCGCTAATAAAAAAAATTCATTGATTACATTAATATAATCTGTAAAAATTGTCTTCATGTGGTTTTTGCACGCAAAGCAAAATAGAAGAAAATGTTGTTCACTAGTTGTCTAATGTTTAAATTAATACTAGGCGATATTATGTGGTTGAATTGTAATACGAAAAGAAAACTTATATTAGTAGATGAACCTAAACATATCCATAGTGTAGTTGGAAATGAGCAAACCTATTGAAAGACTAATATGTCATCTATCAAGTCCAATTGAAGAGATGTTTTACTTTGGATATCAGAGCAGATGACTTCCAGAAGATAGAGATATAGATATGACTGACTGGACTGCCAGTATATCGGGCTAGACCCAAGAAGAATAAATACTAAATCTGTTTTTAGATTTATTCACTATGATGTTCATGGTTTGGCATACCTAAATCATGAGTGGATGATAGACTATGTATGTGTGACTCGTACACTTCGATGTATGTAAAAGCTTGAGTTCCAATAGACAAGGAATTGAAACTGGTGTGTTTGGTGTACGACTTCTGCAATATGTAGCGTTATTTTCAACAGTAGAATTCATATCCCAAGACATGGGTAAATGATATCCTCTTATTGGCATTAAATAACTGATGAAAAGTAAAAGAGGTCACAAGTTGTTCGTCTTTATGATGAATGACTTGATTACTATTTGATAGTAACTGAGTTTTCATGAAGGAAGATGTAATGGTTACCATGAGATAAGATAGGATCATATTGGGAGAATAGATATTATCCCAAAGAGATTAAGGATATCCATGAGGGTAACACACTTATGACAAGGGCATTAGACGAGAACTGATAGAGTAACTTTCGTATTGGTATGCCATTGGGGAGAGATTAGTCAAGATACTATAGTGGAATGATTTCATGACTAAATGAGTTTATAATTAATAGGCAAAAAGCTGGAACTTAATTATAAATCATTTGAGTCTCAATCACAAATGTTTAGCCAGTCCCTCCGTTAGCTCGTTGAAACCAAAAATAAATTACATGTTGAATCAAATGAAAAAAGATTAATAGAAATAGGAAACATATGGAAAAGATTAAGGTTTTCTCCAAAATGAAAATGAAAATGGTGAAATGGAATCATTTGGAAATGAATGTGAGTTTCTCCAAAATGAAAATGATAATGACCTAGAAATAAATTTATGTTTTTCAAATTAAATGAACTTTGAAAATGGAAATAATCATTTGGTCATAGTGAACCATTGAATGAAGAAATATTAAATATATTTTCTCGTAGATTCTTTTACAGTAAAGTCGTCATGATTTTAACTGAAATAAAATTAGGTTGAGAAGATTATTTAATTAGAAATATGTTGAAGTTTATTTCTGGAAAATAGAAAAAAATATTTGGTTGGATCAAATTATAAAGTATAGGGTTAAAATTCCAGGAAGTAATTATAATTAGACCCGATATGGAAGAGGCCCAAAAGCCTCTTATGGAAAAGGGGTGGATGGAAAACCCTAGTAATATTTACTAGGGTTTTCGCCACCTATACTTCTAGTTTACCTAGAAGTTCATTTTTCTAGTTGAAATACACTTCTACAATTTAACAAGGGTTCTACATTCTCTACCTCTAAATAGGTGACATCGGTAGGGCTATTGATAGAATTTTAAGATATTGTTACTCTGCCTCAAAATAGAGAGAATTTATTCTCAACCATTAAACCTATTTTCCTAAATAACAATTTATGTCAGTCTCTATTTGAGAAGAGATTTTTTTTTTCACATTTAAATAAAGAAAACTATTTATAGTTCTATGTTTGATTCGAATTGTTCGAGCCCACACTTGAAATAGTTAGTGGTACGAGAATAGTGGAGAAGATCGTTTGGTTGAAAACCAGGAACGATAAGTATCTATCTATCGATCTTGGTTGAAAACCAGGAACGATAAGTATCTATCTATCTAAAAATACAGGTACAAATTCAGTCTAGGCTTTTGTAACACCCCAAACTCGGCCTAGACGTTACGGCTGGATCTGGCGATATCACATTGAAGTGTTTTTTGAAAATGTAGTCTCATTGGAAAACCCGTTCTATTACTAACTCTTGTTTATGACCTTATCAGGAATTTTAGGGTATCTTGTTCATTGTAAAACTCCAGTTGTTTCTAGTAGAAAGTTGATCGTATAAGTTTATTAATATACTTTAAAACAATGTTTGATGCGAAAGCTTTTATAGTATTTTACGAAAATGTGGTGTTTTGAAAAGCCTTCATCTTTTGAAAATCTGCGTCCTACTACTATCAGTATGAATTTAAATAATTAAAATCTCAAATTAAACGTTAAAAATTTAAGGAGGCCTTATTACAAACCAAATACCCAAATAAATTTATTTCAAATAAAAATCGAATATAGAAGCAGGTGCGGTTGTGTGGCCACCTCCGAGTCCCTCGCAGCACCGGTCCCTAAGATTAGGGATTACCTACACAAATAAACAGAGGGGCGAATTTACGAAAACTCAGTGTGTAACCCCATATAGGTAAATAGCCAATGTAATTACAGTCTGGGCCTAAGCCCAAATCAATCACAGTTCAGTTTGGTTAGGCCTTAGCCCATTCTGATCTCGAAGATCGATGTTGGCCTTAACCCATTCTGATGATCGATATCAATATCGGTGTGGGCCTTAGCCTATTTGAGTGGTGATGCTGATTCGGTCATGCAATCAGAAATCCTACCCAACCAGCCTCTACACTCCACTCCGTCCAGCCCAACACTCCATGTGGGGATAAAATCACCTACCGATCCCTACATTCCAAAATTAGCACCGGTTGCGGCACTAAACAGTATTTGCAGCAGAGTTGCCAGTACAGTACACTTCCTCCAATCATAATAATCCAATCCCCATGCAACATATCACACATGTATACAACATATATATATCGTTGCATGCTCATATACAGTCATACATTACATAAGGCATACAGTCATATTATATCATAGAGGCATAATATTCATTTTAAGTCATAGGGGCATAACAGACATTTCATATCAGGTTGGGGGTATAGGTCTACTTACCGACCCATCAGTAGGTCCATAGTCATCTCGGGCGACCCGTGCAATCTTAACAATCAATCAGTGAAAATGGGCCTATGTTGGCCCACACGACCATATAGCCCACATAGCCCAGAATTGGCCTCGGCCATGTAAATTACATAGCTTGGCCGAATAATCTCCACACATTCGTGTGATTTACCCGTATAGGGCCTACAAGCACGTTGGGCCCACACTGCCCATTTTGGCATAACGTGGCCCAAAACAGCCTAAAACCATGAAATCACTCATGGTGGCCTCAATAGTCTAACGCCCACGTTTTATGCGTTTGGTTTACCACACGAGCGAACGCACGCTCGTGTAGCGTCAATTGTCGTATTTTTCCGGTTTTTGCCAGTTTATGATTTGGCTATGTTTACACACAACTGGTTTCGATTCTTTGCAAAGGCACTCCTGAGCACCCAGGACCTATCAATTGACCAATATAGCACTTTATTATACACCTCAATCAATAACCAATTAACTAAAATTGGAAAACATCATCTTAACACCTTAACCGAATTCTTACCTTATGAACACCAAACGCTGCCCTTAACAATTTGGCACCAGCACAACCCTTCGTTCCAGACTTTCGGTTGTCATCATAATCAACAAAGATTCCCCAATTACCAACTTAAAAGCCTAATATTAAACATACTTATTAATTGTAACATACTGATTTAATCAAGACTCCAATATCGAGAGCGGTTCAATAAACATGATCCACTTACCCACAACACGAGAAGAGTACCCACTTCGAAGTGTAAGAACTTTATCAGCAAATAGAGAATGATAACCAGAACAACAGAGAAGGGGAAAGCAGTCAACTGCAAGGGAAAGAAATGAATCACTAAAAAGATATGAAAGGGGAAGGGTGAAAAGAGGGGGAAGATTCGGCCAAGGGAAAAGGAAACCGTTTGCTCACCTTTTTCAGAAGAGTAATATCTTTAGAAGTCCAAAGAGAGAGACCACAGGACCACTGATTCGGCTGGGAGAAACAACAGTAAGTGTCAGAAATATTTGGGAAAAGAAACGAAAAAGAGGTAAGAAGAGGAAGAGGGTGTATTAGGCCAATAGCAGGAAAAGGAGAGAAGATGAGATGGCAAGAAGAGAAAAGGTATATTCGGCCAAAGAAAAAGTTGTCAAAAGTGAAACGGATGAATATGCAAACACACTTACCACATACGGCACTCAAGAAAAAAGGTAGAAATCACCAAATGCACAGAAAAACTCAAAATGTGGAGTATACCTCTCTGGCTAAATTTCTTGAGTGCCAGAGTACATTTTCAACACAACTCTCCCTCTCCCCTCACCTCCCTTGATTTTCTCCTAAAATCTCTCCACCTGATCACACCTCCCCTCAACCATTCAATTTGAATTCTCCTCAACCACTTTAGTGTTTTAGTCAAACTCCAACACCTCCATGGCACAGCAGCAAAATAAATACTCCACTACTCCCACCAAGATTTGAACACCAGTCCTCTAGCATGGGTAACACGCCACTTTCCCCCTAGACCTGCAGGCTTTTTATGTCTTGCTTTTACCCACAATAATTTAAAAGCCTACTAACTATAGGCAAGGGTTTGTTCCCTAAAAACAAAACTTTTTGTACAAGCCTAGGCTTGAACCTAGGACTTCTCAAACACTCCCAAACATGAATTTTTTACAAACATACAAAAAATGAATACCTAGATTTTGGGGCGTTACAGCTTTATTGCTATAAATATCACAAAATGGGTCGATTTTCAAAATGTTTATTTTTTGTTGTGTTAGAAAATTATTCTTGAACCGATTTTTTTCTAGCATACTTAACCGTATAAGTTGTCTTCTTATTTATAGAGAGAATAAATGGAAGAGTTTAAACTTATTCCATGGTTTGAAAACAACTAAAATACAAGAGTTCTAGTCCCATAGGGGCTCATGGTGGCCGATGACTTACTTAGGGGGAAGTAACCCCCTAGTCAGTTGTAGGTGTCTAATTGTAATACATTTTTTTCTTTATCCACCTTATTTTAAGCTTATCTTAGAGTGAAATTGCTTATGTTTTAGTGATATTTAACTATTTTTATATTTAATTTATATTATATATAGTTAATATAGTTATTTTGTTTTGATTTGTAGTATCTTAAAATTTAGTTTGTACTAAAAGCTTAACTAGAGTGTTTCTGTCCCAGAAGGGAGTTGGCCCAAAAAGATCAAGATGGGAGCTAATCAGTAGCTAAAGTCGTGACGTGGCTGAGGCTAAGTCACGACGTGGCTAGTAAAGAGGAACTAGGAAGTGGCAATTCAATGGTTGATGCAATGACATGGCTAAGGCTAAGTTGTGACGTTGTAAAGCTTGATGACCTAAGAAGAGCAACATAAAGGCCAATTTCACGATGTTGTATGCTTGAAATCGTGACTTTGTGAATCACCTAATCCTCGACGATTACAAAGGGGAACAAAGAGGAATTTTTAGGCTGAAGGTGCACTGTCAAATGCATTTACAAACTTTATGTTTACTTTGTAATTTTTACAAGTTCTAGTAGATTTTAAGTGTTTTCATTTAATTTTATTTTTGAACTCTCAAATGATGCTAGAGACTTCAAGTAAACAAATGGACGAGCTAGGCTTTTTTGGATTTTAAGCTTGTGAAGGAAGTTCTGCAAAATTAGCTAAGCCCTTTTTTTGTACTTTAGATTTTAGTTCTTGCTTTCACTTGATAAATCATTATATATGTTGATGATCTTGCCTTAGCTTACTTATTCATGGTTGGGTAAATTGTTGAAGTGATTGATTATGAAGTTTAATGATTATGTGAAATTAGTTATTATGTTAAATTGATGAAATAGATTATTTATTGTATTGATTGATGAGCTCAAATTACCTTTGATTGACAACATTGGGTAAAATCTTAGTCTAGAGAAAATGGAGATTGACTTTAGCTTAACCAAATCAATTAACCTCACTAAGCACTGACCAGTTGGGAAACCCAATCTATGCTAAGGCCAAAATGTGAAAATGCAGGTTCTATGATGGAGCTCGAAACTAACTATTATTTCGACAAAGGCAAGTGCACCTATCGAACAGTAGTATAGCTGTGGTGAGTTCGGAATATCGTATCCTCAAGGACCAAGAGTATTAGTATTAACTATCTTTTTATTATCTAGCCTAATAATTAAGGGGATTTGCTTTTAATCTAAAATTAACTAACTAATTTAACTAATAACTATGAACGCGACAGAGAGTAAATTGGGAAAATACTTTTAGACAACTTTATATGAGATAGGCAATACCTAAGGAAGAATCCACCTAGACTTCACTTATTACTTTTGATTCATGGGATTTATTCACTTGACTTAATCCGTAGAAATCCCTAAATTATATTAATACCTCTTTCGAGGCTACTAACAACTGACCCTAGGTTGACTAATTGAAATTTCTTTCTAATTAAAACCCCTATTGTTGCATTAACTCGATCTATGGATTCCCTTATTAGGTTTGACCCTAATCCAGCAGATTTTCATCGCCCTATATCTAGGGTTGCAATCAACTCTACTTAATTGTGTTGATCTACTCTTAAACAGGGACTTTTGCTCCACTGAATAAGCACATTCGACTTGAATCAATAACCTGAATTATCAAAACAAGAATAAGAGCTTACAATTAAGAATAAGCACAAGTATTTATCTCATAAATCAAATAATATTTAGATTCGTCTTAGGTTTCATTCCCTCAGGTATTTGAGGGATTTAGTTCATACTGAAAGAGGGAAACATCATAAAAGATGAAAAACAACAAAACATAAGAAAACCTAAAAAACTCCTAAAGAACTTGATGGGAGATCCTCAGTCTTGATGGAGATCCTTCTCCTAAGCTGTTCCCGACGGCTGTCTTGGAGTATTTTCTCCTTCTACTCGGCGTCTATTCGACGTCCTATCAAACTCTCCTTTTAGGTTTCCCCCTAGGGTGTTATATAGGCTTCGAGATGCTTTTCTTGGCCTATAAGTATCCTATTCCGAATAGAATTCATCCTAGTTTCGGCAGGGACACGCTCGTGGTCGATAGCCCAGGCCGTGTTCGATCCTGCTAGTCACACACGGCCGTGTAGGCCCATTTTATCCCTTTTTGGCCCGTTTCTCATCCTTTTCGACTCCCTATGCTCTTCTGAGTATAAAACATGAAATTAAGAGATTAGGAGCATCGAATTCATCAAATTCAATGGAAACTCATCCAAAATTAAGCCAAGCATGGGGTTAAAATATGTGTAAATTATGGTTTATCAAATATCCCCACACTTAAGCCTTTGCTTGTCGTCAAGAAAAATCCTCAACTCACAATTAAAATTAACTTCCTTGATTCATAATTCTTATCAATAATGTTTCCTCATAATTCATAGATAATACATACATTGATAATTTAACTAAAAGAGTACTAAAGATTCAAACAATCTAAGTCATAAATTTTTATAGCACGGAAATATAGGTGTTTCCCCTTACCTAAATAATTACCTCTAATTCAAAACCGACAAGAATTGACATTCTCACTAAAGATTCTGTAACGCCCCAAAAAAAATCCCGAAACTTTAAATTTATGTGTATTGAGGTTGGTATGTATGAGTAGCACTTAGAATATTAATTTTAAGGTATTATCGGGATTATTTGAAGTCTTAGAGATAGGGAAGACCATAGGGAAAATTTTATTTTTCTTGCTTTAGTGGACCCTAGTCTCAGGCCTTAGGCCTCTTAAGCAAATTAAGGGGAAAAAGGACACAAATGGGCTTGTGGTCCAGTAGCAAGTGGCGTCACTTGGGGAGCTATAAGGTGGCGTGATGGTCAGCTGAGGAGGTCCAAGATTCGAGGCTTAGGAGTGGCATTTTGTGGAGTGTTTATTTTGCATAAGTGGACAGTCAGAGTTGTGTTGAATTTGAACTCTTGCGTTGGAGTGTTTGAATGGTCTTGTGAACTGATAGTGGAGGAAATTTAGGAGGAGATTAAGGAGATATCAGGGAGAAAAGTTAGGAGATGAGGAGTGTGGATGAGGTGGTGTCGAATGGGGCTCTGGGGAAGGCATTTTCGGCTTGTGGCTATAAAAGATAAGTGCCGAATCCTTTGAAGGGTTCATTGAGTTGCCATTATTCTTTTTCTTTCTTTTCTTCCCCTCAATTGGTTCCTCCCATAGCCAAATTCTCCTATTGCCGAAATCCACTGAAGCTGAATCCCTTTGTGCCGCATTCTTTTGAAGGGCTCTTCGGTTTTCAATACTTTTCTCTTCTCTGCCATAACCGAAATCTCTCATTGCCAAATTACCACCATCTTTTTCCTTACCGAAATTCCTATTAGTGCCGAATCTTTATGGTTGTTCCTCCATTACAAATCGATTGTTACCTACTCTCAGTCAAGTGTTAAAAGCCGGATCTAGTTTAGTACCTATCTAGGCCGCAGGATCAAAAAGGGATTTGGTAAGTATTCAGTTAACCTCTTTTGTATGTTTTGCTAAAAGCTGAAGGGCTATCTAACTTTTCCTGTCGTTAACCCTGCAATAACAAGGATAGGGTTCAAGGATCGCGAGTGTGGTAAGAATCACAATCAAGTGGTAAGTGTACTTGTCTTGAATATAGTTTAAGTGAATGACCGAATGTGTGTATGATCTATAGGGGTGACTTGTGTGGATTATGAGTCACTCGAATTTTGATGGTGTATGTGTGAGTGCAGATCTAGGGGATACTCCTGATTAGTAGCTAAGGAAGGGCTATTAGAACCCGGTGGCACATGGTAAGGTTATGGTAAGGCTAACGATTGAAGGTTACGGTAAGGCACACGGTAAGGTTACGGTAAATGTTTTGATTTAGTGATTGATTGAAGGTTGGTTGGTTGTAGGTTCAAGGCTAACGATAGTATAGCAGGTCACAGTAACCAAGTGTGTACAAACACTACACATACATGATATCGGCAATACTGGAAAGCCGAAAATTCAAAAGAGGCTAAAAGGGCCCGTGGGCCCTGAGGTTAAGTTTGATAAAATTGATTGATTTGGTTATATGAATTGAGTTAGTCATGCATGTTACATGAACTGGAATTGTTTTGGGCCTAATAGGCCATATGAATGAGATCTAGACCTAATGGGCCATAAAGATGTGATTTGGGCATAATGGGTTATATGAACGTGAAATGGGCTTGATGGGCTTTATGGGGACGTAGATGAGTATGCTAGGGTTTAATGGACTTTAGGGCTAGTTCTGAACAACTCTTAAACCGCATAAGACTTAACCTAATAATTAAACATGTCCGTAGACAAGTCGCTGGGTTAGAGTGTAGCAACGGACATATGCATGTCTAGGATTGGATCTAGGGAGAGCTTGGTACTTAAGCGGTCCTAGTCGCCCACTTCCTCCTCTCTGGAATCCTACCTGGTGCATAGTGTCTATTCACTTTAGCCGCAAGGACTTGTTAATGGGCCAAAGTTCATAACTAAAACCCGAGAGGGACCAAATACCCCTGATTTGGAAATTTCCAAAATATTCTTAGATTTGTAAAATTACTAAAATACCCCTAATTTGAAAATTACCAAAATATCCTTAAATTTGTAAAATTACTAAAATACCCCTGATTTGTAAAATTACCAGAATACCCTTGATTTGCGGAATTACCAAAATTTCCCTGATTTACAAAATTTCCAAAGTATCCCTGTTTTGCAAAATTACTTAAATACCCCTGTAGAGTAGATTTACGGAAATACCCTTAGGTAGTGAAATGACTAAAATACCCACAAGTCTTTGAATGTGTGAAAATGTGTATGTTGCATTCATGAAATATATGTTGCACTTGAGTGGGTTTTGATGATATGGAGGAAGATTTGAGGATCGCATAGTCGCTTGACGATCGTGGATCCACCGGTGGCTTTAAGCCCATTATAGCAACTTTGCTGCAACGTTCTAGTAATGCCACTGCTGGTGCTACCTTTGGAGTGTAGGAATGGGTGGGTTGATATTTATATCCCCACAGATGTGTAGGGTTGGAAGGGAAATAGTGTGCAGGGTTGGATTTGGGATGGTGCATTGCATTCATGTGACACTGATGTGGTATGAGGTCATTGTGGGCTAAGGCCCAAGACCACCGTTTCTGATAGGGCTTAGGCCCAATGTGATAATTGTATGTTGATTGGATTACCAAGGGTTGTACATACTGAGTTTCGAAACTCACCCCCTTTTTATTAAATGTTTCAGGTGATCCTCAGTAAACAGCTCGACGTGGGAGAGGACTCGAAGATGGCCACATTACAAGATACTTAGAAGTTTTATTTAATTGTTCAAAAGACATGATTTTTAATTGCTTTATTTTCGTTGGATGTAATAAGGCCTTGTACTCCGATTTGACTTTAGATTTTGAGTCTTGTTGTTTCAATTGTTTACTTAATTATTAAACCTGAGTAAATTTCTTATGTTTAAACATGGTTTTCGGGATACTGAAATTAATTAAATGGGCTTTTATCATTACTTAACAAGACTCATAGATTTTGGGCTTTGGGGTCCTAAATTTTAACTTAGCAAAATCATTTTGAATTATGCCTTTGATGTGACATTCCCGGATTCGGCCATAACGTCTGGGCCAGGTCTGGGGTGTTAGAAATTCACTCAGAATCACTCAAGGTGTTTAAGGTTCAACTTAAGCACTCAAAAGTCAAACATGAAGAGTTAATCTCATAGGCTTGCATGAAAATCAAATCTCCACCACTATAAAATGAGATGATACACAAATCAAAAGGTCTTTAAAGGGTTGTAACGGGGCTTAGGTTAAAGGTGTGGATAAAGGCTGAATTAGAGGGTTAGAATCGAGATTGAATTTGATCAATTATCAAACTAGAAAAATAACTAATATTGAATAATTACATTGATGAAAACTTATCACTAATTAACACGAGTTTCTTCTAACGATATGGAACTAACAGTTTCAGCTCATACTCACTAATAATGAATAAGTCTTCGGTTTTTTTTAATAATATACAATGATAAGAAAGAACTTTAACAACTAAAATAGAGAACATAGTTAGGCAACTGCTCAATTCAAATCTCGACAAAAAGGGACGTCAAAAGATTAGGGGAAGTAAAAATTTGGTTTTGGGTTAAATTTAATGGGTAAGTCAAGAAATTGTTTATTAGGCTAAAAAGGGGTTTACTAGGGGTTAATTATGAGGGTAGGCTTTTTGGTGGAGTAAGTGAGTTAAAACCTAGGTGTCTTTATCATCTCAGTATATCAAATCAAAAATGTGGTCTCGACATGTATAATCGAAGCAAGTTCTAGAATAACATATCAATGTTGACACACTCATAATCAATAAAGTGAGCAAGAAAAATATATGCTCTAAAAAGCTCAAAGACTCACAAAAATTATGGTTTTTGACGTCAACCTTGCAAATTTTAAACTTCAAAGTAATATTTAAGATTAGGGAAACAATCTAAAAATTTTAATTACGAAAAATAAACTTATCATGCTTGATTCTCTAATAACTTAAAGTTTAAACCATCAAAGCACAATTACCTATGACTTAATCTGAAACATATCAATGAAAATCATAAATCAATAGAAGTTTCATTCTAATAGTAAATATGAGAACATTACTTTAAGAAAAAGACATAATTCAGGGATTTTCTGGTAATGAAATCAATAACCTCCCCACACTTAAGATGTACATTGTCCTTAATGTACAAAAAATGGATAATAACAATATAGTTAGAAATCGTAAGAGAGGGAGAGAAGTGAAACTTCCTGAATTAAGGATGAAATCCTTAGAAAGATAGGCACGATGGACTAGGTAGAGGTGCACGGTGGATACTAGGGTCGTGGTGTGGTGATTCTCTAACAGCCTTTTGAACCTAAATCAAAGAAATCAAAATATAATAATAAAAATTAAAGCCAAGAAAGATAAAGGGAAGGAAAATAAGGAGAAGAGAAAAGAAAAAGAAAAAATAAATGGACTCAAAGGTCCTTATCCTGTCGAGTTAATGAAGTGACCGGCATGAAATTATGTAGATCAGTCTCGCACGGGGAGACTGTGCTAGATTACTTTTGCTTCTTCGACATGGTGATGGGGGTGAGAGAAAGAGTGAGGAAAAGGGAAAAAAAGAAAATGAAAGGGGAAATATGAAAGAAAGAGGAAGGGGTGTGGTGGTTAGGGTTTGGGAGAGGAAGAATTTGGGAAGAAAGTGAGAAGAAAGGGGGTTTAAATAGGAAACAAAAACCTGGTTGCTTCCCACGCTCGTGTGCAAGCATTTTATCACTGCCTATGGTTTTAGGGATATTTCGTCCTTGGTTTGTACGATCTTTGCCACGTCGGTGTGCCAATCCGTGGTGTCCACACGGCCACGGCCACGCCCGTGTGCAAGGCCGTGTGGTAGGGAAAACTGCGCTTCATTAATTTGGTTAGTTCTTAGTTAGATGCTAGAATAAAAAGTATAGAAGTTAGTCATATTAATGCTTGGGTTGCCTCCTGAGAAGTGCTCGTTTAAAGTCTTAAGCTAGACTTACCTCTCATTCGCATATTCATGGTGGTTTGAGGAGTTGAAACTCCTCTCCCCTACTATCAGCTCTATGATCACTATATAGTTCGATTCGAGTAGTGTTTACTTGATCCCTGATCTGAAATTGGTATGTCTCATCTTTAAGTTTGACATGGTGTTGCCCTTCGTGTGTTCCTAGTTTCTCTTTGAAATGTGTCTTCAACTCGTCTAGTTCATCAATCTGAAGCCTTCACTCCTTATAATCTATTTCTTTGTTGGCACAAGGTCTAGGATATGGCTCAGTTGTGTAATTTCGTGGTGCTTCCTGAAAAGAAGGTTAAACCGAATGGTCATTAATAGAATTTATGTTCTCACCTTTATTACTCGATGTCCTAGCCGAGTCAAGAGCCTGAAGAGTGATCATTTCATCACCTACACGAAGTGTGAGTTCACCTGTACCAACATCAATTTTATTTCTAGCAGTTGTTAAAAAGGGCTGTCCTAATATTAAAAGAACATTGTTGTCCTCATCCATGTCTAAAACAACAAAGTCTACTAGGAATATGAATTAATCAATTTTTACTAGTACATCTTCAACTATACCCCTAGGAATTCTAATAGTTTTATCAGCTAATTGAATGCTCATCCTAGTTTGTTTGGGTTTCCCGAGACCTAGCTGTTTAAACATTTTATAAGGCATAACATTGATGCTTGCCCCTAGATTAGCTAAAGCATTATCAAAAGATAAACTATCAATTAAACAAGGAATTGTAAAACTCCCTACATCTTTTAACTTTCGTGGTAGTTTATTTTCTAGAATTGCTGAGCACTTTGCATTTAGCTCCACATGTGACGCCTCGTCTAACTTCCATTTTTTTGTCAAAAGCTCTTTTAAAAATTCCTTGAATTTGGCATCTACGAAAGAGCTTCAAGAAAGGGTAAGTTAATATGTAATTTCTTTAGAAGTTTAAGAAATTTACCGAATTGTTCATCAGTATAGTCTTTCTTCATCGCATTGAGGTATGGCACACGAGGTTGGTACTCTGTAATTACCGATTTTGGTTTATCATGGCTTACCTCAACCTTACCTTCCTCTACCATATTCTCTTGCCTCACTTTGGGTTCATCTAACCCTTCACTATCGTGAGCAGTTATGGCTTAAAGTTGCTACTTTGGGTTAATTTCAGTGTTGCTTGGCAAGCTACCTTGTGGTCATTCTGAGATCAGCTTAGCAACCTGTCCTAATTGGTTCTCGATCCCTTGAATTGATGCCTGTTGATTTTTAAGTACTATTTCAGTGTTTTGGAAATGAGTTTCTGACACCGCTATGAATTTTTTTAGCATCTCCTCAAGGTTAGGCTTCTTTTCTTGTGGGTAGGGTTGGTGTTGAAAACCTGGGAGGGGTTGTTGTCTCTGATTTCCTTGGCCACCCCATGAGAAGTTGGGGTGATTCCTCCAACCTGGATTATAAATGTTACTATAAGGGTTATTCTGAGGCCTAGAATTATTACCCATATAGTTCATCTGCTCGCTTTCTATGCCAGGGTTGTAGGACGGATATTCTGTGTTATTCGTCCCTCCTCCATTGGAATCACACTGCATCACTGGATGTACCTGCGAAGGACCACAGAAACCATCAATTTTCAAACTAAGGAGTTCTACCTGATTTGACAGCATGGTTACTGCATCGAGGATGAAAACACTGGCGGCTTTTGTTGGCTTTGTCCTCATAACTTGCCATTGATAGTTATTCAGTGCCATCTCCTCTTGCAACACCCCCAGACCCGGCCCAGATGCTATGGTCGAATTTGACGATGTCACATCAAAGGAAAATTCAAAACCACTTTGTTTAGTCGAAAAAACTCAGGTTTGAGGTTTAGAACCCAAAAACTCTTGAATCTTGTTAAGTTAAAATAAAAAGCCCATATTTTAATAAAACGTCCATGTGTTGAGTTATTTTGAAAATCATGTTTAATCTTAAGAAATTTAATTAAGTTCAATAAATAAACAGTAATAATAAAACCCATAAGTAAAGTCAATTTGGAGTTACAAGGCCTTATTACATCCAACAAAAATAAGCAATTAAAACTATGTCTTTTTGAAGCAAATAAATATAAATTTAAACATCATCTTGTAGTATGGCCATCTCCGAGTCCTTTCTCACGTTGAGCCATTTACTGAAGATCATCTGAAACATTAAATAAAGGGTGTGAGTTTCGAAACTCAGTATGTACAACCCTTTGATCGCTGTAAAATTAGAGCTTTAAAATTTATAAAAGAATGATCAAACCTGGAAACTAACTCTGACAACGACTAAAGGCAAGTGTACCTATTGAATAGTAGTATAGCTTAGGCAAGACCGGATATCGAACCCGAAGGAACTAAAATTACTAATACTAACTTTCATTTTATTATTTAGCCTTAAAATTAGAGTGAATTTGCTTTTGAAGAAGACTAAACTAAGGACACAAAGACAAAAAGACGAATAGGAAAATAACTTTAAAGAAAAACTCAGTTGATTGCGACGATACCCTCAGGAAGAATCCACCTAGACTTCACTTATTATTTAACCCTAAATTATATGATTTCTTTTACTTAGCTTGATCTGTAAGACTCCCTAACCTATATTAAACCCTCTCTCGAGGCGAATAACATCTAACCCTAGGTTAATTAGTGGAACTCTCGTTCGCTTATAATAACCCCCTAGGATAGCAGTAAATCGATCAATGGACTTTCATATTAGGTTTCACCCTAATCCGGCAAAATCTCGTAACCCTATCTCTAGGCGTTCGATCAACTTCGGTTAATTATGTTAGATCTACTCTTAGGCAGGGTCTATTCCTCCTCCACCTAAGCACATTAGATTTGGATTAAGCAACATAATTATGAACAAACTAAGTAATTATCATATAACTTAAAAATCAAATAAAAAGATTCATCTAGGTTTCATCCCCTTCAGGTATCTGAGGGGTTTAGTTCATAATGAATAAACAAAACATCGCAAGAGAAAAGATAAAACAAAACATAAGAAAATCCTAAAACTCCCTAAAGGAATTGAAGGAGAATTCCGCCGTCTTGAGTATAATTTCGGCTTCTTGGGATGGATCAACTGGCTATCTTCGTGTTATTCCCTAGTTCTGACCTTCTCGGCTTAGTTCCTTGGCCTAGCTTTGACGCCCTTTCAAAGCTGGTACTTAGGGGATATGTATAGGCTTTTGGAATACGATTCTTTCTCCCTAAGTATCCTTCTCTGACTGAAATTGCTCATTCTGACGACAGAGGCACGGCCATGTCGCACACCCGTGTGGCTCGACTCCAGGCCATGTTCGGATTTCTAACTTGAGGCATGACCGTGTGAATCGGGGAAGAGATCGTGTTCTAGATATTAGGCATGGCACTGCCGTGTGGCTTGAAGTCCAAGCCGTGTTGATTTCGTGAATTGGCCCATTTGGCCCGTTTTAAGCCCGTTTTACGTTCTCTTCATCCTTTGGTGCTTTCCTGAGTATAAAACATGAAAATAAAGGATTAAGAGCACCTTTTTACACAAATCAAGGGATAAATCATCCAAAAGCATATTAAATGTGGGCTTAAAATATGTTACTTTTACGGTTTATCAAATACCCCCACACATAAGCTTTTGCTTGTCCTCAAGCAAAATTCTCAACTTACAATTAAAACGAACTTTCCATGATTCATAATTCCTATCAACAATGCCTTATCCTAATTCGTAGATAATTTATACATGGATAATTCAACTCAAAGATTCCTAAAGGTTCAAATAAGATAAGTCATACACTTGTAGCACGAAAAACATAGGTGTTTCACTTCATCTAAATAATTACCTTTAATTCAAAATCGACAAGGATTGATATCCTCACAAAAGATTCACTCAAATCACTCAAAAAGTGTTTAAGGGTCAAAATTAAGCACTCATAAGTCGAACATGAAAAGTTAATCCCATAGGCTTGCCTGAAAATCAAATCTCCACCACTGTAAAATGATATGATAAACAGATCAAAAGGTCTTTGTTAGGGTTGTAACGGGGCTAGGGTTAAAGGTGTAGATAAAAGCTGAAATTAGAAGGTTAGAATCGAGATTAAATTGATAAGTTACCTACCTAAAAATTTCTAAGATAATAATTACATTAACTGAAAATAATAAAAATCCTACTAATACGAGCTTTTTCTTTTGAGAAATAGTCTTTGATTGTGTAAGCTCACTTTCCATACTACTAATATTGAAAACTTGAATTTTTTTTTTTTAGAACAAACTAAATTCAATGCTGCGGGATAAGGTATGCGAGGTTTGTACTCCTTGACTACCAATTTTGGCTTTTCTTATACTACCCCTATTGTACCTTCGCCTACCTTACTTTCTGGAGTTGGGTTAGGTGTATCTAACTCTTTGCTATCCTGGACTATGATGGCTTGAATTTCCTCCTTAGGGTTAATTTCGGTGTTACTTGGTAGGCATCCTTGTTGTCATTCAGACATCAGCTTCACAAGTTGTTCAACAGCATTGCTCACTTCCTTGACTGACTTAGCAATTTCATCAATTCGGCTTTCACTGCTTTTGATTGTTCTATCAGCTTCTTGGATGCGTTCCTCGATGGTTGGCTTCTTGTCTTGTGGATAAGGCTGATTTTGGAAGTTTTGGGAGGTTGTTGCCTTTGATTTCCTTGATTGCCTTGTCCTCCCCATGAAAAATTTGGGTGGTTTCTCCAACCTGGATTGTAAGTGTTACTATAAGGATTATTATTAGATCGGAAATTATTACCTATATAGTTCATCTGTTCATCTTCTGCTCCTGGTTGGTAGGGTGGGTACTCAGGATTCGCCACAGTTCCACTAGCGTCACACTGCATGACTGGATGTATCTGTGAAGAACACAAACTATCAAGCTTTTTATTCATCATTTCTAGCTGCGTTGATAGCATGGTCATGGTGTCGACGTTGAAAACTCCTGCCGATTTTGTCGGTTTGGTCCTTGAAGCTTGCCATTGATAATTGTTTAATGACATCTCCTCAATGAACTCGTAGGCTACTTCAGGAGTTTTGTTGTTCAGTGTTCCACCAGCGGCTGAATCTATCAGTTGCCTCATTGAGGGGTTTACACAGTTGTAGAAGGTTTGGACTTGTAGCCACAGGGGTAAACCATGGTGTGGGCACCTCCTCAAGAGATCTTTGAACCTCTCCCAGGCGTCGTATAGTGTCTCTAAATCCATCTGCACAAAGGAAGAGATATCGTTACGTAATTTGGCCGTTTTGGCCGGTGGAAAATATTTCATCAAAAACTTTTCGGTCATTTGATCCCATGTGGTGATTGACCCTCGTTGTAACGAGTTTAACCACTGTTTGGCTTTACTTCTTAATAAAAAAGGGAATAACCGAAGAGGAATGGCATCATCAGAAATGCCATTTATTTTGAAGGTATCACAGAACTCCAAAAAGTTAGCTATATGCATGTTTGGGTCTTCGTCCTGCAAACCATCAAATTGAACAAACTGTTGAATCATTTGTATTATGTTAGGCTTTAATTCAAAATTGTTAGCAGATATAGCAGGCCTAACAATACTAGATTACGCTCCTGTTAAATGCAGTTTCGCATAATCAAACATTGTACGTGGAGCATTGTGATCTCCCATATCGCGTAGTGGTGGGTTGTTTTCGCCCATCCCTTCACTAGGATTGGATCTGTTTTCTTCCTCTCTTTCTGTGTAATCTAGAGCTCGCTTGGTTTCCCTGCGGTTGCTTCGATATCACTATCGTATACCAAAGGTCCTCTCGGATTCCTTCTAGTCATAAACTAGAGGTACCTAGAAAAGAGAAAGAAATAAAAATTAGAAAAAAAATTAAAATTTAACCTAAGAAACAAAAGAAATAAATTGCAAATAAAATAATGGCTAAAGTAATAAAAATAGAGCTTTCTTAATATTTTAGTTCCCCGGCAACGGCGCCAAAAACTTGATCGCTGTAGAATCAGAGTTTTAAAATTTATAAAAGAATGATCAAACTTGGAAACTAACTCTGACAATGATTAAAGGCAAGTGTACCTATAAAACAGTAGTATAGCTTACTCAAGACCGGATATCGAACCCAAAGGAACTAAAATTACTAATACTAACTCTCTTTTTGTTATTTAGCCTTAAAATTAGAGTGAAGTTGCTTTTGACGAAGACTAAACTAAGGACACAAAGACAAAAAGACAAATAGGAAAATAACTTTGAAGAAAAACTTAGTTGATTGCGACGATACCCTCAGGAAGAATCCACCTAGACTTCACTTATTATTTAACCCTAAATTATATGATTTCTTTTACTTAGCTTGATCTGTAAGACTCTCTAACCTATATTAAACCTTCTCTCGAGGCGAATAACGTCTAACCCTAGGTTAATTAGTGGAACTCTCGTTCTCTTATAATAGCCCCCTAGGATAGCAGTAAATCGATCAATGGACTCCCATATTAGGTTTCACCCTAATCCGACAAAATCTCGTAACCCTATCTCTAGGCGTTCGATCAACTCCGCTTAATTATGTTAGATCTACTCTTAGGCAGGGTCTATTCCTCCCCCACCTAAGCATTAGATTTGGATTAAGCAACATAATTATGAACAAACTAAGTAATTATCATATAACTTAAAAATCAAATAAAAAGATTCATCTAGGTTTCATCCCCTTTAGGTATCTGAGGGGTTTAGTTCATAATGAATAAACAAAACATCGCAAGAGAAAAGATAAAACAAAACATAAGAAAATCCTAAAACTCCCTGAAGGAATTGAAGGAGAATTCCGCCGTCTTGAGTATAATTCCGGCTTCTTGGGATGGATCAACTGGCTATCTTCGTGTTATTCCCTAGTTCTGACCTTCTCGGCTTGGTTCCTTGGCCTAGCTTTGACGCCCTTTCAAAGCTGGTACTTAGGGGATATATATAGGCTTTTGGAATGCGATTCTTTCTCCCCAAGTATTCTTTTCCAACTGAAATTGCTCATTCTGACGACAGAGGCACGGCCATGTCGCACACCCGTGTGGCTCGACTCCAGGCCATGTTCGGATTTCTAACTTGAGGCACGACCATGTGAATCAGGGAAGAGACCGTGTTCTAGATATTAGGCGTGGCACGACCGTGTGGCTTGAAGTCTAGGCCATGTTGATTTTGTGAATTGGCCCATTTGGCCCGTTTTAAGCCCGTTTTACGTTCTCTTCATCCTTTGGTGCTTTCTTGAGTATAAGACATGAAAAGAAAGGATTAAGAGCACCTTTTTACACAAATCAAGGGATAAA
Organism: Gossypium bickii; assembly: GCA_025503065.1. Lineage (NCBI taxonomy): Eukaryota > Viridiplantae > Streptophyta > Magnoliopsida > Malvales > Malvaceae > Gossypium > Gossypium bickii. The sequence goes on from CP106718.1 coordinate 28,204,815, forward strand.
TCATCCAAAAGCATATTAAATGTGGGCTTAAAATATGTTACTTTTACGGTTTATCACCCTTGGCATTCAATTCAATATATAATTATCATATTGGCCTGAGCCCTATCAAAATCGGTGGCCTTGGTCCTTGGCCCATAATGACCTCATATCATATCATATGCAAAACAAGATAATGCAAAACCCTCCCTAAAAATCCATCCGCTACACACCATTTCCCTTCCAACCCTACACACTTGTGGGGATTTCTAAATCGACCCACCCATCCTCTACACCCCAAAGGTAGCACTCACAGCGGCACTTTTCAACGTTGCAGCAAAGCTGCTAATCATATCATGGGCTTAAAGTCACCGGTGGATCCATGGTCGTCTAGCGACTATGCGATCTTCAAATCTTCCTTCGTACCATAATTCCCACCCATATGCATCCTAATCAGAATATCATATGAATGCAACATGCATATGAGTAACATCCACAAAACTCATAATCATCACATAGGGGTATTTTCGTCATTTCACAACCCAAGGGCATTTCCGTAAATCTACTCTACAAGGTATTTAGGTAATTTTGCAAAACAGAGGTACTTTAGAAATTTTGTAAACCAAGGATATTTTGGTAATTCTGCAAACCAAGGGTATTCTGGTAATTTCACAATTCAGGGCTATTTTAGTGATTTTACAAATCTAAGGCTGTTTTGGTAATTTTCAAACTAAGGGTATTTTGGTAATTTTTACAAATTAGGGGTATTTTAGTAATTTTACAAATCTAGGGGTATTTGGTCCCTCTCGGGTTTTAGTTATGAACTTTGGCCCATTAACAAGTCCTTGTGGCTAAAGTGAACAGACACTACGCACCAGGTAGGATTCCAGAGAAGAGGAGGTGGGCGGCTAGGGCCGCTTAAGTACCAAGCTCTCCCTAGATCCAATCCTAGACATGCATATGCTCGTTACCACACTTTAACCTAGCGACTTGTCCACGGACATGTTTAATTATTAGAAAGCCTTATGCGGTTTAATAGTTGTTCAGTATTAAGCCTAAAGTCCATAAAACCCTAGCATACTAGTCTACATACCTATAAAGCCCATCAACCCATTTCACGTTCATATAACCCATAATGGCCACATCACATTCTTATGACCCACTAGGCCCAAATCTCAGTCATATGACCCATTAGGCCCAAAACAAAACCAGATCATGTAACATGCATGCTTGACCCAACTCATATAATCAAATTAATCCATTTCATCAAACTTAGCCTCAAGGCCCACCGGGCCCATTTAGCCATTTTCGGATTTTCAGCTTTTCGGCATGGTCGATTTCATGTGTGCATAGTGTTTGTACACACCTGGTTACAACGCGTGCTGTAAACCCCTTAATAATGAACCTACAATAGTCACCACTTAACGATTAATCTTGGCTTAATACACACTTTATCAAAAATCGAAACTCACAGTAACTTACTGCAGGTGCCACACACGTTCTAGTAGCCCTTCCTTAGCTACTATTCGCGAATATCCCTAGATCTGCACCCAAACATATATCATCAAAATCGAGTGACTTATTTTTTACATAAGTCACCCCTATAAGTCATACACATATTTGGCCATTCACTTAATCCACCATCGAGTTGAGTACACTTACCCTTGCTAACGATCCTACCACGCTTGCAATCTTTGAACCTTATCCTTGTTACCACAGAGTTAACGACAGGTCAATTAGATAGCCTTTCGGCTTTTAGCAAAACATGCAAGAAAGGTTAACCGAATTCTTACCAAATCCACTTTCAATCCTACAGCCTAAATTCAGCTTTTGAGATTAGTATGGTGACAGAGACAATTCGGCACCAATAGGGAGAAGAAGAGTAGAAGTGATCGGCTAGAACTAAAGGTGAACAAGAGAAGGAATTTAAGAAGAGAAGGTATGGGGAATTCAGCTAGAGAGAAAACCAAAATTTCGACAAATGAATGAGGGGTTTTTTTTGACAAATGGAAGAATTCGGCTAAGGGGGAGAAAAAGAAATGTAATGGAACCCAAGGAACCTCTCAAAGAAATTCGGCACCTCCTTTTATAGCCAATAGCCGAATCCTACCTTCCCTCACAATCCAATTAGGCACCAACTCTTCCCACCTCTCATCTCCTAATTTTTCTCTATGATATCTCCCTTATCTCATCCGAAATTCCCTCCTTTATCAGCTCACAAGACCAATTCACACACTTCAACAAAAGAGTCCAAATCTCACACAACTCTTACCGTCCACTATGCAAAATAAACACTCTAAAACACCTTACCACTACTCGAACCTTAGACCTCTTCACGCCACCTTGTAGCTCCCCTAGTGACTCCACCTTGCCACTGGACCACAGGCCCACTTGTGTCCTATTTTCCCCTTAATCTGCTTAAGAGGCCTAATGCCTGATATTAGGGTCCACTAAAGCAAGAAAAAATAATTTTTTCCCTATGGTCTTCCTTATCTCTAAGGCTTCAAATAATCTCGATAATACCTTAAAATTAATATTCTAAGTGCTACTCCTACATACCAACCTTAGTGCACGAAAATTTAGAGCTTTGGGAATTTTGGGGCGTTACAACCCAATAGGCCCAAATCTACTAAGCCCAAATTCGGGGCATTACACCTCTATAAACTCATAAGTCGCTTCAGGGGTCTTGTTATTCAGGGTTCCACCGGCAGCTGAATCAATCAACTGCCTAGTTGAGGGGTTCACACCATTGTAAAAGGTTTGAACCTGTAGCCATAAGGGTAACCCATGGTGAGGGCACCTTCTTAATAAATCATTGTATCTCTCCCATACATTGTAAAGTGTCTCTAAATCCATCTGCACAAAAGAAGAGATATCATTCCTCAACTTAGCCGTTTTAGTTGGCGGAAAATATTTTAACAAAAATTTTTCGGTCATTTGATCCCATGTAGTGATTGATCCTCGTGGTAACAAGTTCAACCACTGTTCAGCTTTGTTCCTAAATGAAAAGGGAAACAACCAAAGGCGAATGGTATCATCAGGAACGCCATTGATTTTGAAGGTATCGCATGATTCTAGGAAATTTGCTAAGTGATTGTTTGGATCATTATCCTGCAAATCATCAAATTGAACAAATTGTTGAATCATCTGTATAGTATTAGGTTTCAATTCAAAATTATTTGCAGCAATAGCAGGTCTAACAATACTTGATTCGGTTCCTGTTAAATCAGGTTTAGCATAATCATACATAGTACGAGGAGCAGGATTTTGATTCACCGGGTGTGCGGCAACCACAGGAGGTAGCAGATTATTATCGGCCATCTCTTCGGTAGTGTTGGTATCATCCTCTTACACTTCTTCTATGTATTGTAGGCTTCGTCTTATTTCTCTTGGGTTTCTGCGAATGGTACCTTCTACATCACTGTAAAAAATCAAGGGTCCTGACGGGTTCCTTTTAATAATAAACTAGAATTATCTGCCAGAAGCAAAGAAAAATTAGCAAAGTTAAAGTAAAATAAATAAAATGGCTAAAGTAATAAAAATTTAGTTTCCCTAATATCTTAGTCCCCTGCAATGGCGCCAAAAACTTGATGGAGCTCGAAACTAACTATTATTTCGACAAAGGCAAGCGCACCTATCGAACAGTAGTATAGCTGTGGTGAGTCCGGAATATCGTATCCTCAAGGACCAAGAGTATTAGTATTAACTATCTTTTTATTATCTACCCTAATAATTAAGGGGATTTGCTTTTAATCTAAAATTAACTAATTAATTTAACAAATAACTATGAACGCAACAAAGAGTAAATTGGGAAAATACTTTTAGACAACTTTATATGAGATAGGCAATACCTAAGGAAGAATCCACCTAGACTTCACTTATTACTTTTGATTCATGGGATTTATTCACTTGACTTAATCCGTAGAAATCCCTAAATTATATTAATACCTCTTTCGATGGTACTAGCAACTGACTCTAGGTTGATTAATTGAAATCTCTTTCTAATTAAAACCCCTATTGTCGCATTAACTCGATCTATGGATTCCCTTATTAGGTTTGACCCTAATCCGGCAGATTTTGTCGCCCTATATCTAGGGTTGTAATCAACTCCGCTTAATTGTGTTGATCTACTCTTAAACAGAGACTTTTGCTCCACTAAATAAGCACATTCGACTTGAATCAATAACTTGAATTATCAAAACAAGAATAAGAACTCACAATTAAGAATAAGCATAAGTATTTATCTCATAAATCAAATAATAATAAGATTCATCTTAGGTTTCATCCCCTCAGGTATTTGAGGGATTTAGTTCATACTAAAAGAGGGAAACATCATGAAAAAGGAAAAACAACAAAACATAAGAAAACCCAAAAAACTCCTAAAGAACTTGATGGGAGATCCTTAGTCTTGATGGAGATCCTTCTCCTAAGCTATTCTCGATGGCTGTCTTGGAGTATATTCTCCTTCTACTCAGCATCTATTCGATGTCCTGTCGAACTCTCCTTTTAGGTTGCCCCCTAGGGTGTTTATATAGGCTTCGAGATGCCTTTCTTAGCCCACAAGTATCCTATTCCGAATAGAATTCATCCTAGTTTCGCCAGGGACACGCCCGTGGTCGATAGCCCAGGCCGTGTTCAATCCTGCTAGTCACACACGGCCGTGTGAATTTGCCCTGTGCGGTGTTTCACGCTGTGTAGGCCCATTTTGTCCCTTTTTGGCCCGTTTCTCGTCCTTTTTGACTCCCTATGCTCTTCTGAGTATAAAACATGAAATTAAGAGATTAGGAGCATTGAATTTATCAAATTCAATGGAAACTCATCCAAAATTAAGCCAAGCATGGGGTTAAAATATGTGTAAATTATGGTTTATCATTCTAGTATTGAATTCTAGAGTTCGAGGCAAGTTAAGAGACCATGAGGACCTACGATTAGTAATAATTTGTTGAGTCAATTTAGCATTTTTGTCCATAATTAGTATATGGATCAATCGATTACCATCAAAACTTGTTCGTGATAGTTTTAATTAAGAGTGTAGTTATTAGCATTAGAGTTGTCTAACTACTTAGGTTAGGTGTTAAGGAAAATGTTTTTCGATTATGTCGGTAATTCTTAATTCGAATAGATTGCTACTGAACTTTGCTAGTAAAGGAGTTAACTATATTTCTCCCAAAGGATACGATCTCAAAATATTTTCGAAGAGTATTTCGTTGTAATAAAAACTATACTGTTACTTGACTTCGTATGCTTGCAAATAAAACTATTACTTGACTTCGTATGCTTGCGAATAAATCCCAACTTTTAACTTTTACATAATTTTTTATACACACAAATAAAGAATCACCAACCACCTTTATATGAGTTATGTAACACCCTATACCCGACCCGATCATCAGGTTCGAGTACTAAGTGAAACAAAGACCCATTTAACTTAAAGAGATTTCAGATTCTATTTATATTACATTCTTAAATGTTCAATGTGCACATTTAACAATATTAAGAAATATAACATCTGGAAATTTTGGCTTTACTATCAGAGCAATATGTACAATTTTAAAATTTGAACTTTTTTCTTTTACATTCGACTTAACCTCCGATGTGTGGCCTCAAACGGATCCCCCCTTAAATGCATGTATGACTTCCATGCCTAACCCACAATTTGTAACACTCCAAACCCAGCCTAGACGTTATGGCAGAATCTGGCGTGTCATATTGAAGTTTTTTCGAAAACCATGTTTTCATTGAAAAACCCATCTTGAAATTTAAAACTTCTTGTCATTTAAAACTTGTACAAAACCTCAATTTGCATTTGTTTATTTTCAATCATGGTTTATTAAAAAGTTATTCCCTTTTAAAATGTTTTTACCTTTAAAACCTTATTGTTGCGGAAGCATAATTTAAAACAAATGATTTACGAAAACGTGATATTTAAAAATTGAGTTGCGGAAACGTAATGTTTGAAAATGTTATTGTTTTGGAAAACTGTGTTCTACTTCTAGCAGATATAAATCACAATCAATAAAATCCCAAATTTAAAATCCAGAAATTATAGAGGCCTTATTACAACCCAAATCGAAATCAAAGTGCCTAAGTAAATGAGCAAAACAAAATAAAACATGTGAAGTTGTGTGGCCCTCTCCGAGTCCCTCGCAGTTCCGAACCGTGTAACGCTGGGGATTACCTGAAAGGTTAAAAACGGGGTGAGTTACGAAAACTCAGTGTGTAATCCCCTTATTAAAGAAGCGATCGGTATATAGAAATAGAATCGATGCTGGGCTCGATCCCTTTATGATAGAATGATGCTGATTCGATTCAGAGTATATGTAGGCCAAAGCCCAAAACAATGTCATTTGGGTCACAACCCATGACAGAATCAATTGGGCCTAGCCCATTACAGTAACAGTCTCAGTATGAATGATGCATGATGCATGCAAACCCATCCAACCCTGCACTTGCCTCCGTCCAACCCTGCACTACCTGTGGGGAATAAATCACCTACGCCATCCCTACACTTACAGTGTTAGCACCGGTTGCAGCACTAACCGAAATTGCAGCAAAGCTGCTAGTATATATGCGGCTTTAAGCCTTCAGTAACGGTCTCATAATTGGCACATAGCCATCGGTAACTGTAATACGACCGGTACATAGCCATCAACTACGGTAACATAACTGACACATAGCCATGGGTAAGTATGATCGACACAAAGTCATCAATAATTACTATCAGCACACAGCCATGGATAAATATGATCGACACAAAGTCATAATCAAGATGCCACAGCCATAATTAGGCTGGCACAGAGCCATAATCAGATTAATTGGCTTAAAGCCATCGGTAGGTCCACAATCGTCTCATGCGACCCGTGCGACCTTAACAGATTATTACTGGGTCCACAGTTGTCTCGTGCGACCCGTTCAGAACAGTACTTCCTCCATAACCAATATCCCAACCCCATACAGTATGTTATGTATGCAGAATGTCTGGCCCACAAATCATCATATCATTCAAGTTAAGTCAATCAAATCATAGTCATACAATCACAGTCAAATCAGTCAAATCATAGCACAAGTCAGTCATTTACCCTCGAGGGGCATTACGGTCATTTTACCCTACAGGGGTATTACGGTCATTTTACCCTACAAGGGCATTACGGTCATTTTACCCTACAGGGGCATTACGGTCATTTTACCTTAATAGGGGCATTACGGTTATTTTACCCTACAGGGGTATTACGGTCATTTTACCTTAACAGAGGCATTACTGCCATTTTACCCTACAAGGGGATTACGATCATTTTACCTTAACAGGGGCACTACAGTCACTTTACCCTATAGGGGTATTACAGTCATTTTACCTTGCAGGGGTATTATGGTCATAACGGTGTAAATGGGCCCAAGGCCCAATATTTGGCCCAAGTGGGCCCACACGCTCGTGTTGCCCATTTAGCCCAAATTCAATCACGGCTATACAAATTACATAGCCTAGTCCAGTATTTGCCACTTAATGTGGATTTTATCCGTATAGGGCCCACGAGCCCATTGAGCCCACACGACCCATTTCAGCAGAACGAGGCCCAAGATCACGAGAACGCTCGTAGTGGCCTCTACAATCTATCGCCCATGATTTGTGGGCTCAGTTTACAACACGAGCGATCGCACATTGTGAGGCCTCGAATGCCAAAGTTTCGGCTTTTCAACTTTTGCCGATTCACAGCAGAGATAGTGTGATCACACACCTGTTTGTGATAACGAGTAAACTAGCCCACGCGCTCTCCAACTATCGCCTGGCTAGAACCAACGGGTATTTGCAACTAACCGTTGATCAAAGTGATTACCCACTCTTTGATTAGCATCTACACACAAAACGAATCACCATTAATATATATATAACCATGAAACTATTGATCCTTAACGAACACGCTTACCGATATCGTGCAACGAAAAACTCAAAAAATTAAAAGAACAAAGAATGCAACAGCTTAGGTTCGGTACAGTGGACAAATGATAGTGGTAATCGGCACTAACAATAGATCCCCAATCACTAGGCTATCAACAATCGTCAGAGTAGAACGAGGGAAGAAGATAGAAAAGAGGGGACGGTCACTAAAGAAAACATGAAAAGAAAGGACCCCAAGGGTGAGAGAGGGAGAGAAAAGTAGGTTCGACTTTGAGAGAAAATAGAAGAATGAGGAGGAGAGAACAGAAGTGCATTCGGCACTGTTAGGAGAGTAAAGAAAATAGAAAAATGGGTAGAGAAAGAGAAGTGAGACAACAGAAGAATATTACCTAATTGGTAATTGAAGAAAGGGAGAAAATAATGGCAATTGAAAAACCGATCTTAAATCGGCATCGCACACATAGTGCCAACCACAAATCCGAAGCTTACATTACTCCGCACACACAGTGCTATTTATCCCGACCATGTTTTCGAATACGCACACTTAGTACCATTTAACTCAATCTATCACATAGCATTCACTTTGTAATAATATCATACCATTTATTTCATAGCATTAAACATAGCTAAATACAGGTATTATGTCCGAACTTACCTCGGACGTCGACTATCGATACGGTCGACTAATCGCGCACTTTATCTTTGCCTCGATCTCAATCCGAACCTCTTCTCTCTTGGTCTATACACATTTAAATTCAATCCATTCAATCACCATTTCATTCAATTTAGTCTACATACACACATTTAGGGCATTTTGCATAATAGCCCTCATATTTTCACATTTCGACACTTAGTCCCTATTTCACAAAATCACCAAATTTACAAATTTCATACATACACATACCTAACCGAATACATATACATCACATATAAGCCCACATTTTTCATCAAATTCACAATTTAGTCCCTCAATTTACCATTTCTTCAATTTAGCCCTATTTAGCTAAATTCATCAAAAATTCATGAACAAAATACATCCATCTAGCTCATACATTTCATTTAACACCATAAAACATCACAAAGCTCAATATAGTATCAATGGGATCTCACACAAACATCATCAATACTCAAAATTAATACATGGGTTTGATAGCTCTCGAAGCAACAATTACAAAAACGTAGTAATTATCGAAAAAACCAACTCAAAACATACCTTAATTTAGCTTGATAGTAGCCAAAACTTAGCTTAGGTTTTCTTCCTTCTTTTCTCTCAAATTTTCGATCAAATGGGAGGAATAAAAGATGAACACTCCACTTTTTTTGTTTCTTTAATCTAATATTAATAATTAAATTACCAAAATGGCCTTCATTAATATAAATACAACAATTATACAATATGGACATTTAAGACTTTTATCCATCCACTATATATAAGTTGGTATAATAGCAACATAAGGCCTCCACCTTTAAAAGCCATCAACAATTAAGCACTTATAAATCAGTACATAGCTTTTACTCTTTACGCGATTAGGTTCTTTTTCTTAATTCGACACTCAAACACTCAAATTATCACACAGATTTTTCACACAGACTATGTCACATATCATTCACATGGAAAATATCATTAAAATATTTTTACAACCTCGGATTTATGGTCTCGAACCACTGTTCCGACTAGGGTCTAAACCAGGATGTTACACAAAGAATATGCCTACAGCCAAAACTGCTCCCTACTTCCCCCTAGCCGAAACCCCCTAGAGCCTTAGAGCCCCAATCGGCCACAACACCCTACCAACCTCCCATTTCGAAATTCCTTTATTCTCTCCCCAATTCTCTCTATAATCCTCTCCACAAATCCATCCAAGACCAATTCAAACTCCTTTCAACAGTGTTTTAGTCCAACTCTTCTACCTCCACAACTCAAGCAACAAAATAAACATTCCACTGTGTGACCCAGGACTTGAATGTTAGACCTCTCAGTTATACCACATGCCACTTTGCCACTACACCACAGGCTCTTTTTGTGTCATAAAATAAGCATTATTACTAATAAGGCCTAAGTGCTAGTGTCCAGGTTCATCTAAGAGAAAAAATAAAAATTTTGCAAGGGCCAAGACTTGAACCTAGGCTTCTCAAACACTCCCATACACACCCAAATCACTTAGCCATTAAAACAAGCAAGAAACTTGTGTCATTTTCTTGCACACATAAATATTTACGTGCAGTCTCCTAGCTGATCCCATGCTTAAGGCCCATTCCTTCTAGGCCCAAATGCGGGGCTTTACATAATTCTGGCGGCATCTAGCTTGGTCTCTCCACTTGATGTCCCAGTCACACTTTTTTCCTGCAAACAGGTAGTAGGAGCATAAGTTCAAATGAACTTAGTGATATTCTGAAAACAGTGATATAGCAAAAATTTAGAATCTTAATAAACAAATTTTTAATAAGAGATTTTAAACTCCTTGTCTATCCTTGGCCTTTTCGCAAATTTCACCGGAGTGGTCAACACTTGCCCTTTTTTTTTGGCTCATCTCCGGCAAACTTATTCTCTATCAGGGATGTTAATTTGACCTTTACGAAGTGTTCCTATATGGTTTTAGCCCGATTCTGCCTTATATTAAATTTCTTCATATTTTGATGAGTTTACTCTCTTTCAATCAACCATGCACTTGGGAAGAAAGTTCGTTGCCTACTACTAGTTAACTTTTATATATGCTCTTATATTATGGTCTTCACCTTGATTCGTTCATCCCGTACTACATTAACCTTAAGACTTTTTCTGTCTAACGCTCCTTCCAGTCCAAACTCACAGTTCCAAACATGATGATAAGCTAACTAATTAGACGCCCCATCCTTCTAGCAGATTCGTAATTTCCAAATAGCCCTAAGTTGCTAGTTTATCTTGTTCTAATCTTCTAGAAATTTTAAATTAGTAGATAGTTCTTGACAAACCATATCCTCCACTACTTCCCGATGGACTATTTGTCCAAGGTAGCCATTGGAGACCCTCTTCTTCTGTTAACCCTTAAGGTTTGTCCCGTTTCTGGCTAACCTTTACCCGTGGACCTTTAGACTTAGGTTCCGCTTGATCATTACGCTTTATCCACGGACCTTTACCACTCATACCCCTACGTAGTTATCCCTTCAGGTGCTCCTACCTGCCTTTCTTATCTTCATAATTTGGTGAATCCTTGGGCTATCTAGTTTTCTCGTGTTCTCAGACACACCGTACTCATCCGTTCACATTACTCTTCATGTGCGTCATACTCTAACCTCCCTTACCCTGTCCTGTCACCTTCCTAGTACAAAAATTTTAATGGACTTTACCTGACACCATAGCCAAGCCATGGTCTTACATAGTTTGAACCTATGTTTAACCACATGGCGGACTCTATTAGTTGCCATAGTCGAGTTGTGATCTTACACCTTGTAACCCCATATTTAACGTCCTGTCTAACTCTATTGGTTACCATAGTTGAGCATGGTCTTACACCTTGTAACCCATGTTTAACATCCTTGCGAACTCTATTGGTTGCATTAGCGAAGCTAAGGTCTTACACCTTGAACTTTCTTCGAGGTGTCTCCCCATAGGACCTATGTATCATTGTCACAGTGACGTCCTATAAAGCCCACAAACCGCTATCACAGTGTTGCTCTATGGAACCTATAAATTGTCATCACAGTGTCACCTCGAAGGACCAATCGATAATTATCGTCACAGTTTTATTCTATCGAGCCAAATTATATCATTCCACAGCACAACCATACTTTCCTATATTCCCTTAACAATCTGTCGATTCCTCTATTCTGTCGATATTCCTAACTTCATCTACCTTATCAAGGTAAAATACCTCTATACTCCACATACACTATATTCATGCAATTCATCGAGCTAGTGTCTATCACACACATTTCATCATGCATCTATTCATCAATTCGCAACCATATAACACTTAAGAAATATAATTACAAACATATTCTTGCTTGGCTTACTTTGTAACACCCCTCACCCGTATTCAACACTGGAATAAGGCTGCAGAGTATTACTGGACTTACAAAACAATTAAACATTCAATAAGCATACATTTTTATCAATTCAATCATTCATCATTCAATCTCTATCAATTTGTCCCTAATACAAGCCCACGAGGCCTTAAACATACATTGGGAGTGGTTCAAGACTAAACAAATAACTTAAGAAACTTTCACGAAACTTTGAAAAAAATTTTCAAAACAGAGGACACACTCCCGTATGGCCAGGCTGCGTGTCTCACACGGCCACTAGACACGCCCGTGTCACAGGCTGTGCGGACATTCGAAATGGGAGCACATGGTCGTGTCCCAACCCGTGTCTAACCCCGTGTAACTCTCTGACTGGGGTCACACGGCCAACACACACGCCCGTGTGCCCTAAAAATGGCCATACACCTCCGTGTACCAGGCCGCGTGCTAGGCTGTGCCAATCTTGTAGGGTATACTGACTTATGCCACATCGCCAAGTCACACGTCCGTGTGTGAGGCCGTGTGAAGCACACTGACTTGGTTTTAATTTCAACACTAGGGGAAAAACGGCCGTGTAACATGACCGTATGTCACACACGGTTGAGACACACGCCCGTGTGGACAAAAATAAGCTATTTACCAATCCAATTTGCCACCCACACTTATGCTCACCTGAACAACCAAAATGAAACCAATCCATAGTATAAATAAACATCCAATTTACCCACAATCAAGGCTAATTCATACCATTTCCAATACTAGCAACCAACATGCTTATACCTCAAATTTTACTCAACCAAAACATACCAAAATACATATACCAATCAACTAGTTAAACCTTTACCTAACATACATCATTTTGTACCAGTTCACAAGCATGATGCCAATTCCACAAACCTCATAATATAGGTTATTCACATATCCATCTATGAACTCAAATATCAACCATATATGCACATATAAGCACATACCTAAATCCACCAAATTAAGCCAAATCTCATGGCTATTTACAAACCGAAACATATACTTTTACAAGCTATTACAAATGACCAAAACCATTATCAATCCAAAATCAAAATGACTCAAAATACCTATACATGCCATATACTTAGAATACCAAAGTTCAAAGGTACCAAGTGATAAGTGGTAGTGTGAAACGATCTCCGACGATCCCTGAATCCGAGCTAGCTTCGACATTACTATAAAACACGGGAAAATGCACAATGTAAGCTATAAAGCTTAGTAAGCTCGTATGAAATAACTTAATCCAATCACATAAATATAAATCATTAATTTGAATTCATCAACATGTATCTTACATTAACTAACAAAACTTTCAAATACTCATTCACAAACTATATACTTTCATCACCATTTCTTCGATTCAATGGTAGAATAGTTTATACACATGCCTATACCATCCCGTACAAATCTCACACACTTTCTTGTCTTTCATTTACCCATTGAACCATTCGGAATAGAAGTTGGATACTCAAGGGTCTCACACGATAAGTACCTATACCATGGACCAAAGCCAAATCAAGGTAACTTATCAAATATATTGATATCATAGCCCGAAGCCAAATTAGCCGATATGCATGGCCCCAAGCCAACTCGGTATAACTCGCACCCGAAGTGCTATATCATGGCCCGAAGGCAACACAATGTATTCCCTAATGACATGTCACTAGCATCCTAAACTATTCCTAAGGTTCAACCGGGGTTTTGAATGTCGAATCATCATCGAATCATTTCCAAACTTGTCCGTAGTCACATAGTCTCAATTTATGTTATATCAAAGCATATAGAATTCATTTGAAATGAAATTATAACATACGAACTTACCTCAGTTGCTAAAACGGCGAATCAAATAAACTATTCCGTAACTTTGTTCTTTGCTCGATATAAATTCGTATTTCTCCTTTCTTGATCTAAATATATTCAATCCAAAATATACATTAGGGCAATTTTACACATTTTCCCCTAAACTTTCACATTTTTCACAATTTATTCCTTATTTCACAAAATCACAAATAAATGAAATTCAACATAAACCCATGCTAGCCAAATTACTATTATGCCCCTAGTAGCCCGTATTTTTTATTTTTTTCACATTTTAATCCCTATTTTGCATTTTCACTAAAAACCACTTAACAAAACTTATATATCTATCAACAAGCATTCATAATCTATCAAGAAACTTTAAAATACACATGCATTCATCAATGGAATCATTCAAAATCTTTAAAAATTTTGCAAAATAGTCCCTAGTTGCAACGATCACAAAAAACATAGAAATTATTAACAACCGAGCAAAAACAGACTTATAATTGAGTATCAAAGTGACCGAAACTTTCAAGCCCTAAAATGGCTTTTCTCCATGCTTCATTCGACTATGGTAAAGATGATAGCCTTTAATTATTAGTTTTTTTTATTTTTTTATTTACCAAATTACAATTATACCCTTAAAGAAAAACCATTTAAAACATTCATTTAATGTCCAAATATGTCCATTTATGTGTCAAATGGTCAAATTACAACATAAGGACCTCTAAATTAAGATTCCATAGCTATTGAATACCTTTAGCTAATGGAACTCCACTTTTACACCTTACGCAATTTAGTCTTTTTTATCAAATTGACCAATCAAACAATAAAATTTCATAACGAAATTTTCACACAATCACTCAATCATGTTGCAAACATTAAAATAATAATAAAATAAATATTTTGACCTCGAATTTGTGGTCCCAAAACCACTGTTCTGATTTGACCAAAAATAGGCTGTTACAACTCTCCCCCCTTAGGGATTTTCGTCCCCGAAAATCATACCAGTGAATAGGTTAGGGAACTGTTTTCTCATAGCTTTCTCGGGCTCCCACGTAGCCTCTTCAACACCGTGTCATTGCCAAAGTAATTTCACGAGAGCTATGCTTTTATTTCTCAACTCTTTGATCTCTCGAGCCAAAATTCTGATTGGTTCTTCGTTGTATGTCATATCAGGATGAATCTCAATCTCTGACGGAGAAATCACATGTAAGAGATCGATCGATATCGATGCAACATCGACACATGAAAAACATTATGGATTTTCTCTAACTCAACCGGTAAAGCTAGTAGATATGCCACTGGACCTATTCTTTCAATGATCTCATACGGCCCGATGAATCTCGGACTCAATTTGCCTTTACGAATGAAACGAAGTATTTTCTTCCACGAAGATACTTTCAAAAATACTTTGTCACCGATTTGAAATTCTATATCTTTTCGTTTCAAATCCGCGTACTATTTCTGACAATCTGAAGCTGCTTTCAAACAGTCACGAATTACTTTCATTTCTCTTCGGTTTCTCTAACCAAATCAACCCCGTGAATCTGTTTCTCGCTAAGCTCAGTCCAATACATTAGAGATCGACATTTTCGAACATACAAAGCTTTGTACGGTGCCATCTTTATACATGATTAAAAGCTGTTATTATATGCAAATTCAACCAGCAGAAAATATTTCTCCCAATTACCTTCGAACTCTAAAACACAACATTTGAGCATATCTTCGAGAATCTGAATTATTCTCTCAGACTGACCATCGGTTTGCAGATGAAAAGTTGTACTAAAATTCAACTTCGTACCCAGAGCTTCTTGCAATTTCTTCCAAAACCGTGACGTAAACCTCGGATCTCTATCAGAAATAATCGAAACTGGTACCCTGTACAATCTAACAATATCAGCAATGTACAATTCAACTAATTTATCAAGTGAATAATCAGTACGTACTGGAATGAAATATGCTGATTTCATTAATCGATCAACGACAACCCAAATAACATCTTTCTTTTTCAGAGACAAAGGCAATCCCGATACAAAATCCATTGTAACTCTGTCTCATTTCTACTCTGGTATCATCACAGGCTAAAGCAAACCCAATGGCACTTGATGTTCAGCTTTAACTTGTTGACACACTAAACATTTCGCTACAAATTCAGAAATGTCTCATTTCATACCTGACCACCAATACAGTTATTTCAAATCATTGTACATTTTAGTACTTCTAGGATGTACGGATAAACAACCACTATGTGCCTCGTGTAAAATTTTCTGAATCAACTCTGGATTTTTCAGTACACAGATTCTATCTCAGAACATCAAACAATCATCGGATCCAATTTGGTACTCTAAATCACTAGTTGACTCGCATTACACTCTTTTAGCTTGCAATTCATTATCACATTTCATAGCTTCGTAAATTTTTGAAGAAAAACTGGTTTAGCTTTTAATTTAGCTAAAATCAAACCATCATCAGATAATGTCAACTGTGTATTCATTGCTCTCAAGGAAAATAATGATTTTCTACTTAAAGCATCAACGACTACATTAGCTTTCCCCGGGTGATAATCAATCACTAACTCATAGTCTTTCAGTAGCTTGAGCCATCTCCGTTGTCGTAAATTCAAATTTTTTTTAGTAGTTATATACTTTAAACCTTTATGATCGGTAAAGATGTGGCACTTTTCACCGTACAAATGATGACGACAAATTTTCAATGCAAAAACTATAGCAACCAACTCTAAATCATGCGTCGGATAGTTCTTTTCATGAGGCTTCAACTGTCTGAAAGCATAAGCTATCACTTCTTCCTCTTGCATCAACATGTAACCTAAACCGTTCAATGACGCATCGCTGTAAATTAAAAATTCTTTACTCGACTCAGGTTGAACCAACATTGGTGCCTCAGTTAATAATGCTTTCAATTGATCGAAACTTTGTTGACATTTCTCGGACCATTCAAACTTAACATCTTTCTGTAGCAGTCTGGTCATCGGTGTAGCAATCATCGAGAATCCTTTTACAAAACATCGATAGTAACCAGCCAATCCCAGAAAGCTTCTGACCTCGGATACATTTCTAGATGGTTTCCAGTCAATAACTGCAGAAATCTTGCTCGGATCAACTCAAATGCCATCCGCTAAAACTATATGTCCCAACATTCCGACTTTCTGGAGCCAAAACTCACATTTGCTGAATTTAGCATACAGTTGCTTATCTCTCAAGGTCTGTAACACAATCTTCAAATGCTTGGCATGCTTAAACTCATCTCGTGAATAGATCATAATGTCATCAATGAACACAACAACAAATCTGTCTAAATACGGACTAAAGACCCGATTCATCAAATCCATAAAAATGGCAGGAGCATTAGTTAGACCAAAAGACATAACAAGAAATTCATAATGTTCGTACCTCATTCTAAATGTAGTTTTCGGTACATCTAAGTCTTTAACTCGCAATTGATAATAGCCAGATCTCAAGTCAATCTTTGAAAACATTGTTGAACCTTTCAACTGATCAAACAAATTGTCTATTCTCGGCAACGGATACTTATTTTTTATTGTAACCTTGTTGAACTGACGATAATCAATACACATTCTCATGGATCTGTCTTTCTTCTTAACAAACAATATTGGAGCACCCTAGGGCGAAAAACTCGATCGTGCAAAACCTCTATCTGTTAACTCTTGCAATTAAGCTTTCAACTCTTTTAACTCTGTCGAAGTCATTCTATACGGAGCTATAGATATCGGGAAATTTCCCGGTACTAACTTAATAGCAAACTCAACCTCTCTGACCGGTGGCAACCCAGGCAATTATTCTGGAAATACATCCGAATATTCACAAACTACAAGCACTGATTCAATCTTCCTTTCAGATACTTTGGTATCTAAAACATATTCTAGGTATGCATTACAACCCTTTCTCACATATCTCTGAGCTGACATCAATGAAATCACTACAGGTAATCCACTCGACTCATTAGATTCAATCCGAAGATTCTCATTATTCTAACACTTCAATTCTATGATCTTTCGTCTATAGTTCACAACAATATCATGCAGAGTCAACCAATCCATACCCAGAATCACTTTGAACTCATCAAATGGTAAAAGCATCAAATCAGTAGGAAAACAGTAACCCCGGGTCGTTAAAGGACAATTCTTACATATTTTTTCAACTAAAACATACTTGTCTAACGGGTTTGATACTTTAATTACAAATTTTGTAGACTCAACTAGCAATTTCTTATTATATACTAAATTCTCACAAACATACGAGTGTGTCAATCCAGGATCAATTAAGGCAATCACATTAGTGTCGTAAAGAGAAAATTTACCGATAATAACATCTGGGGATGACGTTTCTTCACGAGCACGAATAGCGTAGGCTCTAACAAGTGCTCTGGCCTCGGATCTCATAGCTGAGTCCCTAGTCATACCTCTACTACTGGATACATTCCCCGTGTTTCTCAGTGGTCACCCTTTCGCAGTCGTATTGCTAGATCATACATTCTAAACTTTTTCTTTCTCGGAGAACTCTGGGCAGTCTCGAATAAAGTGATCTGGTGAACCACATTTGAAGCAAGCTTTACTATTCTTATTCCAGCATTCTCCAAAATGTCGTCTCCTACACTGTTGACACTCGGGTTTGTTATTTCTCACGCTTCCAACGCTTGAGACAGAAGTAGCTTGAACTTTAAGATTCACATGTTGATTTCCACGATCTCTATTCTAGTATCCCACTGATGCATTCGATTGACTAAATGAATCTCGGGATTTCTTTGATGAAGAATGGTAAGGTTTATTCATCTATCTCTTCTTCGAATCTCTAGCCTCTGAATCAGTGATCGCTGAAAAATCAGAGTTTTAAATATTTATAAAAGAATGATCAAACCTGGAGACTAACTCTGACAACGATATTAAGGCAACTGTATCTATCGAACAGTAGTATAGCTTAAGCAACACCGGATATCGAACCCAAAGGAACTACAAGTATTAATACTCACTTTCCTTTTATTATTTAACCTAACTAAGATAAAGGTTGCTTTTAAACTAAATTAACGACAACTAAACTAAAGAAACAAAGACAAAAAGATGAATTTGGGGATAACTTGAAAAAGACTCAGTTGATTTTTATGATACCTTCGGGAAGAATCCACCTAGACTTCTCTTATTATCTAACCTTAAATTATATGATTTCTTTTACCTAGCTTGATCCGTGAGACTCCCTAACCTATGTTAAACCCTCTCTCGAAGCGAATAACGTCTAATCCTAGGTTAATTAGTGGAACTCTCGTTCGCTTATAATAACCCCCTAGGAAAGCAGTAAATCGATCAATGGATTCCAATATTAGGTTTCACTCTAATCCGGTAAAATCTCGTAACCCTATCTCTAGGCGCCCGATCAACTCCGCTTAATTATGTTAGATCTACTCTTAGGCAGGGTCTATTCCTCCTCCACCTAAGCACATTAAATTTGGATTAAGCAACATAATTAAGAACAAACTAAGTAATTTATCATATAACTTAAAAATCAAATAATAAAATCTATCTAGGTTTCATCCCCCTTCAGGTATCTGAAGGATTTAGTTCATACTGTAAAAAGAAAACATCACAAGAGAAAAGATAAAACAAAACATAAGAAAAATCCTAAAACCCCCTGAAGGACTTGAAGGAGAATTCCACTGTCTTGAGTATAATTCCTACTTCTTAGGATGAATCAACTGGCTATCCTCGCGTTACTCCCTAACTCTGACCTTCTCGGCTTGGCTCCTTAGCCTAGCTTTCACCCCCTTCAAAGGTGGTACTTGGGGTATATTTATAGGCTCTTAAAATGCGATTCTTTCTCCTAAGTATCCTTTTTCGGCTGAAATTGCTCTTTCCAGCAACAGAGGCACGACCATGTCACACGCCCGTGCAAATCGAGACCTGACTGTTTTCGGATTTTACTAATGGCACGGCCGTGTGTAGTGGGGAGGAGGCAGTGCTCGGACTTCTTTAATGAGGCACGACCGTGTAAATCAGGATTCAGTCATGTTCTAGATGTTCATCGAGACACGGCCTGGCCTAGGCCGTGTCGATTTCGTGGAAAGGCCTATTTGCTTCGTTTTAGGCCCGTTTTGTGTACTTTTCATCCTCGGGTGCTTTCCTGGGTATAAAACATGAAAAGAAAGGATTAAGAGCACCTTTTTACACAAATCAATGGATAAATCATCCAAAAGCATATTAAATGTGGGCTTAAAATATGTTACTTTTACGGTTTATTAATCAGCTTTCCTCTTTTCTCGGCTAAATCCTTAGCTTTGCAAGCCTGCTCAACTAACACGACAAATTCTTTTAAATCTAATATCTCGACCAGAAGTTTAATATACTCGTTCAACCCATCAACAAACTGCTTGCACATAATCTCTTCAGTAGAATCATATTCCCGAGCATACTTTCTCAACCGTACAAATTCTCTTTCATATTCGGTTACAATCATGCGGCCTTGTTTCAGTTCTAAAAAATCTTTGTCCTTTTGATCCAAAAACCGTTGACTTATGTATTTCTTCTGGAATTCGGTCTGAAAGAACTCCTAGGTGACTCTCTCTCTCGGCACAACTGACACTAGCGTATCCCACCACTGATTGAATTGTTAGGAGTCATCACACTATCACAGTTTATATATGGCATGTATAGCTAGACTCTCACATACGCTATGTTAGTCCTAAAATCGACTAAACTGTAGCTCTGATACCAATAATTATAACACCCCTCACCCGTATTCAACTTCGGAATAGGGCTACAGAGTATTATCGGACTTACAGAACAATTAAACGTTCAATAAGCATACGTTTTTCTCAATTCAACCATTCATCATTCAATCTCTAGCAATTTTTCCCTAATACAAGCCCACGATGCCTTAAACATACATTGGGAGTAGTTCGGGACTAAACCAATAACTTAAGAAACTTTCACAAAACTTTGAAAATTTTTCAGAAAATAGGGGACACATGCCCGTGTGGCCAGGCCATGTGTCTCACACGGCCACTAGACACGCCCGTGTCACAAGCCGTGTGGACATTTAAAATGGGAGCACATGGTCATGTCCCAACCCGTGTCCGACCCCGTGTAACTCTTTGACTTGGGTCACACGGCCAACACACACGCCCGTGTCTCTTAAAAATGGGCATACACACCCGTATACCAGGCCGTGTGCTAGGCCGTGCTAATCCTATAGGGTATACTGACTTATGCCACATGGCCAAGTCACACGCCCGTGTGTGAGACTGTGTGAAGCATACTGACTTGGTTTTAATTTCAACACCAAGGGACACACAGCCGTGTAACATGACCGTGTGTCACACACGGTTGAGACACACGTCCGTGTGGACAAAAATAGGCTATTTACCAAGCCAATTTGCCACCCACACTTATGCTTACCTAAATAACCAAAATGAAACCAATCCATAGTATAAATAAACATCCAATTTACCCACAATCAAGGCTAATTCATACCATTTCCAATAATAGCAACCAACATGCTTATACCTCAAATTTTACTCAACCAAAACATACCAAAATACATATACCAATCAACTAGTTAAACCTTTACCTAACATACATCTTTTTGTACCAATTCACAAGCATGATGCCTATTTCATAAATCTCATAATATAGGTCATTACATATCCATCCATGAACTCAAATATCAACCATATATGCACATATAAGCAAATAACTAAATCCACCAAATTAAGCCAAATCTCATGGCTATATTTACAAACCGAAACATATACATTTACAGGCTATTACAAATGACCAAAACCATTATCAATCCAAAATCAAAATGACTCAAAATACCTATACATGCCATATACTTTAAATACCAAAGTTCAAAGGTACCTAGTGATAGGTGGTAGTGTGAAATGATCTCCGACGATCCCTGAATCCGAGCTAGCTTTGATATCACTATAAAACATGGGAAAATGCACAAAGTAAGCTATAAAGCTTAGTAAGCTCGTATGAAATAACTTAATGTAATCACATAAATATAAATAATTAATTTGAATACACCAACATGTATCTTACATTAACTAACAAACCTTTCAAAAACTCATTCACAAACTATATACTTTCATCACCATTTCTTCGATTCAATGGTAGAATAGTTTATACACATACCTGTATCATCTCGTACAAATCTCATGCACATTCTCATCTTTCATTTACCCTTTGAACCATTCGAAATAGAAGTCAATGGTTTCACACGATAAGTACCTATACCATGGACCAAAGCCAAATCAAGGTAACTTATCTGAAATACTGGTATCATGGCCTGAAGCCAAATCGGTATAACTCGCACCTGAAGTGCAATATCATGGCCCGAAGCCAACACAATGTATTCCCTAATGACATGTCACTAGCATCTTAAACTATTCCTAAGGTTCAACCGGGATTTTGAATCCCGAATTGTCATCAAATTATTTCCAAACTTGTCCGTAGTCACATAATCTCAATTTATGTTATATCAAAGCATATAGAATTCATTTGAAATGAAATTATAACATACGAACTTACCTCGATTTCTAAAACGGCAAATCGAAGTGTGGACTGGGCAAGCGAAAGTTGTTTCCTGAAGTTCTTCTGTTATTTCCATTAATGTTCTTTCGAAAGATTGAATTGAAGTAGTTGAACGCAATGTCAGATAATATTTTGGTTTGGAATTTTATTTCCCAACCCATGAGCTACATCTTTTAAGGTTGGGATAACTTTTGATGAAACCTTAATTGTTTTTATAGATGTCGTATATATCTAATTTACTTTACTGTTTCATTTGATTGTTCTTATTTCTTAAATAAAATGCAATGATCTCTATACATAGAAGGCTACTCACATGCTATAAATTGATTTTAATTCTGAAACAGTTGGATTGGTTGGATTAAAATTAAATGGAATGAGCAAGTATACGATCAACACTTGTAGTCGACTCTAGACATAGAGTCACGATCATATAGAAGGAACCCATGCAAGATATCTAAAAATCCTCTAGACATAGGCAAGGTAACTTTAGGTTTTGTCCTCGCGAGAGGCAGGCCATTTTAGATCTCTTATGTGCAGTAAAGTAGATATGATTTTGCCAAGGCATTATTGACAGTCGGGGTCGATTCTGGGTAATCTTGACCTTTCGAATCAACATCACTCTATCCCAATATATTTAGTTGTTTGTTTCTTCATTTACATTGTATTCAGATAATCACTCTCGTTATTGCCATTACATTTATGCTTTCATAGCATTTCCAATTATTCATTAATTCCACGTATTGCTTACATCATTACTCCACTAATTGCCACTACATATTTATCATTGACTTTTCCGTAGCATTAATTGCATTTTATTATAATAATCTAATCACTTTTGTGACTCAATCAAATCCTAGTGAGAACGATTCTCACTTATCACTTTATTACTTGAACAGACGTGTATACTTGCACAAATCGTATATCATTTTACACGTGACTATTGGGTCGATTTAGGTTGTGCATTAGTGTTACTAGGTCCAGCCCCTTGGTTACTTCAAGAAAAATTAGGGTGGTTTCACCAAGATGGGTTATAAAAATTGGATTGTAGTCCTTGCCTACCCCAGTTTTGGTTATGGTTCTGGTTACCCATGTAATAAATAGATTATGGGTTTGATGGACATTCCTCGAACAAGTTCTCTTCCCCATAATAAACACAGGCTACATTTTCGAATTGATTCGATGACTAAGCTGAAAAATTATTAAACCCATTAGTAGTAAAGTTTTTAAGCATTGAGGGTATCGAGGATACCTGAGATGCAAGTGAAGTAAGAGCATCCACTTCATATACTCCAACGACTCATCTTCCTGACACTGCTCGATTGGTTGACCATTGATAATTGTTGCTGGCAACCCTTTCGATGATTTCATAAGCCTCGTTATAAAACTTAGAAAGGAGTTCTACTACCATTCTCGTATAAGCATTGAGACCATTGTAGAATGTCTCTAGTTGGGATGCAATGCGGGATTCCATGATGAGGGCACTTTCGTAACAATTCTTTAAACCTTTCTCATGCCTCATACAAAAACTCGTCATCCTTCTGTTGGAAGGTAGTGATCTCATTCCACAACTTAGCATTTTTGCTAGGTGGGAAATACTTCATAAGGAATCTTTCTTCTAACTCTTGCCATTTAGTAATAGAATCTAATGGCAATGAGTTCAACCAGGCTCGAGCTCTGTCTCTTAGTGAATATGGGAACAACTTTAATCGTAATGCATCTTTGGTTACTCCGGCTAACTTGAAGGAATCACTCACCTCCATGAACAATCTTAGATGAAGGTGAGGATCTTTAGTAGGCATTCCACTGAATTGACCCACTGTTTGAAGCATATGGAACATGACTAGCTTCAGCTCGAATTGTTGTGCCTCGATTTTGGGTCTCCTAATACCCAGATTAAGCTTGTGAAACAATGGCACGACATACTGTCTTAAGGTTCTATCTCTATCATCAACAATAAGGATAGGATTTTGAGCATGATTTGCTCTGTTTTCTTGATTCTGATTTTCAAAGTTCATCTCTTCGGTCCTTCTCTGAACTACTTGTCTTCTTCTTTGTCGAAATGTCCTTTCAATTTCAGGATCTACAGGGAGTAAGTCGATAATTCGATCAATGCTCATAAACACCTTAAATAATCACAAAAAAAATGATTAGATTAGAATTGAACAGAAAAATAAACCAAAATGCAAAATTAACAATTTCACAAATAGTGTCTTTTTAAAACAATCCTCGGCAACGCCGCCAAAAACTTTGAACGACGGAAATATGCAAGTGTACACAATCATATCGAGTAATAAAGTGACAAGTAAATGTTGAGTTATTGTACCCACAAGGACTATGAAAGAAAAATATTTATGAAATTTAAATCAAACACTTTGGTGATTAAAAATATTTTGATTTTGAGGAAGTGATTAAAAAACTAAAATTTAACTAAGTAAAATAAAATAAAAATAAAAATTTCAATGCACGATTTCAAAAGATGGTTTTAATCAAGATGACATAGTTTTGTTAGATCAATTACATTCATTAACTTAGAATTACTAAAGTCATGTTCATGTTATTACGAATATTTTCACGGCAACTTGGTAATTTGCTAACTACTGCTCATACGTACTTACTAAATTAACAAATCTCTTGAACATTTTTCAATGCTAATCCAAACAATTAATCAATTTTCATAAACAAGTATAAGGTTAAGTTAAGTAACAACATAGTCCTATACTGAAACAATTTAATCACAATAATCTTACAAGTTATGCAAGGCTAATGTACCGTTTAATACCATTGCTAATTTAACCTTCAGCTACCTTAGAAGATTCAACATGCATTAATTAAATATTGTGTCAATTAATTATAATTTCAATAGATTAATAATTAATTCATTTTTTACCTTACAATTATAATGCAAGTATAACATAGGCATGATTTTATTTAATTGAACAAACTATCAAGGCCTAATAACAACACAAACACAATTATAATAATTTAAGTGGATAGAATGTAATCAATCTAACATGAATTAAATTTAAGTCATTTTAATTAAATCAAGAATAAAAACACAACAAATATCCATGTTCATGATCACAACATAAATAAGAAAATTAAAGAGAAGGGAACTAGAAAGAATATCTAGTATTTCTCTGAAGCCAAACTAATGCTCTCCTCTCATTCTCTGCTTGTTCTATTGATTCAAGGTCTTCACGAACACTTGAATATTGCTACTCCAAGGTGGATAAAACTCTTTTTCAAGAGGGAAATCGGCAAGGGAATGAAACAAGAAAAATGGGAAAATAAAGAAGGGAAAGGAAGAGAGAAAGTGAGTGAGATAGAAAAATGTGTGGAAAGTTGTGGTGTGTGAAATGAGGAAGGGGAAAGGGGTATTTATAGGTGGGAATGGCTTCTAAAAATAACAAATAAATATCAACCACTCCCTCTTCCTTGGTCAGTCATGCATTGAGCAAGTTTGAGTGATTCAAACTTGTTATTTCTAGCTTGGGGCAAAAAGTAAAATGCATGAAAAGTGGAGGGGGTTGAATGGCATTTAGGAGAAGTTCAAGGGTTGTTTTGCAAGTGTAAAAATCAGCTAAAATCAATTGATTGGGTTAGCTATATGGACGATTTTGGGCTACCAAATTTGCTTGGTGGATCAATCTTCTTTACTTATCACAACTAGGCCTCCTTTCTCTTTCAGACTTTATATTAATTTTTAACCCTGTTAATGTTGGATCAAAATTAAATATAAAGTATGTTTAATAAATATTTTTGGACTGTCCATTGCTGTAAAATTAATTAGTCTTGCTCTTGATTCACTTGATACATAAAATTACCTCCAACGGTTTAAGCCTTTTGAGGTGACTGCCAAGCCAATTTTCACCTTTTGTGCAAAACTGTCGAAAATAAACCAAATTTGTGAAACTTTATTATAAAAATAATTAAAATTTAATATGTTAATAATTTAAGTGATAATTAATTATTTTATAATTAAAGTATGAATTTTGACAAAAATTACTACGAGACTGCATGAATTAGAGCTCAAAATGTGCTGAAAAAATCTATATAATTTTGTGTTTCCAGTAAGTTACACTGACATGCAATTAAGTAGATTTTCATATATTTACAGGTTACGTCTAACATGTGCTTAGAGCTTGGAAGAACTCAAAAGGGTTTAATCAGATATGTTGATTCTGATTATGCAAGAGACCTATCACACGTTACTCTTTTGCTTTTGGGAATTGTGCCATTAGTTGGAAAGCAATAATTCAAGTTACAATGGCTTTGTCGACTATTGAAGCAGAATACATGGCAATTATAAAAGTAGTAAAACAAACAATTTGGTTAAAGGGGCAACTGCCGTATATTGTGATAGTCAAAGTGTCATACATCTCACCAAAGATCAAATGCATCACGAGAGAACGAAGCACATAGGCATTCGTTATCATTTTGTTTGAGAGGTGTTCATTCAAGGGAATGTTCAAATTCCTAAAGTTGGCACAAAACACAATCCGACCGACATGCTGATAAAGAGCCTTCCAGTTTCAAAGTTCGAGGATTACTTGGAATTGGTAAGTATCCGGCGAAGAATCAGTTAAGCCCGTAACAGGACTCGACAAGGGAGTTAGTCCAAATACGAGTCAAGGTGGTGATTTGTGGGAGAATGTATCTTATTTTGACTAAAGTTTATTTTGACTTTTCTTCTCCTAGTTAAACTTTATTTATAGTTTTCCACTTAAACTTTGATTAACTAGAGTTTTTGTAGTCATATATTCTATGAATTTTAGCCTATAAATAGACCTTAGTTACTTTTGGTTTTACAGAACAAAAAATATTTAGATTGAGAGAATTTTGTTCTTTGTTTTGAAGTTTTTTTTTTCTTATGGGGCTTCGGGTTTTTCTTTTAATTCTCTCTATCTTTTGCACTCTCCTTTATTATAGTGAAATCTCCTTTTGCTCGTGGTTTTTTATCCTCTCTAGAGGAGTTTTTCCACGTAAAATTTGCGTGTTCAATCTTTTCAATTCTTATTTTCTTCACTTTGTTCATTGTTTAATCAGGTTTATCCCCTACGTTATCTAATATTTTAAGTAAAATTATAGTTATTTCATATAAGCAAGCCTATTACTTACAATTTGTTAAATAAAAATGATCTTATTAAAATATTATTTCAATAAAATGATTAAATTTCATGAAAAAGTCTATTAATAATATTTTATTAAATGAAATAACCTTTATTGCTACCTACAATTGATGTTTACTAAATAGCACAACAATTAATAGAAGTGTTTGACTATAGTGGTCACTATGGCTTGGCACTACAAAAAACTATGCAAACATAAACACAAAGAAGACCAAGGTTTGTTTATGCAGTTCAGTTTCCTTGGATCTGCGGAGTCTAGCTCAGTGAGTAATTCCACTATATTTAGTCCACAATACAACAAGTGAATCACACTTTATCACTTCCAAGTATAGAGATCTCGCTTTTGCACCTAAAGACTATAACACTCACCTCTAAATTCTCTCATTGAGGATTTAGGCAATAAACACTAAAAGTTTACAATTCAGTTTGCACTCTTACACAAAACAGTTCCTCAATGAACAAAATCAAGTGCTCTCAATATGCTCTTTTATATAACCTAGACAAACTTCTCTAACATATATCAATCTCAAATTGTTAACATAGAAACTAAATGAATACACAATAACTCCTTTAAAAAAGCTAGTACAATATAACCAGTAAAAGCATAATCTGATGAAGATATGACCTTCTAAAATTAGCATCACAATCCCAACCAATTGTCTACAAAACAAGGGATATTTTAAATTCATTCGAATCCAATCTAATCTTCACTAGCCACGGATTGGTTCCCATAGATGTACCATAGTATCTTCAAAATATAATCACAATAACTCGTCCAAAGATTTAGCTTCATTATATTGCCAACTTAAATATGACAACTAACTACACTATCTCAATAGTAGACTGTAGTGGGCACTGCCGAGTGCCACTTAGCTCAATACAGCACACCTGGCCTAAACAATCTTCAATGAGTGGAGTTAAAGATATCAGTTCAATAAACTATTAAGTTCCATAATTGAATATTCTATTATGAATTTGGAATAACACTACCTTATAAATTGATTATTTGAATTAACAAATCATGATAAATTAATCAATTTGATTTGATAACTTATGTTGATTAATTGAACATGTTAGATATATGAACTTCATAATTAGTTATGTGAAAGAATGTAAACTAAAAGATGCATAAAAGCAATAATGTATCTATCTATTATACATCTTTTAATTTTGTTGATTTGATTCTCACTTTGTTTCTTTTTTGAACATAATTCTCAATTTTTTCATTGGATGGGAATTCATAATATGAAACTTATGGTAGACTTACAACACTTCTCTCTATAACAGCATGCTGTTATAGGTGTATAACAACCACCTCTCTATAACAGATAAAATTTTGGTAGACAAACAAGGCTGTTATAACAAGGGTTTACTGTATATATAATAAGAAAGGAAAAAAAACAAATAAGTAAGAAAAAATAGTCAAATCATTACATTAGCGTTGATAGAGTAAATCTAAACTCGACACTCATAGATGTTGATGTCCCTAAGTCAAACTTACCAAACTTGATACCTGTCGGTATTGAGGTACTCTAAAAAAAAATTATTATGATCAAGGCTTGAGATTCGTAGTTTCCAACATAGTTTTTAAAGTTTAATTTTGTTGACTTTCCTTACTAATGCAATGTACATTATCATTGAATCCAACACTTTATTGATTTGAATGTATTTTCTTTAAACATTAATCTTGTGAAAATAAAAATAATTGAACCCTAACAATGAGATGTGATGATTGTTAACCTCATCTTTTAATCATTAGATAAAAAATTTATCTCCACTAATATAAATGGAACATATTTCACGATCAATTATTTAATTTTTTGAAAAGTATAAATAATAAATGATGGTCACCTGTTTTACGAATAGCCTCGAAACATGGTTATAAATAATAATAATAAGAATAATAATAATAATAATAATAATAATAATAATAATAATAATAATAATAAAGGAAAAGCAACAATCAGACACCAATACACGTCCTAAATACCCCCAGCTATATAAGTACATCTAACTTTTAGATCCAAATTAAATTTCTCAAAAAAAATAAAAAAGAGAAGAAAAATAGCCTCAGCCTCTTATTTATTTCACACGCACCAAAGCAACAAGAAGCAGCAGAAGAAGACGAAGCGATTCTATTTTTCCCTTTAGTCTGTCATCAGAGTCTGATCGACGCTGGGATTTCGGCCGATCTTCTTCCCTTTTCTCCTCCATCACTCTCTTAAAATCTCCAATTAATTTGCTAAAAAACAGAGATTTATGCATGTTAATGTGATTGAGATTAGAGTAGATGGGGCACAGGAAGAAAAACGTTGCTCCAAGATCAAAACAGGCGCCCGAGCTGACTCCCAATAATGCGAAGATCGATGTATTGGCGCTTCCACTTGAATCCGATTATGGTTCTCCCTCTTCCTCGCCGTCTTCCTATGCGGCGGTTAAGGGGGAGTGTGAACGAGCCCTAACGGCACTCCGACGTGGCAATCATACCAAAGCGCTTCGGTTAATGAAAGATTCGTGTACTCGTCATGAGAACTCGGTTCATGCGGCACTAATCCACCGCGTTCAGGGCACGGTCTGCGTGAAAGTGGCATCCATCATCGATGACTCTAACGCCAAGCAGCGGCATTTGAAGAACGCTATCGATTCGGCCAAAAAAGCTGTGGAATTGTCTTCGAACTCGATCGAATTTGCTCATTTTTATGCTAATTTACTGTACGAATTAGCCAACGATGCGAAAGAGTATGAAGTGGTGATTCAAGAATGTGAACGCGCATTGGCCATTGAGAATCCAGTGGATCCCGCCAAAGAAAGCTTGCAAGAAGAGAGTCAACAGAAAATATCAACCGCGGAGGCAAGAATTTTGCACGTGCAGAGTGAGCTGAAGTCATTGATACAGAAATCGAATATCGCTTCAATTTCTAATTGGATGAAGAATTTAGGGAGTGGAGAAGAGAAGTATAGGGTCATTCCGCTTAGGAGACTACCCGAGGATCCTATGGAGGTTAGGTTAGTACAAGCGAGAAGACCTAACGAGATTAAGAAAGCTACAAAGACGCCAGAAGAAAGAAGGAAAGAGATTGAGGTTAGAGTTGCTGCTGCTAGATTGTTGCAGCAGCAGAAATCTGACGCAGCCTCTTCTTCTCCAGTGTTGCAGGGTGAGGGAGAGAGGAACGGACTGGATTTTACTTCCGGGGGTGGACAAAGGGGAGGAGCAGATAGGAGGAGGAAGAATAGTTCTACAGCTGAAAGGAGAGATTGGGTTCGATCGTTTTGGAATTCAATGAGTGTTGATTCGAAGAAAGATTTGCTTAAGATTAGGGTTAGTGATCTCAATGCATATTTTGGTTTGTTGAAAGATGGGTTGGCGAGTGAGGTCTTATCAGAGGCTTTAGCATTAGCGGAGGTTAATAAGACCTTTAAGTTTTGGGTTTGTTGTAGATGTAGTGAGAAGTTTGCGGATTCAGAGTCTCACATGCAGCATGTTGTTCAGGAACATATGGGGAACCTCATCCCTAAAATGCAGACTGTTCTGCCACAAAGTGTTGATAAAGAGTGGATAGAGATGCTCCTTAACTGTTCTTGGGATCCCCTGGATATTTCTGCTGCAGTTGAAATGATTGGCAACCAGCCTAAATTTGGTGAGCCGGAGTTTTCTCATGATTTTTACTCACGAAACCATAATGAAGATAGTGATGATTGCCTCAAAGATGTGAGTGATAAGGAAAATTTTAGGGATCCCTACAATTGTGGTAGTTTTAAGGGCAATGATTGTGACAAAGTTCATAACATTGAACGCAAAGAATGTGATGGAAACCAGGGTTCTGTAGCATATCCCCTTACGAATAGTTGGCCGACAGTGGATGATGCTGAGCGTGCCAAGCTGCTTGAAAGAATCCGTGCTACTTTTGAACTGCTTATTAGACATAACTACCTTGCTGCTGGCCATCTTAACAAGGTGATACAGTTCACAATGGATGAGTTGCAGAGTATGGTTTCTGGTTCTCAGCTTCTGAATTACGGTGTAGATCAGAGTCCCATGTGCATTCGTTTTTTAGGAGCTACACAACTTAGAAAAATCCTCAAATTATTGCAGGATATATCTCATTCTTGTGGTCTGGCTAGATATTCTGAGAAGACTGCTACCATGGATGATGTGAATGGTGCTGCTGAGGTTCTTGAGGTTAGAGAGAAGATTATTCTTAGTGCAGATGCTTCCTGTCTACTCCTGGATGAACATTTATTGCCTGATGCAGCAATAGAAGATGCTACTCAAGGCAATGCTAATGGTAGCAATGGAAATGGGGTTTTACAGGATGCTGATGCTCTGCTGTCCTGGATATTTGCAGGCCCCTCAAGTGGGGATCAATTGGCATCATGGATGCGCATGAAAGAAGAGAAAACGCAGCAAGGACTTGAAATGCTTCAGATGCTGGAGAAGGAATTTTATCACCTACAGAGCCTCTGTGAGAGAAAATGTGATCATATAAGCTATGAGGAAGCACTGCAGGCTGTGGAGGATCTCTGTCTTGAAGAAGGTAAGAAGAGAGAGACTTCCACTGAATTTGTTCATAGAAGCTATGAATCTGTCCTTAGGAAGCGAAGAGAAGAACTTGTTGTGAATGAAAGTGATGTTATGTTCCCCAGCGGCAGATTTGAGTTGGATGCTATATCAAATATTTTAAAAGAAGCAGAAGCACTGAATGTCAATCAATTTGGCTACGGGGATACTTTTGCTGGTTTGACTTCTCAGTTATGTGACTTGGAATCTGGTGAAGATGATGACTGGGGAGCTAAGGATTATCTGCATCAAGTGGACACCTGCATAGAGGTTGCCATTCAGAGACAGAAGGAACAATTATCAGTTGAGGTCGGTCTTTTACTTTATGTGCAACTTTCAATATAAAGAATTGATTCTTAAATTGCCATTCTTAACTGTTCCATTTTTTGTGCAGCTTAGCAAAATTGATGCACGAATTATGCGAAATGTTACTGGGATGCAGCAGTTGGAAGTCAAACTTGAGCCTGTGTCTGCGCATGATTATCAATCAGTGTTGTTGCCTTTAGTGAAATCATACTTGAGGGTATGTAATAAACCAGTTAAAGATTTCATTTGATGTTCTGTCTCTTCTAGACAAAATGTGTATATCTTGATATTGTTTTTACTTTATATGTTTTATTAATTATTTTTATATTAGGTACACTTGGAGGATCTGGCCGAGAAAGATGCCACTGAGAAGTCTGATGCTGCAAGAGAAGCTTTTTTAGCAGAGCTTGCGCGCGACTCTAAGAAGGGTATTCGAGGGGGAAATGATAATTCCAGACATTCACAGGATAAAACCAAGGATAAGAAAAAGAACAAGGAGTTCCGAAAATCCAAGGACTCAAAGGTTACTTGTTTTTCCATTTTTTCTTTTTAATAGTTCATCTGGTAGTTATCTAAGGTAAAATTCTATTGTGCAGGTCTAATGTTTTCTTACTGTTTCAGGTTTCTGGTGGAAATGAGCTGCATATACTTACTGATGAGACTGCTGAGCAAGTGTATGTTTTCCTCCTGTTTGAATTTAGAGATTCTTGTTTATGATTTTGAAGTTTTCTGCCTTCACATAACTTTTATTAATACTTTTTGGACTACTAATGTGCATTTTCATGTATATTTTCTTGCAGTTCTTTGGCAGTTGCTTCTGATGGTGATCATCTAGATTCTGAAGTTGTTTCTGTGAATAGTGATGACTTGAAACAACAAGAAGAGGAATTGAGACGAAAAATTGAGCTTGAAGCAGAGGAAAGAAAGCTTGAAGAGACTTTGGAATATCAAAGACGGATTGAGAATGAGGCTAAACAGAAGCACCTTGCCGAGCAAAATAAAAAAACCAATCAAGCATATGCAAAGAATGCACCGGATGGTTTGCATGATGCTTGCTTGGAAGTTGGTGATCTAGATATTCAGGTAAGCACTCTTCCTTTAACATGATGAGATGGAAGTTGGTCAATGCTGTTATGTTGAGACTTGCTTTATGCTTTTCTTTTTAGAGGAACCATAATGAGAATATGAGATATTTAGAAAACCATATAAACTTTCTTTTCAGGAACATTTGGCATCAAGGAACGGGGTTGTAAACAATTGGAATAGCATACCAGTGAGCAATGCCAATGGTTCAGTTGTTCCAGTAACTCATAATAAATTTAAACAAGGTTGGCAATATAGTAAAGTTTGTGAATAGGCTAATTATCACCATCAAACCTGGGAGATCTCATCTTTTCATATTATGCAGGATTATCTAATGGTTCAGTCTCAGAGGATGGTCTTTTTCCTAGTGAAAGACGAACAGGAAGAAAGGGTAGACGACATAAGAGTTCCAACAAATTTCTTGATGGAAAGTCCCCAGTAGTGTCTTCTGAAAAGGAAAGTATTCAAGTTGGAAGTTCTCATGTCCATGTAGAAGAGCAAGTTAGATATGTTGATGGTGTCCCCACGAATAGCGGTAAAATTTACTGTGTTTTGTTGTGCTAGAATGTTATATTTTACATTGCTTAACTCTATGCTGATGTTTATGCAGTTCCAAGTACTAGAATATTAAATTTACTTTGTGCTTTGTTGTGCTAGAAGAATGATGTTATATTTTACTTTGTTAGGACTTGGGATGTATTAGAGAAATGGTTCTATGATAATTGAAAGATGGTTTAGATTTAAACTGTGGCGGTGGTCAGTTGTGCTTCCTTTCTAACATCATTTATAGTGACAGGAAAAGGAGAGATTAATTGGCTTCCTCCTATTTTACTGCCACATGGGTGTCTTCAAAATGGAAGCAGAACTGGATTTTCATGATATTTGTCTTGATGTTGATCTGCTCATGTTATTTAATGTGATTATGTGTGCAATGGAATTATATCTTTCAATAACATGACACTTTGATTCTTGTCTAAATTAATGCTCATGAAAATTTTATTGGATATCATTGTAAGGTCTTTCAATAGCATTATGTCCTTGTTATGGTAGGTTGTTTTTCAGATTTTGTCATATTATAGGAACTAAATTGACATTGGTACTTTGTGAAACCAGTTGTTTCCGTCTCTGGAGAAGGCAATAAAAAGACTTTAGGACAACTGCAAGCTCAGGAAGATGATGAAGAAAGGTTCCAAGCTGACCTTAAGAAGGCAGTTCGCCAAAGCCTTGGTAATGTTCTTACTGGGTTTACTTATACATGCTTCTTATGGTTATGCTACACTTTCTAGCATTATGTTTGGCATTGGGTGTCTTGAAACAAGTCAGTTTTACTTCTTGAACATAAAAGAACTATTGTAGTGTATATCTGATGATTTTTCTTGGGCAACCATCTTCTCTGTAGCATATTATGAACAAACTTAAAATGATTTCACCTATGAATTTTTTAGCGGGAAAAAGAGATTTTGGTTTTATCTATTTAAGGAACATTTTGCATCATTATGTATTGCTTTTCTGCAGTTTATGTTGTGACTGACTTGGGAGAGAGTTCTTTTTGCTGGGTATTTGTTAGAAGGGTTAAGTATTGGAGTCCTCTATCTGATTGTCTAATGCACTATAACTTTTTACGATGAGTTCTGTTTTGTTATGCATCAGTATTTAACCGGGTTGTTTTGGCTCAACCCTTGTGATTAAAATATAAATGTGTTTTTGGTAGTCTATCGTGTAGTTGCACATATATTTTTTCACATTGATGCTTCAGTACATGTTGAAATAAGTTCCATTTATATGAATTGGACTTGTATTAGTTTTGCCTAAAGTTGCAATTTTGTTGCATATTAATTTCTGTAGTTTCTATTCAGTTCTATAACATTCTTCTTTATTTATTGCAGCTTGGCTGGGAAACTGGCTAACTGTTACTTGGTGTCAAGTTCCTAGTTTTCAGTTTCATTGAATATCTTGGCTAGTTCAGCAGCTTTATAACCTTGTATTTATCTTATTTTTCAGACACATACCAAGCACAAAGAGTACCTTTGCAAGTAAACAACCATATTGTCTCACCAAATGATGTCTCCAATGAAGGTTTGAATGAAACTGATGTGTTTGGTACTGGCCTCCAGAATGAAGTTGGTGAATATAATTGTTTTCTGAATGTTATAATACAGGTTGGTTTTTTCTCGTATGAATGAAATAGTCTTTTTTGCCATACTGTTCTGAACTTCACTTTATATATAATCTTCTCTGGCTAAATTGCTTTCTGCCTTTTGTATAACATCAGTCTTTATGGCACTTGAGACGGTTTCGTGATGAATTCTTGCGGAGATCGACATCAGATCATGTTCATGTGGGAGATCCATGTGTTGTCTGTTCACTATATGAAATTTTCATTGCCCTGAACATTGCATGTACTGATGCACGGAAAGAACCTGTTGCCCCTACATCACTTAGAATAGCTCTTGGCAACTTGTATCCAGATAGTAACTTTTTCCAAGAGGTAGGTTCAGTTTTTTATCTTACAACTTGGCTTTCTGAATGAGGATATTCTTGAAACTCACACAGAAAAAGGGAAATGAGTTGGACAAAAACTGAAGCTACTTAATTGTTATATATCTCTTACCGATAGTTATGATTTTAGATGGATCCTATGTTGGAAAGTTTTGACATGAATAGTAGCAATTACAGGCTCAGATGAATGATGCTTCTGAAGTATTGGCTGTAATATTTGATTGCCTTCATCGCTCTTTTACTTCTGGTTCAAGCGATTGTGATGCTGATTCTGGGAACAGCCACTGCACTGGCTCCTGGGATTGTGCAAACAATGCTTGTATAGTGCACTCCCTTTTCGGGATGGATATCTTTGAGCAAATGAACTGCTACAGTTGTGGTCTGGAGTCCAGACATTTGAAATACACTACTTTCTTTCACAATATAAATGCCAGTGCACTGCGAACAATGAAGGTATCATCCTTTAGAAAATAATTTAGTTCACAAATTCCTGAACAAGTTTATTTTTCTTGGTTCTTCGTATCAAGTTTTGGTTTCATGCAGGTTATGTGTGCAGAAAGTTCCTTTGATGAGCTTTTAAATCTTGTGGAGATGAACCATCAGTTAGCATGTGATGCAGAGGCTGGTGGCTGTGGGAAGCTCAACTATATCCACCACATTCTCTCAAATTCACCACGTGTTTTCGCGACAGGTTGTGCTTAGAGGTCTTAAGTGGATTTATACTTAGCCACTCATACTCAGTGATTTATACTTATAAAACCATTGTCATTTTTGTTCTTGCAGTTCTTGGATGGCAGAATACCTGTGAAAGTGCTGATGACATAGCAGCAACACTTGCTGCCTTAAACACTGAAATAGATATTAGTGTCCTTTATCGCGGTCTTGATCCGAAAAACAAGCATAATCTAGTCTCAGTGGTATGTTTGTGTATTCTCTTCCCCCCGGCCCCCAAAAAAAAAATCTATTTGAGTTTTACTTTTAGTACAAATTTAATATGCAGAAAGAGGTCAACTTTTAGTACAAATTTAATATGCAGAAAGAGGTGAACTTTGAACATTGTTTGTAAGGTTTGATTTTGTTGTGTTTTTCATATATCTTCTGAAATTGTCAGGTTTGCTATTACGGGCAACACTATCACTGTTTTGCCTATAGTCATGATCATGAAAGATGGATTATGTATGATGACAAAATTGTCAAGGTAATATTGTGCTATTTTATGATGTCATCCAGTGTATCCTGTTGTTTGTGGTGTTACAATCTGATATTTGATGTCCAGGTAATTGGTAGCTGGGCTGATGTCATTACAATGTGTGAGCGGGGGCACTTGCAACCTCAGGTTCTATTCTTTGAAGCTGTAAATTAAAAAAAATGGTTGAATCTTCTTACGACATTTGATACACCAGATAGCCTTGAACTTCTTAACGAGGGTTTGGCATCTGATTGCTTTTGGTGGTAAGATGTTCATAGTCACATTGCAGCTTACACCAATGCCGTTTATACCGTATAAACATGCAAAATTGATATCAAAGAAAGTTTGAGAAGTTTTGGTTTGTTAAGAAAATCTTGAGATGTGATATAAAAGGAAGAGTTTCAGGATAAAATGTGTTTTTGTAGGAGAAAGTGGTGTTTTTGAGGGAAGAAATGATGTAACAAGTAGGTATTCTTGAAAATTGAGGAAATTGGACAAACGGAAGAGCATGAAGTTAGTTTTGTCTTTTTTAGGTACTTATGCCCTTATGCCCCCAAATACATTTTCTTTCCCAATAAGGTGGCTTTGGCTTCGGTTCAGTTAATACGATTGGGTGACAAAGAATGGCATTGAAGGAGCAAATAGCATATAATAGTGCAAAGAGGAATGCCCAGTTTTTAGGAGGATACGTGAATTGTGTTTTTTTTTTTTTTGGGGGTTGAGTGGAAAGTTATTAGATTCAAAAAAGAAAAGTGGTAGATTGAGATGGGTGGTTTGGGTTCTTCCCAAAAGATTGTTTCCCCCAATAGTTGAAAGATGGTTTTGTATAGATCAACATCAGGGCTATTAGGGTCTTTCATTCAACTATTGATGATATAGTCAAATTTTATTGTCATCCTGATGTTGATGAGGTTACATTGCATTACATGGTGATTTTTATGAATTTTTGTTTTAATTACCCAATTAGTAGCTACCATTCCCTTCCTCTCAAATTCTGAATATATTTCGTGCTGTAGTCATTCTGCATTTATGTCTAAGCAGATTTATGTTAGTATTTGAAATAAAGATCTGCAGTAATGGGTACAAATATATGGTGCATCAGAAATTGCACTTGGACTTGTGTTGTGCTCATGTATTTCCATGTGTTATAATCATGTTTAAAGTTTTTTATGCGTAATGCAAATATTGATATGTTAATAACTTGTTATATAAAATGACACATACGTATTATATTTGTTTATGTTAGATATTTTTTCATGTCAAGTTTCGTGTCGTGTTCTGTATCATGTTTTAGTTATTATCTTTTGCTCTCATGTTCAACAAAGGTCCCAGCTTTAATTAGTAGAAAGTGTAGTCATATGACCCATTTGTGT
This sequence comes from Gossypium bickii, assembly GCA_025503065.1. Lineage (NCBI taxonomy): Eukaryota > Viridiplantae > Streptophyta > Magnoliopsida > Malvales > Malvaceae > Gossypium > Gossypium bickii. The sequence goes on from CP106718.1 coordinate 28,243,214, forward strand.
ATCAAATAAAAATGGTTGGTTGATCTTGGGGCATGTTTGTTTGTTTGTGTATATGTTCATTTCAGAATTTTGATTATTTCATCATTAGATGATGATATGAAATTTTATCAATTGTTTTAGGATTAAAACTTAATTTTAGAATATCATACCAACATAATTGTGTTGTATGAGATTTGATAAACAATTATTGCCCCTAGGTATTAGAACTTTCCAGGTTCTACTTCGGCTCCTAGAAATTCGATATTTGTCCCCAACTGCTCGTATGCTTTGGAATCGGAAGATACCTCTAAAAAACATCCTGTTTTCTATACGACCTCGCACTTACTTTACGCTAGATTTTCACAAATTCCAGAAAAAAATATTTTACTTTATTTTGGTACTTAAATATTTTTTTAGTAACAAGTGAAACAAACTATTTTTTGCTCAAGTTGTTACCTCTGTTAAGTTAAACCGTTATGCTTATTTTAAAAAAGTATGATTCAAAAATTAGTGCTTAAATTATATTAATTATTCTTTTGTTGCCCATTTTACATTAAAATGTTATATTTGTTAAAAGATTCTAGATGATAATAAATTGTTATAATGTTTGACAATGTCCGAAATTTGCCCTCTTGAGGTTGAGATGTTGGCGATTGATTGATTTTGTTGTTTTTAAACGTTGTTTGTTTGACTTGACAAGATTAAAAAAAGTTATTTTATCGATTAAAAATTAGTATTTTCAAAATTGGTTTAGTTGGTTGGACCTATTGATTTGGGAATCAATTGGGTACTAATCTGAAGATAGGGGTTGAATTGGTTGGCCCATAAATTGATACAGGCCGATTGAACTGAGATAAAAAATTAATTGAATTGATTTTATTTATTTTTAAAATATAAATTTTTAATTTTTATGGATTTTTTATAATGTATTTAATTGAATCAGACGAATTGGCAATTAAAAAATCGGTGGCGTAATCGATTTGACCATCTATTCAATTCTACAAACCTTAATCAAAATATGAAGTTAAAAATGCTCACATGTAGATGAAACTTAACATAAAAGGAAGAAAGAAATAAAATATAAAAATAAAAAGATATATATATAATAATACTTTGCCACATGAAATTTTTTAATTGGTAAACTTTTTTTTAAAAATAAATTTAGTAGTTTGAATAACTATTGAACTAATAGAGGTACAGTATTATTTGTAATAAAAAAAATATAAATACTAAAATGAGAAAAAGAGCATAATTTAAATTGTTTTTTTTTTCATGTGTTAGGATCGTCTCGATTAAGCAACGAACAAGTAAAAATAGCAGAAGAAATTGAGAAATTGAACACACAAATTTAACGTGGAAAAATCCCTCCAAAGAGGGTAAAATACCACAGGCAAAGATAATTTTACTATAATGGCAAAAGAACGAAGAGTACAAAAGATAGAGATAAAAACTAAACCCCGAAAACCTGAAAACAAAGAACTCTCAAAATGTAAACACAAAATTCTTTAAATGTGTTATGAGTTTTAATCTCTAATTGGTGTATTTTCTAAGGTTGTAAAAGAACCTATTTATAAGCTAAATTCATATGTCAAATAATAATAAAATAATCTAAACTGATCAGTGTTTGATTAAACAAATAAACAGAGTTTAACTAGAAGATTACTTCTCAAATTTGACCGAAATAGAAGTCATAATTAACAAATCTCTACCTTGACTCATATTTCCACAATGCCATCTTTGCCAAAGCCCACCACGAGCCTACCTTGAACCATGCAGGGAATTAACTGAGTTGAATCTGTGCTTAGAAACTGGAAGACTTCTAGCCTTCGACTTGTACACTGCCAAATCAAAACTAACCCGGGTTTGATTTTCATGAACACGGTGCCTTAACTTTTCAAAATCTGCATCCAAAAGAGAACCTCTCTTTAACGAAACAGTCATACCTTTTTCCCTCCTATGACCAAGTTGCCTCCGTTCTGAATGAGTTGACTTTGACTCTGTAACGGACGAGAGACGTCCGATTTCACCTGGCCATCGTAGAACCTTCCGAATATATAAGATCGCGCGTTCTTTTACCTTTTAACAAAACGCAGAGCTCCACGAGATACTTTAATGCCGTTCGAATCGATGTTGATTCTGTATCCTTTCAAGTCTAAAATATTCAAGGAGATGGGATTCTTTCGTAAATCAGGTACATACCTGACATCTGAGAGTGTCCTAATCGTCCTATCGTGTATCCTAATTTTAACAGTACCAATACCAATTACTTTACTAGATGAATCGTTTCCCATGCACACAACTCCACCTTCAACAGAACTGTATGTGGAGAACCATTCTTTATTGGGACACATGTGGAAAGAACATCCCGAATCTAGGATCCACTCGGACGTGAGTTTTGAGTTATCGCTCGTTGACACTAACAAGAAATCATCACCACTTTCATCGGCCAAATTAGCACCAGCTACATCTTCCTCGTTACTATCAGCAGCTTTTTTCCTTCGCAGTTTATAACAATCTGCTTTGATGTGACCTAACTTTTTACAATAGCGACACCTTTTGTCTCGTTTCTTTGATGCTATCAAAACGGAAGCTTGCCTATTTGCCTTGCTATCCAAATGAAGCTCATTGTCGAGTTTGTCTCTACTCAACAAATGACCTTTCACATCTTCGAACGAGAGTTTGTCTCTGCCATAAATCAGGGTTTCCCTAAAAGACTTGTATGAATGGGGTAAAGAGCACAATAATAGCATAGCCTGATCTTCATCGTCAATATGAACCTCAACATTCTTTAAATCATTTAAAAGAGTAATGAATTGACTGATGTGATCTCTAAGAAGCTCACCTTCGTTCATGCGAAACGTAAATAGACGTTGTTTCAACACTAAACGGTTAGCCAGAGACTTAGTCGCATAAAGAGTTTCTAACCTTTTCCACAAGGCAAATGAGGTCTCCTCCATCAATACCTCCTACAATACCGTATTCGCGAGGCACAACTGGATTGCAGATAAGGCCTTTTCATCAAACTCTTCTCATTCTGTTTTATTTAGATTCTCAGGCTTTTTCCCGGTAACAACCTTTTTTAAACCTAATTAAACTGGAATTGCCATCATCCGAACTTCCACAGATTGAAATTTGTCTCACCATCGAACTTCTCAATTTCAAACCTTTTTGCTGCCATATCTGATTGAGCTGATCTATTAAAATTGAACTAGCTCTTGATACCACTTGTTAGGATCGTCCCGATTAAGCAACGAACAAGTAAAACTAGCAGAAGAAATTGAGAAATTGAACACACAAATTTAATGTGGAAAAACCCCTCTGAAGAGGGTAAAATACCACGGGCAAAGATAATTTTACTATAATCGTAAAAGAATGAAGACTACAAAAGATGGAGATAAAAACTAAACCCCGAAAACCTGAAAACAAAGAACCCTCAAAATGTAAACACAAAATTCTCTAAATGTGTTATGAGTTCTAATATCTAATAGGTGTATTTTTTAAGATTGTAAAAGAGCCTATTTATAGGCTAAATTCATAGGTCAAATAATAATAAAATAATCTAAACTAATCAGTGTTTGATTGAAACAAATAAACAGAGTTTAACTAGAAGATTACTTCTCAAATTTAACAGAAATAGGAGTCATAATTAACAAATCTCCACCTTGACTCATATTTCCACAATCCCATCTTTGCCAAAGCCCGCCACGAGCCTATCTTGAATCATGCAGGGAATTAACTGAGTCGAATCTGTGCTTAGAAACTGGAAGACTTCTAGCTTTCGACTTGTACACTGCCAAATCAAAACTAACTCGGGTTTGATTTTCACGAACACGGTGCCCTAACTTTTCAAAACATGCATCCAACAGAGAACCTCTCTTCAACGAAACGGTCATACCTTTTTCCTTCTTATGACAAAGTTGCCTCCGTTCTGAATGAGTTGACTTCAACTCTGTAACGGACGAGGGACGTCCAATCTCACCGGTCACTGTAGAACCTTCCAGAATATAAAGACTGGCAGTTCTTTTACCTTTTAACGAAATGAGAGCTCCACGAGGTAATTTAATGCCGCTTGACAAGGAGATGAGATTCTTTCGTAAATCAGGTACATACCTAGCATCTGATAGCGTCCTAATCGCCCACCATGTATCCTAATTTTAACAGTACCAATACCAATTACCTTACTAGATGAATCGTTTCCCATGCACACAACTCCACCTTCAACCGAACTGTGTGCGGAGAACCATTCTCTATTGGGACACATGTGGAAAGAACATCCCGAATCTAGGATCCACTCGGACGTAAGCTTGGAGTTATAGCTTGTTGACACTAACAAGAAATCATCACCATTTTCATCGGCCAAATTAGCACCAGCTACATCTTCCTCGTTACTCTCAGCAGCTTTTTTCCTTCGCAGTTTATAACAATCTGCTTTGATGTGACCTAACTTTTTACAATAGCGACACCTTTTGTATCGTTTCTTTGATGCTATGAAAACGGAAACTTGCCTATCTGCCTTGCTATCCAAATGAAGCTCATTGTTGAGTTTGTCTCTACTCAACAAATGACCCTTCACATCTTCGAACGAGAGTTTGTCTCTGCCATAAATCAGGGTCTCCCTAAAAAACTTGTATGAAGGGGGTAAAGAGCACAATAATAGCATAGCCTGATCTTTATGGTCAATATGAACCTCAACATTCTTTAAATCATTTAAAAGAGTAGTGAATTAACTGATGTTATCTCTAAGAAGCTCACCTTCGTTCATGCGAAACGTAAATAGACGTTGTTTCAACACTAAACGGTTAGCCAGAGACTTAGTCGCATAAAGAGTTTCTAACCTTTTCCACAATGCAAATAAGGTCTTCTCCATCAATACCTCCTGCAATACCGTATTCGCGAGGCACAACTGGATTGCAGACAAGGCCTTTTCATTAAGCTCTTCTCATTCTGTTTTATTTAGATTCTCAGGCTTTTTCCCGGTAACAACCCTTTTCAAACCTGACTGAACTAGAATTCCCATCATCTGAACTTGCCACAGATTGAAATTTGTCTCACCATTGAACTTCTCAATTTCAAACGTTGTTGCTGCCATATCCGAGTAGGCTGATCTATGAAAATTGAACTAGCTCTGGATACCACTTGTTAGGATCGTCCCGATTAATCAACGAACAAGTAAAAATAGCAGAAGAAATTGAGAAATTGAACACACAAATTTAACGAGGAAAAACCCCTCCAAAGAAGGTAAAATACCACGGGCAAAGATAATTTTACTATAATGGCAAAAGAATGAAGAGTACAAAAGATGGAGATAAAAACTAAACCCCGAAAACCTGAAAACAAAGAACCTTCAAAACGTAAACACAAAATTCTCTAAATGTGTTATGAGTTCTAATCTCTAATGGGTGTATTTTCTAAGATTGTAAAAGAGCCTATTTGTAGGCTAAATTCATAGGTCAAATAATAATAAAATAATCTAAACTATCAGTGTTTGAAGGAAACAAATAAACAAAGTTTAACTAGATGATTATTTCTCAAATTTGACTGAAATAGGAGTCATAATTAACAAATCTCCACCTTGACTCATATTTCCTCAATGCCATCTTTGCCAAAGCCCGCCACGAGCCTATCCTGAACCATGCAGGGAATTAACTGAGTCGAATCTATGCTTGGAAACAGGAAGACTTCTAGCTTTCGACTTGTACACTGCCAAATCAAAACTAACCCGGGTTTGATTTTCACGAACACAGTGCCCTAACTTTTCAAAACCTGCATCCAAAAGAGAACCTCTCTTCAACGAAACGGTCATACCCTTTTCCCTCCTATGACCAAGTTGCCTCTGTTCTGAATGAGTTAACTTCGACTCAGAATGCATTTGCGAGGGACGCCCGATTTCACTTGGTCATCGTAGAACCTTCCGAATGTAAAGATCGCAGTTCTTTTACCTTTTAACAAAACGAGAGCTCCACGAGATACTTTAATGCCGCTCGACTCGATGTTGATTATGCATCCTTTCAAGTCTAAAATACTCAAGGAGATGAGATTCTTTCGTAAATTAGGTACATACCTAACATCTGAGAATGTCCTAATCGTCCCATCGTGTATCCTAATTTTAACAGTACCAGTACCAATTACCTTACTAGATGAATCGTTTCCCATGCACACAACTCCACCTTCAACCGAACTGTATGTGGAGAACCATTCTCTATTGGGACACATATGGAAAGAACATCCTGAATCTAGGATCTACTCGGACGTGAGCTTGGAGTTATCACTCGTTGACACTAACAAGAAATCATCACCACTTTCATCAGCCAAATTAGCACCAGCTACATCTTCCTCGTTATTCTCAGCAGCTTTTTTCCTTCGCAGTTTATAACAATCTGCTTTGATGTGACCTAACTTTTTACAATAGCGACACCTTTTGTCTCGTTTCTTTGATGCTACCAAAACGGAAGCTTGCCTATCTGTCTTGCTATCCAAATGAAGCTCATTGTCGAGTTTGTCTCTACTCAACAAATGACCCTTCACATCTTCGAACGAGAGTTTGTCTTTGCCATAAATCAGGGTCTCCTTGAAAGACTTGTATGAAGGGGGAAAAGTGCACAATAATAGCATAGCCTGATCTTCATCGTCAATATGAACCTCAACATTCTTTAAATCATTTAAAAGAGTAATGAATTGACTGATGTGATCTCTAAGAAGCTCACCTTCGTTCATGTGAAACGTAAATAGACGTTGTTTTAACACTAAACGGTTAGCCAGAGACTTAGTCGCATAAAGAGTTTCTAACCTTTTCCACAAGGCAAATGAGGTCTTCTCCATCAATACCTCCTACAATATCGTATTCGCGAGGCATAACTGGATTGCAGATAAGGCCTTTTCATCAAGCTCTTCTCATTCTGTGTTATTTAGATTCTCAGGCTTTTTCCTGGTAACAACCTTTTTCAAACCTGACTGAACTAGAATTGCCCTCATCCGAACTTGCCACAGATTGAAATTTGTCTCACCATCGAACTTCTCAATTTCAAACCTTGTTGTTACCATATCTGAATGGGCTGATCTATGAAAATTGAACTAGCTCTTGATACCACTTGCTAGGATCGTCCCGATTAAGCAACGGACAAGTAAAAATAGCTGAAGAAATTGAGAAATTGAACGCACAAATTTAACGTGGAAAAACCCTTCCAAAGAGGGTAAAATACCACGGGCAAAGATAATTTTACTATAATCATAATAGAATGAAGAGTACAAAAGATGGAGATAAAAACTAAACCCCGAAAACCTGAAAACAAAGAACCCTCAAAACGTGAACACAAAATTCTCTAAATGTGTTATGAGTTCTAATCTCTAATGGGTGTATTTTCTAAGGTTGTAAAATAGCCTATTTATAGGTTAAATTCATAGGTCAAATAATAATAAAATAATCTAAACTAATCAGTGTTTGATTGAAACAAATAAACAGAGTTTAACTAGAAGATTACTTCTCAAATTTGACTGAAATAGGAGTCATAATTAACATAATGTATTATAAAATTAAAAAAAATATAAACACCTTTATACTTGTATAATTATTTGATCTAATTTTGTTTTGTTCTGGATAACACCAACCAAAATGCATCTAAGCTATAGATACCAACAATTAAGTTTATAAAACATGTTTAATTGAAAGAAAATCACAAAATTCTTGAATGACATTTTCATGTTTCGATTTCAATAGTGTTAAAAATTCAAAATATGGGATGAAATTCTAATACCAAATCATCTTTAGATAATGTAAAAGTTTTGTAGAACATTACTTTTGTATCAGTTTAACCCTTCAATTTTTATCATTTTACCCTTAAACTATAGGTTTTTCCTTATTTAGGGTAAACTATTTCTATAATCACTCTAAAATTGAGTTTATCCTATTTTAATCACTTTAATATTTTTTTTCTCAATTTAATCACAATTGTTAATATAATTACACCAACTGATCACTCCTTTGTTTTCTCACTAATGGATTGTTAACTATGTAATACAAGTAATTAAGTTTTTTCCACATAATTAAAGAATTATAAACTCAGTTACAACCAAAATGACAATGCTTTAATAACCCCTAAAGATTAAACGGTAAAGCTAAATGAAGAAAGCGACAAAACCTATAAAATTAAACCCCTAATGCTATTGGCATCGTAATAATTTTCTTAATTTTATTGAATTGGTGGAAAAAAAACCCTAAACATTTCAATTTGGGAGAAGAGAAATTAGTTGCAAAAATAGTGATTTGGGAGGAAATTTTGAAGAGGAAAAGGAAATTTGGTGAAAACGAATTGACAGCATAGTAAACAAAGGTGTGGTGAGGGATACAACAAAGCATTATGGCGAGGAGACAGCTTCGTTTGAAGGGGCATAGCCAGTGAAATACGGTAATGGTGGTGTATTGCGATGTTTATTTAATTTATTGATGAAATTTTCCTAAATTTATTTTGGGTTTTGTTCAAATGTCGGTTGTAACTAGTCTTGACCCATGCTTCGTGTGTTTTTTGTTTAGATTCTACTATGTTTGGGGTAACACGTTTTCAGTTTATGATTGCAAAATATGTTGGATTGTTGGGTTTGTGGTGTTGATTTATTCTATTCTATTGAGCCTTCATAACTGTTTGCATTGTTTGATTGAATTTTTAAGGGCTGATTATCGAAAGTATCTATGAAATAATTGTGGCACTGGTATTTGATGCATTGAAATTTAAAATGATATCTATAGATAGAACATAAGAGGACCTGAAAGTGTTGACTTTCTTATTGATGTCATTTTATGGTTAGCATGTTGGATTCTTTGTGCGTTTATGCATTATGTTAACTTTGTATAGCAGTATTGTTGAATAGAAAATTGTTAGGAATGTGGAGTATGTGTTGTCTGCTGGTGAAGCAAAAAAAGGGATAGCTGGAAATGATAATTCCATGTTTGCTCGTATGTTTGATGGTCGTTGTGGGTCATAAGTTGGGATTCAAACAATTTTACTGGACCATGTGTTTGTAAATATGCCAAAGGTGTATCTGAATATTGATGCTTCCTGCAAGCTGATAATAATAAAATAAGGTGTAAACATGTGTCTGGTCAGTGATGCTATAGTATGACTAATGTATCTAAATACGTAGAGTATGGTTAACAAACGCTATACTTTTCATACTGTTTCGGAGTATAAGGAAATTTAGATTTGTTACCGTTTCAGGCATTTAAATTAAAAGAAAATTCTCGAAACTTTTTTTTATACCGATTTTTTTTTTTTTTTTAAACGAAAATGGAGTCGCCACCAATCCTTTTTATGAGGTGTGATCGGATCACCTCGTAATTTGATCGTTTTAATAAAAGGCTTGATTTACTAAAACAACGATTTTTTTTAGTTTACAAAATTTAGAAAATGGGTTCGGGAGTCGGTTACGCACGAGGAAGGATTGACACCCTCGTAACACCCAAAATTGGTACCTAGTTGATTAATTAATGTCTTAGTGTCAAAAGTTGAAAACTCGAAAAGAATTTAAAATACGATCCCTTTTTAAGACGTTACTTAATTAAATTAGTTTTCACGAAAAGTGGTTTATTTCAAGTTAATCGAGAAGAAAGGATCATGTCCCGTAAGTTAGGGCACAATGCCTTAAATCCTCGAAAACAAGAACAAACGTCAAAATCTTTCTCTTTTTCTTTTAAGTATATATTTGACTATCTTGGTTTTAGAAAGAAGCCATATTCCGTAAGTTAAGAACACAACACTTTTTAATTCCACAAATAATGAATATTGCTTTGATTAAAGAATTTCCTTTTTTATGCATCGTGTAAAAAACGAACGTTCAAGTTAATCGAGAAGAAAAAATCATGTCCCGTAAGTTAGGACACGACGCCTTAAATCCTCAAAAACGAAAACAAACGCTAAAATCATTTTCTTTTTTAAATAGATATTCGATTATCTCGGTTTTAGAAGGAAGCCATATTCCGTAAGTTAGGGACACAACTTTTCTAGTTTCAAAATAATGAACATTTGCCTTGGTTTAAAAATTTCCTTTTTTGTGCATCATACAAAAAACGAACGTAACGCTTAAAACAATATGCATTTTACTTATTAGGGCATAATATACACATGGATAAATGCTATAATAATAATGTAAATATAACAATAATAGGATTATTAATTCATGGCATTAACAAAAAAAGTAAATAAATAAAATAAAAAAATAAAATAAAGTAATTTAAAATAAAAAATAAAATAGAAGGGAATATAAGTAATATCAAATTTAGATAAAAAAGTAATAAATAAATAAATAGGCAAAACAAATAATATTAAATTTAAGTATTTAAAAAAGTAAAAGAATAAAGAAATAAAATAAGTAATATTAAATTTAAGCACATTAGAAATATACTAAAAAATAAAAAAATAATAACAATATACACAAATAAAAGGAATATAAACAATAATTTTTTAAATATATGAGAAAGAATAAAGAAAGAATAAATAAATAAGTAAATAAATGTAAAAGAAAACAGTTTAATAAAGATTAAAAATAAAGGACTAAATCGAAATTTAAATGGAATTATGGGGCCTAAATCGTAAAAAAACTAATAAAACATGATAAGGGACCAAAATAAAATACGCGTAAAGGAGGAGGGACTAATTAGGAAATTATTCCCTGTCCCAAAACGTGTTGTTCCGTAGGGGACCGAAATGAAATAAAATTAAATCATAGGGTATAAATTAAAAAAAACACAAAAGGACTGGATTGAAAAATAATTAAAAAGCGGAGGGCTAAAGGCGCAAATAGACCCCCGCATAAAAACACGCAGATCCTAAGGATGGTCGGGTCGGTTTAAGATCATACCATGCCTTAGGAATGATTGAGAACATGGTATGATACTAACTGGTGCATGGTATGATTGAGAACATGTATGATTCAAGTGGATTGAATTTGGTAGTTATTGAATAATTTTTCGTATGAATGACGAAATAGATATGTAAATGTGAGATAACAACTCTTGATGGTGGGCTAAGTGCGATACCACCTTGTTATTTAATTACGTTGGGCTGTGTGCGATACCATCGTCTATTTATCATTTGGTAAGCTATGTGCGATACCACCGTAACTATCCTTTTTGGTGGGCTATGTGCGATACCATCCTATTAAAGATTGATGGTGGGCTAAGTGCAAAACCACCGAGTGATTGGTATTATTTTATTGAGAAATTATGATGTGTGGTATCATGTGACTTTGTGGTGTTAAGTGTAGGGATGCATGTTAATGAATGTAAGCATTAAGCTTGTGATATAGTTGGAATGTGGTAAGGGAGGAAATGAGTAAGCATGATTATGAATGTGGATTGTTCTTGTTTAGTATGTAATGCTATTTATTGTTTAGCACATACTATGATGTTATTTGTTTACATGTAAACTTACTAAGCTTAAAGCTCTTTCCTTTTCCTTGTTTTATAGTGTTAAAGAGCCGAGTCGGGGTATGAAGATATTTGGAAGATCGCCCACACTATCAGCTCATCTCTGTATATCTAGACTTAGTGTTTTTGAGTATGGCATGTATAGGGGCTAGACTAGGTAAATTGTTTTGTTATTTTGGCCAAAAGTTTGTTAGCCCCTTTAATGATGAACTCTTTTTTATATAGCCATTGTTGTTGGCTCATTGTTATATATAAAAAGATGAAGTTATTAATAGTAGTGTTTATTGCAAAATCTAAGTGATTTAGTGATATGTTGAATGGATTCATGTTGTGTGAGTTAGAGTGATGAAAAGAGCTTGGAAAATAGCCTTGTTCTTGTCCACACGGGTAGGCACACACACGCATGTGTGTGTTAGTAGTATGTGACACACTGGCCACCCCATGGGTGTGCGACTAGGCCGTGTGTCCCCTGCATGATAGTTTTACAAGTCAATAAGCTTTGTAGTAAATACACGGGCAGAGACACGGCCGTGTGTCTTAGCCGTGTAATAGGCATGGCCACGAACATGGGTGTGTGCCCAGGTCGTGTAAAGTCTGCACCTTAAAATTGAAATTTAATTCGACACATGGTCTAAGGACACGGGCGTGTGCCTTGGCCGTGTGACCTTAGTGAGCTGATGACGTCATAAACAGAATGTCAAGGTTTTGGCACACAGACGTGTTTAAGCCGTGTGAAGGACACGGGTGTGTGTCCTGCCGTGTGAAAACCCCTGTAGGTTCGAAATGAAAATAAATCCCACACGGGGTAGGGACATGGACGTGTGTGACCACAAGGCCTGCCTACATGGGCGTGTCCCATTTTACACAGTCGTGTGGCCCCTGTTTAGGTGAAAATTTTTAAGATCGCAAAATTTTTTGGTTGGGTTCCGAAACCCCCATATGTCTGTTTAAGGCCTCGTAGGTCCTTAATGAGTATGTTGTAATGACGATAGAGATATGTCAAGTTGGGACTGAAATTTTATAGACTAAAGATGTATGATTAAGTGGATTAAGTCCGGTAATGCCTCGTGCCCGGTTTCGACATAGAATACGGGTAAGGGGTGTTACAGATATGGTTCATTTGTTTTGGTAAGAATAATGGGGGTAAACGTTAGGCCACTGAAAATTGATAGTGATATAGTTAATACGGTAACTTGTATGCCTAGAAATCATTATCTCCATGTATATGTTGAAGATAAAACATATGCTAATGTTGAAAGTCAATGAAAGACAGTAGGTGATGAAGGCAGGGAAGGTAAGGTAGTAAGTGAGGGTAGGGAAACAAAGAGTAAAAATTCTGATTCAAAAGATTCCAACTACCATGCTTATAAAACTAAAATAGATTTTTGTCTCTGACTTTGAAGATAATAACAATACTATCGGTGAAGTTAATGAGAAGGTTTGTGAAGTTCATGTTGTTCAGGTTGTAGAAATGAACCTAATGGATATATGAGGTGATGACAGGGGAAAATCAAGGATTAATGGCTGAGAGTGACACTAAAAGCGGGCAGTTAGAGTCATTACACAATGTTCACTCTTTTGACTCAAAGGGAAACAATTCCCCTAAATTCAACACTAGGATAGATATGGGAAACCCTAATTTGAAGACTAGGATGGTTTTTTCTAATAGGGAGATTCTGAAGGAAGCTATTAGGCAATATGGTAGCTTGAACATATACAAAAGTGAGGTTTGACAAGAATGGCAAGAAGAGGGTAACGACAGTGTATAGGTCAGCCTGTCCATGGTTTTTATAGGGTTTAAAGATGAATACAAAAGATCCCCAAGATAATACTTGCCAGATAAAGACAATGACATAGTTGCTTGAAAGAGACAAAGAATAAGAATATTTCTAACTAATGGTTGGTACAACATTACTTGGAAAAGTTTCAAACTGATCTTACATATTCCATTCGTAACCTACAACAAGATGTGAAGAAAGACGTCCTAATTCATGTGCCCTATAGAAAATGTGGTAGGGCCAAGAATACGACACTAGAGATGGTTATAGAAAGCCACAACAAACAATATGGGATGATATGGGTACCTAGGGGAACTTAGATACACAAACCCTAAGACTACAAGCATTTATGTAAGCTAGACAATAGGTTGTTCCAACGAATATACATTTGTTTAGCTGCTTGTAAGGAAGGGTTAAGAGATGGGTGCAAGCCAATTACCAACCTTGATGGCTGTTTCTTAAAGGGTTACTCTAGAGGCCATCTATTGTCTGCAGTTGGGATTGATGCAAATGATTTCATTTATCCTACCCCATTGTATATGCAGCAGTAGATAGTGAAAACCAGTCATCATGTTGTTAGGATCGACCCGATTAAGCAACAAGTAAAAAAAAATAGCGGAATAAATTGAGAAATTGAACACACAAATTTAACATGGAAAAACCCCTCCAAAGATGATAAAAAACCACGGGCAAAGATAATTTTGCTATAATGGCAAAAGAACGAAGAGTACAAAAGATGGAGATAAAAACTAAACCCCATAAACCTGAAAACAAAAGACCCTCAAAACGTAAACATAAAATTCTCTAAATGTGTTATAAGTTTTAATATCTAATGGGTGTTTTTTCTAAAGTTGTAAAAGAGCCTATTTATAGGCTAAATTCATGTGTCAAATAATAATAAAATAATCTAGACTAATAAAAGTTTGATTGAAACAAATAAACAGAGTTTAACTAGAAGATTATTTCTCAAATTTGACTGAAATAGGAGTCATACTTAACAAATCTCCACCTTGACTCATATTTTCACAACGCCATCTTTACCAAAGCCTGCCACGAGCCTATCTTGAACCATGCAGGGAATTAACTGAGTCGAATCTGTGCTTAGAAACTGGAAGACATTTAGCCTTCGACTTGTAAACTGCTAAATCAAAACTAACTCGGATTTGATTTTCACGAACACAGTGTTCCAACTTTTCAAAACCTGCATCCAAAAGAAAACATCTTTTCAACGAAACGGTCATATCTTTTTCCCTCTTATGACCAAGTTACCTCTACTCCAAACAAGTTGCCATCGACTCTGTAACGGACGAGGGACGTCTGATTTCACCGGTCACTGTAGAACCTTCCAGAATATAAAGACTGCAGGTTCTTTTACCTTTTAACAAAACGAGAGCTCCACGAGATACTTTAATGCCACTCGACTTGATATTGATTATGCATCCTTTCAAGTCTAAAATACTCAAGGAGATGAGATTCTTTCGTAAATCAGGTACATACCTGACATCTGAGAGTGTCCTAATCGTCCCATCGTGTATCCTAATTTTAACAGTACCAGTACCAATTACCTTACTAGATGAATCGTTTCCCATGCACACAACTCCACCTTCAACCGAACTGTATGTGGAGAACCATTCTCTATTGGGACACATATGGAAAGAACATACTGAATCTAGGATCTACTCGGACGTGAGCTTGGAGTTATCGCTCATTGACACTAACAAGAAATCATCACCACTTTCATCGGCCAAATTAGCACCAGCTACATCTTTCTCGTTACTCTCAGCAGCTCTTTTATTTCGCAGTTTATAACAATCTGCTTTGACACGACCTAACTTTTTACAATAGCAACACCTTTTGTCTCGTTTCTTTGATGCTACCAAAACGAAAACTTGCTTATCTGCCTTACTATCCAAACCAAACTCATTGTCGAGTTTGTCTCTACTCAACAAATGACACTTCACATCTTCGAACGAGAGTTTGTCTCTGCCATAAATCAGGGTCTCCCTGAAAGACTTGTATGAAGAGGGTAAAAAGCACAGTAATAGCATAGCCTGATCTTCATCATCAATATGAACCTCAACATTCTTTAAATCATTTAAAAGAGTAATGAATTGATTGATGTGATCTCTAAGAAGTTCACCTTCGTTCATGCGAAATGTAAATAGACGTTGTTTCAACACTAAACGGTTAGCTAGAGACTTAGTCGCATAAAGAGTTTCTAACCTTTTCCACAAAGCGGATGAGATTTTCTCCATCAATACCTCCTGCAATACCGTATTCGCGAGACATAATTGGATTGCAGACAAGGCCTTTTCATCAAGCTCTTCCCATTCTGTTTGATTTAGATTCATAGGCTTTTTCCCAGTAACAACATTTTTCAAGCCGGTTTGAACTAGAATTGCCATTATCTGAACTTGCTATAGATTGAAATTTGTCTTACCATCGAACTTCTCAATTTCAAACCTTGTTACTGCCATATCTGAATGGACTGATCTATGAAAATTGAACTAGCTGTGATACCACTTGTTAGAATTGACCCGATTAAGCAACAAGTAAAAAAAAATAGCGGAATAAATTGAAAAATTGAACACACAAATTTAACATGGAAAAACCCCTCCAAAGAGGATAAAAAACCTCAGGCATAGTTAATTTTACTATAATGGCAAAAGAACGAAGAGTACAAAAGATGGAGATAAAAATGAAACCCTGAAAATCCAAAAACAAAGAACCCTCAAAACGTAAATATAAAATTCTCTAAATGTGTTTTAAGTTCTAATATCTAATGGGTGTTTTTTTTAAGGTTGTAAAAGAGCCTATTTATAGGCTAAATTGATATGTCAAATAATAATATTTTTTCTAAGGTTGTAAAAGAGCCTATTTATAGGCTAAATTCATATGTCAAATGATAATAAAATAATCTAGACTAATAAGAGTTTGATTGAAACAAATAAAAAGAGTTTAACTAAAATATTATTTCTCAAATTTAACCAAAATAGGAGCCATACTTAACAATGGTTATTTTTCCTTGAACTATTTGCAAATAACTTGGACATTTAGAACCACAACCATTAGACATTTATGACTCACAGACAAAAGATATTTGTATTACTTTACTATTAACTATTCTTTATTTGTTTATTCCTAACTGATAGTGGAAATGACACGTCTAAACACGTCCTTGTGGAATCCATTGCTGGGCTATTCCCTAATGCAAATCAGAAGACATGTGTTAGACATGTGTACACTAACTTCAAGAATAGCCACAAGGGTAAGGCATTGAAAGATACCTTATAGAAAGCTATCGGATCAACATATGGAAGAGAGCTTGTTGAAGTAATGGTAGAAATAAAGAATTTGTTAAATGCAACACATCAATGGTTGGCTCAGAAACACCCAGCTTAGTGGTCAAAAGCTCATTTCTCCACCAGATCCAAATCTAACATGTCAAACAAGCTATCGGAGTATTTTAATAAGGTCAGTTGACTCCTAACACCATTTTTTTATGTCTTTTAGATTTATTTCTTCACTAATTTGCATACCACTAACAGTTTTATTGTTTATGTCTACAAGTTTATTCTAGGTGCTAAGGATAAGCTCATCCTAACTTGCGTGGATACCATTTTGACCAAAATTATACAAAGGATTGCTCAAAAGAAAGAAGAAGCTAAAAAAGTCATTGAGCCATTGTGTCTAAAGATTCAGAAGAAGTTGGACACCATAACTGAGCTGTGCAATAGTGAATCGTTCCAACTCATTTTAAGTTCTTAAATATCTACTGTTTGGCTAGTATTTTATAAGTGTTGTTTTGGTTAAGTGTTGGTTTGCCGTATGCTCTTACTTATATAATGATTTGCTACTGTTTTTCATATGTTCTTAAATATATAATGTTTTACTACTATTTTTAAGTGTAGTTTTGGTTATATGTTGGCTTTCCATATGACCTTACTTATATAATGATTTGCTACCATTTTAAATATGTTTTAAAGTGTAACATACATCAAAATTTTCTTATGTTCTCAAATATCTAATGTTTTGCTACTGTTTTTAAGTCTTGTTTTAGTTAAGTGTTGGTTTGCCATATGTTCTTAAATATCTAAGATTTTGCTACTGTTTTTAAGTGTAACATACTTTTGTTAATAGGTGTTGGCCAATGCATGTTGGTGGGCTTATGTACCAAGTTGCATATGGTCCATCACACAACATGTGGTTAACTTGGATGAACATACTTGTTCATAAATAAAATAGGATCTAACCAGTAATTTATGATGTTGAAACACGTGGATAAACCATAATTTCTAACTAATCTTTTTTTCCTTGAAAGGAATTCCATTAATGTATTAACTATCATGATGATGTTGCAAGAGAGGCTGGAAAGTTATGCGGACCCTTGTTACCCCAAGACCACATACATTTCAATTTACTCACATTTGATCAAACCAATCAGATGTGCAAAATAGTGGAGTCAAGTTCAAAGTATAGAGCCAATACAACCTCTAGTGCTTAGAAGGCCACCAGGCAAACCCCGCAAAGCAAGGAAAAAGGCAGTAGATGAAGCTCAACTACTGGTGAAAGATGGTCGAGGAGGGCATGCAAATGAACTGCATGAAATGTGGTGGTCAATCAGGCCACAATGTCAAAACATGTAAGGGAAGGTTTGAGGTAACAACATGAAGAAAAAAAACTACGCATAAATCTCAGAGGAAGAAAAAAGTCATTGGATCTCAAGCTGCAAGTGCTACACCTCAGCCAGCAACTTCAACACCACCAACTTACACTAAAACCTACAACCCAATGGCCTAAAACTGCACGTAATACTACAAGGTTTAAAGAAAAACTTCTTGTGTCTATTTAAACTAAATTGCCTAATTTCAATAATTCCAACTATCCACCAAGCTTATTTAATAATTAAAAAAATCATTGTTACTCATATAGTTTACGAGAGCTCCTACAAGAACTCTACAACACCCTCCAATCAACCAAACCCCAATTGTCACGACTGTGAGAAGGGTGCCAAGGATAACTAATTCAGGAATAATGTTAATTTAGCTAACTCAAGAAAATGAAGAAAGCATTGTGGTCGATTTTGGTACAAAGGAAAAAGAGCCAACAAAAGAGCGAAGACTAGAAGTTTTACTATTTTTTGGAGGATATTGTTTTTTAATCAATGTTTGAATGTTTGGTTAATTACTTTTTTGACAGATTACAAGAAGGTTTTATTTGGAGCCTATTTGACTTTGTTAACATTGTCTAGCCTCACTTAATATATAGTTAATATAATATTTTTATAGCATAATATATTTGGGTTGCCCAAGGCGACTCATGTAGAAAACATGCATTAAATTTTACCCAAGCTCATTTTTTGAACTTCGTATTCTGTTTAAATTCTCTCATTTTTCAAGCAAATCTTCAAGTCTAGCCAGGTGCCCAGTCAATGAGTAGATCTACTTGCGAAACTCTTTAATTGAGTGATAAATTTACTCGTTTAGCATTTTTTTTAATTTTAAATAGTTGGGTATAAAAATTTCCATTATAATTATCATAAATTTAATTGCAATAATTAACAAAATATAATATATCAATACCAATATTCTTAATTTAATTTAAAATCAAAGTGGGCTAACAAAATTAGGGGTAAAAAGGGAGAATTACGAAAGATGCTTACAGATGAGCTTGAAACTTTGATGAAGATAAAGATGATGAGACACTGGCAAAGATCATTGACACGAAGATTCATTTAAACATGGAGATTGAAAAAGACGAGGTGTATTGGGAACAAAGAGCAAGAGTTAACTGGCTCAGATATGGGGACAGAAATACGGCTTATTTTCATAATTGTGCTTCAGCCCAAAGACGTGCAAATAATATTCCCAAGCTGATATTGGAGAATGGTCAAGAAATTAATGAGGTAGCAATACATGGAGAAGCCAAACGTTACTTTAAGAATTTGTTTGCATCGAAAGGGTTCGCTAACCCTAAGGAGATCTTAGAAGGGACTGAAGGAAAACTATCAGTTGAAGTGAATAAGAGACTTCTAGCTCCATTCAGGGAAGACGAAATTCGATTGGCACTTAGGGGGATGGGGCCCACGAAGGCACCTGGTCATGATGGATTTCCGGCCATAATTTTTCAAAAATATTGGCATATTGTGGGAGATGAGGTTTTGGGGTATTGTTTAGGAGTGCTGAATGAAGGAAGGGAAGCCAAGTTAGCTAATTCGACTCATATTGTCCTTATTCCTAAAACTCAAAGACCTACTTCTCTTGTTAATTTCAGACCAATTAGCCTCTGTAACATCTTGAATTTTTGGGCCTATGCGTTTAATGGGTGAATATGGGTCCAAATTGGGCTCAGAATTAGGCAAAGGCCTTGATTAAAATTATCTGTTTGGGCATTATAGGGTTTAAAAGATAATATCTATGTTTAAAATACCAAAGTGGGCTTGTGGCCCAATCTTAGGAGGTGACGCCACACAAGGGAGTATGGGGCCCAAATTTAAGTTTCATGGAGCCCAATTCTTTTAATATAAGTTAGCTAAATTTTGGGCATTAAGATTAGGTGGAATGGATGGCAACAAGGCTAAAATTTAGGGATTTTAATGTTTAAAATATGTGGATAATAAGCAGATAAAGGTTATTATTTGGGAATTTATTTTATGTGAATAATAAGCAGATAAAGGCTAAAATTTAGGAATTTTAATGATTAAAATATGTTGATAATATGCTGATAAAGGAGGGAAGAGTTAGAGATAATTAAGTCTCTTTTAGATGAGATAGTAGATTACGATAAAAGAGAAAAGATAGGATTTATCTGCAAGGTTAAGTAAGTGCCGAAATTTCTATAAATAGGGGGAATATCTCTTCAATTTCGGCATTTGAGTTTTTCTCTCACTATTTTCTCTTCTTCTCTGAGTAAAAGCCTAAAACTCCTAAAGTTTCATCTTCTTCTTCATTCTCTGCAAAAGCCAAAATCTATAAGCCTAATCCCTCATCTTCAAATTGATTCAAAAGCCGAAACTCTTTCCATTCTTTTTCTTCCTAGCCAAAATATTCTCTTTTCCTGTCAGAAACCGAAACTCTTCACTCAAGTATTTTAAAAGCCAAAGACACATCAACCTTCTCTTGCTCATACTTTTTCCAGGATTTTCTTAAAAGCCAAAATCCCTAGATCTCATCTCCTGTGATTGCCGAATTGCTTCTGTGGTGCCTACTTGTGCCGAAATCTGAAAGGAACTTTAGTGGAGTCAATCGCATAGATCTCTAAGTTATAGATCGGTAGCACTCGAATCGTGTTACTTTCGAGATTTCAAGGTAAAAAAGATCTATTAGTTTCAACATGTAAATTCAGGATTTACTAACCCTTGGCCGAATATAGGAGAGGCCCTATTTTCACATCTTTCCGGCTTTTTGAGCAAAGTTGTAGATCGATCTAGCAAGGGTATCGACATTAATCAGGTGTGTAACTCTCCACACCATCTAGATCTGTTTGTTAAATATATGATTATAGGTCTTATATGTTCTGTTAAATGCCGAAATCCCGGCACAACATTTGAAACCCAAAGAGCGTAAAGCAAATCACTAGGTTAGTGATCCCTACCGTTCTAAATGAATGTTCTGATTAAATGATATGAGTATGCCGATTTTCTATAATTGCATGGGTTGGGTTTGATGAAAGGAGGAAGTTATACGTTATAGCGATTTTTACCGTGATCTGTTGGTTCCTTACCGTGATCTATTATAGCTGCTTTTACCGTGATCTGTTGTAGTGGCTGCGTCCATAATCTGATGATGAGCAGCACGACTGCCATCAAGGCGTGTAGCGGTGTGGGTTGATTATAGAAATCCCCAATGGTGTGTATGGCTGGTACGGGTGGCGTGTAGCGGATGGATACCTAGAAAATGGGTTGGGCTTTACATATCATTTGTTATATTCATGAATTTATTATTCTGTTCTGTGGGGTTAAGGCCAAAATCTAATGGTGCCTAGTGCATCGGACCGGGATGGAGAGGAACGCGAGGTGGCCATGCAAAAGAACATTTGGATTCAGGAAAAAGGTTTTAGTCTGTTATTTTATATTTTACAGATTTTAAATATGGTTGTAATAAGGCCACGGCCCACTAGACTATTATTTTTGATTGGGTTATGTTATTTTTTTTAAGTTAAGACATGTATGAAATTTCAGTTTTTATTTAAAAATCCATCAAGATTATTTATAACCTAATATTTTATACTTTAATGAATTATTAAGCTTTCGGAATAAAAACCTAGTAATTGAATTCCAAAATGCGACATGTTTTGTAAAATCCCTTAAATGACATACCAGATCCGATCGTAGCGTGTGGGCCGAGTTTGGGGTGTTACAAATTGGTATTAGAGCCCGGTTCAAAACTCGGCTCTGGGGTTTTGGGCTCAAAATGTTTTCTAAAAATGGGCTTTTGAAATATGGATGTTTTTCAGTGATATTAGGTCTGCCAGGTAAGTATTCTGAACTCCCTGTGTGTTATATATGTATGTGGGCTTGATGGGCTTTGTGGGACGTAGACTATTTAGACTATAACTTGATGGACTTTAGGCTTAGCTGAAATAACTCCTTAAATCTCATAAGACTTAATTTCACTAAACAAGCCAGTGAGCAGTCGCAAGACTAGGGTGTGTAGCAACAGCAGCATACACATGTGCAGGATTGGATCGGAAGAGCACAGTACTTAGCAGATCCTAGTGACTCACCTCCTCTTATTTGGAATCCTGCAGTGCGTAGTTACTGTTCACCACAGCCACGAGGATTTGTTGACGGGCCAAAATCTATAATTAAAACCCGAAATGGACCAACCACATTATTTTCACAAAATTGCTAAAATACCCTTATTTTGAAGAAAAAAAAGTACCAACATACCATGATTTGCAAATATACCCAGATTTACAAAGTCAACAAAATTTTTCCTTAAAAAAAAAACACATACAACACACGACAACAACCAAAAACCCACAAACACCTAAACACTACTATTATTCTTTTGAAATCAAATTCTCCAACATACCCTTGTTTTAAAAAATATATATATATATACCCCCTTAGTTTTGTAAAAAAAATTTAAAAATACCCCTGACTTGTAAAATGACCAAAATACCCCTAATTTTTAAAATTACCAAATTACCCTTCATTTGCAAAATGACCAAAGTACCCTTGATTTTTAAATTACTAAATTACCCCTAATTTTCAAAATTACCAAAATACCCCCAAATTTTAAAATTTTCGAAATACCCCCGAACTTCAAAATTATCAAAATACCCCTAGATTTCAAAATTACCAAATACCCCTGAATTTCAAAATTACTGAAATACCTCAGATTGTAAATTACCAAAATACCCTTATTTTACAAAATCACCAAGGAACCCTACTTTGAAAAATTACGATAATACCCCTGTAGGATAAATTATGAGAATACCCTTATGTATTGAGTGTAGATGTATGGATGTTGTCTGTATGTTAATTGTTGAAAGTATATAGTTTATAGAACTAGGAAAGGTGAACTTGAGACTGAATTGCGAATTCAAAAGAACTACTCTTAAAACTACTAATCATAAGACTGTTCGTGGATAATTAGTGGAAGAAAACCAATAATTCATAAAAAATTTTAATCAGATAAACACGAACCGATAGCATGAGTATTAGGGGACGAGGACGTTCTAGATGTGAATACCGGTGCGTACTCTACCATAGTGTACTAAGTGTTTATTTTGGGTTTAGAATTGGAGTACGCAGCGAAAGCATGGTAGTGAGACTTAGGTAGTACAATTAATAGTTAGTTGGAAATTTCGAGAACGAAATTTCTTTAAGAGGGTAGAACTGTAACATCCTGAATTTTTGGGTCGATGCTTTAATGGGTGAATATATTAATTTAAGTAATAGGGGTCCAACTTAGGCTCAGAATTAGGCAACTGCCTTGATTAAAATTATCTGTTTGGGCATTATAAGGTTTAAAAGGTAGTATCTATGTTTAAAATACAAAAGTGGGCTTGTGGCCCAATCTTAGGAGGTGACGCCACACAAGGGAGTAAGGGGCAAGGTGCCCAAATTTAAGTTTCATGGAGCCCAATTCTTTTAATTTAAGTTAGCTAAAAATTTTAGGCATTAGGATTAGGTGGAGTGGATAGCAACAAGGCTAAAATTTAGGAGTTTTAATGTTTAAAATATGTGGATAATAAGCAGATAAAGGCTATTATTTGGAAATTTATTTTATATAGATAATAAGCAGATAAAGGCTAAAATTTAGGGATTTTAACGATTAAAATATGTAGATAATATGCTGATAAAGGAGGGAGGAGTTAGAGATAATTAAATCTCTTTTAGATGAGCTAGTAGATTAAGATAAAGGAGAAAATATAGAATTTATCTGCAAGGTTCGGTAAGTATCGAAATTTTTATAAATAGGGGGAATATCTCTTCAATTTTGGCATTTAGGTTTTTCTCTCGTTATTTTCTCTTCTTCTCAGAGTAAAAGCCGAAAACTCCTAAAGTTTCATCTTCTTCTTCATTCTCTGTAAAAGCCAAAATCTCTAAGCCTAATCCCTCAACTTCAATTTGATTCAAAAGCCGAAACTCTTTCCATTTTTTTTCTTCCTAGCCAAAATCTTCTCTTTTCCTGTCAAAAACCGAAACTCTTCACTCAAGTATTTTAAAAGCCAAAGACACATCAACCTTCTCTTGTTCATACTTTTTCCAGGATTTTCTTAAAAGCCAAAATTCCTAAATCTCATCTCCTGTGATTGCCGAATTGCTTCTGTAGTGCCTACTTGTGCCGAAATCTGAAAGAAACTTTAGTGGAGTCAATCGCATAGATCTCTCAGTTATAGATCGGTAGCACTCGAATCGTGCTACTTTCGAGATTTCAAGGTAAAAAGATCTGTTAGTTTCAACATGTAAATTTAGGATTTACTAACCCTTAGCCGAATATAAGAGAGGCCCTATTTTC
Source organism: Gossypium bickii (assembly GCA_025503065.1). Classification (NCBI taxonomy): domain Eukaryota; kingdom Viridiplantae; phylum Streptophyta; class Magnoliopsida; order Malvales; family Malvaceae; genus Gossypium; species Gossypium bickii. The sequence goes on from CP106718.1 coordinate 28,267,357, forward strand.
ACATCTTTCCGGCTTTTTGAGCAAAGTTGTAGATCAATCTATTATTCTCTTCCTTGTTTTCTTTTCTTCTTCTCTTTTCCCGTCGGAAATCGAAACACTTCACTTAAGTATTTTAAAAGCCAAAGACACATCAGCCTTCTCTTGTTCAGACTTTTTTCGGGATTTTCTTAAAAGCCGAAATCCATAGATCTCATCTCCTGTGATTGCCGAATTGCTTCTGTGGTGCCTACTTATGCCCAAATCTGAAGGGAACTTTAGTTGAGTCAATCGCATAGATCTCTAAGTTATAGATCGGTAACACTCGAATCGTGTTACTTTCGAGATTTCAAGGTAAGAATATCTATTAGATTCAACGTGTAAATTTGAGATTTCCTAACCCTTGGCCGAATATAGGAGAGGCCCTATTTTCACATCTTTCTAATTTTTCTGAGCAAAGTTGTAGATCATTCTAGATCTGTTTGTTAAATATATGATTATAAGTCTTATATGTTCTGTTAAATGCCGAATCCCGGCACAACGTTTAAAACCCAAAGAGGGTAAAGCAAATCACCAGGTTAGTGATCCCTGTCGTTCTAAATATTCTGATTAAATGATATGAGTATGCCAATTTTCTATAATTGCATGGGTTAAGTTTGATGAAATGAGGAAGTTATTTGTTGTAGTGGTTCCTTACCGTGATCTGTTATAGCGGCTTTTGCCGTGATCTATTGTATTGGCTACGACCATGATCTAATGATTAGCAGCACGACTGCCATCAAGGCGTGTAGCGATGTGAGTTGATTGTAGAAATCCCCAATGGCATGTATGTATGGTACAGGTGGCATGTAGCGGATGGATGCCTAAGAAATGGATACCTAGGAAATGGGTTGGGCTTTGCATATCATTTGTTATATACATGAATTTATTATTCTGTTCTATGGGGTTAAGGCCCAAATCTAATGGTACATGAGTGTTATGAGTCTCACGACTCACCCTTTCAATTTAACAATTTCAGGTGACACCTAGTACATCAGACCGGGCTGGAGAAGAACGCAAGCTGACCATGCAAAAGAACATTTGGATTCAACAAAAAGGCTTTAGTCTGTTTTTTTATATTTTGTACATTTTAAGTATTGTTGTAATAAAGCCACGGCCCACTAGACTATTATTTTTGATTGGGTTATGTTGTTTTTTTTTTAAGTTTTATGTTTTCAATTAAGTTAAGACATGTATGAAATTTCACTTTTTATTTAAAAATCCATTAAGATAATTTATAAACTAATATTTTATACTTTAATGAATTATTAAGCTTTCGAAATAAAAGTTTAAACCTAGTAATTGAGTTTCAAAATGCGACATGTTTTGTAAAATCCCTTAAGTGACATACCAGATCCGGTCATAGCATTCGGTCAGAGTTTGGGGTGTTACAGCCTTTGTACTGTTGTGTATAAGCTAACTTCCAAAACACTTGCCAACAGACTTCAGGATGTTATGGATACTTGTATTGATTAGGTTCAAAGCACTTTTGTGCCCGGTCGATTGATTTCTGATAATATACTTCTTGTTTATGAAATTCTACATACGTTCCATCAAAAACGAACAGGGAAGAAAGGGTATATGGCGGTAAAATTAAACATGAGTAAAGCTTACGACAGGGTAGAATGGGATTTCCTTAAAAAGGTAATGAAGAAGATGGGGTTTGCAAGTAAATGGGTTGAATTGATTATGAGGGGTGTTACTAGTGTTTCTTATGCAGTGACCATTAATGGAAATCATGGCAATATTTTCAAACCATCAAGAGGTTTAAGGCAAGGCGACCCGCTTAGTCCGTTTTTGTTCCTTATATGCAGCGTAGGACTTTATATAGCGACAAAAAAAGGGTTGATTAGAGGAGCCAAGGCAAGCAGAAACGGTCTAGAAATTTCTCACCTATTGTTTGCTGATGATTATCTGATGTTTGGCGAGGCAACAGAGAAAGAGGCTAGGTTCTAAAAGACATTGTAGAGTTACGAAAGATGTTACGTGCAATGTGTGAATTTTGGTAAATCCTCAATTTTTTACAGCTCAAATACAGACGAGGAATCTAAGGGAGAAGTTTTAAGATTTTTGGGAGTAAGAAGCTCGACTAGTCCAGAAAAGTATTTAGGCCTACCTAATATGGTTGGGAGACAAAAATGAGTCCTATCAAAATTTGGCTGACAAAATAACAGCACGTATTGAATGTTGGTGTTCTAGATTTTTGTCCCGAGGAAAAGAAATCTTCATCAAATCAATACTTCAGGCTATTCCTACTTTTGCTATGTCTTGTTTCTTTTTTCCTAAAGTCTTATGTGAAAAGATTGAAGGCATTCTCGCACGATTTTGGTGGCAGAAAGGACCTGGTAAGAGGGGTTTACATTGGTGTCAATGGAAGTATTTATGTAGACCCAAAGATGAGGGGGTTTAGGTTTTTGCCAAATGGCTCATTTTAATATATCTCTTTTAGCAAAGCAAGGATGGCGATTTTTGAATTTTTCAAACTCATTAGTAGCAAGAGTTTTCAAAGCTAAATATTTTCCAGAAAATAGTTTTTTACAATCGAAATTAGGGAGTTCATGTTCTTATATCTGGCGCAATATTTGGGCCACTAAGGGTACACTTGAGGAGGGGCTTGTGTGGAAGGTGGGAACGAGATCAAATATTTCAATACGTCAAGATATTTGGATTCCGGATTATGTCAATGGTCGATTATTGTCCAGGTTCGATATTTTTAATTGTGATAAAGTTGCTGGCCTTATTCAAACTACTGTAAGAGAATGGAATAAGGAGTTGATTGTTAATACCTTTCCAGAAGATGTTGCAGAATTGATTCTCTGGATACCTCTGTCAACGGAACCCCATGACGACTTTCTGGCTTGGAGTGGCGAATCATCAGGTGTCTTCTCAGTGCGGAGCTCCTATAAACTATTACAGAAATGGGATCCTACAGCTTATGCTTTACAAATTAACTACAGGAACTTTTATAGAAAACTATGGCGAGTTGAAATACCAACTAAAATACAGATTTTTATCTGGAAAATTTCCTGGAATTACATTGCTTCTAAGGCAAACTTGTATGCTCGGAGATTGGGGAATAGTAGCACGTGCCCTCGATGTTTTGGTGGTGAAGAAACGTTGAATCATCTTTTTCGGGAATGTTCTGTATCAGCAGAGATATGGCGATTATTACCAGTAATGGACGTTCCAGATTCTACAAATATCGAGTTCAGTGAGTGGCTTACCTTGTCTTTGGTCTCTCTGTCAATGGAGAAATGCAGACTTTTCTGTATAACGCTTTGGAGTATTTGGGGCGACAGAAATTCCCGAATTCATGACAAAACAACAAGATCCAGTCAAGACATTGTTAGATTTATTAGAAGTTATTTGCAAGAACTTGACGGAATCAGGCTGAATACTGGAAAAAATTCAAAGGAGATCAGGCATTGGCAAAATCCACCTGCAAACACTTTAAAAATCAACTTTGACGGGGCTTTTGATGGGAGAAATAAGATCTTAGCATCTGGGGTGGTCGTGCGTGATAGCACAGGTAACGTTCTCATTTCAAATGCAGTTATTCACAGAAGGGTTCTAACCGCGTTCGAGGCTGAAGCTCTCGCATGTAGACGCGCGACTCAGATTGCTCTCGACATGGAAGAGAAAGGTAGCATTATTGAAGGGGACTCGTCAAAAGTTATAAAAAAATGCAATAACCTAGTTCAAGACAAATCAAAAATTAGACCATACATTTTTTATGTTCATCACATGAAATCCAGAGACAGGAGTTTGAAATACGAATTTACCCAAAGATCAGCCAACAACTGAGCACACATATTAGCAGTGGAAGCACTGAGAAGAAGAGAGGAGTTTTACCTGTTGCGTAAGGTGCTGGATTTTGCAGATGCCCAGGCCAGGAGCGACAGTGTGAGAGAGCCGGATTGAGGAGGAGTAGATAATCGTAGAAGAGGAAGGCTTTCAACGGGCGGAAGGAGGAGGCTAGTAGAAGTATTTAAGCTTTTCTCGGAAATGAACACTTCCATTTAAGTTTTTATTTGATAGAAATGGAAGATCTGGATAGGTGATAGGATTTGAAGGGGTATAGAAAGAAGGATATGGAGAGTTTACAGAGAGTTATCAAAGGATTCGGTGGGATTTCTCTTCTTGGAAAACTGGAAACGTCTTGATGAAGTTATGGCAAACTGGGGAGACAAGACGGCAGCAATTTTTTTTTCTCTGATTGGGCAGAGTGAAGGCGTGGCTGATACGCTTTCTAGATATTTCTAATTTCAAATTTTGCTTTTGTGTCTCCGGGCCAACTCTTTAGTTCTGTTTACTGTTCAGTTTTTATTAGGCCTGGTCTTAATTTTCTTTTGCTTTTATTGTCTTGGTCGGGCCAAGTATAATTTGCTGGGTCATTATTTTCTTTGGTTTTGTTTAAGTACTCTTCTGTTTTTGAGTTATTGATTTAGATGAATAAAGCCCAATCTGAAGTTTCTTTCAAAAAAAAAATTAACAAGTATAATATATTAAAACAAATATTATTTATTTGAATTTAATGATATATTTATATTTTTCTTTGGATGATATAAGGAAACAATAAATCCTTGTGCGTAAATGAAAATACCTATAATTATAGTAATACCAACTTGGAAATGAAAATACCTCCATAAAAGCAAAACTCAATTAATTATATTCTCGATAGAATTTTTGGACTTCATAAGCAGAATTATAAGGTTGACAAATATCATATACGAATATATTAAAATATTTTAAAAAACCTGTCATGTGTTATTTTTTATTCTACAAAACAACTTTAAAAAATTGCATGCATCTTTTTTTAAATATTTATTACCCCATAAAATATTTGTCAACTTCTTGACTTTGTTTGTGGAGTCTAAAAATTCCCCATTATAATAAAAAAATAGGAGGACTATTTACTATTTATTTTATTTATATTTTTGAAAAATAATTACCCACTTAAAAACTTAGAGTGTGTTTCGCTTCAGGAAATAAGAGTCTATTTTCATTTTTATTTATTAGAAAATGAAAAATAATGAACTATTTGGTTAAAAATTTTGAAAATATTTTTTGAAAAATGAAATGAAAATTTTCGAAAAGCGGAGAATAAAAAAAGACATGTTTTCTTTTTAATAATAATTATTTTGAAAAATGAAAAAGTTGAAAACAATGATTTTTTTAAAGTTTCATTTTATGCATTAAATTTATTTTATATGAAGTCCTTTTAAAAGTTACTTTTTAGTTTCATAACCTTTAAATTTTTTTTATTTAATTGCTTTTTATTTCACTATTGCAATAAGGAGTATTATCTTATACATTATTAGTTAAGTAAAAAATACGCTATAAGCGGTATAATAAAATAATAATTAAATATTAGTTTAGAATTTGGTACATTGATAGTTTCCTTTTTCTTTTTCTTTTTTTCGCTAAGAAGACATGAAATTTTGGCAAATGTCACTTTTTATTATTATTTTATTATATCTCATAAGACACTTGTCAATCCCCTAATTATATTTGAAAAGTCTAAAAACTCTATTGGCAATACACCAAATAATTTCCGTTAGATAATTAAAAAAGACACTTGACATCATCTTAGACTCATTCGTGGAATTTTTTTTTATTTCACTGGCCATGGATAGAATAATTACCCTCTTAATAAGTTATACTTTAATTTAAGAGAAATTATTTAGTACACTACTAGTGAAGTTTTTAGACTCCACAAAGTTGCCTTATAGGAACATAGTAAAATATTAAAAAAATATTTTAAAAAAAGAGACAAATGTGTTGTGAAATAAAAAAAGTGAATTGTCAATTTATAAAATACTCGATCTTAATCTAATTATTTACTTATTTTTTCCATTTTTAGTTTGAAAAATATATACCAAACACCTTTTTACTATTTTCTATTTTTATTTACCAAACATATTTTTTCAATTTTCGAAGAATAAAAATGAAAATTATTTTCTGGAAATAAAAACGAAGGATGTTCTCAGAAATCAAACGCACCCTTACTTTCCTATTTTTAAATTTCAAATTATTTTTATTTGAAAACATAAATTTTTTAAAAATCAAATGAATGAAATTTAAAAAACTTGTCATCACCTATATTAATCCTTATTTGTATAAAATCTTCAAATTAACTCAACACCATTAAAAAAAAATATTGCACATACTTATAAAAATATTAATTCAACTAAATATTCAAAATAACTTCTCATCGTTTAAAAGATTTCTCTGAATTACTTTTCAAAATCAAATATAAAGAAAATATTCTTTTCACCCAATTTTTTGTTTTCAAAACTTACAGTTTAAGCTTTTTGTTTGGTTAAAAATTAAAAATTAAGTTATCATATTTTTTTATTTAAAAATTTCAATTTAATCAATAAAATAGTAAGTATTTAATGTCAAAATTTATCAATTTTAAATTTGGATTAAATTTGAAAGAAATTTTAAAATGAAAAAGTGAAGGATTGAAATTTAAAATTGCAAGGAGAACAAATCTGAAATAAATATACAGTGAAGGGAGTAAGAGCAAATTTTAAGGCATTTGATTATGAAATGTAATTTCAGGCGTGTTGAAAATCTTAAGTATATATTTATACATATTTACTTAGCATTCTCCATCTTTTACTGAGTCCTTTTTTTAGCAATCCAACAAATCCGCTGATATCAGACCTGTTCAGCTCAATTTGCTACCCTTTTCAGTTTCATCTTTCAACAATAATCTCTCTCTCTAATCCCCTTTTCTTCTTCTTCTTCTTCTTCATTCTTTTTTTCTTCTTTTCATCAATTTATCTGACCATTTCATTGATTCCTCAACACACACACTTGAAATGCAACCATGACCCTCAAGGGTGGCGCCACCAGTGCCTGCGCCGCATGCAAGTACCAACGCCGTAAGTGCATCCCTGAATGTCTTCTTGCCCCTTATTTCCCCGCCGATCAAACCAAAGTCTTTCAAAACGCTCATAAATTGTTCGGCGTTAGCAATATTGTTAAGATACTAAGAAGCTTAGATCCTTCCCAACATGCCGAAGCAATGCGTTCCATCAAATATCAAGCCAATGTCCGTGATCGCTTCCCGGTTTACGGTTGTTTGGGTGTCATTCGTCAGCTTTATTATCAAATTCAGATGTTGGAAGAGGAAATGCATACCGTACTTACACAACTCGAGATGTATAGACAACACCATCATCACCAACAACAACAACATCAGCACCAGCACCAAATTTCATCAATGGCGGACGATGTCATTTCTCAGTTAGAACTCGGCATGGCACCGTCTAACAATGCTCTTCCTCTCTTTAATCAAGTTACTCATCAACCCTACACTATGCAAAACACTTACTCCTCCTCAGACATCGATTCTCCTCCTAAAGACAATGTAGAAAACAATTCTTTGTGGATCCAGCATCTTTTTCTCGACACTAATAATCACGGTACTAGCAACAATGATAGTCCCATTGCCATTCAATCTCAGTTATTGGTCCCTAACTCCGAACCCTTAGCCGATACTCAACACCAAGTGGTTCAAGACTACGATGAAATTCATCCCTTTTTTGATTCCATCGACGACGGACAATCTTATATTGATACCAAAGATGCCGAAGACTCCAGCAGGTAACAACAACCACCACCTAATTTCTTTAAACATTCAAACAAACCGATATTTTTTTATTCATAATTTATGATTGGAGAAATGAATATAGAGCAAAATGCAGTTCCGAAGAATCACTCAAAGAGACAACGCAATTAATGGTGGGGAATGTTGGAAGCAAAGATTTGAAAAATGCAGCTGCTTGTTTCAGTCTCACCAGTGTCAACTGATCAGCTGCCACCCAAAAAACCTAGTACTGCAACTCCCATTCCTTTCTTCTTCTTCTTTTTTTCTTAATCAGATCTTATATAGTGCACATCCCACAATTTTGAGTTTTTTTTTTTCCTTTATTGTAAAGTTTTAATATATATATTATATATATATATTTTTGGTAATTTTGGTAAATGATTTTACATTCAGTATTCACACTGCTGAAATAAATGTTAATTCTTTTTTCACTAGATAATAATAAACTTCCTTTTTCCCGAGTTTAGATGATTATAGCCATTTACATCATCCTTTTTGTAAGTATTTGTGTTGCATATTGGATTGGGATACTTCGATATTGGGATAAATTTAATTCATTAATTTTTTTTATCCATTACTTTTTAATTTATGAATCATCATTATTCTTTGCTTGGTTCATGAGTATAATTCTCCAAAAACTCTCTAAATAAATAATTATAATAATTTTTTTATTAATTTCTTGTAGATATATTATTATTTTTGGATATTTATCACTTGAATCTAATTTAATTTGGTATGAATACTATTGCATATTTGAATTCAGATATCTGAATATGATATTTCTTTGTAGAATTCTTGCTTAATTTAGTTTTATCTTTAAATAAATTTGATTTAACAAATTTCATTTTTTAAAAGATTTGAATCTTTACTAAAATATTGTGCATACTTATTCAAAAAAGAAAAACTGTATAAAATTTAAATATTAAATATAATTAGTTTGTTTGATAAATATAAATTTTAAATTATAAAATTTATATTTTATATTTTTCATTTTCAAAGTTTTTGGATATAAATTTGCTTTTGAATAATCATTGAGTGTCTAATTGTGTTCACCATATGTGTCTTATAACATAGGTGCAATGTCAAAATTTGTGTGATGAGATTTAAGATAAAATTTAAAATTTTGTGTGAAGAAAAAAATTTATCAAGCTAAAAAGAAATTAAATTGAATTAATAAGATTTGAAAGGACTAAGTAGGAATTATATAATTTAATGGAGTGATCCTAAATATAAATATATATATTTGAAATAAACCTTAATCGTTGAAAATCATAAATTCAAAATTCAAATATTAAACTAGAAATAAAAAATTATCACTTGTAATTGATAGTTTACTTTTGGTAGAAAATTTATTGAATTAAAATTGAATAAATAGATATATAATTAGATCTGATTATGGGTCGGATTAACCATCCAAGCTCGGAAGAACTACTTCAGTTTTTTTTTCTTGTATATTTCTTGTATAGCTTTGTGAAGAGTGAGAACTCCATTTCAGTTTCATCTAATTTTCATGCTATTTCAGTATCTGGTGATAGTTTTGGTGCTAGTTCAATAATTGCTGATATGTTGGTATTGGCTTATGTGAACAATATGAAAAGTCATTTATCATTTGAAGCTTTTAAGAGAGCTGATGACTATGGCTTTTAAGTTATCAGCTGTATCTTGTAATCCTCTATTGAGAGCTTTGGTGATGGAGGATAAGATTGTAGATGTGGAGTATGTGTATAAAGAGATTATTAGAAGGAGAATTAAAGTTAATGCAATAACTTTTAATACTGTGATCAATGGACTGTGTAAAGTTGGGAAATTGAATAAGGCTAGTGATGTTTATTCAGGACATGAAAGCATGGGGGGTCTTGCCAGATGTAATTACCTATAATGCTCTTTATCTCTGGTTATTGCAAGAAAGGTAGGATTGGGAAAATGTATAAAGCTGATGCTATTTTGAAGCGGCTAAAGCCTTTTTTTTTTTTTTTTTTTGGGAATTTTCTTTTGTTTACTCTTTTTGTTGTTGAGGATGAAGACAGTGTTGAGATCCTATACTTTAATGGCGTATAATCTTGGCAAAAACTTGATATTTTTTGTTAGCAATCTAAAAAAAAATATTTTTATTAATAATTAATTCATCAACACCAACTTCTTTTTCCCTCAATTCTAGCATTGCTATTATAAACTCACCATTTTCTGAGACTTCATTATTTCATAGTTGTTTTGTTGCCATTTTACTGTTATTTGACTATTATAATGTTACTTGGAATATTTACAATATCCATTTATAGGCATAAGAACTACAAATGAAGTAGAAATTTACTTAGAATGATTAATAGAATTTAAAGTATATCAAAACTTATCTAGATCTTGATAGATATCCACTTAATAAGATATTCATAACACTCTCCCTTAGATATAATGTGTCTCGTGAAAACCTTACTAAGATAAAAATCCTGTGGGAAAAAAAATTCCTAATGAAAGGAAAAAGAGTACACATATCTATAAAATGCATAACATGCTGTCTCCTTAAAAATCTTACCAGGAAAACCCATTGGGGCAAAACTCATCATGAAAATATCACATACCTTCTCATATTCTACGTATTCAATCTTGAATACTAGTTTTTCAAATGACTATTTGAATGTATTTGCTAAGCATTTATATCACAATTATTTTGAAAGTCATGAGTAAGGGAAACTTTGGGGAAATATATTTTGATCTCTTCAGAAGTTTCAACAATAATCATAACAAACTTTAATAATGATTTTTCTATAAAAACACAAATAAGTATTTTTTTTTTATCATTTTATAATCCTCTTTCAACTACTATTCACTATGTCAAATTTACCACATATGTTCAAATTATTTCAATTCATATAAATGAACAATTTCCCGAGAATTTCAATATGCTTCTGGCATTCTAAATCCTTCAAAGATTTTAATATAAACTTTACTATATAGTGATTCATAAAAGGTTGTAACAATAACCATTAAATGCAAGTTAAATCTTTTATGAATTGTCAGTTTAATAATATATTTAAAAGTTATTGTATCCACCATAAAAGAATATTATATCTTTCATAATTAATACTAGGACTTAGCAAAAAACTTCATATTTTTATTCCACTTTTGCAAAACTACTTCATTTGTACCCTCACTGGCTTTATACCTTTAGATATTTGGACTGCTGGTCCAAAAACTTCACGAATTTGAGTTGTGTCTTTCTATTTTGACCAATCTATTCCATATCTACATTTCTCAATAGATTTATTCAAAGATCCTCCTTTTATTTCATTATTTCAACAATAATATTGCATGCAAAATCATTGTCGACCACTTTTATTATTCGATTCCATATTTTCTTGAACTAACATAACTTATCGAGATCTCTTATTTTCACTATTTTAATCTTTGGTTTTAGGTACCTGAATCTCTTCTGGAGTTTTAGTTGTGTCTTAGGTCTCTTCTAGAGCACCCACCTCCATTATATAACCATCTAAAAGAAATAATTTCTTTTATGAGAATTTTCATATTTGGAACTTGTAATGAGTTATCCTTGTTGAACTTTTGATTCAAATTACTCTCTCCCGGGCTCATTACAAGTCATTATTTCTCTCCTCCTAATGTCGGGAAAACTATATAATCAAAATAGTAGCCACAAATCATGTCATAATTGAATCTCCAAAACATTCAAAACTTATAATAATACAAGGAGGCTCGTAATTAATATATATTCTGAACTGTTTTTGATGATTCACTCATTTTTATGCATTGTGGTGGATCAATTGGAATATATACGCACATACAAAAGTTCAGAGATGGGAAATATTTAGCTCTTGACCAAAAACCAATTGTAATGGGGAGTATTTATAGCTTATTGGCTAGATGCATACAACACGTAAATAAACATAATCTCATGTTGAAATAGGAAGTTTAGTTCTCATAAGTAATGGTTTAGATATTAATCAGAGGTGTTCAATCAATAATTTCCTCAATAATTTCTCTAAACCATTATGCGCATAAATAACAAACTTTTACAAAAGTTTTTCAAACTCAATCGATAAAAGACTGAGATATAAACTCATCAGTATTAGTAAAATGAATTGTCTTAATTGCATGATTTGAAATTAATTATTTAAACAAGTAATCTTGCAAACAACAGGTTGCAAGTTGGTAACACATATGTGATTATTTTGTAGATGCATCTACCAAAATCATATAATATCAAAACAATCCACATGGTGTATAAATGGGCCCGTATTCATTTCAGAAATGCAAGACATTAAATCTCAACTTTAGCTTATGAGTTTCTAACAATCAATTTTCATTGAAAACAAACAACAAATGAGAATTCTTTAAATTAAATAATCTTCTAGTTCTTTAATAAATGTCTATATGGATTCTCAATTAATTTTCGTATCATATATGATCTAGGATGGTCTAACTGGTCACGTCAAGTAGTAAATGCATTTGTATCAGTAAACTTCTTGTTTACTTTAACATGCATTTCAATTGTACTAATAATGTCAATATAAATTGTGACAAATTGATAATTTTATTGTCATTCATTTTACTTTGTATCTACGTATAAGTATTATGTGACATTTACTACTGGAAATGTCTAAATTAATGTGAAGTCTAAATCACTATTTTTCAAGTGTACAATTGGTACATAACCAATGACTTTTCATGCATAAGTTTTCTCTCTTACAAGTTCTCAACAGTAATATCTTTCCATGTAGTTTTAATAGAGAACTTATTCTGAATACTGTAGAGTTATACTCATAGTTTTAAAAAAATAAAACTTGCAACTTCATGTGCATCCAACCATAACTAGCTTTAGATAGAATTACCATATTCTATTACTCATAAGTAGATCTTTCACAATCAAATATTTTGCTTTCAATCCCTTAATAGGGATGATGACAAAATAAGATCACAAAGATAGTCACAGTCAATTCAATTTAATAACAAGAGTAATCAATAACTCAATCCTTTTTTTTTTTCATCCTTTCAGAATAAATATTTATAGCAATAGTGATTCATATGAAATATAATCTTTTCTTCATTCACAATCTAAATATGAGATCTATTATGAATATATTTTAAAACCAATGGATTAAACATCACAAGATATTAATATATTAGCTCTTCTGGAGCTTTCGACTAATTTTGTACTACCAAATATTGGAGTAATATTGGTTTATATTTTATTTTTTTTTTGCGTTCACTTCAGGGAATGCAATAGTTTTACTAGGATGAGCTTATAAATGTCCCAAAAAATTCTTTACTTCATAATCACCATCGTAAACATGCGTGAATTTTAAATAAAAAATCTATCTATTCATGTTGTCATGATTAATCTTCAATTATAATAAACATTATATAATAAATAAATTATAGTAAAATATATCTGAGATTCTTTAATATTATCGTTATCACCCTGATTAAGTGGTTAAAGGCTCTAATGATTACTCATAGTGCGCAGGCCTCAATTGAAATGACAGCAACTCTAGGAGGCAATCGACAATAGAAAAATTTGGAATATTTTGTGACTTATGGAGAAAAACAATTTTATTACAACCTGACCTAGCCCAATCTATAATCAGGTCTATATGTAATAAATATAAAATTTAAGATAATATAATATTAAAAAGCAAAAATTCCTTTAATGATGTAACTCATCGTTTACTTATTATTTTTATTTTAAAAAATTATCTCATGATTTTCATTACATATTATCAATCGTGTTTAAAAAAATTTAAATTAATTAAAATTTTAAGTTTCACTTGTTGAATTTGTTCACATGTCATTAAATAACCGTCCATGGATCTATATTGGATTCAAATTCAATTAGTAACATATTTAATATCATATTAATTAAGTTTAATTGCAAATTTTATCTTTTTTATTTTACAAAGCTAAAAAGTTAATCCATTTCATTTGCTAGAATTTAACCATTGTACTCTACTAAAACTAAGAAATTAGTCCAATTAAATAATTTTGTTAAACTTTATCATTAAATCATTAACATAAAATTAAATAATTCCATAATTTATGTGCAAGAAATTGCAAAACTTAGCAATTCAATAATTTATACAAAAAATTAAATAATTCCATAATTTATGTGCAAGAAATTGCAAAACTTAGCAATTCAATAATTTATACAAGTCATCAAAAACTAAGGTTTAAGTTAATGTGTTTACTAAAAATTAGATGAAATTTTTTATTTTTCATAAACTACAAACACCAAATTATAATAAATTAAAGTTGAAGAATTAACTTCTTAATTTTAAAAAAATTCAATCATGATATTTTAAGAATTATGAATATTCTATATGTTTTCATCTTTATATACAGGCCACATCTCAACATCATTTGTTCACATGTATTGATGCTCTCTTTCTCTTTTTTACATTTTAGAAAAACGATTAATTTTAGTTTTGATATTTTTATTATAGATATTTAAGTTTTATATTTTAATTTTTAATAGAATTTTATCTTTATAATTTATAATCTTATTAATTAATCCAAACAGTTAATATTATTAACTTTTCAATTAAAATATTATGTTATATATAATTTGAATGCTTAAGAGTTTTAGAAATTGACATACAACTTTTCATTTCTTTTAGGTTTACATTACTTTTCTTTACATTATAAGACAATTGTACAATTTCAATTCGGAGCCCTATGCTGGAACTTAAGATTTAATCTATATACTTTATGTAACAGCCCGATTTTGGGGCTAGTCGGAATAGTGGTTTTGAGACCGCTAATCCGAGGTTGAGGAAAATTATTTTGATATTACTTTATGTGTTATAGCATTAATATGGCTATATGAAAATTTTGGTGCTTTAATTTTAGCAATTGTATGTGAAATTGTGAAAAAGGACTAAATCGCATAAAGCGTTAAAGTTCCATTATAAGTGGGAGGGTGTCTAATAGCCAAAGAATATCAAATTAGATGTCCTTAAAGTGAAACTAGGCCATTGGATGAGTGATGGTCGGCCACATAGAGGGTAGGGAGACAAGATATTAAATGTTGGTCAATTAGGTGGAAATTAGGTAATAAAAATGAATAAAATAAGATGAATAAAAGATGTTATCATCTTTAACTATTCACCCTCCTTCTTCCACTGAAAATTGAAGAGAAAAATAAAGTTTTTGAAGTTTAAACTTTCAGCTAAGCTATCTTTTTGCAAGTAAGTGATTTTGGTGGTTTTATTTGATAATTTTGTACTTTTGGAGTCCCCAAAGCTTAAGCTAGCTAATGAGGGGAATAATTTGTGAAATGGTTAAAAGTTTAGGGACTTTCCATGATAGAGTTTATGTTGTTAGCTGAGCTTTTATGGAAGAAAATGAATGATGGGGAGATGAGAAACAACTTTTGTGAAAGGTGTTGTCACGAAAACACCTAAATGGGACTAAGTTGTAAATGCTGTAAATTGGTAATAAATGCATGAAATAGCTAGATTGGTGGGTTGTTGTAAGAGGAATAAATGTTCATCTAGGCTTGTTTATTTAGAAAATGCGTTGAAAATTGACTTTCGAGTCTAGGGGCAAAATCATAATTTTGCAATGGTACAAGGGCAAAATGGTCATTTTTGCCTAAGTAGAGATTATGATGCATTATGATCATAAAATGTATTAAATGAGTGAATTTTTTTGTTATAGATCAAGCAGAGCGCGGGATTAACCTTGACCGGGGAAAAGGCAAGGTTTCGGATTAAACCGCACATTAACACATTTTGCACCGAGGTAAGTTTATGTGTAAACGATGCATCTTAATTACACATGTTGTTACTTATTAGTGTGTTGTATGATTGAGAATATGTATGATTCAAATGGATTGAATTTGGTAGATAATGAATAAGTTTCGTATGAATGACGAAATAGATGTGTAAATGTGAAATAACACCCGTAGGAATAAATGGTGGGCTGTGTGCGATACCACCCTGTTAAAGATTAATGGTGGGCTAAGTGCAATACCACCTTATTACTTATTCACGATGGGCTATGTGCGATACCATTGTTTATATTATTTGGTGGGCTAAATGCATTACCACCGAAAATATTCTTGTTGGTTGGCTATGTGCGATACCACCGAGTGAATTGTAGTACTATGAATGGTTTATTGGGAAAATTATGATGTGTTGTTTCATGTGATCATGTGGTGATAAGTGCAGGGATGTATGTTAAATAATGTGGGCATTTGGCTTGTGATATGGTTGGAATGTGGTAAGAGATGAAATGAGTAAGCACAATCATGGAATGTGGATTATTTTTGCTTAGTGTGTAATGTTATTTATTGTTTAGGCACATCCTGTGATGTTATTTGTTTACATGTAAACTTATTAAGCTTAAAGCTTACTCCCTTTTCTTTTCTCTTATTTTATAGAGTCAAAAGGGCTGGGTCGGGATACGAAGATAATTGGAAGATCATCCACACTATCAACTTCTTTCGGTATATCTAGACTTAGTATTTTGAGTATGGCATGTATAGGGGCTAGACTAGGTAAAGTGTTTTGTTATTTTGGCCAAGAGTGTGTTGGCCCCTTTAAAAGTGAACTCCTTTGTATATAGCAATAGTTGATGGCTCATTATTATTTATGAAAAGAAGAAGTTATCTAGGGAAGTGTATATTGCAAATCTGAGTTGTTTAGTGATTTGTTGGATGGATTTATGTTGTGTTAGTTAGGGTGGTGAAAAGAGCTTGGCAAATAGTGTAACACCCCAAACCTGGCCCAAACACTACAACCGGATCTGGTATGTCAGTTAAGAAAAATTTTGTCAAACATGTCTTATTTTCAGAAAAGCCCAAATATATTTTATATAGAATATGCCTTTGTAAAATAAAACCCAAACTTAATTACATGCCTTAGTTTAATTAAAATAAATGGTTCTGATAACTAAAAACAAAAACAAATTTAAACCCATAATAAAAGGAAATAAAACTAGTGGCCCATGGCCTTATTACACGGAGTTTAAAATCAATTAATTAAAATACAATATAAAATAATTAACTGGAGTCTTTTTTCCAAATCTACATATTCTTCTGCATGGCCACCTTGCGTTCCTCTCCAGCCCGGTCCAAAGCACTAGGTATCACCTGAAATGTTAATTAAAAGGGGTGAGTCGCGAGACTCAGTATGCAACCCTCATGCACCACTAGATTTTGGGCCTTAAGCCCGTTAAACAAAGTAAACAGTTTAATACTCATAATAAAAATTTATAACAAATAATATGCAAGGCCCAACTCGTTTGCCTAGGTTTCCATCCGCTACACACCCCCGTACCAACCGTACACACCATTGGGGATTTCTACAATCGACCCACACCGCTACACACCATGATGGCAGTCGTGCTGCTCATCCACATATGATGGCCGAAGCCCTTATAACATATAATGGCCGAAGCCCGTATAACAATTCACGGCATTAGCTGCTACATCAGATCACGGCAAAACCGCTACACATATAACGTATAACTTCCTCCTTTCATCAACCCAACCCATGCAATCACATACAAACATTTTACTTATAACATATAAACAGATTATTTACTAACCTGGTGAACCGCTTTTACCCTCCTTGGGCTTTCATCAATAAATTGAGATGTCGGCAATTATCAAAACGTATAAATCTTATGATCATGCATTTTATGATTAGATCTAGATGGTGGGGAAGTATTACACACCTGATATCGCGAAATCTCCTATCCTTAGTTGATATCCAAATCTACTACCCTCAGTGTGAAGCCTTGCTAATTTGTTGAATCCCGAAAGTCCTTAAGAAACCGTCGCCTTCCCACCTTCGGCTTTTCCACCAAATCGGCACAGGAACCTTTAATGAGACAGATTCGGCAGATTACTAAGGTATATGCGGCTTATGGTGCACCTTCGGGAAACAGAAACCTCCCTTATATATTCGGCTATGGAAGAGGAATATGAGCAAGAAGATTTCGGCTTTCAGAAATATGTTGGAGAAGAAAAGAAGGCTAGGGAATTTCGGCTAGAAGAGAGAAAAATATGAGAAGAGAACAAAGAGGAATTTTGGCCAGGGAGAAAAGATGAGGAAGAGAAGAATGAGAGAAAAACCCAAATGCCGAAATTGAAGAGATATTCCCCCTATTTATAGAAATTTCGGCACTTACCTAACCTTGCAGATAAATCCTATTTTTTCTCCTTTATCTTAATCTACTAGCTCATCTAAAAGAGACTTAATTATCTCTAACTCCTTCCTCCTTTATCAGCATATTATCCATATATTTTAATCATTAAAATCCCTAAATTTTAGCCTTTACCTGCTTATTATCCTCATAAAATAAATTCCTAAATAATAGCCTTTATCTGCTTATTATCCACATATTTTAAACATTAAAACCCCTAAGTTTTAGCCTTGTTGCCATCCACTCCACCTAATCCTAATGCCCAAAATTTAGCTAACTTAAATTAAAAGAATTGGGCTCCATGAAACTTAAATTTGGGCCCCTTACTCCCTTGTGTGGAGTCACCTCCTAAGATTGGGCCACAATCCCACTTTGGTATTTTAAATATAGATACTACCTTTTAAACCCTATAATGCCCAAACAGATAATTTTAATCAAGGCCTTTGCCTAATTATGAGCCCAATTTGGACCCCTATTACTTAAATTAACACATTACACATGTTCTCTCATTAAACGCATAGGCCCAAAAATTCAGGATGTTACAGTTCTACCCCCTTAAAGAAATTTCATCCTCGAAATTTCCAAATAACCATTAATCGTACTACCTAAGTCTCACTACCATGCTTTCGCTGCGCACTCCAATTCTATGGTAGAGTACGCACCGGTATTCACATCTAGAGCATCCTCGTCCCCTTTACTCATGCTATCGATTCGCGTTTATCTGATTAAAAAAAATTTATGAATTATTGGTTTTTTTCCACTGATTATCCACGAACAGTCTTATGATTAGTAGTTTTAAGAGTAGTTCTTTCGAATTTGCAATTCAGTCTCAAGTTCACCTTTCCTAGTTCTATAAACTACATACATTCAACAATCAACATACATGAACTCACGTTCATTACAGAAAAGTGTTGTTATTGTTGTTGTTGTTGTTGCTTTCACTACCCAAGGGTATTTTCGTAATTTATCCTATAGGGGTATTTTCGTAATTTTCCAAAATAGGGTTCTTTGGTGATTTTGTGAAATAAGGGTATTTTGGTAATTTACAATCCGAGGGTATTTCGGTAATTTTGAAATCCAGGGGTATTTCGAAAATTTTGAAATCCGGGGGTATTTCGAAAATTTTGAATTTCGGAGGTATTTCGGTAATTTTGAAAATCAGGGGTAATTTAATAATTTACAAATCAGGGTACTTTGGTCATTTTGTAAATCAAGGGTAATTTGGTAATTTTACAAATCAAGGGTATTTTGGTCATTTTACAAGTCAGGGGTATTTTCAAAATTTTTTTTTACAAAACTAAAGGGGTATATATATATATTTTAAAACAAGAGTATCTGGGAGAATTTGATTTCAAAAGAATAATAGTAGTGTTCAGGTGTTTGTGGGTTTTTGGTTGTTGTCGTGTGTTGTATATATATTTTTTATTAAGGAAAAATTTTATTGACTTTGTAAATTGGGGTATATTTGCAAATCATGGTATCTTGGTACTTTTTTTTTTCAAAATAAGGGCATTTTAGCAATTTTGTAAAAATAATGTGGCTGGTCCCTTTTGGGTTTTAATTATAGATTTTGGCCCGCCAACAAATCCTCGTGGCTAGGGTGAACAGTCACTACGCACCAGGTAGGATTCAGCGAAGAGGAGGTGAGTCACTAGGACTGCTTAAATACCAGGCTCTTCCAGATCCAATCATAGACATGCGTATGCCTGTTACCACACCCTAGTCTTGTGGCTCGTTCACGGGTTTGTTTAGTGAAATTAAGTCTTATGAAAATTTAAGAAGTGGTTTAAACTAAGCCTATAGTCCATCAGAGTCTATTTAAACTAGTCTACATCCCAAAAAGCCCATAAAGCCCACATGTATATCACACAAGGAGTTCAGAATACTGACCTGGAGGACTTGGGCCGGAGACGCTGGTCCCATGCTGAGAAAACCCTCCTGTATGATTTATAAATATATATTTCAAAAAACCTATTTTTAAAAAATGTTTTGAGCCCAAAACCCCCAAAGCCGAGTTTTGAACTGGGCTTTGATACCAATTTGTAACACCCCAAACCTGGCCCAAACACTACAACCGGATCTAGTATGTCACTTAAGAAAAATTTTGTCAAACATGTCGTATTTTCAGAAAAGCCCAAATATATTTTATATAGAATATGCCTTTGTAAAATAAAACCCAAACTTAATTACATGCCTTAGTTTAATTAAAATAAATGGTTCTGATAACTAAAAACAAAAACAAATTTAAACCCATAATAAAAGGAAATAAAACTAGTGGCCCATGGCCTTATTACATCGGAGTTTAAAATCCATTAATTAAAATACAATATAAAATAATTAACTGGAGTCTTTTTGCCAAATCTACATATTCTTCTGCATGGCCACCTTGCGTTCCTCTCCAGCCCGTCCGAAGCACTAGGTATCACCTGAAATGTTAATTAAAAGGGGTGAGTCGCGAGACTCAGTGTGCAACCCTCATGCACCACTAGATTTTGGGCCTTAAGCCCGTTCAACAAAGTAAACAGTTTAATACTCATAATAAAAATTTATAACAAATAATATGCAAGGCCCAACCCATTTGCCTAGGTTTCCATCCGCTACACGCCCCCGTACCAACCGTACACACCATTGGGGATTTCTACAATCGACCCACACCGCTACACACCATGATGGAAGTCGTGCTGCTCATCCACATATGATGGCCGAAGCCCTTATAACATATAATGGTCGAAGCCCGTATAACAATTCACGGCATTAGCCGCTACATCAGATCACGACAAAACCGCTACACATATAACGTATAACTTCCTCCTTTCATCAACCCAACCCATGCAATCACATACAAACATTTTACTTATAACATATAAATAGATTATTTACTAACCTGGTGAACCGCTTTTACCCTCCTTGTGCTTTCATCCATAAATCGAGATGTCGGCAATTATCAAAACATATAAATCTTATAATCATGCATTTTATGATTAGATCTAGATGGTGGGGAAGTATTACACACCTGATATCGCGAAATCTCCTATCCTTAGTTGATATCCAAATCTACTACCCTCAGTGTAAAGCCTTGCTAATTTGTTGAATCCCGAAAGTCCTTAAGAAATCGTCGCCTTCCCACCTTCGGCTTTTCCACCAAATCGGTACAGGAACCTTTAATGAGACAAATTCGGCAGATTACTAAGGTATATGCGGCTTATGGTGCACCTTCGGGAAACAGAAACCTCCATTGTATATTCGGCTATGGAAGAGGAATATGAGCAAGAAGATTTCGGCTTTCAGAAATATGTTGGAGAAGAGAAGAAGGCTAGGGAATTTTGACTAGAAGAGAGAAAAATATGAGAAGAGAACAAAGAGGAATTTTGGCCAGGGAGAAAAGATGAGGAAGAGAAGAATGAGAGAAAAACCCAAATGCCGAAATTGAAGAGATATTCCCCCTATTTATAGAAATTTCGGCACTTACCTAACCTTGCAGATAAATCCTATCTTTTCTCTTTTATCTTAATCTACTAGCTCATCTAAAAGAGACTTAATTATCTTTAACTCCTTCCTCCTTTATCAGCATATTATCCACATATTTTAATCATTAAAATCCCTAAATTTTAGCCTTTACCTGCTTATTATCCACATAAAATAAATTCCTAAATAATAGCCTTTATCTGCTTATTATCCACATATTTTAAACATTAAAACCCCTAAATTTTAGTCTTGTTGCCATCCACTCCACCTAATCCTAATGGCCAAAATTTAGCTAACTTAAATTAAAAGAATTGGGCTCCATGAAACTTAAATTTGGGCCCCTTACTCCCTTGTGTGGAGTCACCTTCTAAGATTGGGCCACAATCCCACTTTGGTATTTTAAATATAGATACTACATTTTAAACCCTATAATGCCCAAATATATAATTTTAATCAAGGCCTTTGCCTAATTCTGAGCCCAATTTGGACCCCTATTACTTAAATTAACACATTACACATGTTCTCTCATTAAATGCATAAGCCCAAAAATTCAGGATGTTACAAATAGCCTTGTTCTTGCCCACATGGGTAGGTATACAGGCGTGTGTCTAGCCCGTGTGTGACGCATGGTCAGTTCCATGGGTGTATGACCAGGCCGCGTGTCCCTTGCATGTTAGTTTTACAAGTCAGTAAACTTTGTAATAAACACGCAGGCAGAGACACAATCGTGTTTCTCAGCCGTGTGGAAGGCACTGCCAAAAACTTGGGCGTGTGCCCAGGCCATGTGAAGTCTGCACCTTGAAATTGGAATTTAATTCGACACACGGTCTAAGGACACGGGTGTGTGCCTTAGCCGTGTGACTTTGTAAGATGATGACATCATAAACAGAATGCCAAGGTTTTGGTACACGGACTGAGACACCGGCGTGTCGAGGCCGTGTAAGGAACACGGGCCAGGGACACGGGCATATGTCTGATCGTGTGTATTAAGTCAGTATCAACCACGGGTGAGGGACATGAACGTGTGTGACCACACGGCCTGCCCATACGGGCATGTGCCCCTGTTTAGCTAAAAATTTTCTTAGTGTATAAAAGTTTCCAATTTATTTTCGAAACCTTCTAGAAGCATGTTTAGGGCCTCATATGCCCATTATAAGGATATTAGAGGTTTGTATGAAAAACTTTTAAATTTGGAATAGAATTTGATAGCCCAAAGTTGTATGACCATGTGAGTTAAGTATGGTAATGCCTCGTACCCGGCTCCGGTGTCAAATACAGGTAAGAGGTGTTACATTTAGTGGTATCAGAGCTATGGTTTAATCGGTTCTCGGACTACCGTAACGTGTGTTAGAGTCTAGCTATACATGCCATAAGCGTATATTGATAGTGTGGTGGCTTCTGACAATTCTAAACCTTGTTTTTATATAATAATGGATCTAGATCGAGCGGCTGCTGATGACGCAGCTAGTAACGCGTCGGCTCCCTCGCAAGGCACCGCGCTTGTAGAGAGAGGACCTGAGACTAGGGGTTAAGGAGAAGAGGCCCGGGAAGTCTTTCTCCAAATAATGAGTAAATGGTATACGAAGTATCTACGAGTAAATCCTAATGCTCAACCTCCTCCACCCCCTCCTATACCTCAGCCAGTTCCAGTGGCTCCTCAAGGTATAGACGTAGTGAGGATAACCAAGCCCCCGGTAGACAAGATTTGGAAGCAAGGGGCTGAGGAGTTCAGAGCTAATATAGATGATGACCCCTAGAAGGTGGAGTTCTGGCTTGAGAACTCAATGAGAGTATTTGATGAACTCTCTTGTACACCTAAGGAGAGCTTAAAATGCACCGTGTATTTGCTGAGAGACTCGACATACCATTGGTGGAAAATGTTGACATCAGTGGTTTCAAAGGAGAGAGTGACGTGAGGCTTCTTTTTGGAAGAGTTCCAAAAGAAGTATATAAGTCATCGATTTGTTGATCAGAAACGGAAGGAATTCTTGAGTTAAAGAAAGGAAAAATGACTGTGGCAGAATATGAGTGCGAGTTTGTTAGTTTCAGCAAGTATGCATAAGAGTACGTGTCTACCGAAGCTATCTTGTGCAAGAGGTTTGAAGATGGGCTGAATGAGGATATTAGACTTCTAGTTGGGATCTTGGTGTTAAAAGAGTTTGTAGTGTTGGTTGATAGGGTATGTAAAGCCGAAGAACTGAATAAGGAAAAGAGGAAGGCTGTGAGTGAGGCCCGAGATGTAAGAAAAAAGGCCGATGAGTAAATCATACCAAGTTCAATCGAAGAGGTTCAAGGAAGTAAACCCTTAGACGACTACGTCAGTTGGATATTCGTATAGAGACCGGGGTAACACATATTCGGGCTCAAAAGTTCAAACCACTTCTATGGAAAGTGTGGGCAATCTGAAGCCCAAATTGGAGTGTCCAAATTGTGGAAGGCAACACACGGGGAGTGTTGGGGGAATAGCAAAAATTGTTACAAGTGTGGTTCACCCGATCATTTCATCTAAAATTGCCCTGAGAGGAATGACAAAGAAAGAAAGCAAGAGATAAGATCAAACAATGTATCTTCAAGGGGTAGACCACAAAAGAACTCGGGAGGCGGGACTAGCGGTAGAGGTGCCCCTCGAGATTCTACTGTGAGATCGGAGGGTCAATCACCTGCAAGGACTTATGCCATTCGTGCTCGCGAAGAGGCATTATCTCCAGATGTGATACGGGTACTTTTTCTCTTCATGACACATCTGTTATTGCTTTGATTGATCCGGGGTTTACCCATTCTTACATTTACATGAGATTGGCATCTAGTATGAGCATGATTGTTGAGTCTACAAAATTTGTAGTAAAGGTGTCAAACCTATTAGGCAAACATGTGCTAATTGACAAAGTGTGTAGAAATTGTCTTTTGACAATTAGAGGTCATTGTTTTCTGGCAAACCTTATGTTGTTACCGTTTGACAAATTTGACTTGATTCTTGGTATGGACTGGTTGACTACTCATAGTGTTTTAGTGAACTGTGGTAGTAAATTTATTAAATTGAAGTGTGAAAATGGAGATGTCATTCGGGTTGAATCAAGTGGGTCATATAGTTTACCGGTGATAATTTCGTCCATGGTGGCTAAGAAATATCTGAGAAAAGGATAGGAGTCCTATCTCACTTTTATGCTAAATACTCAAGAGTCTTAGGTAAAGATTGAATCAGTGCCGGTAGTATGTGAATATTCGGATGTATTCCCGAAAGAGTTACCCGGATTGCCTCCTGTTAGAGAAGTCGAGTTTGGGATTGAGATAGTTTTAGAAACAGCACCTATTTCGATCGCTTCGTATAGGTTGGCACAATTAGAGTTGAAAGAGCTGAAAGCTCAGTTGCAAGAGTTAACAGACAAGGGTTTTGCAAGACCGAGCTATTCACTGTGGGGTGCTCCGGTGCTTTTTGTGAAGAAGAAAGATGGGTCCATGAGATTTTGCATAGACTACAGACAGCTCAACAAAGTGACTGTGAAGAATAAGTATCCTTTGCCAAGGATAGATGATTTATTTGACCAACTAAAGGGAGCTACGGTGTTCTCTAAGATAGACCTAAGGTCTGGCTATTACCAGTTGAGGGTTAAGGAGCAAGATGTAACACCCCAAACTCGGCCCATTTACTTCGACCGAATTTGGAATGCCACTGCGGAACACTTTCGAAAAACATTCTAACTTAAGAGATAAACCGTTGAAAATTTGTTCCTTTAATAAAACATTTTCGTGACTTGTAATATTCTAAGTAAAATCGGAGTTCATTATAAAAATATCAGATTTAGACTTTACTTGAGAAAATAAAATCATTTGTAATCGACTTTTAAACTATCTTTCCAATATAGGGCATAATAGTAACGATACTTAACAAATGAACTGAAATACTTTAGTGGGCCTTATTACAATACACACTTAATCAAAATACGAAAAATATAAATATTTTATTCATTAACCAAGAGATTCCTTTGCATGAAAATCCACTTTTGCATGGCCACCTTTGTATCCTCTCCGACCCGGTCCAAGCTTTACGCACCACCTGAAAGGTTTAATAAAAATAGAGTGAGTCATCAAGACTCAGTGCATAGTTAATACACATGTCCTCACATATGGGCTTGGCCCATATCCACACAATCCATATACATATATCATATAATTATAAATATGCAATTATGAATACACAATATTATAAATATGATTACGAATATACAATTACGAAGTCCGATCCACAAAGTGATCCACATATTCTTTTTGCACATTATTTCTTAAGGTCGTGGCTAAGCCACCGATCCCATAGAAATCTCACACATCAATCGGTTCACAAATTAACAATCACGAATGTAGCATGAGGCTAGCATTAGAACACTCACATAGTGTACATTCTTTTCTCCAATATTCACATCACAAGTCTCATGCGTACGTGTATGTACCATAGCAACATTTTGTAAGAAACAAATATGTATATTTATATATCGTGGTCACATTTTACTCGGAACAATTTACATCATATGTCATCACTTTATTTTACACTCATCGATAATCATTTATAATTGCACATCACCAAAAAGTTAATATCATAACCATTAACTTGATTTATCGATCACTTACCTTGGTATCCTTACTCTTAGCCTTTATTTTACTAACATGCATAACATATTCGTTTACATAAAGCAACACATATCATGAATAACAAACAAGAGTACAAAGGCGATAACACGCTTTTTGACTTTAGCGAGATTCGATCTATCAATCTAATATCAACTAAAGTCCCGAAAGCTTCTGTTTCTTTTATCGATTAGCCCCTAGAACACATAATCGAAATCGGTCACACTTAGTACCAATATCATGGCCTTAGGCCGAATAGCACTGACCCACTTACCTTGAGCACTTCAATTCTCGAAAGACTCCTTTGTGCTCCTCAACACTAGCTACGAGAAAAAGAACACCTCATTATGGTCTTATACATATTCAGCCATCTCTAAAGCCAAGCTCAACATTCAGTTATCACTAAACCCAAAGTATGGCCTATGGCCAAAAATCAATAACCACTTGACTTTGCTAAAAGATCCGAAATTATCATTTGCTTTTGGTGTTGACAAAAACTCTGTTAATAACTTATTAGGGTTGGTCAACACAAGACTACTAAAAACATAGCCCTTTGGCCGAAACTACCTTCTTGCTTACCTTGGTGTTCAAAATCCAGGAAGTTTCCTTAATGCACCTTCATGATGTCACATGCAAAAGAACATGTATTAAATAGCCCTTCCAAAACAAGGATTCGGCTAAGGTGTGTTTTGACCTTTGTACTAATAGAGAGAAAAAGAGTGAAGGAAGAGGCTATGGTTCAATTGGTAATGTATCATGCGGCTAATTACATGAATAGAACTTTGGTTAGTGAAATACTCCCTAGTCTCTCACACTTGTAACAAAATAAGAGGAATGAGCTCTCTCTCTCTCTCTCTCTCTCGGTCAAGAACACAAAAAGAAGAACAAAACAATTCAAAGGCCACTTCCCTAGCTACCACAAAGCCGATTGTGGATGTTCCTAAGGGAAAACTTCATATTCGATCATGTTCAACAATGGGGGGGAATGCAAGTCAAAAATTCAAAGAATTTCTTTGCCAAGAACAAGGCATGAACCAGGCCATACTTTCCAAATAGGGGAGAAGGAATTGAATTTTTTTGGCATGCTAAATTATTCCACGCCTGGCCAACTCCTTCCAAAGCATGTTTTCTCTCCTTTTTGCTAAGTTCCAAAAATCAATTCTTATTATTGTTTAATCCATACTAATAATAATAATAGAACTCCCCAAGCATGCTTTAAAATTCTTTGTTTAATAGCATGCTCAACACCCTTAATAATATAAAATGAAACTTAACAAATTCCCATGCATAAAAATAAGCAACTAACACTATGTTTCATACTAAAAATATAAAAATATAAAAATAAACTCCCAAATTCATGCAGCTTTTGCAAGCAAAATAAAAATAATGGGCACCTCATGAACTTTTTCCCGCATGCATGCTTGCTGCAAGCATTTAATGCCCATGCAGTCCCCTATTCTGACGTCTGAAGAAAAAGGCCAAAATAAAACCCCATGTGCAGCCCCCAGGTCTCGAACCCGAGACCTGGAGAAAGCTCTCCAAGCTTCCTGCCATTTCTGCTGAGGTGACTTTCATGCCATAAATCGTCGCGAGTTTCTTATAAACTATCCTTGCCTTGGCTCCCTGCACTTTAGCGCTAAAAAAAAAAAATGCTTCAAGCGCGGAATCCAGGACTCGAACGCGAGTCCGCCTAGACGCAGTTCCCAGCAAGGTCCTTAACCATTCGGCCAAGGTTCAATTCATGCTAACAAACGCATCGGAAATCCTTTTAACCCTTACCTTGCCAGTTTCCCAGGTCTGAACGCTAAAATGAAAATAAAGCGCATCACGCGCGATCCCTGGGACTCGAACACGAGTCCTGGCGAAGGTCCCTCTTTCGCTACTAGCGTTCTTGCCATCTCGCCTAGGCGCCATTTTGTGATACGAACCATCTCGATTTTCTTTTAAAGCCTTCCTTGATGTAGCGCATACTTGCAAAATAAAATGTTATGCGCCCCATGCCACTCGAACCCCTGACCTATTCTGGCGCTGATCCTTAAGTGGCACATAGAAGCCACTCGGCCAAGGCATTTTATATGCCTCAATCTTACAAAATTTTCACTTAAGGCCTCCCTTAACCAAATTCCCATTTTTAACCCCTAATTTTCAAAATTTCCAAAATGCTCCCATTTTAATCCGAGAGTTTTAGGAACTCTAAAAACACATCAAAACACTCTCGAGGCCCACTAACACTCGGGTTATTTACCAAACTCGCAACCCTCATTCCGGGATATTACACAAGATGTACCAAAAACTGCATTTCAGATGAGGTATGGCCATTATGTGTTTCTTGTCATACCGTTCGGTCTAACGAATGCTCCTGCGATTTTTATGGATCTCATGAACCGTGTCTTCCGACCGTATTTGGACAAGTTTGTTGTTGTCTTTATCGACGACATACTAATTTATTCTCGGGATGAGAGTGATCATGCAGAGCATTTGAGAATCGTTTTGCAGACTTTAAGAGACAAATAACTGTATGCTAAATTTAGCAAGAGTGAGTTTTGGCTCCGAGAGGTCAGATTTCTAGGACACATTGTGTCGGGTGGTGGTATTAGAGTTGATCCGAGTAAGATCTCGGCTATTATAGAGTGGAAACCACCAAGAAATGTGTCAAAAGTTAGAAGCTTTTTGGGCTTAGTGGGGTATTACAGACGGTTCGTAAAGGGGTTTTCCATGATTGCTACCCCGATGACGAAACTTTTGCATAAGGATGTCAAGTTTGAATAGACTGAGAAATGTCAACAGAGTTTTGAGAGATTGAAAACATTGTTGACTAAGGTGCCAATTTTGGTAAAACCTGAGTCGGGGAAAGAGTTTGTGGTCTACAGTGATGCGTCATTAAATGGTCTCGATTGTGTGTTGATGCAAGAGGGTAAGGTAGTAGCTTACGCCTCGAAATAGCTAAAATCGCATGAGAAGAATTATCCGACTCATGATTTGGAGTTGGCTGCGATTGTTTTCGCATTAAAGATCTGGCGTCATTATTTATATTGTGAGAAGTGCCGAATCTTCACCGATCATAAGAGTGTAAATTACTTAATGGACCAAAACGATCTGAATTTGCGACAACGGCGGTGGCTCGAATTATTGAAGGACTATGAGCTAGTAATTGATTATCATCCAGGGAAAGCGAATGTAGTTACGGATGCCTTGAGCAGGAAATCTTTGTATGCTTTGAGAGCTATGAGCGCGAGCTTAGCGTTGTCTGATAATTGTGCTATATTGGCCGAGTTGAGGGTTAGACCACTATTTATTCAACAAATATATGAGGTTCAAAAAAATGATAATGAGATGCAAGCTAAGAGAGCTAAGTGTGAATCGAGTAATGATTCTGATTTTAGGGTGGGTTTGGATGGTTGTTTAAT
Organism: Gossypium bickii; assembly: GCA_025503065.1. Classification (NCBI taxonomy): domain Eukaryota; kingdom Viridiplantae; phylum Streptophyta; class Magnoliopsida; order Malvales; family Malvaceae; genus Gossypium; species Gossypium bickii. The sequence goes on from CP106718.1 coordinate 28,296,646, forward strand.
GTTTCACGATAGAATGTGTACCAAAAGATGATAAGTTGATCCGAAAAATTTTACATGAAGCATACAGTGGTCAACTGTCAGTACATCTCGGTAGCACGAAAATGTACAATGATTTGAAGAAATTTTATTGATGGCCGGGTATGAAGAGAGACATCTCTGAGTTTGTGACAAGATGTTTGATCTGTCAGCAAGTGAAGGCTGAGCATCAAGTGCTTTCAGGATTACTTCAGCTGATAATGGTTCCCGAGTAGAAGTGGGATCGGATCACTATAGATTTTGTAACGGGGTTGCCTATGACTCTGAGAAAAAAAGATGTTGTGTGGTGAGTGGCTAACGAAGTCAGCTCACTTTATACCAGTGCGAGTAGATTATTCGCTTGATAAGCTAGCTGAGCTGTATATTGCTGAGGTAGTGAGACTTCATAGAGTGCCTATATCTATTATCTCAGATAGGGATCCGAGGTTTACTTCGAGGTTCTGGAAAAAGTTGTAGGAAGCCCTGGGTACAAGACTGAATTTTAGTACTGCGTTCCATCCTCAAACTGACAGTTAATCTGAAAGACTGATTCAAATTCTTGAGGATATGTTATGATGCTATGTATTGGAGTTCAGAGGTAGTTGGGAAAAATATCTACCTTTGGTTGAGTTTGCATACAACAACAGTTATTAGTCGAGTATACGGATGGTGCCGTACGAAGCTTTATACGGTCACAAGTGTCGGACTCCCTTGTATTGGACTGAGTTGAGTGAGAAACAAATTCATGGGGTTGATCTAGTTAAAGAGACCGAGGAAAAAGTGAAAGTGATCCGTAATAGTCTGAAAGCTGCTTCGGACCAACAAAAGTCGTACGCGAATTTGAAAAGAAAAGAAATCGAGTTTCAAGTGGGCAACAAGGTGTTTCTAAAAGTGGGCAACAAGGTGTTTCTAAAAGTATCTTCGTGGAATAAAATATTGAGATTTGGTCGTAAGGGCAAATTGAGTCCACGATTCATAGGACCATATGAGGTTACTGAAAGAATTGGGCCAGTGGCATACCGGTTGGCTTTGCCAGTAGAGTTAGAGAAAATACACAACGTGTTTCATGTGTCGATGTTGCGACGATATCATTTCGATCCTTTGCATGTGATCCCTCTATCGGAAATTGAGATACGATCGGACATAACGTATGAAGAGGAGCCAATAAAGATTATGGCTCGAGAAGTGAAACAGTTGAGGAATAAAAGTATAGCTTTAGTAAAAGTGTTATGGCAAAAACATGGTGAGGAAGAGGCTACATGGGAACCGGAAGAAGCCATGAGAGAACAATATCCCAACCTTTTTACCAGTAAGATTTTCGAGGGCGAAAATCTCTAAAGGGGGGAGAGTTGTAACAGCCCGATTTTAGGGCTAGTCAAAATAGTGGTTTCGATTTCGCTAATCTAATATTGAGGAAACTTATTTTGATATTACTTTATGTTTTATAGCATTAATATTTGGCTATATGAAAATTTTGGTGCTTTAATTTTTGCAATTGTATGTGAAATTGTGAAAAAGGACTAAATCGCATAAAGTGCGAAAAGTTCCATTATAAGTGGGAGGGTGTCTAATAGCCAAAGAATATCAAATTAGATGTCCTTAAAGTGAAATTAGGCCATTGGATGAGTGATGGTCGGCCACATAGAGGCTAGGGAGACAAGATATTAAATGTTGGTCAATTTGGTGGAAATTAGGTAATAAAAATGAATAAAATAAGATGAATAAAAGATGTTATCATCTTTAACTATTCACCCTTCTTCTTCCACCGAAAATTGAAGAGAAAAATAGAGTTTTTGAAGTTTAAACTTTCAGCTAAGCTATCTTTTTGCAAGTAAGTGATTTTGGTGGTTTTATTTGATAATTTTTGTACTCTTGGAGTTCCCAAAGCTTAAGCTAGCTAATGAGGGGACTAATTTGTGAAATGGTTAAAAGTTTAGGGACTTGCTATGAGAGGGCTTATGTTGTTAGCTGAGTTTCTATGGAAGAAAATGAATGAGAGGGAGATGAGAAATAACTTTTGTGAAAGGTGTTGTCATGAAAACACCTAAATGGGACTAAGTTGTAAATGTTGTAAATTGGTAATAAATACATGAAAACACCAAAATTGTAATTTTGCCATGGTACAAGGGCAAAATGGTCATTTTTTCCTAAGTAGAGATTATGTTACATTATGACCATAAAATGTATTAAATGAGTGAATTTTGTTGTTATAGATCAAGCAGAGCGCAGAATTAACCTTGACCGGGGAAAAGGCAAGGTTTCGGATTAAACCGCACATTAACACATTTTGCACCGAGGTAAGTTTATGTGTAAACGATGCATCTTAATTACATATGTTGTTACTTATTGTGTGCTGTATGATTGAGAATATTTATGATTCAAGTGGATTGAATTTGGTAGATAATGAATAAATTTCGTATGAATGATGAAATAGATGTGTAAATGTGAAATAACATCCGTAGGATTAAATGGTGGGTTGTGTGCGATACCACCCTATTAAAGATTGATGGTGGACTAAGTGCGATACCACCTTATTACTTATTCACAATGGGCTATGTGCGATACCATCGTTTATATTATTTGGTGGGCTAAGTGCGTTACCACCGGAAATATTCTTGTTGGTGGGCTATGTGCGATACCGCCGAGTGAATTGTAGTATTATGAATGGTTTATTGGGAAAATTATGATGTGTTGTTTCATGTGATCATGTGGTGATAAGTGCAGGGATGTATGTTAAATAATGTGGGCATTTGGCTTGTGATATGGTTGGAATGTGGTAAGAGATGAAATGAGTAAGCACGATCATGGAATGTGTATTGTTTTTGCTTAGTGTGTAATGCTATTTATTGTTTAGCACATCCTGTGATGTTATTTGTTTACATGTAAACTTACTAACCTTAAAGCTTACTCCCCTTTTCTTTTCCTTTGTTTTATAGAGTCAAAAGGGCGGGTCAGGATACAAAGATAATTGGAAGATCATCTACACTATCAGCTCCTTTCGGTATATCTACACTTAATGTTTTGAGTATGGCATGTATAGGGGCTAGACTAGGTAAAGTGTTTTGTTATTTTGACCAAGAGTGTGTTGGCCCCTTTAAAAGTGAACTCCTTTGTATATAGCCATAGTTGATGGCTCATTATTATATATGAAAAGAAGAAGTTATTCAGGGAATTGTATATTGCAAATCTTAGTTGTTTAGTGATTTATTGGATGGATTTATGTTGTGTGAGTTAGGGTAGTGAAAAGAGCTTGGCAAATAGCCTTGTTCTTGTCTGCACGGGTAGACACACGGGCGTGTGTCTAAGCCGTGTATGACACATGGTCAGTCCCATAAGTGAGTGACCAGGCCGTGTGTCCCTTGCATGTTAGTTTTACAAGTCAGTAAAGTTTGTAATAAACACACGGGCAAAGACACAACCGTGTGTCTCATCCACGTGGAAGGCATGGCCAAAAACTTGGGCGTGTGCCCAGGCCGTGTGAAGTCTGCACCTTGAAATTGGAATTTAATTCGACACAGGGCTTAAGGACACGGGTGGGTGCCTTGGCCGTGTGACCTTAGTGAGATGATGACGTCATAAACAGAATTCCAATGTTTTGACACACAGACTGAGACACGGGCATGTTGAGGCCTTGTAAGGAACATGGGCCAGGGACATGGGTGTGTGTCCGGCCGTGTGTAATAAGTCAGTGTCGACCACAGGTGAGGAAAATGAGCGTGCGTGACCACACGGCTTGCCCACACGGGCGTTTGGCCCCTGTTTAGGTAAAATTTTTCTTAGTGTGTAAAAGTTTTTGATTTATTTCCGAAACCTTCCGGAAGCATGTTTAGGGCCTCATAGGCCCATTATAAGGATATTAGAGGTTTGTATGGAAATTTTTTTAATTTGGAATGGAATTTGATAGCCCAAAGTTGTATGACCATGTGAGTTAAGTATGGTAACGCCTCGTACCTGGCTCCCGCGTCGAATACGGGTAAGGTGTGTTACAATTTTTTACATAATTTAGTCCCTCTACTTTTATAATGTCATTAGTTAGTCTAAATAGTTAATATTTCAATAAAAATACTTACATCAATTTTTCTCAAAAACACTATTCCAACAAAAAAATTACTTTATCATGATCAGTTTGAATGAGTGTTTTTAAGAAATATTATAATCAGTATTTTCAATATTATTTTTATTATTAAAGACTTCCAAGTAAATTTTTTTAATTCCAAAATGTCAAACTAGATAATTTAATAGAAGAATTTTAATGGTGGTAACAACTAGATCTAAATTTTTAAAGCGAAAAAAGTAAAGAGACTAATTTCTAAAAATAAAAGTAGAGGGATTAAATTCCAAATGTATGAAGTGTATATGAACTTAAAGCGTATTTTAACTTTCAAATTTTTACCCTATAATTTAACACAAACAAATTATAATTAAGTCATGGTTTAAGATGACAACTATAGTAAGAACTCTTAAAATGAGAACCATGATAACCAAATTAGTTTTAGCCCTTAGATCAAAATGAATAAATCTAACTCTTCTATTTAAGATTTAATCTATCTCACTAAAATAAAGAGCACAACACCTACACTATGTCTGGTTGGGGGGAATATGAATGCATTGCTGTCCAATTCAATGGGCCTACCACCAAACCACAGTGTGGGTAGGGGGAATACGCTATTACGAGCCGTGTTGAATACAGGCTTATTCTAGGTAAATGACGGAACATCATTCGATGCTCTCCCTACTGAATCCCTTTTTCTCACCATTCTCCTTTTTCTCATGTCTAAATCCCTAACTGGATCTTTCCCTTTTTTTTCCATGCTTATTGCCTCTATTGTAATCATCAACAAATCCCCAACTTCATCTATTCTTCACTTAACCTTAAAACAAAATACCTGAGCCTATTTGTGGTATCGATTTAACCTCGTTACTCAACCCGATAGCCCTCAGTCCCTTGGCTTGCTTGCTCCACCCACAGTTTAGCCACCGATGTCGATTTAATTACAGGTTCCTCTCTCTCTCTCTCTCTCTCTCTCTCTCTCTCTTGTTTCTTTTTCATTTTTCAAATTTTTTTGAGTTGGTTTTCTGCCATTTCAAGGTTTTGAGTTGATTTTCTGCAAAAAAAAAAAGAAAAAGAAAAAGAAAAAAGATTACAATTTTTTTATTATTTATAATGTGCTAAACTACTGATTATTTTTATTAACTTCAGGGTTTGTTGAAGTATTGTGTTGTATCTGATTTTGGTCATCATAACTACATTCAGGTTAGTTGACTATCATGAAGTTTGTTAAGTTTGTGCTTCTCTAAGATGGCACTGGCTCTCCATGCATTTTTATGTGTTGTAATTCTTTTCTTTGTTTCAAGGAATTATATTCAGCTAAGCTGTAGATATTTTTTTTTGACTTTTCTGATTAGCAGGAAGTATAAATTTGCTTGATTTTAAATTGAGTTGAAACAAATTGTGCATATTTACTATTGTACTATGTTATGTTACTTGATTTTGCACTTTTATTGCAGCGTACTAGCATGATCTCTTTCTTATTTTTGTTTATAATACAAGGATTACAAGTTTGCCTCTTCATGCATGGATGTTAATTTCGTGGTTTGAGTTAGTGTTTCAACTCCAACATATATTGTAGTTCAAAATGAGATTAACTTGTCATGATGTTAATATATATATTTCAAATGCCTTTTCCTACCTGGATTTTTATTTGCATATACAACTATGCTTACCTATCAGTGTTTTTAACTTTTCAGTCACTGCTCAGAGGTAGATTCTTACAAAATGAAAGACCTATTGAACGTACCTTCCAATTCCTACCTAAGAGACAATGTAATGAACATAGCTTAGCCATCGAACAGTTAATAGCTCCACCCGCCAACAGAGATTCCACTAGAAGAGCATTGTCTTATTCCAACTCAACCTTTCTTAATGTTTTTTCTCATGCTAAGTGGAGACCCTCTAAAACAGCTCTAAGGTGTCTCTTTATCCACCGCCATAGAAAAAACACAAACCTAAGTAACATCAGCATCTCGAGTCACTTATCCTATCGACGTAGACATACCATTCCTCGACAAAGCCTTATCGGTGTTAAGTTTCATCCATCCTCTCTCCAGTGACGACCAATGGGATTTCATAACCGATGGATTCGAAGTAACCAATTCTGAACCAGTTTGATTATAACTTCTTGCCCAAGTAAACCCTGTATCCACTAGGTCTTGCATATAATTATTACTATTACAAAACACAAAGATGTTACAATTTTTCCATAGTAACCAACAAAAAATGGAGAACAAAGTTTGCCAAGTAAGATCATCTCTACCACATTTCCCTTCATCTTGCAAATTCCAAACCACCCATTCTTGAAGTGACATAGAGAAAAACATACCATGCGCATAGTATGGGACTACTTTTTACCAAACAATTTTGGAAAAAGAACAACCCTGAATGGCATGCAAACTCGATTCCAAAACATTGCTGCACCTCATGCAATGTCTCTCGTTAGATATATGCCTTATTTCCCTCTCCTTATTTGTCATTAATCTGTTCTGCTATAGAAGCCATATAAAGGCCCGCACCCTTTGAGAAGATTTAGACTTCCAAATCAAGTTCCTAGAATATTCATCTCCCTCAAAATGATGAAGATTCCTGTAAGTCTCAAAACTGGAAAAATTATCTTTTGTTATCCATTTCTAAGCTAATTAATCTGATCTGGCTTCAACAGATGGTGGTAAGATAGATGCAATATGTGCGAGGCACCATTACTTATCCCTCCTAAGTTTTAGCCTCACAATCCTATTTTGTTTCCTTCTTGCCATTGTACAACTGTAGACTATTTAATATTCCAATCCCCATTACAAAGCCACTGAGACCTAGGTTTCTGGAACCATAATAGTTCCTCATGCTTAAAAACCTCATCTATCTCTTAACATAATTCCAACTCCCGCTTACGTAGTTTCAAAAAGGGCCTTAAGTCTAAATTTTTTTACACAAGAGTTAACTCGAAGATTAAATGTCATTTGTGCACAAAAATATTTCTATATACCCTTTTGTTCCAGTCAATAACTATCTCTTCAAATTTCTCCAATTCATTCTCACCTCCACTTCACTATTCCAATTCTCACAAACAAGAGCTTTGAATTCAGCATAAAGTAACCACCCTGAAATGAAACGAAAAGGTCTTGTGCCTCTTTGATGCTTTGGATTAAGGGACACCAATAATGGTCTATTATCTAACTTAAGCAGGTGAAAGATTACGAACCAAACAATAAGGCACGAATGAATCCCAAGTTGAATTTCTAATTTCCCTATCTAATCTTTGAGATAAATTGCCTCTACTCCAAGTAAATTTTAGGCTGCAAGCACCCAAATCACGTAACCCACCATTAAACAAAAAGGATTGAAACCATTTGCAACCATGACACATAGAAATCACCCCCAATCCTCTTTGAACCATCCAAAAAGGAGTTAAAGTCACCAGCCACAATCCATAGCTCAGAGATTGACTCTGCAAGAGAATTCAAAACATGACAAAGTTCCCATCACACTGCTACTTGTGGGCTAACATAAACAAATGAGCACAAGAAACTAGCCAAGCCTTGTCCATTATTGACTTTGAAATGCACCAACTCCGAATGACACTTCAAAATATCAACCAAAGTCGAGTCACTCCAAAGCACCCAGAGACCCCCAGAAAAACCATTAGCCTCTATCCGGAAAGAGTTATGGAACCCGAGCCTGTATTCTAAAACCACTTACATGAGTTTCAAAAAAAATAAGGAATAACAAGTTTGAATTCTTTCCAATACTCAGCTACGATTTTATGAAACCGGGGATGTCCGGTTCCTTGACAATTCCATAAAAATAATTTTATGTCTATAAGTAAATGAGAAAAAACCAATAGTCCTCGCATGATACACTAATTTGACAGCTTATCGTTGTATTATCATCAATTATGGCACTCATAACCTCCTCTTAAACCAGGACATCATCCTCCATGATAGCTATATCCAAATGTCCCCAATCCAACTTTTCGACAATACTGTGAACCGCCTTCACCAATTCTATTGACTAAGATAATTCTTCCATTAAGCCATTCAGAGGCTTTTTCTTTCGAATAATTCCCTTTGAAATTTCTTGAAGCCCTTGCTCAACAACATTTTTGCTCTTTTCCCTCCAAAAGAAAAACATTATTCTCCTTATCTAAAACTAACCTATTCTGACAACCCGTATTGCAACACATTTTTCTTTATTTATTTGGGTTGAGACCATAACGGGCTGCGCACCCACCTTATTTCCTTCTGCTACACCGAACTTACCACCCATTTTAGACCCATCTTCAAATCCATCAGGCATTATATTAGCTGATGGCCCAACACTTGAATTAATAGGCCTTAAAATTTTCACATTATTTCTCGGCCCAGCTACAAACATTTTCTTCTTCCCTTTACTTTTTTATACCGATTACTTGCTACCTTTATCATCATTTGCAACCACATTCCCCAAATTTGCTACCTTTACCATCATTTACTTGCTTAATTTTCGTCAATCACGACCCCTTTCTGAACCTTATCCATAGCCCCATTAATCACGGTAAGAATGTCATCCTAACACCCGTTAAGAGCAACAAATCGTGAGCCCCCTAATTTCACGTCGTGATTTTCACCATTGCCAATCCCTCACTCCTACCTCGCCCTCGCTGCCGGTGCTCCACCAGCATGCAAAGGTTGAAATCCTCATCTTCTGTACGCTTTGAAATCACCAATTTATCCGCCACTTTTCTGTCAACCACGGGTTTACCTTCCAACAATGGAGCTTTTTTCCCCAAACAGAAGTTCGTGTTATGTCCATACATGCCACACTGAAAAACAAACGATAGGCAAAGATTTATATTTTATCCTTTGTATCCTCCCATTTATTTTGATTTTTGACACCAGTGGTTTTTTCAAATCTATAAGCATTACTAGCCTCGCAAATCTCCCTCTTTACGCACTGTTGGTGTGAGCACCTAGTGTCACCACCGGTCCAAGCAGTTGGCCAATGGCCCAGATAAGGAAATCCGAATAAAAGCCCTCAGGCAATCCAGGTAATCTCACCCAAACTAACTGAGTATCAACTTATGATTGACTGGTTGAAAAATCTGCTGACCACAGACGGACAATCAAATATTCTCTAAAAATCACCCATAGACCACCGAATACAACTTTATTGTAGTCATCTTCACTATTGAACCTGATTAAGTAGTAATCATTCTCAAGATCCATGAGTTGAATGGGGCTTCTAGGACACCACAGAGAAGTAATCTTCTTGAGCAAAACATTAAACCCTATACTTTTCCCCAACAACTTCATAATAATCGTTTTCGCCATCCTGCATTCAATATACTTATGCACCTGATCAAAAAATATAATTGTTGGAATACCATCAACCACATCCGTAACCACATCACTACCCTTCAGTTCAAATTCCTCCTCCATGTTCACATCTTGCATAGGACTCGTAGACGACCTTAATAAATTAGACTTACAAGAAGCCTTCGTTATGCCTGGATTTGGAACTAGCTAACCATATCTATCTATCGTCAGACCCTCCGACTCTGGTGTAATGTTAGGCCACCTTCGTACTTTCTTTATTGCACGACCCACACCACTATTGGATCCCAACAAATTCGCCCCAACCACAAACTCCGCCGTAAGAAGAGAGTCGCTCTTATTAAAATTCACTGATACACTTTTATCTAATTATCATATATCTCCATGCAAATCCTTAATATTTGATTAATTCGAAATACTAATTTTAAAATCAATAGATCTCTACTCATATAATTATAATAGATGCCTTCCTTGTGTGACCATTTCTTTCACACGGATAATGACGTATTAGTTGTTCGCTTCCCGAATTTATTTTATTCAAGCTATGACAGTTAGGTATACATTTAATCTTTGATTTTTAAATTTTAAATGTATTTTATTTTGATATTCTTTTTTAATTTTTAAATAAAATCGAGAATAAATTCATCAAAAGCTTTGTAGTGGTATACATATCCAGGTATAAAATTTGTAATTGAATTTGATCTCATTCAATCAATTAATATTTGAGATTTTACTAAATCCCATTCTTTCAAAAATAAATAATGTAAATTTTTTTCTAATACGTAAAAAATCACCTTGTTAAAAAAGCCATTTTACAAGGAACTAAATCCATTTAAATTACATACTATGATTTTACATGTCTTTTTTTCCGATATTGGTGCGGTGTAAGATAATTCCCTACTACAACAAACAGTCAAGCACAATACCATTTCTCTTACAAAAACACAACTTACCATATACATAAATTATCTATGCCCCCCACACGATCAAATCTCTCATCTCCCTCAAATTAGGTAGTTATGGAGAGTTTACTGAACACCAAATGGGTATCCACAGCGGCGAGTATATGGATCCAGTGCACCAGCGGTGCATCGTACACGTTCGGCATCTACTCTTCCGTTCTCAAATCATCCCAATCCTACGACCAATCAACTCTCGACACCGTTTCCATCTTCAAAGACATTGGCGCCAACGTCGGCGTCCTCTCTGGCCTCCTCTACTCCACCGTAACCACCAGTAGCCGCCGTAGCGGTGTCAATAGTAGACCCTGGGTGGTTCATGTGGCTGGGGCCATACAGTGCTTTGTTGGGTATTTCCTTATGTGGGCGTCGGTGGTGGGGTTGATCAGCCGGCCGCCGGTGCCCTTGATGTGCTTGTTCATGCTAGTGGCAGCTCACGCGCAAACGTTTTTCAATACGGCCAACGTGGTAAGCGGTGTCGAAAATTTTCGGGACTTCGGTGGGACCATCGTTGGGATAATGAAGGTAACGCTAGCAGTTTTGGTTTAGACCAAGAGTGACAGTGAACTTGTTTCTCTTTACGTGTAGATTAGGCCGGATTTGGAGAATTTTGCTGTCTTTGCTCTATTGGCAAAAAAAGGTTCCAAATTCGACTGTGTCAACTCGACTCCATCCATTAAGGTTCAAGTTTTTTTTTAACAATGAGTTTGAAGTGGATCGGGCGAAATTAAAAAAAAAAAATTCATGACAGGTGGAGATCGAGTTTTAGGTAAATTTATAAAAATGTCTCTAATATATATCAAGTTTTTACTTTGACTAAATATATCGAAAAAAGTTATTTACTTTAAAATAAAAAATTTTAAAAATATAATTTTATTTATTTCAAAATAAAACAATTAAATAAATTCGGTTCGGGATGAGGCGGTGAGCTTTCTATTAAATTTAGAGTTTGGGTTTGGAGTGGAGTCGAGCCTTCTATTAATTTCAAGTTCGTGTTTGAGGCAGATTTTTTTCTTAAAAGTCAGGATTGAAAATAGAAACTTTTGTTACCATATATAAAATAAAAATATCCATTATAGTTTTAAATTGATATTTATGTTTTTATAGTTGAATATTAATATATTTTAAATAATAATTCAGGCTCACACTGCCAAGACAAGAATTTGTTTTGTATAATTAAGAAAAATATAATTGAAAAAAAGAAATCCGTAGATGAGGTTAAGGTTTTTCCTTTTTTCTTTTTTAATTACGTCTTTTGTTAATTTATTACATGTAAGTGGTTAAACAGTTGATTTCCACAAGTTTCTTACATATAAAATTTTAATTACTGATTTTGAAGTAAACAATTTAAGTGGAAGGTTTAACCATGTTTACCTAATGCATTATTCTTTACATTAAAACTAATGCGTTATTTATATCTTGATGTTGCTGTTTACCAAAACTAAACTGCATTGCTGGACAGGGTTTTCTTGGTTTGAGTGGAGCAATACTAATTCAAGTGTATAACGCCTTATGTCAGGGTGATCCAACCACTTTCATTTTGATCCTTGCCATCGTACCCACTCTTGTCTCCCTTACCCTTATGCCTTGTGTCAAAATATATAAAACCACCACATTTGACGACGAGAATCACTTAAATGCCTTCTCTGCCATAGCATTGATTGTTGCTGCTTATCTTATGCTCGCTATAATATTGGAAAACATCTTCTCATTTCCAGTATGGGGTCGAACCATTACTTTCATCATTCTACTGGTTTTACTTGCTTCACCTGTTGGAATTGCAGCCAAAGCTTTAAAGGAAGAAAAAGACCCTTTGGAGCGCTACGACCAGATGCCTGGTGAACCAGACCAAACCACGGTGGGTTCTTCATCTGGTGTCGATTTGTTTCGAGACGACGAAGACGATGAAAAAGACATGAACCTATTCCAAGCAATGGTTACAGTAAACTTTTGGTTGTTGTTCATTGCTATGATATGTGGGATGGGTTCAGGTTTAGCCACAATAAACAACATTAGTCAAATAGGCGAATCTTTAGGCTACACAACAATGGAGAGAAGTTCATTGGTTGCTTTATGGAGCATATGGAACTTCCTCGGTCGGTTCGGGGGAGGGTTTATATCAGACATATTCCTACACAAAGGTTGGGCGAGGCCATTGTTCATTGTCATTACGCTTGCAACATTGACATTCGGTCACTTGATTGTGGCTTCAGGTTTCCCTGGGAATTTATACATTGGGTCAATCGTGGTGGGTATATGTTATGGTTCACAGTGGTCATTGATGCCAGCCATTACTTGTGAGATATTTGGGGTTCGACATATGGGTACCATTTTCAACGCCGTTGCCATTGCTAGCCCTGTTGGATCTTACGTTTTCTCAGTGAGAATCATTGGGTATCTATATGATAAGGTGGCGGAGGGCGAAGGCAATTCTTGCTATGGAACTAAGTGTTTCATGTTGTCGTTTATCATCATGGCATCGGTTGCTTTCTTTGGGTTCCTGGTTGCTTTGGCATTGTTCTTCCGGACAAGGTGGTTTTATCGTCAGCTCGTGGTTAGAAGATTAAGGCGTTTATCAATATCTTGAGAAGTAATCCATTTTTATTTAAAAAAAAAAAAAGATTTGATATGAGAGTTTGTAAAAATTAGGACTTTAGTTTTCTCTGAAGATTTCATAGGACAAAAGTAGACTAGTTCACTTTCATTTGTCAGTGCTCTGGTTGGATTTTGAAAAAATTTCAAGCTTCACAGTTTGTTCGAAAAATTCATTTTAGTTAAAGGTGAATTACATAATAGCTTATCTAATTATTATGGTCCTAAGTCATCTACTCAATATTGTTTGTTTGATTCATTTTTATTAAGTGTATGACAGGAGAATAATGTAACAATTAAAAATTCAATATAAAAATAAATTTAGAACTCAAATTTTAAATTTAGTTATAATTTTTAAAATATATATATGCAATTAAATTTTACAAATATTCTAAATTTAAAAAAATTTTAAAGAAATACATCCCAAGAGATGAGGTGAGGCTGTGAAGAACGTTAAAATCACAGTTATACAAGTTAAGAGAAAAACTTTTATAAAGTTGAAATCAATTTTATTATTTTAATAATTTATATTTATATAAGTTTTAAAAAATTAAATCAAAAATAAATTTATTTTTACTAATTTAAATATTTAAAATTTTATTTTAGTGGGGGAGGGAGAGTCACATTTTCAGTATTAAAGTCAAACCCCATTCTTACTTCTTCTGTCTCCCAATTCTCTCTCTCCTTTCGGCTTTTATTTTTATTTTCTTTTCTCTATCAAACAACCCCTCCCTTATTATTTATTTTATTTCTGGTTTTAGGTAACGTGAAACTCTCGTAGTTTCGACACACGTCGAAATAGAACAAAGGGATTGGCACTTTCGGCTCAATACAGCCGCGAATCCTGAGTAATTTTTTTATTTAGGTATGTTTATAAAATTTTAAATTTAAAAATAATAGAATAATAAAAATATATAATTTAATTCCTAATTCCAAAACCTTTTTCTTACTTTACCTGTTTTCATTATTTAGCAAGACCTTGGTTTCCATTGGTTTCTTCAGCTTCCCAACTATCTTACCCAAGATTTCCGCTTTAGTTCTTGCACTGCCTAAAGCGTATGATTTTTTTTAGGTCTCATTTGTGCTAACTTTGTTTTTTAGTGTATTTGCAGTTGTGGGATCTATTTTTCTTTCTTGAATCTAAGGATATTTATTTCTCCGATTTTAACTATATTTGGGTTCTCAATATTGTCAGTTTGTGAAAATTGGTTCACTTTATCGTTAATTTGAGCTAAATTGGTTTTTTATTCTGCTTGTTCGTGGTAAACAAGTATTTATATATGTATATATATTTAAATTAGGATAAATTTGAGATTATTTATAATTTTTTAGGGTTAATTTTTTTAAAATAAATTATAATTACATTGATATAATATGTAAAATTTGAAAGCTAAGTTTATTATTATACTAATTTTTTAAATATCATATCACCCTCTGATATACGTTTAAAGGCAATTAATAAAAATGGACAAAAAAGATTTAATGCACACTTTAGTCCTTGAAGTGTACCTCTTTTCCCATCTTAGTCTTTGAAGTTATTTTGGCCTACTTCAATCCCTAATGTTATCAGACATTCTCAATTTAGTCTCTAATGTTATTAGACATTTCCGGTTCAATCCTTTGGACGTTAAGAAAACTGACCAACCAATCATATGTTTTTGCATGTCATACAATGACACCATCATCCGAAAAAGCCTTTGAAATTTTAAATATTACAAACAAATTTTTAAAAATTATTTTAAAAATTATTAAAATTACTAAAACATAGAAATAAATATAAATTTATTAATTTATAAAAATTATAAATTATTTAAAAATTACAAAAATAGAAAAATGATTAAAAATAGAAAAATAATAAAATTACAAAAAATCATTATAAAAATACTAAAGTTTACTAAAAATTTTAAATATATATTATACAATTTTCAAGCTCTAGTGTGTTTTTATAAAATTTTAATAATATTTGTCGAAATTATTTTTAAAGTTTTATGAAAAACGGAGATCGACTAAAGAAAATGAAAATGGGAGTCACCACCAATCTTTTTTTTTTTTGAGGTGTGATCGGGTCACCTTGAAATTGATCATTTTAATAAAAAAAATATTATGATTTATTAAAACAATGATTTTAGTCTACGAAATTCGAGAAAACGGGTTCGGGAGTCGGTTACACACGAGGAAGGATTACCACCCTCGTAACGCCCAAAATTGGTACCTAATTGATAAAATCATATCCTAATGTTGAAATTTTGAAAAATTTAAAATATGATCCTTTTATTTGAATGAAAGCTAAAACTCACCTATCTCAAAGAAATAAAATGCCACACCCAATAAGTTAGGATGCGACATCTCAAGACTTCAAAACTAAGCTTGCTTTTCTTTTGTAGAAAATCCTTACCTCGAGATACAAAACATTATATCTAATACGTTAAGATATAAAATTATGAATTTTCGGAGAATAAGTTTTAATTTGAAATTTATAGGTTTTTTAAAAAAAGGATACTTGATATCTTAAGTTCCACGAGAAAAATTAAAACCCAGTAAGTTAGGGTATAATTATTCTCGAAATCTCCAAATGTCATATATCGCTGTGTTTTAAAAAATATTCGAATAAGATGCGTCAATTCAAAATGTGTTTTTATAAAAAAAAATGGTTTAAGTAAGATATTACAAAACATAAATACCTAATAGCAATTTTCTATAATTACAAGTCATATTAACGATTAATACTAAAATAGACAGTTAAAGAAAGAATAGCATAGCAAATGATACATGTAATGAGAGGACTATACTAAAGCCATAATAAGCAAATAAAAGAACATAAATAAACGAATACAAGATATAAAATAAGCAACAAAAATTAAAAATCTATATGAAACATAAAATTCAAGAAATGAATATTAAACTCTACAAACAAGATCAAGTATGAGAGTAAATAAATGAATGATATAATTAAACACTGAATAAATATTATAACAAAATAAAAAAAAAAGAAAATAAAAAAATGATAATTTTTAAAACGATTAATATGTATAAGCAATATATTTTAAATGAATAATATAAAAAACTTAGAGTATATGAAAAAACATAGGGATACTTATAATAAATATATAATTTAATAATTTAGAATATATATAAATATAAATGATAATATATGATAAAAACAGTTATAAGTAAATAGTATATATAACTTTAAATAAAAATATATTTATAATACAATAATCATAAAAAGTACATATTTAATATAAACAATATAAATAATATATGTTATACAATATACAGAATTTATATAATATAAAGGATATAATAATTTAAATTATACATATAATATAATATATAATATACAAATTATAAAATAATATGTAATATATATAAATAATATTAAACTAAATAAAATAACCTAGTATAAATAATAAATAGTAATAATTTAATACATATATATAATACTAAAATATTTTAAAAATAATAATACTAATGGAAATAAAAAGGATTAGAAATCAAAGAAACAAGGATCAAATTAAAATAAAAAAATACAGTGTAATTGTAAAAAGGACGGTGTTAGAATGCGTACGAAACTACAGGGGCTTATTGGGCAATTATACCCTATCCCCTAAACGGCGTCGTTCCGTCATCCACCTTTAAAATGGCCTCAGGGACCAAATCGAGACAAAAACTAATTTTAGGGCTAGATTAAAAATAAAAATAATTAAAATTGGACGAAATTAAAAATAATAAAATTGCGGAAGGACTAAAGAGGAAATTAGACCCTTTTATAAAAATGCGCGGATCCTCCCCGGGTCGAGTCAACACGCTGATCTTCAATCTTAAAACGACGTCATTTAATGCTTATTGGCTTAAGCAAAAACGGCGTCGTTTCTATATTGCTATATAAGCTAAAAATTGGCCAAAAAAATTCATTTTAACGCCCCTTAAAAAAAACAAAACAAAACCCTGAAATGCTCTGTTCCCCTCGGCTGGAGGCCAGAATCCAGCTCGGGCTTCGGTGACGGACCGTCGCACGTGCATCCCACGCGCCACCGCAAGCGCCGCCACATACGGCGGCCGCAGGCCAGGAATTTCGTCTTTTTAGCGCGAGTCGAAAGGTAAAATCATTCTTTTTGTTTTTTTAGCAATATTCACATAAAAAAATTGCACGAATAATAAAAAAACGAAAGTGCATAAACAGAAAATCACCTTTGCTCTTTTTTATTTTCTCTTGTATTCTTTGTATATTTGCATGTATATTATGTAAAAAAATCGTAGTACGTTTACAGATTACAATGGGTTTTTTATAACCCAAAAATAAATTGGGAAATAAACACAGGACCCTATTTTGCTGCTACTGTCTGCTATACTTTCTATTTTCTGTTATTTTTTCTTTCCTTTTGCAGGTGAACGACGCAGATCTCGGCGGGGATGAAGGCTGGTGGCTGCTGCGTGAGGGTTCATGCTGGGCGCTTACGGCGCCAAAGGTTTCAGAAACCTTAGGCTTCTAAAACTATTTAGTTTTTGGGCCCTTTTGGGCCGCATAGGTTTTGAGTTTGTGTATAATTGGGCCACATGTAGTGAGTTAGGGGTTTAGTTTTGGGTATTAATCTGGGTTTGGATAATCTATTTTGGGTCTGAGGGTGTAATTGGGCTTGGGGCAGTTTGTTTATTTGTGCTTGTAAATAACTGGGTTTTGGCAATCTGCTTTGTAAATGGACTGTAAACTGGACATTAGCTTATTTTTATTATTTTTATTATTTGTTCAAGTCTGGGCAATAATGGGCTACTACAGCTGCCGCTCTTTGCTCATTGTCGTGTAACAAAAATAGAGCAAAGACGATAAAAAGATCCATTTTTCCCTGTCTTATCAAATGGCTATATCTTCAAGGAAGTAAGCTAGTATCTTCAATCTGCTTCACTGCAATAATGGGCTACTACAGCTGCCCCTCTTTGCTCATTGTCGTGTAACAAAAATAGAGCAAAGACGATAAAAAGATCCATTTTTCCCGGTCTTGTCAAATGGCTATATCTTCAAGGAGGTAAGCTAGTATCTTCAATCTGCTTCACTGCAACTTCAGAAAGACAAGATCTACTATCTTTAGTCTACTCCACTGCAAACTCAAGGATGCCAAACTGCTGTCTTTTAGCTTGCTCTATTGCAAATTCAGAGAGCCAAGGCTAATGTCTTTGATCTTCTTTCTGCAACTTCAGTAAGGTAAGATTTGTTGTCTTCGATCTATTTCACTGCAACTTCAAGAATGCCAGATTTGCTGCCTTTCAGCTTGCTTTACTGCAAACTCAGAGAGCCAAGGCTAACATCTTCGATTTTCTTCCTGAAACTTCAGGAAGGTAAGATCTGTTGTCTACGATATGCTTCACTACAACTTCAGGAATGCCAGATCTGATGTCTTTTAGCTTGCTCTACTGCAAACTCAGAGAGCCAAAGCTGACATCTTCGATCTTCTTTCTGCAACTTCAAGAAGGTAAGATCTATTATCTTTGATCTGCTTCACTGCAACTTCAGGAATGCCAGATCTGATGTCTTTTAGCTTGCTCTACTGCAAACTCAGAAAGCTAAACCTAACGTCTTTGATCTTCTTCCTACAACTTTAAAAAGGTAAGATCTATTGCCTTCGATCTGCTTCACTGCAACTTCAGGAATGCCAAATCTGATGTCTCCAATCTTCTTCTTGCAACTTCAGGAAGGTAAAATCTGTTGTCTTCAGTCTGCTCCGCTGCAACTTTAGGGAGACAAGGCTGAAAGTGTCAACTTACCCTACTACATCATCCTATAGAGGACATGACCAGTAGAATGGGTATATGCTTATGCCGAATGATTAGGATGTCCTGATCGATATGAGTCAAATACTCCTAATTAGACATACTATGATATATGAATGCAAAAATGATATGAGTATGATTTCTACTCAAGGTGTTATCACTCATTTATTTGTCAAGGTTTCATCTTCGTTCCCCTTAAAGTATCATATTATTGCTCAAATAATTTGCCCCATGGAAATTTTAGGCTCCATTCCATTTGAACCTTGAGGATACGGGGCGTATATCACCTTCAAATGTCCCACTAGGAATCGAAACTTTTCCAGCCTGTCCCTACTGCAATCTAAGGATACAAGATTTGTTTCAACTCCAATTCATTTTACCATCATTCAAGAGTTTTGAATTTTCCCCATCAATTTGGTTTGTCACACCATTCTCCGAATGACCTGATGACATTGCTTACTGTTGTCACAACAACTCATTATTCTGTCCAATTACCAATCGGACAAAGAATTCAGAGAAATAGTCTCCATCTAGACTCTTCTTTCTCAAATATTTCCAATCTATGTACATGGAAATCCTAAACAATTGTCATGTTTCGATTTCTTGTTTTATCTAGAATTTTCCAAAGTAATATGTAGAACTTCTTTTGTGAAATTATTAGTTCATCAATCATTATTTCAATGCAACATGTTTATGAACAATGGGTCACAAATAAATTGATCTCAAGGATAGTCAAAGTTAAATAAATTATCAAAAATACAAAGAAAATTAACTGGGAACATATCTTTGAGAAGAAAAAGAATCCAAAGATAGTAAAATGAATAGGACAAAGATCAGGTGCCCTAGATATCGCAGATTGGGCTTCTATATACAAACTCCATGAAGATTGCTTTGACTTAACATGTGTTTAGAAGATCCAAAGTACTTTGTTGATACCCCGATATGCAACATATTTCATTTCTTGTTGATTCAGGTATAGCAAGATCACTGCATGCCCATTTAAAATTTGAGCCGCCCTTTTCGGGTTTTCAACTCAAAACCCCTTTGGTCTCAAGACGCCCTTTGCTGGTTTTTGCCTTGGCCTCTCCTCTTCTTTTTTTAGAAGTCTCAAAGTGCCATTTGCGGGTTTTCATCTTGGCCTCTTCTCCTCTTTAAGTAAAATATTTTTTGACTAAATCTGAGTTTACAGGATTGGGTGAACTTTTCCCATCCATTTCAGTCAGAATCAGTGCACCTCCAGAGAAAGCTTTCTTCACCACTTATGGTCTGTCCCAATTCGACATCCATTTTTCTCTGAAATCCTTTTGTATGGGAAGGATCTTTTTCAGTACAAGGTCCCCCTCGTGAAACTCTTTTGGGCAGACTTTTTTATCATAGGCCCGCATCATTCGTTTTTGGTACATCTGACCGCGACGAATAACCCTTAGCCTCTTTTCTTCAATTAAGTTCAAATGATCATATCGAGCCTAGATCCATTCAGTTTCGTCCAACTTTATTTCTGACAAAAATCAAAGAGAAGGTATTTCCACTTCAATAGGTAGAACTGCCTCCATCCCATAAACCAATTGGAAAGGAGTTGCCCTAGTAGAGGTTCTGGCAGACGTCCGATAAGCATAAGGTGCAAATGGTAATTTCTCATGCCAATCCTTATAAGTATCAGTCATTTTTCCTACTATTTTCTTGATATTTTTATTGGCCGCTTCCACTGCCCCATTCATTTTTGGACGATACGGAGACGAGTTGTGGTGTTTGATCTTGAATTGACTACAAACTTCCACTATCGTGCTATTGTTTAAGTTCAGTGCATTGTGTGATATGATCCTCTCGGGCATTCCATATCTATAAATGATCTCCTTCTTCATGAACCGACTAACCGCTGACTTAGTAACGCTAGCGTATGAAGCAGCCTCTACCCATTTCGTGAAGTAGTCAATAACCACGAAGATGAACTGATGCCTATTCGAAGCTTTCAGTGAGGTTGGCCCAATGACATCCATGCCCTACATGAAAAAAGGCCATTGAGAAGTCATAACATGCAAAGGTGAAGGTGGTACGTGAATCTTGTATCCATAAATTTGACATTTATGGCATCTTTTGGCATAGTTGATACAATCTCCTTCCATAGTAGACCAATAGTATCCAAATCTCATAATTTGTTTAGCCATTGTAAAACAATTAGCATGTGTCCCACAAACACCCTCATGAACTTTTTCCAAGATTTTCCTAGCTTCAACAGCATAAATGCATCTTAATAGTACTTGATCTTTTCTCCTTTTGTACAAGATATCCTCGTCAAAAACATAGTCAGAGGCCA
Organism: Gossypium bickii; assembly: GCA_025503065.1. Lineage (NCBI taxonomy): Eukaryota > Viridiplantae > Streptophyta > Magnoliopsida > Malvales > Malvaceae > Gossypium > Gossypium bickii. The sequence goes on from CP106718.1 coordinate 28,317,655, forward strand.
ATCTTCTTAATGCCCTTTTATCATTCTTAGTTGCATGCTCCGGGTATTCACGATTTTTTACATACCGCAATACATCATGATACCAAGGGTGATCATCTTTTTCCTCCTCTTCCATGTTATAGCAATGAGCTGGAACTTCGAAAATACTCATCTGAATAGGTTTCATATCCTCTAATTTGTTTACTTTGATCATAGACGCCAGGGTTGCCAAAGCATCCGCCATCTGATTTTCATCACGTGAGAGATAATTAAAAGTAATGTCAACGAATTCCTCAATCAATCCCAGAACTATTTTTCGGTAATCAATTAGTTTGGGATCTCTTGTCTCCCATTCCCCTTTAAGCTGGTAGATTACTAGGGCATAATCTCTATATACTTCTAGCACTATGATTTTACGCTCTACAGCTACTCGAATTCCCATGATGCATGCTTCATACTTTGCCATGTTGTTTGTGCAATCAAAATCCAATTTGCATGTGAATGGATAATGATCACCACTAGGGGATACCAAGATTGCCCCAATTTCATTTCCCACAGCATTTGACGCCCCATCAAAATTTAGCTTCTACGGACATTCTTCAGCAGTTACCACATACATTATCTCTTCATTGGAGAAATCGAAGCTCAGAGGTTCATAATCCTCTAAGGCCCTACTAGCCAAAAATTATGCTATTGCACTTCCTTTTATAGCCTTTTGGTTTACATAGACTATATCAAATTCAGAAAGCAAAATCTGCCACCTTGCCATCTTTTCATTCAAAGCAGTTGACTTCATCATATACTTTAACGGATCAAGCTTCAAAATTGACCAGGTTATATGATATAGCATATACTGCCTCAATCTCCGAGTTGTCCAAATCAAGGCGCAACACAATTTCTCAATTGATGAATATCTCATTTCACATTCAGTGAACTTTTTACTGAGATAGTATATCGCCTTTTCTTTTCTTCCTGACTCATCATGTTGACCAAGCACACATCCCATGGAGTTACTGAACACTATCAAGTATAGTATTAATGGTCTATCTGGATTAGACGGAGATAGTATTGGGGCATTTGACAGATATTGTTTGACTTTGTCAAAAGCTTTCTAGCACTCATCATCCCATACGCCTTGGTTGTGCTTCTTAAGAAGACGAAAATGGGATCACATTTATCAGTTAATTGTGAAATAAACTGAGCAATGTAATTTAACCTTCCAAGGAAACCTCGGACTTCCTTTTGAGTGCGCAGTGAAGGCAATTCTTATATAGCTTTGACCTTATTTGAGTCAACTTCAATTCCTCTCTCGCTGACTACGAAACCCAGTAATTTCCCTGACCAAGCTCCAAAAGTACACTTTGCCGGGTTGAGCTTTAATTGAAATTTTCTCAATCTCAAAAACAACTTCTTCAAAACTTCAATGTGTTCTTTTTCTGTTCGAGATTTGGCGGTCATGTCATCAACATATACTTCAATTTCTTTGTGCATCATGTCATGCAATAAGGTTACCATGGCCCTTTGATATGTCGCTCTTGCATTCTTTAGCCCAAATGACATCACCTTATAACAAAAGGTACGCCATAATGTTATGAAAGTAGTTTTCTCCATATCCTCAAGGTGCATCTTGATCTGATTGTATCCCAAAAAACCACCCATGAAAGAAAACAATGAGTATCCCGTCGTATTATCAACCAACGTGTCAATATGGGGCAAAGGGAAATTGTCCTTTGGGCTGGCTTTATTTAAGTCCCTATAGTTTACACACATCCGAACCTTTCCATCCTTCTTAGGGACAAGAACAATATTAGCTACCCATTCTGAGTATTTTACCATCTGTAGAAAACCAGCATCAAACTGTTTCTTGACTTCCTCCTTTATTTTCAACACCACATCAGGCCTCATCCTTCATAGCTTTTGCTGAACTGGCTTGCACTCTTCTCTTATGGAAAGGCGATGTACTACAATATCAGTACTTAGCCAAGGCATATCTTGGTATGACCATGCAAAGACGTCCTTGAATTCCCGTAGTAACTCAACAAGGTCTTGTTTCGTCTCCTCGGCTATGCGCGTTCCAATTTTCACAACCTTTCCCTCCTCTAAGACGATATTCTCCACCACCTCTTCATGGGGTAAAATTTGTTTCTTTTCTTGCTTTACCATTCTTAACAATTCTGGAGACAAGTCACAATCTCTGTCATCTTCAAAATCCTGAGATTCCTCTAAACACATGTCTTGCTCAAAATGGACCTCTGAATCTGCAGTATCGTTGCTCATGTCATTGATATCTATGGACATGTGGTAGGCACAAATATGCAAAGAACAAATGAATTCAAGAACAACTATTCACATGATATGAATAAGAATAAAAAATTTGGAATGAAATTAAAAAATCAAAAAAAATATAAAAAATGACAGAATATTTGCCAGAATTGATCATTAAAGATGTATTTTATTGAAACAAAAAATGTCTGAACATGAGCCTATTTCACAAAAGAAATCTTATTTTTCCGAGGCTTAAAAACAACAAGTGTGTTCTGAACATTACTCTGTGTAATCTCTAAAAACTACAGGAAGTTCCTCTGCAGTCCAATTGTTCAAAATGCTTCCAGGTTCATAAGGGCGAATGGCCAACAGGTTTCTTTGCCCAGTTTCTTCCTCGTGTATGGTACTGATGTGAAGATTTTCATTTTCCAATAATCCTTTTTCCGGGTGAATTATCCTTCCTGACACAAAAGTCTGAGATATGTGAGGGAATATTATCGATTCCCACTTAACTTCTTCCTCATTCAGCCGTGCCCTTCTTCTTTCTTACTTCTTCTCTATTTCCCTCTTTCATTGTCTAGCATCTGGCCTGAAACCCAAGCCAAAACGATCTCTTTTCTCTTTCAGCATTGAAACTTGAGTCTCTCCTTGAAGATGTTTACCCAATCCCTTTCCCAGTAAGCTCATTTCCCCACCATTATTTGCAAGCCCATTCTCGTGATCCTGGATATTCTAGGCACCAGAACCTCATTCCCTTCCAAAATGAATGTTGTGTTCACGAACTCTAAAGATCGAAAGGGACACTCAATGACCTCATCATTTGCCTCTAAATATGGCGCATCATTGGCAACAGTTGCTATGATGTCTTCCTCCGCGTTTACAATAACTAGCCAACCTTCTGTTACCAGCTTCAATTTTTGGTGCAGTGATGAGGGCACTGCTCCTCCCGAATGAATCCAGGGTCTTCACAACAAGCAATTGTAGGAGGGCTTGATATCCATTACCAAAAAGTCCACTTCATATGTTTTTGGCCCAATTAACAACGGTATGTCAATCCTTCCCATCACCCTTCTCTCAGTGCCATCAAATGCTCTCATTATATTCTAGCATGTCTTCATGTGAGAACTGTCTATAGGCAATCTTTTCAGCGTAGACAATAGTAAGACATTCAAAGCCGATCCATTATCTATTAACACACTTGGCAGAGTGAATCCCTTGCAATGAGTAGTAATATGCAGAGCTTTGGTCAATCCCATACCCCCAGGTGGAATTTCATCATCACTGAAGTAAATGAAGTTTCGGCACTTATATTACTAACTAGACGGTCAAGTTTGTTGACAGATATATCTTTAGTAACATAAGTTTCATTCAATACTTTCATCAATGCTTCACGACACACTTCTGAACTTAAAAGCAAGGCTAGCATTGATATGCGAGCTGGTTGTTTGCGCAACTGCTCTACCACGCTATATTTATTGTGTTTCAAGAATTTTAAAAATTTTTTAGCCTCTTCCTCTTTTACAGGTTCATTGATAAGTGCTTTAGCCCCTTTCTCTCGCTCAACTACCAAGGTCTTTGATTTTACTGGTTCTATTCTGACGTTTCCTGAGTCGTAACGACTTCCACTACGTGTGTAAGATCCTTCATTTTGAACCTCCTTAGAAGTGCCAGCTGAGTTTTCCATTCCCGGTATTGTCACATTACAATCGTAATTCCAAGGTACCATTTTGTTATCCTTGTAAGGAAAGGAAACATTTCTGGATTACGACCTTTGGCGCCACTTGTGTTCCGCCCTCCGTACTTCTTGGCCGGGAGATGATGATCCTTAGGTAATTGACTTTTTGCTTTGTCAATTCTCCTTCTGTTGCATATATGTTTGCTCCTTCTGAGCCTTCTTCATAAAATTCTAATTCCTTATTATCCTAAGGCTTTGTACCAAGACCCTGAACTCAGCACATTCTTGGCTCTCGTGCCCTTCTGCTTTGTGGAACTCACAGTAGTCTCTTACTCCTTCAAATCCTTCCACAAAATCTGATAATATCAGTCCTCTTCTTACCATTTCTCTCCAAACCATTCTCAACGGGGTTTTTACCTCCATAATATCCTCCTTGATCTTTCTCACGACATTTTCACCGATCGCATTTATCCCCTTATTTCTATGGTTAGGTAATGGGTTCTCCGCACTAGGTGTATCATCAAACTTCACACTCCTCATCTTGATGAGTCTCTCTACTACCTTTTTGAAGGAAGTGTAGTTTTCTATTGAATGCCCCGATATTTCCGTATGATAATCACATTGAGCGTTTGAGTCAAACCATTTAGGATATGGGTGCTGTAATGGTTTTAGATAAAATGGGGACACCACATGTGCGTCAAATAAACTTTGATATAGCTGCTTATACGTCATTGGGATTGGCGTAAATTAGAGCTTTTTAGAGTTTTGCCTTGCCTCTAATTCTTGTCTTGCCGACCCTTGTTGCCCAGCCGTAATTACTTTTAGCTGGCTAACAGTGATGCCTTTGAGTACCCTTTGTTGTATGTACTCGTATTATTCACCTCATTATCCTTTTTCCTAAGAGCAAACCTTTTAGTGGTTTCCCTTGCTTCTATCTTGCCACCTCTTATGGCATTTTCAATTATTTCTCCTGCCATCACTATATCCGCAAAGCTCTTGGTGGTACTTCCTATCATGTGAGTGATGAATGGAGCCTTCAAGGTATTGATAAAAAGTATTGTAGTGTCTTTTTCTAAGAGTGGTGGCTGAACTTGCATGGCAACCTCCCTCCATCTTTGTGCATACTGCCTGAAGCTATCATTTGACTTCTTCTCCATGTTTTGCAAAGTGATTTTGTCAGGCGTCATGTCTTTGACATAATTGTATTGCTTCATAAAAGCTTGGGCTAGGTCCCTCCAAGAACTAATCCTAGCACGGCTCAATTGATTATACCACCTTGACGCTACCCCCACCAAACTATATTGGAAACAATGAATCAAGAGTTGACCATTATTAACATAGCCGGTCATGCGTCTACAAAACATGGTAATGTGGACTTCAGGGCAACTAGTCCCATTGTACTTCTCGAATTCTGGCATTTTGAACTTTTGAAAAAGCACCAAATCTGGAACCAAACTCAAGTCTTTAGCATCAATTCCATGGTGATTATCAGCATTTTCCAAGGCGTTGAACTTTTCTTACAACCATCTACAGCGATCCTCTAACTGACTTGAGGACTCAATTCTTGTTTTTTCCCCTTCTGCTATATCTAAGTCAGGGATAACAGGATTAGCAGGGTTATCTCCTGGGTTAGATCCTGTGCCCACTTGGAAGTTCATGGACACTGTTGCATCAGTTTGCCCTTGTTGAGGTCTAATTGTGACGGATGGCCTTCGGGGATACTCTTCAGGTTGTGTTTGTATATGCGGTGGTGTAAAATCCGGAGGAAAGTCCTCATTATCTTCTCCAGCAATAGTCATGGGACATTTTCCTTTGTCCATTGCTCCATTCAGTAGCTAAGTCATTTGAGCTACCATGTTCTTTTGAGCTTCCAGCATTTGGTCTCTCATTTCTTGTTGGAGCTTTGCCAATTGCTCTTGCATCTGGTCTTGCATGTCTCTCTGGAACTGTTCAAGTCTTTGATCCATTTTTTTGTCTTGGCACGTGTACCGTAACGGTGTTCAGTTTCCAGATTTTTCATTCTCTCTCTCTTTTGGTGATAATTTTAACTAATTAGGATCTTTTTATGGACTTAAATGCATATGATATGATGTAATGCAAATGCATGAATACAAAAAGAAGGTATCGATTCAGATTCAATTTCACATAGAAAACTTTATTAGAAAACAAAATTCTTTACATAAAATGGACTACAAATATGCTTTCGCCCTAAAGCCCAAAATTTTAATTTTCCCAAACAACAAGGCTAGCTCTTGACCACGATCTGACTGTAGCTCATACTTCATGCTCAATATATCAGCCTATGCTGTCAAAGTCTGTAGGTGATCAGCTACCTCTTGGATCTGAACTATTGCTTCACCCATGAGATAATCTCAATTTCTAACTTGATCGTGAGAATGATGGAGCTCTTCCTTCCAATGCCCTTCTCTTGCTTTAAGAAGCTCGATTCAGAGTTCACAATTTGTAACGCTGATTCTAATTTTTCGATCTTGCCCTTCATTTCTTTAATCTTGTTCAGACTTGACTTCAACTTGATTGTAGAATTACGGCTTCGATGGTGGTGAAGAGACCGTCCCAGTTCAGTCACTTTAGATTTTAATCTACATTTCTCTTTTTGGCTTTCTGCCAAACTCCTTTCTAGGGCCTCATTTCGCATCTACATCTCTTAGAATTTCTTCTCCCAATGGTCAGCCTTAGCCTTTTCCTCTCGAATCTCCTGTTGCCACTGTTCCGAAGTCTTCCCCAATCCGACATTTTTCATTGATAGACGTAGCTTCTTATATTCTATCTTTAGGCTATCCAAATCTTCCTCGACCCTTTTCTTCCCTTTTCTTAATTTTTCGGCCTCTAATTTCTGAACATCCACATCTAGTCTCAGATACATTTTTTCTTCTTCCAACTTCTCTATCCTCTTCCTAAGCTCTGAACTCATCCTCTCGAAATCTTGTTTTATAATCTCTAATTCTGATGGGACCACTTGCAAGTATTCCTCTCTTGATCGGGCACCTTCTGGATTCAGCTCTATCATTAATCTTTCTAATCCTCCATCCGTTGTATTCTGGGGTCATCATTGGACCTGCAGATAATCTCTTCATCCTACGAATCTGATTCCAAGCACAAGAAATCTCCTTAACCTTCTTCTTATAGCTATCCCCTCTGTATAAGAACTCACATTGAGCCAGTCCATATGTTACAGGTACGAACTGTCTTGATCCATATTGCCTTAGTAGGAGCAAAGGAGCATACCCATGGCTCCTCAAATTCCAAGTAAATGAACCCAGTCAAAATTTCCACATCGATAAAGAATTTTGTTGGGAATCATCCGAGGAGCCCTCCACTCGATATCTTCCTCCTGAAGGTTTTGAAGGAGCACCAAACAGTTTTCCTCAAACACGTCTTCTTTCCTCGGTGTAGCCACTATCTCTTTTAATGGAGAATAGTTCTCAGAGAAAACCTGATAAGAAACTTTCTCCACCTTCCAAAAAATGACTGTGGAACCAAGCTAATAATAACTGCACGCATCCAATGAACCTACCTTCACCTGCTCTTCGATATGCATTCAAAGATCTGAACGTCTCGGTTAAGATCGCAGGTACATGTGTGACCCTTTTGTCAAGTCGGTCGAATAAATCAGTAACTGCTTCATCTACATGTCTAAGAGCATTAGGGAAAATTACCAAACTATAAATACACAAGGCAAAGACGTCGATCTTCTTCTTTTCATCTGGATGTGCCAAGATTAGGTCCCTTAAACTTACCCAAGGAATGCATTCACCCTCACATTTCTTCTGAATTCTGGCTGCAACCCACTGTTCGCTCATCCCCGTGATGTTCATTAACTTCTTCACAAAAGTTGGTACATTAGTGGCCCTGGAATAAGCTTTGTCGACTTGGACCAGTAACACCCCAAACCTGGCCCAAACACCACGACCAGATCTGGTATGCTTCGGGTTAAATGTTGAAAACTTTGCTTTGCAGGGATTTGAAATCTCGGTTCGTTTATGTAGGTATTTGTTAAATAAGTGTCATTAGTAGAAAACCTTTGTAGTTTTTTTTTTTTAGAACTCGTTTGAAAATCCCATTTTATTTCTTCTGGTAACTAAGTCTTCGAACATAAACTTATAAAATGTAAACATTAACAAATATAGATTGATAACCTAAGCCATGGGGCCTTATTACATAAATAGTCCCAAAATTAAAACTTAAAGGAAAACCGAAAATAGTTTATGAAAATAAAAGACTTGATGGCCCCTCGAGTCCGCCTCGGCTCCCATGCCCACGATCTACTGCTCATCTGAAAAGTCAGGGAAATTAAAGGGGTGAGTCACCAAGACTCAATGTGCAAATCCTGAAAACACATAAAAGGCTTGAGGCCCACAAACAAATTATGGGCCTTGGCCCATACACAATGGAAACAGAATATTTACATGCTACATGGCCCAACCCAACCTAAAAGTCCATCCTCTACACACCAGCCCGTACCAACCAACACACCTCGGGGATTTCTACAATCAACCCACCAATCGCTACACACCATATCGACAGTCATGCTATCTATTCCTAACAATCAGGAATAAATTTAACGTGGCTTAGCCACCGATCACTATTGTGACCTAATTTTACAATTCGTGGTTTAACCACCAATCACCAAGTGACCTATTAACATGCTCTTCCCTTTCATCATATTAACCCCATCCCATGCATACATTCATGCAACAGCAAAACAATATACTACCTAAAAGATCACAGACTAGCACATACATCGATACACATAGAGAAGTTTCTATGATTATGTACCTAGCATCCCTTGCCTACCCTTTTCGGGTAATACGACTGTTCATACAGCCTCTTTCTGGCTTTTAGCCCATAACATATAAAGTACAGATTAATTAGTGTGATAGAGATCTACACACCTGATTATAGACAAGACGAGACTTTCTATGTCGATACTATCAGAAGCCGATCCGATTGCTAACTGTCTAAGGTTTTGTTCTGAAGCCGGTCCACAACCGGGTGGCCAATCCCGTACTACTGACGCCGCACGCTTCTTAAATTTAGGGATTGGGTTTACAAATCTAAAGCCCTCCTTCGCCTAATCGACATTTGATTCCATCAAAAGACCTTATCAGTTGCTACCATCACAACATATGGTTGTTAATCCATATCATAGAGTCAAGATCATAATTATGATGAACAACCTAACGAAAATCTAAAGAAACCCCTTACCTTAAAATCCTGAAAGAGATAAAGATAGGGAATAGCGGTTTCTGGCTTTTAGATCTAGACGATCTACTTCAATTCTTGATGTGTCGGCCCAAAATAAGAACACACGAACAGTCAAAACGTTACTCAAAAGATAACCTTGCCACCTCAAACAGCCTTTCGACTTTGGCCTCCAAAAATAGAAAGAGAAAGGAAGAACAGCAGAAATCGGCACTTACCTTAACACAAGGAATTCAACAACTCCTAGAGAATTTTCGCTTTTGAGAAGATCAAAAAGAAAAGATGATATCAAGATATCTATGGAGATTTGGCTTTAATGAAGAAATCGGCAAAGAGAAAAGAATAGACAACGGTATTCACCTATAGAGATGAGAAGAAAGTTCAGAGTTTCGGCTTTTGAGAAGGAGATGATTGAGAGAAGAGATTAAGAGAATAAGATCCAAATGCCGAAATTAAAGAGATATCCCCCCACTTAAACCAAATTTCGGCACCTACTACCTAAAAGCCGAAATGCCCCTTTTTAAAACTGAAACTAAGCTATTAATCAAGGGAAATTTCGGCACCTCTTGAACATGCCAGAACCGATTCTTCCTTCCCCTCAGTGTTGGAATTTCGGCCACCACTGTGACCAGCAGATAAATCCTCAATTTCCTCCCTTATTTTTATCTGATCACATCTCTAAAAGAAGCCTAGATCACACCACCTCTTCCTCCCTTTATCTGTCATATTATCTGCATTATCCACTCAAATAAATCCTCCTAATTTCAAGCATCATTGCCATCCCACTCTACCCACTTAAATGTCGAAAATTAACAAATCTTAATTAAAATAATTGGGCTTCATGTGACTCGAACTTGAGCCTCCTCAGCTGACGCCACCTCCCTGCTCTCTAAGTGGCGCCACTTTGCCACTGGGCCACAAACCCATCTGTGTCTTATAATCACAGATAACATCTTTTAAGCCCTATCCTATCAGGCTTTCCACTAGAGTGTCCAAACAAAAAATTTGGTTAAGGCCTCTGCCCAACCTCGAGCCCATTCTGGACCCCTAACACTCACATTAAACATAACCACACATCAAACGCAAAGGCCCATCAATTTAGGATGTTACAGTTCTACCCCCTTAAAGAAATTTCGGCCTCAAAATTACCTGATCAGAATAGATGCGGGTACTACTGCCGCATCACCTCCTCTGGTTCCTAAGTAGCCTCCTCAGAACCGTGATTCTGACACAGGACCTTAACCAACAGAACCGTCTTCCTTCGCAATACTTTAACATCACGATCCAGAATTTCCACTGGCTCCTCTTCAAAAGATAAATTGGGTCTTACTTCGATTTCTTCTACAGACATCACATGAGATGGATCCGAACGGTAACGTCTTAACATAGAGACGTGGAATACATTGTGAATCTGGCTTAGTTCAGAAGGTAACTCAAGCTGATAGGCTACCGGCCCCACTCGTTTCAACAAACGGTACGGTCCGATAAATCTGGGACTTAGTTTACCTTTCTATCCAAACCTCAGTACTTTCTTCCATGGCGACACATTCAAGAAAACCCTGTCACCTACAGCAAATTCTATGTCCTTACGCTTCAGGTCAGCGTAGGACTTCTGTCTGTCTGACGCTTCCTTTAATCGAGCTCGAATCAACTCAACCTTCTCCTCTGTCTCACTAACCAGTTCCAGACCCAAAATTTGACGTTCTCCTAACTTCGTCCAACAGGTAGGTGTACGACACCTCCTCCCGTATAATGCTTCATAGGGCGCCATCTGAATACTAGACTGGTAGCTGTTGTTGTAAGTAAACACCGCTAATGGTATAAATTCTTCCCAACTACCCCTGAAATCAATGACACAACCTCTCAACATGTCCTCCAAGATCTGAATTACCCGCTCAGACTGTCCATCGGTCTGAGGATGAAACGCTGTACTGAAATCCAACTTCGTACCCAACGCTTGATGCAACGCCTTCCAAAATTGTGAGGTGAACCTAGGGTCCCTATCCGATATGATTGATACTGGTACTCCATGTAGTCTTACCACCTTTGCTATATATAGCTTAGCCAATTTCTGCAGAGAGTAATCGACACGTACTGTTATGAAATGAGCAGACTTCGTCAAGCAATCAACAATCACCCAAACTGAGTCTTTCTTAGTAGGTGTGAGAGGTAGCCCACTAACAAAGTCCATTGTGATTCGTTCCCATTTCCACTGTGGGATCTTTACCGGCTGCAACAATCTTGATGGTAACTGATGCTCCGCCTTTACCTGCTGACAGGTCAAACACTTACTCATAAATTCGGTTACCTCTCGCTTCAGGCCCGGCCACCAGAACTGTTCTCGCAAATCCCGATACATTTTACTCCCTCTAGGGTGCATAGCATATGGGCTACTATGCGCTTCTTGCAAAATCTTACGCCTCAACTCAGGATCTTTCGGCATGCACACTCTCCCTTGAAAACATAATAGCCCTTCCTCATTCACACTAAATTTTGTTGATCCCTCACTTGATCCTCCCTGAAACTTCCCCTTTAGCAACTCCTCAGTCTGCTGCTTCTTCTTAACCTAACTGACCCAAGAGGGTTTCACTTGGAGTTCGGCTAGCAAACTCCCATCACCATATAAACTGAGGTGAGCAAACATTGCTCTCAAGTCAGAGATTACTTTACGACTTAGCGCATCCGCCACTACGTTGGCTTTACCCGGATGGTACTCGATCGAGTAGTCATAATCCTTTAACAACTCGATCCACCTCCTTTGCCTTATATTCAACTCATTCTGGGTCAACAGATATTTCAAGCTCTTATGATCGGTATAAATGACGGATTTCTCCCCGTAAAGATAATGTCTCCAGATCTTCAAAGCGAAAACCACCGCCGCCAATTCCAAATCATGGGTGGGATAATTTGCTTCGTACGGTCTTAACCGCCGAGATGCATACGCAACAACCTTTCCATCTTGCATCACATCACAGTGAATTACGAATCCTTTCCCAGCCTCTGGCTGAATCAACACCGGAGCCTCCGTCAAAATCTTTTTTAACTTTTCGAAACTCTCTTGCTGCTTATTAGACCAAACAAACGGAACCCCTTTCCATAACAACTTAGTCAATGGTGCCGCAATTAAAGAAAATCCTTCAACAAACCTTTAGTAGTACCCAGCCAGACCAAGAAAACTCCGAATTTCTGCCATAGACCTAGGCGGCTTCCAACCCAACACCGCTTCAATTTTTCGAGGGTCAACCTAATCCCCTCTGCTGACACAACGTGACCTAGAAAAGTCACTTCACCTAGCCAAAATTCGCACTTACTGAATTTGGAATACAACCGCTTCTCTCTTAGAATCTGCAGAACCACCCGAAGATGTGAGTCATGCTTCTCATCCGATCTTGAATAAACCAGGATATCATCTATAAATACCACGACAAACCAATCCAAGTAAAGTTGGAATACTCAGTTCATCATATCCATAAACGCCGCTAGCACATTGGTCTATCCAAATGGCATCACCATGAATTTGTAGTGACCATAGAGAGTCATAAAAGTCGTCTTATGAATATCTGCCTCATTGATCTTAAGCTGATCTATCTTCGAGAAGACTGAAGCCCTCTTCAACTGATAGAACAAGTCATTGATCCTCGGCAACAGGTATTTATTCATGATGGTCAACTTTTTCAGTTGGCGATAGTCAATGCACATACGCATTGATCTATCCTTCTTCTTAATGAATAACACCGGCGCTCCCCAAGGCGACACACTTGGTCGAATAAACCCTTTATCCAGCAACTTTTGGGTCTGTGCCTTTAACTCCACCAACTCCTTCGGCGCCATTCTGTATGGAGCAATAAATACCGGTGCTGTTCCCGAAAGAAGATCGATACTAAACTCCACTTCACGATCTGGGGGTAATCCTAGAAGCTCTTTTGGAAAAATATCAGGAAATTCCTTCACCGTCCTAACGTCCCTAGCAGTTAGTTCCTTAGCTTCCAGAGCCCGAACAAACATTAAAATTGCCTCGCATCCTTTTCTCACCAACCTTTCTGCTCTTAAGGCAGACACCACATCTGACAAACAGTTCCCCCTTTCACCTATCACCAACACTTCGCCACCCTCAAGAGTTTTTAACACCAACCGTTTGGCTACACAATTTACACTAACTTGATACCTCACCAGTGAATCCATGCCTAAGATTAAATCAAACTCCCCGAACAATAATTCCATCAGATTAGTCAGGGAATAGTTTCTAAAGGTACCTCCCTATAAAGCTTATTTACCACCACCGAGTGTCCTAATGGGCTAATTACAGTCATCTCCCTAGAGGAAATCTCAGAATCTATGCTTAAAGTTCCAGACACCCTACTAGCAACATATGAATGTGTCGACCCAATGTCAATCAATGCAGTGTAAGGCAAGCCAAAAATTAAAAACTACCAGTTACGACATCCAGTGTGTCAGCTTCCTCTCAAAGTCGGACAGCATAGACTAACCCCGGTTGTCTCGCCTCAGTGTTTCCTGCCCCTTGGCCTGGTGCTCTACGACCCCGACCGGAATCGTTACCACCTCTGGCTAGACCACGACCTCTCTGTGGCTACTGTCTGATTGTGCATTCCCTTGACCTGTGGGCCCTTCGCTGCCCCGTTGCTGCGGATAGTTTCTAACTTGGTGGTCCGTAGATCCGCACCTAAAGCACTTCTCACTACCCGCCCAACACTCACCTACGTGGAATTTACCACATCGAGCACACTTCTGTGTCTGACTAGCAGCAGCAGGTCTCTTATCCCGTCTCAAGCCGTCTGACCTGGGTCTTTTCTGAATACGCCCAGTTGTCCCTGATTATCTAAAATTTCTCTTACTTCCACTCCTATCTCTATCACGATTCAATTTTTCTGTCCGCTTAACCTCCTCAGCTATCTTAGCTTTTTCCACAAGCATAGCAAATCCCCTCTTCCGCTGTGGTGCTATCGATACACGCAGATTGTCCCTCAGACCATCTTCAAATCGAACACAATATTCATGGTCTGTTGCCACCATCCCTTGAGCATAACGGCTAAGTCGTAAGAATTTCGCTTCATACGCGGCCACCGACCTACTTCCCTGAACCAGATTCAGAAATGCTCTACGCTGCGCATCCACATAACTCGACCCAATGTATTTACTCTGAAATGTCATTTTGAAGAGATCCCAGGTGATACGGTCAACCACCGTACCATCTTTAACCGTAAGCCACCATTGATAAGCTTCGTCCCGCAGGAGAGACACAACCCCTTTCAGTTTTTCCTCTTCCGTGAAATCCAGATCGTCCATTATACGCTCAACCGCCTCCAACCAATACTCAGCTGTACTTAGGGCTATACCGAAAATTCCCCCAAAAATTTCTGCTCCATTGGCTCTAAGTCGCTCCGACACAAATTTCCGGGCTCCTGTGTCCATGCCTGCCCCAGCAACCCTCTCTAAGACCCTTAACATCGCTCGAGATATCGCGATCATCTCTCCATTGTCTCGGTCTCTGAATTCCACTCTCGCGCTAGCAGATCGGCATCTCGTTTCGGACCCATGGCGGATCAATCTGGTTTAGATATGACCATCCTACCCCTACCACGACCCACGCGGGGGACGCCCACGACCCCTTGTACTCATTTCTACCGATTCGCGTTTATCTGATTAGAAATTTTATGAATTATTAATTTCTTTCACTGATTAACCACGAACAATCTTATGGACAGTAGTTTCAAGAGTAGTTTTTTCGAATTCAAAATTATATCCACGAGTTTCAGTCTCAAGTCTGTATCTTCTAGTTCTAGGAACCACATACATTCAACCATCATACATCAACATACAAGTAGCATCCATGAATTCACATTCATCACATAAGGGTATTTTTATCATTTCACTACCCAGGGGTATTTCCGTAATTTTATCCTACAGGGGTATTTTCCTGACTTCCCAAAATAGGGTATCTTGGTGATTTTTTGAAATAGAGATTTTTTTTTAAAAAAACAAGGGTATTTTGGTAATTTTTTTATACTTTCGATAATTTCGTAAACTGGGTACTTTTGTAAATCTAGGGGTTTTGGGTCATTTGCAAAACATGGGTATTTGGGTAATTTTGCCAACCGGGGGTGTTTCGATAATTTCACAAATTTTGGTAGTTTTATAAATCCAGGGTATTCTGGGAAATTTTCACAAATCAAGGATATTTCGAAAATTTTACAAAACTAGGGGGTATTTTAGTAATTTTGTGAAATAGGGTGGCTGGTCCCTTTCGGGTTTTAATTATAAATTTTGGCCCGTCAACTAGTCCTCGTGGCTAAGGTGAACAGTCACTACACACCAGGTAGGATTCCAGCGAAGAGGAGGTGGGTCACTAGGACCGCTTAAATACCAAGCTCTCCCTGAATCCAGTCCTAGATATGCGTCGACGCTGTTGCCACACCCTAACCCAAATGACTTGCTCACGGGATTGAGTTTAGTCAGATTAAGTTTTATGAATTTAAAGAGTTGTTTAAATTAGGCCTAAAGTCCATTAACCCAAACATGTTAGTCTACGTCCATAAAACCCATCAAACCCAACATGCATATCACATCAAGAGTTAGAATACTTACCTGCGTGGATCGGGTGCCGGTAGACTCGAAGGCCATATCTCAACCCAAAGCATTTTTCTCAAATTCACATCAATTTTACAAAACACTACTAGACCAATTTTCCAGCCCGAGCTTTGCAACTGGGCTCTGATACCAAAATGTAACACCCCAAACCCGGCCTAAACACCACGACCAGATCTGGTATGTCACGGGTTAAATGTTGAAAACTTTGCTTTGCAGGGATTTGAAATCTCAGTTCGTTTATGTAGGTATTCGTTAAATAAGTGTCATTAGTAGAAAAATTTTTTAGGTTTTTTTTTATAACTCGTTTGAAAATCCCATTTTATTTCTTTTAGTAATTAAGTCTTCGAACATAAACTTATAAAATGTAAACATTAACAAATATAGATTGATAACCTAAGCCATGGGGCCTTATTACATAAATAGTCCCAAAATTAAAACTTAAAGGAAAACTGAAAATAGTTTATGAAAATAAAAGACTTGATGGCCCCTCGAGTCCGCCTCGGCTCCCATGCCCACGATCTACTGCTCATCTGAAAAGTCAGGGAAATTAAAGGGGTGAGTCACCAAGACTCAGTGTGCAAATCCCGAAAACACATAAAAGGCTTGAGGCCCACAAACACATTATGGGCCTTGGCCTATACACAATGGCAACAGAATATTTACATGCTACATGGCCCAACCCAACCTAAAAGTCCATCCTCTACACACCAGCTCGTACCAGCCAACACACCTCGGGGATTTCTACAATCAACCCACCAACCGCTACACACCATATCGACAGTCATGCTGCCTATTCCTAACAATCAGGAATAAATTTAACGTGGCTTAGCCACCGATCACTATTGTGACCTAATTTTACAAAATTCGTGGTTTAACTACTGATCACCAAGTGACCTATTAACATGCTCTTCCCCTTCATCATATTAACCCCATCCCATGCATACATTCAAGCAGAAGCAAAACAATATACTACCTAAAAGATCATAGATTAGCACATACATCGATACACATAGAGAAGTCTCTATGATTACGTACCTGGCATCCCTTGCCTACCCTTTTTGGGTAATACGACTGTTCATACAGCCTCTTTCCGGCTTTTAGCCCATAACATATAAAGTACAGATTAATTAGTGCGATAGAGATCTACACGCCTGATTACAGACAAGACGAGACTTTATATGTCGACACTATCAGAAGCCGATACGACTGCTAACTGTCTAAGGTTTTATTCTGAAGCCAGTCCACAACTGGGTAGCCAATCCCGTACTACTGACACCGCACGCTTCTTAAATTTAGGGATTGGGTTTACAGATCCAGTCCCCTCCTTTGCCTGATCGACATTTGATTCCATCAAAAGACCTTATCAGTTGCTACCATCACAACATATGGTTGTTAATCCATATCATAGAGTCAAGATCATAATTATGATGAACAACCTAACGAAAATCTAAAGAAAACCCCCTTACCTTAAAATCTCAAAAGAGATGGAGTTTAAGGACTAGCGGTTTCCGGCTTTTAGATCTAGACATCTACTTCAATTCCCGATATGTCGGCCCAAAATAAGAACACACGAACAGTCAAAACGTTACTCAAAAGATAACCTTGCCACCTCAAACAGCCTTTTGACTTTGGCCTCCAAAAATCGAAAGAGAAAGGATGAACAGAAGAAATCGGCACTTACCTTAACACAGAGAATTCGGCAACTCCTAGAGAATTTCAGCTTTTGAGAAGATCAAAAAGAAAAGATGATATCAAGATATCTATGGAGATTCGGCTTTAATAAAGAAATCGGCAAAGAGAAAAGAATAGACAAGGGTATTCGGCTATGGAGATGAGAAGAAAGTTCAGAGTTTTGGCTTTTGAGAAGGAGATGATTGAGAGAAGAGATTAAGAGAATAAGATCCAAATGCCGAAATTGAAAAGATATCCCCCCTACTTAAACCAAATTTCGGCACCTACTACCTAAAAGCCGAAAATGCCCCTTTTTAAAACTGAAACTAAACTATTAATCAAGGGAAATTTCGGCACCCCTTGAACATGCCAGAACCGATTCCTCCTTCCCCCAGTGTTGGAATTTCGGCCACCACTATGACTAGCAGATAAATCCTAGATTTCCCCCCTTATCTTTATCTGATCACATCTCCAAAAGAAGCCTAGATCACACCATCTCTTCCTCCCTTTATCTGTCATATTATCTGCATTATCCACTCAAATAAATCCTCCTAATTTCAAGCATCATTGCCGTCCCACTCTACCAACTTAAATGCCAAAAATTAACAAATCTTAATTAAAATAATTGGGCTTCATGCGACTCGAACTTAAGCCTCCTCAGCTGACGCCACCTCCCTGCTCTTTAAGTGGCGCCACTTTGCCACTGGGCCACAAACCCATCTGTGTCTTATAATCACAAATAACATCTTTTAAGCCCTATCCTATCAGGCTTTCCACTAGAGTGTCCAAACAGAAAATTTGATTAAGGCCTCTGCCCAACCTCGAGCCCATTCTGGACCCCTAACACTCACATTAAACATAACCACACATCAAACGCAAAGGCTTACCAATTTAGGATGTTACAGGACCCCTGGACAGCAAAGCAAGGTTGTATATTCCTCCACCGTGGGCACTAAATCTACTTTCCTGAAAGTGAAACAACTGTAGATAGGGTTCCAAAACTGAGTCATAGCCCAGAACAGATGCTTGTCTACCTTGATGTCGAGCAAGTAGGGTAGGTCGCCATAATTACGATAGAATAGCTGCTTAGCCTCATCATTCCACTGGGTCCATATTTCTTTCAACTCTTGGAACTCATTTTGCGTAATACTGATATAAGTGAAATCCCATAGTTCTGACACATGCCCCTCAACTAAGCTATTCCCTTTCTCTAATTGCATCTGCTCGGACCACATGCGGACGGCTGCATTGTCTTCCACTTTTTCAAGAAATTCGTTCTCCATAACCAGCTTTCTAACTTAGAAATTGACCGTGAATCAATACCTCTTAAAATATGAAATGACATGCACAAAAAATAAAGCACAACAAGTTAGTATCATGAAATAAAATATAAAGCAAATAAAATAAACAAACCTATCTGGGTGACTACTAAAGTTTGGCATAGTTCTACTTAGGGAGAATCCTTATGTTTTCTATGTGTGGTTTAGCTCTAAAGTTGGGGTACCCGAACCAGCAGATTCCTCAATCCTCACTCTTATAGGTTCATACAGACCGAGTTCAGTTCGGGGGAATACATTTCCCTATGGCCATGCAGAAGTGAAAACTTCACGAAGACATAGGTATGGATGTATCTCGGAAGCAATCCACTAACCCATACGGAGGTGAAAACCTCACGAAGGCATAGCTTCTCGCTCCCACTTAAAGGTGCGACCACAATGCTCATGCAATGCAATGCGCGCAAGAATATAACAATTATATGCAATGATAAAAACAAATGCAATAAATGATCGTATTTTAAAATCTTTTTAAATTTTAGACACTAAGACAGAAAATAACCAATTTTACGGCTTGACCCTCTTATATATTTCCCCAGCGGAGTCGCCAAGCTGTCGAAACCAATTTTAAAGTTTTATGAAAAACGAAGATCGACTAAAGAAAACGAAAATGAGAGTCGCCACCAATCTTCTTTTTTTTTTTTGATGTGTGATCGGGTCACCTTGAAATTGATCATTTTAATAAAAAAAACATTATGATTTATTAAAGCAATGATTTTGGTCTACGAAATTCGAGAAAACGGCTTCGGGAGTCGGTCACGCACGAGGAAGGATTAGCACCCTCGTAACGCCCAAAATTGGTACCTAATTTATAAAATCATGTCCTAATGTTAAAAATTTGAAAAATTTAAAATATGATCCTTTTATTTGAATGAAAGCTAAAACTCACCTATCTCAAAGAAAAAAAATGCCACATCCAATAAGTTAGGATGCAACATCTCAAGACTTCGAAATTAAGCTTGCTTTTATTTTGTAGAAAATCCTTACCTCGAGATACAAAACATTATATCTAATAAGTTAAGATATAACATTATGAATTTTCAAGAATAAGTTTTAATTTGAAATTTATAGGTTTTAATAAAAGAGGTTACTTGATACCTTAAGTCCCACAAGAAAAATTAAAACCCAGTAAGTTAGGGTATAATTTTTCTCGAAGTCCCCAAATATCATATATCGCTGTATTTTAAAAAATATTTGAAGATGCGTCAATTCAAAATGTGTTTTTATAAAAAAAATGGTTTAAGTAAGATATTACAAAACATAAGTACCTAATAGCAATTTTCTATAATTACAAGTCATATTAACGATTAATACTAATATAGACAATTAAAGAAAGAATAGCATAGCAAATGATACATGTAATGAGAGGACTATACTAAAGCCATAATAAGCAAATAAAAGAACATAAATAAACGAATACAAGATATAAAATAAGCAACAACAATTAAAAATCTATATGAAACATAAAAATTCAAGAAATAAATATTAAACTCTACAAATAAGATCAAATATGAGAGTAAATAAATGAATGATATATTTAAACACTGAATAAATATTATAACAAAATAAAAAAAGAAAATATAAATATGATAATTTTTCAAATGATTAATATGTATAAACAATATATTTTAAATGAATAATATAAAAACTTAGAGTATATGAAAAAATATAGGGATACTTATAATAAATATATAATTTAATAATTTAGAATATATATAAATATAAATGATAATATATGATAAAAACAGTTATAAGTAAATAGTATATACAACTTTAAATAAAAATATATTTATAAAAACTACATATTTAATATAAACAATATATGTTATACAAATACTGTAATTTATATAATATAAAGGATAAAATAATTTAAATTATACATATAATATAATATATAATATACAATTTTTTTAAAATGTATAATATAATAACTAATATACAAATTATAAAATAATATGTAATATATATAAATAATATTAAACTAAATAAAATAACCTAGTATAAATAATAAATAGTAATAATTTAATACATATATATATATATAATACTAAAATATTTTAAAAATAAGAATAAAAATGGAAATAAAAAGGATTAGAAATCAAAGAAACAAGGATCGGATTAAAATAATAAAAAAAATATAGTATAATTGTAAAAAGGACGGTGTTAGAATGCGTGCGAAACTACAGGGGCTTATTGGGCAATTATACCCTATCCCCTAAACAGCGCCGTTCATCATCCACCTTTAAAATGGCCTCAGGGACCAAATCGAGACAAAAACTAATTTTAGGGCTAAATTAAAAATAAAAAATTAAAATTGGACGAAATTAAAAATAATAAAATTGAAGAAGGACTAAAGAGGAAATTAGACCCTTTTATAAAAATGCGCGGATCCTTCCCAGGTCGGGTCTACGCTCGGATCTTCAACCTTAAAACGACGTCGTTTAATGCTTATTAGCTTAAGCAAAAACGATGTCGTTTCTATATTGCTATATAAGCTAAAAATTGGCCAAAAAAACTTCATTTTAACACCCCTTAAAAAAAAACAAAACAAAACCCCGAAATGCTCTGTTCCCCTCGGTAGGGGCTCCGGTGACGGACCGTCGCACGTGCACCCCACGCGCCACCGCAAGCGCCGCCACATACGGTTGCCAGAGGCCAGAAATTTCGTCTTCTCAGCTTGAGTCGAAAGGTAAAATCATTCTTTTTGTTTTTTTAGTAATATTCGCATAAAAAAATTGCACGAATAATAAAAAAATGAAAGTGCATAAACAGAAAATCACCTCTGCTCTTTTTTATTTTCTCTTGTATTCTCTGTATATTTGAGTGTATATTATGTAAAAAAAAAATCATAGTACGTTTACAGATTACAATGGGTTTTTTATAACCCAAAAATAAATTGGGAAATAAACACAGGACCCTATTTTGATGCTACTGTCTGCTATACTTTCTATTTTCTGTTATTTTTTTCTTTCCTTTTGAAGGTGAACGACGCAGATCTCGGCGGGGATGAAGGCTGGTGGCTGCGGCGCGATGGTTCGTGCTGGGCGTTTGCGGCGCCAAGGGTTTCAGAAACCCTAGGCTTCTGAAACTATTTAGTTTTTGGGCCCTTTTGGGCCGCATAGGTTTTGGGTTTGCGTATAATTGGGCCACGGGTAGTGAGTTAGGGGTTTAATTTTGGGTATTAATCTGGGTTTGGATAATCTGTTTTGGGTCTGAGGGTGTAATTAGGCTTTGGGCAGTTTGTTTATTTGTGCTTGTAAATAACTGGGTTTGGGCAATCTACTTTGTAAATGGACTGTAATCTGGACATGAGCTTATTTTTATTATTATTTTTTATTTGTTCAAGCCTGGGCAATAATGGGCTACTACAATATTTATTTCTTTTTAATTTTTTAGTAAAATTTAGTTTTTTTATATTTTCAAAATGTTTTTTAAATTTTATAATTTTTTAATAATTTCAATAATTTCATTTTTTTAATTTTTATATAATTTTATAATTTTATTTTATAACAAATTTTTTAATTTCTTAAATATATTTTAAAAATTTATAAGTTTTTTTTCTAATTTTATTTTGTAAATTTTAAAGATTATTAAGATTTTTTTCTACGATGTCATTGTGATGTCATTATATGACACTGAAACTTCATATGATTGGTTGGTCTTTTTTTTTTAACGCCCAAATAATTGAACCGAGAGCGTATGATAATATTAGGGACTAAATTGAGAATGTTTGATAAACAATAGGAATTAAAGTGGATTAAAAAAACTTTAAGGATCAAAGTGGGAAAGGCAGTATACATTAGGGACTGAAGTGTGCATTAAGCCAAAAAAACCAATCTTGATTGGTTGAGTGACCAATTTTTAAAAATTCATAACTTGGTGACCAAAAAGTAAACAGGCCCATAATTAGATGACTTGTTGTGTAGTTTACTCATTAGTAAAATATTAAAAAAAAGTATATATTTTTATAATTAAATTTAAGTTTTAAAAAATATGTTATTCGGACAGCTAAAGATCCCGCGATGGACAAATCTGGAGGCAAGTTAATGATGGGGAAGTCAATGTGGAAAATCATTTATACTCCAACAACGTGGATGATAATAATAATAATTAATTACCAATGTGATTAAATTATATTTAATTTTTAAAAGTTATAAAATGATTATAGAATTATTTAAAAATTTTATTTAAGTTATCAAATTGTTTAAAAAATTTTATTTAACTCATTGGGCTGTTAATATTTTTTTTTATATAACCATCTAGTTAGCTTCAATCATCCAAAATTTGTGAGATTATAATTGCTCTTCTTAAAAATTATAATTCAAATTTACAAAATCGGATTTCAATTTTAAATTTTCCTGTTGAGAATGTCAACTTTCACCTTATGGAAAGTCTTAATTTTTATCTTGTGCTAGATTTTTTGACTTAAAGTCTGCTCTCTAAGTATCCAAAAATTCAAAAATAACGGAAAAGATTATATAATTGAAAACTTAAAAGATTTGAACTCTAGTCGAACCATTCGACAAAGCTGTTCCCTTCGATTTGTGTTTTCAACCTCTTTTAGAAGCTCAAAAACACTACTACTATATTTGATTATATTTATTACTATAGGTATCATGATAAAAGTATTGTTTTATGAAAAAATTTAAAATTCTGTTAAAATATTATAAAAGAATTTATTGATAAAAGAAGTTACGAAGAATTTTAAAATATTATAGATTTATTTTATTTTATTAATTTGATAATTCAACTTAAAAATAATGATATAATTTTAAGATTTTTATTTTTGAAACTATATACTAATACAATATTTAAGTATTTATATTTAAAACATAATAAATTTCAATAAGAATTTCTGAAATTATAATATACATTGGATTTTTTTTCTTATAATTAAAAACAAAATAATTATATCTTAATTATCTATATATACTTTATAAATAAAGAGGAACGGTAGGGAAATATTTACATTTAGGCTTGACTTATAGAAAATTAAATGCACATTTTAATCTTAAAATAAAGCTTAATGGAAAAATAAAAAAAATATATAATCGATAAATATAAACAAAAGTAAAAAAATAAAAATAAAGAGAAAACAACAAAATACAAGTGGTCATTTGTGTAACACAAAATTGTAATTAATAAATAAACGAAATAATAACGTTAAAAAGAATTTAAAGCAATTAAGACCATTAAACTGTCTTAAATAAAATACGTTAAATAGAGATTAAACTTTAATATAATCAATGTAAAAAAAATAAGAAAATTAAAAGTTATAGAGATAAAAAGTAAGGAAAAAAAAATAAAAGTTATTGAATTCTAATTAAAATTAATGTAAAAAAATAAAAAAGCATACAAATTGAAATTTCATTAAAAAATTTTTGTTTTTTTTTAAATTACACTAATCATATTTAGTTAACAACTCAGTTTAATTTTAGAGGTTAACAGTATAGAAAAAAATATTCTTTAAGTTATAAAATATTGAAATGAAGCGTAATCCAATCCTTAGTATAGTGTTTATTTTATAATTTTTTATAAAGTTTTTTTGTCATATAATTTAATATTTAGTTAACTTATAACTTTTAAAAATAATAATGCAAAGAACATAAAAATAATATATGAAAATATATGGAATTTTTTATTGCATTTACTCCCCCTCATATATTTAGTTACAAGGAGATGAAAGGTGAAAAGTTAAGGAAGATGATAGGTGAAAAGTTGATTATAATGAACATCCACCTAATAGCATTCATACACTCCCCCTTAGATATTCATTGTACAAATGATATGCCTCATTAAAAACCTTACTAGGAAAATTCCTGTGGGACAAAAACCTAGTGAAGGAAAAAAGAGTACATAATCTTTTGATACACAGTATGTCACAACCTTAAAAGAAAAATGTAGTGCTAATTTACTCCCCCTCATATAAGTATCACTTAAAATCTTTGAAATTATGCAATCCATTGCTGAAAATTAACTTCTTAAATGTAGCGGTAGGGAGTACCTAATTGAATTCTCGATTATTCTTCACATCAAGTGAAAGGCGTTACAGCAGTGCATGTTTTGCTCCCCTTTATTTGAACATCATTTTATAACTCAAAATTGAGACATTCAATATTATTTATCAACGGTAAATCATCAACATATACAACAATTTTGTTGATGCGTGTCAATATAGCAATAAAATGCAATCGCATTCTCATGCTTTAGATGTCGC
The DNA here is from genome assembly GCA_025503065.1 of Gossypium bickii. Taxonomy (NCBI): domain Eukaryota; kingdom Viridiplantae; phylum Streptophyta; class Magnoliopsida; order Malvales; family Malvaceae; genus Gossypium; species Gossypium bickii. The sequence continues at coordinate 28,342,625 of CP106718.1, forward strand.
CAACAACTTTATAAAGCATGATGTATTGTATCATTCACTATTACCTATACAATGGGTGTATTGGACACATAAAGAATTGATACTTCAAGACCATTGTTTTATAACAAGATTGTATGACCATTTGTTCTTATTAAACACTTGATCTTTAGGTTAATACAAAACTTAATTTTTAGATATACTTTCATTATCTACTGAATAATTATTGCTTTTGAAAATTCTTTAGGAACTCCAATGATATTTGATACATTAATATCCACAATAATGATAATAACCTAAATGTATAAATACATTAATTAATAAAAACTCTCGAACAAAATCATGTTCACATTTAATGATTTTCTCATGAAACTTGAGTTTTATACTTCAAGCATCAATATTATCAAATAATTTATATCACCTGAATACAAATTCACTAGACCTAAATAAATACTTTTATTTAGTGTCAGACTATTGCATCCACCACAAATTAATCATTTTTCATAACCAAAGCGAAGTGTCTTGTGAAAGTTTGTGTTACAAGTCAATTCTATATATTATGACTTGTATTTTTTTCATTATTATGCAAACATGTACTCCACTTGGCTTTACACCTTTCGGGTGTTTGGACTTCATGTTTGAGATACATTTCATAAGTTATAATAGAAGCGTTTATTTATTTTGATGACTTGTTCTCACCTCAATGCTTTCAAGTATATTTTCATTCAAAATCCTCACTTTTCCATAATATTTCTTTTTGTCAGCTCCATCATCTTTGGTTATTACATAACTAATTGAGATATCTTATTATATTCAAAATTTTAGGTACATGAACCTCTTTTGGGGTTTTATCAAAAGTTATGTCTTGGGTCTCTTCATGAGCACCAACTTCTTTTAGCATATGACCATCTTCATTTCTTTCTCCTTTCTTTCACGAAATATTCATTTTATGGAATCAACTAGTTTGTCATGCTTAAGACTTATTTTTATTCAACTTGGGTTCGGTCTGATGTATTTCTAGTCTATATAATAACTGTAACACCCCAAACCCGTATCCGTCGCTAGAACAGAGTTACGGAGTATTACTAAAACTTTCAGAACATTTTCAGATAAATCATGATAATCACTGTTCATTTTTCGAGATTATTCATAACGTCCCTTAAATGGACCCTCGAGGCCTAATATAAGCATTAGAATCGAGTCAGGACTAAATTGAAAACTCTAAAATTTTTTTACGAAATTTTAAAATTTTTCCAAGGTCCAGGACTCACACGCCCGTGTAGTCCAAGGGACACGCCCGTGCTACAGGCCGTGCTTGACCCCGTGTAACTCTTTGACTTGTGCACATGACCATGCCACACGCCCATGTGCTAGGCCGTGTGGTTAATCTAATTCTTTCGAAATTAGGTCAGGTTTCACATGGCCAAGACACACACCCGTGTTCAAGGCTGTGTCTCCCACATGGCTGAGACACACGTTCGTGTCTCTGCCCGTGTGCTCAATTTTGAGCATTCTGTTTCTCAAATTAGGTGCAGGGGATACACGACTTAACTACACGCCCATGTACCAGGCCATGTGTCACACACGATCTAGACACACACGTCTATAGTTGCTAGCTTCATTTCTCACCCCAAATTTTGCCAATGACCTACACCAAAATTCACATCCGAATACCAACCACTTCAAGCATTCAAATTAAGCAAATTCTATCATTCAACATGGTATACCATTACATGCATACATGAAACACCCCACACCCGGCCCACGAGCCTGGACCGGATCTGGTATGTTCCTCGAAGTAAACCGGTTAAAAATTCTTTTATTACTTTGAAAATCTGTGTGTTTTAAAAGATAGTTTGCTGGTGAGTTGGGCTCGAGTTGAAAACAAATTTATTTTATATTGAAACCCATTTAATTTCAAGTGACAAAATATTTAAAGTTTATTTTAAATTAAATTGACTTAATCTCTAATAAATAAAATTACGTAACATAGTAAATAAAACAGAAAATAACATAGTTCACTATGTCTTTATTACATCAAATAAAAACCCAAAATGAAATTTAAAATACTTAGAAAAATGAAGGGTCCACATAATAATTTCCTTACTGGGCATGGCCACCACTAAGCTCCTGCCGACCCCGGTCCATCACTGTTCATTACCTGAAAAATGTTCCTACGACGGGGTGAGTCAATAGACTCAATGTGTACTACAACACTAAGTCTTAACAAATTCAGGCATTTCATAACATACATATTCATATATCATTAAATTAAAAATGATACAACTCGAACCCAAAACCTAGTTAGCCATCCGCTACACATCACCCGTACCAACCTGCACACCGTGGAGACTACTAAGTCAACCCTCCATCCGCTACACACCATCGAAGCGCGGTCATTTGCGATCGGCGTGCTCATCGCCCTTATAAATATTCGTGGCATAGCCACCAGATTATATAATTGTGACTGAAGTCACCACATTCAGATATCGTGGTCTTAGGTCACCACATTCAGATATCGTGGTCTTAGGTCACCACATTCAGATGTCGTGGTCTTAGGTCACCACATTCAGATATCGTGGTCTTAGGTCACCACATTCAGATATCGTGGTCTTAGGTCACCACATTCACTTCCCCTTTTCATATAACCCATATGCCCCATATCATACATATTATGCATTAACATGCCTAATTTCACATTCTTATCATTGTTCACATATGAGTCATAACATCTATTCATATTCCTAGTAGGAGTAGGAAACGTACCTGAGTACTTTTGTACCATTACATGGTACCTTAGCCATATTCACATTCTTATAAACATACACATATTAAGCATTGCCATAAATCTTATTAAAAGTTAGTGTGGGGTACACACCTGATTCGCTTAACAAATTCATTGAAATCCCAAAAAGCTTGATCTAATGCCTTAGATCTTAAATCCCTACATTCGGCCAACCTTAATATGTTAGCAAAGAGCCTATTCGGCTATAAGACCAAATCCTATTAGAATTGTTGTAACTTAAACTTACCTTGGTGCCGATTGATGTCTAATCAAATGTCGAAAACTTTGTACCCTTCTTTCTTGAAATCGGCAATCACTAGATTACTTGAATAGATTAGTTTCGGCTTTTGAATAATTAATGAAACACATCTATTTACCAAACATGGCCTTGGCCGAATGCTATAAACACTTACCTTGTGGATTTTAAGTCCCGAAACTCACCGAATAACTAGGGAACACGCGGCCTATGGTGTACCTTCGGGAAAAGAACTTCTCCTTCCTTGTAGTCTACACTTAATAAATCCCGAAAGATCTCTTCAAAGTTTCGGCAACAAGATATTAATGGGGTTAGTCCTAGATTTCGGCAAATCTTAAAAGAAAAAGGATGAAACCGAATGAGATCTTACCCTTACTTTAGGAATCGGCAATCCTTGAGCTTGAACCTTTAACAATATTCGGCTATGTAGGCTAGAAGGATCTTGATTTCGGCTTTTTGATTGGTAGAAAGAAAAGAGAAAGAAGAATAAAGATGGAGGATTCGGGTAGAGCACAAGGTATTTCGGCTTGGCAAAAATAAAAGAGAAGAGAGGGGTTATTTGCTAGAGAGAATTCGGCAGAGAGAGAGTTGAAAGAAAGAATGAATGGCCCTCTTTTCCTTTAATAGCCAAATTTACTAACTTGGAATCCCTTACTTGGCCATCACTCTTCTATTTTGATAGCTTTATCTATTTAATTATCAGTATATTCAAATTAAAAGAATTTAATCCATCAATTATCTCTTATCTCTTAATAAAAATAATACTAATAATAACCCATCATTATCTATCTATTTGCCGAATTTTAAAGAGAATAAAACTCCTCTTTTAAGAGCCTTAATGCCGTCCACCTCTCTGCTCCTTGTAGCAAAAATAAAATTCTTTATTTGCTTCCCATGCGACTCGATCCTTGGCCCATTTGCCTATGTATGTGGCGTCACTTGCTAGGCCCTTAAGTGGGGCCTTGTAGCCATTTTACCAAGGCTATTTGTATGTCATATTTCACATACATTTTCTCTTAAGACCACCTTGCTTCATGTCCCTCTTTTAAACTTTAAACTTGACATTTCTAAAGCATTTCCTTACATTTCTAAGACATTTCCTTACATTTCCTAGACATTTCCTTACATTTCCAAGACAAGACATTTCCTTACATTTCCAAGTCATTTCCTTACATTTCCAAGTCATTTCCTTACATTTCCAAGTCATTTCCTTACATTTCCAAGACAAGACATTTCCTTCCATTTCCAAGTCATTTCCTTACATTTCCAAGTTTCCAAAATGTGTTCACCATACATTCATAACACATAAGACATGCCATTTCGTATAATTAAATCAAAAATGCATAGGCCCATTTCCAGGATGTTACAATACATGTTTATAATCTTACCTTGGTTCAGTCCATATGTTAGACATAATTGGATCAACCACTTAACATATATGCAACTACCATAGTATGACATTACAAGTATATCAAAACAAACCATTACTAGCCATTCCAATGGCTAGATTACAAGCATCATTTACATTTACATGCCAATATGGCCAATATAACCTATACATGCCATTACAACTATAATTGATTTACCATAATGTACCGACATGGGTCGTTGGATAGTGTGAGTGATCTACGCCAAACTTCCAATCCAACGAGCTTTCGATTTATTATAAAACAGGGAAATAAAAATAAGTAAGCATAAAATGATTAGTAAGTTCATATAACATGGTACTTAACTTACCGTTCATTATATTTTAAGGTAACTATGTAAGGCACATTCATTCAATTTGACCTCAAGCCTTACACATATCCTCATTACCCTTGTTAGTCATATATTCCATAATAACATAAAATCATGTATGGGCTCAATAACAATCAAGTTTCCATGCACATATGCTTTCCACAACATGTATAAATCACATTGCTATATCTCAAGTATATTTTCATATAACACATCTCGAGTTTAGATTATTTCATATCAAAACTTTACACATTTTACTCGAAATATCAATGTCACACGAGTAGTAGTACATTCAAAGTGTACAAGTCTATAACTGATGATAAACATATTCATCAAATGGATCCCATGTAAAAATATCATCATCTCATGTTTTCATGTGTCAATTGTCATGTAGCATCATTTTCATGGATTTTAGATAACTACGTGTAATAACTCATTTCTTATTCATGTCCTTTCATGTCAAGATTTTTACCCGTTGAATTTATTCAGAATATCGATGGATACATAGGTAGTACACGCAAAGTGTACAAATCAGTAAATCCATCAATTCATATTCAGTGGTACCCATAAGGTATTATTTCAGAGAGTACACTCTTGAGCCACATATATATAACAACAGGATTACCAGTCCAGGCTAAATCCTTTTTATGACATATGCTCTAAAGTGCTTGATCTAGATTACCTGTCCAGGCTAAATCCAATACATAACATATGCTCGAGAGGACTTTTATCAAAAATACCCGTCCAGGCTAAATCCTTTCAGAAATGAGGTCAATAGGATTACTCGTCCGAGTTAAATCCCACCAGCAACAAATGCAAGACCTCATTCATTTCGGGAAATCGCATTTATCCATCAATTTTCATTTATTCAAACGGAATTTAACATTTTTCAAGCATTATTGGGTATGTGATTATTTCATACATCTATAACATTCATATTATTCAAATGATCACATTCCATATTCATTCCAAGCATAAAAGTGACATTTTTATCGTTTATCTTTTATCGGGCATTATCGTTGACCGAGCTTTGTTAGGAATATTTTCAATATCATATACATATATGATACTTATACAATTCACATACACAACATCTAATTCAAGTATATAAATATACACAATTTAGTTACACGAACTTACCTCGATAAATGTTCGTGTACCCCGACATTTTCCTCTTCTCCTCGTTCTAGCTCCAAATTTGGTCTATTCAGATCTATACGAGTAAATTTAACATCAATTTATCATATTTCATATTCAAGTGGACTCAGTTTTCATCATAGGCAAAATTACCATTTTACCCCTAACTTTTCCATAAATTCCCATTTCGTCCCTAGGCTCGAAAAATGAAATTTGTGCAATTTACTCCTTATTCCAAGCCTAACAAAATTCCATCATAAAATTTATAGCACATGTTTTCTATAAATTTCAAAATTTTTCATCAATTTTCACAACTTTACATTTTAGTACCTAAATCATGTTTTCATCAAAAATCACTTTGTAAAAATTGTTTATCTATTAACAACCTTTCAGTTTTTACCACAAATTTCTAATTTTCAGCATATACATCCATGACCCATTTTCCATACTTTGATAACTTCTCAAATTAATCCCCCAAATAGATAGATTAAGCTATTCCAATTTCAAAAATATCAAAATTACTAAAAACGAGACAAGGAAACTTACCCAATTTGGCCATGAAAGTTTCTTCTCTCTCTCCTAAGGTTTCCATGTATTTTTGGGGAAGAAGATGATAAAATAAGATGATATTTCTTTTTATCATCTTTTAATTAATTAAAATATTTCACTTTCCAATTTAGTCCTTGTCCTTTTTCTAAATTTCCATGGATGAGTCACCATAATATCTACATACTTTTCTTTAATAGTCTAATTACCATATAAGGACCTTAAGTTTTGAATCCCATAGCTATTTAATCCTTATAACTACTAGAATTCAACTTTTACATTTTATGCGATTTAGTCCTTCTGTAATTAAGCACATAATCGGTAAAATTTTCTTATCAAAATTTTCACATGACATTTCTATCATATTACGAACCATAAAATAAAATAAAAATAATTTTTTTGGCTCAGATTTGTGGTCCCGAAACCACCATTCCGATTTCATCAAAATTGGGCTGTTACAATAACATCCGTCTTTATTTTAAAGAATTAAAATAGCTTTGATAGCTAATGTAACACTTTATACCCAATTCGATCGCCCGATTCGAGCTATAAGGTATTACAACTATAAAACTATAACATCTTTCACAATTTAAATAAAATAAAAAATAACCAAATAATTCATTTGCAATAAATTTTCCATGATATTCAATCAAAACGGGACTTAATTCAAGCTTATGGAACATTTAAAACAAACCGTGAACAATTCTGGATTAAAATGAAACTTTTACAAAAATTTGAGTAAAAAGTGCAAACAAGGGTCACACGACTGTGTGGCCTGTGGCTCAAGAACATGGTCATGTGGGCAAACCGTATAACAACCTGTTCCGGTGTAACTCAAGGTCACATGGTTGTGTCGCCAGGCCGTGTAACTCTCTAATGCCGTGTGAACAAACCTTTACCTAAAATCAAAGAGACCACACGGCCATGTCCTGCAATCGTGTGGGGCACATGACCGTGGAGCAGACCATGTCATAGGCCGTATGTACCCAAAAATACCTTTAACTCAATCCATTTCACCTACACTTCCTTAGATACCAAGCCATATAATTACTATCACATAACCTTATTCAAAATGTACTAAAACATGGTAAAAACATACCAATTCACATTCAACCTATGTGCATAACCAATATGCCACAATTGGCACCACAATTCAAACATGAAACATCAACCATTCATGCCATTCAAATCAATCATTCCAACATCAACAATTACCAACATTCATAGCCAAAACATGCTATTACCTTAACATATATAAAGCCATTCAAAACTTGACCGACATCATCTCATTACCATGTATCAAATAGGTATTAAACATTTAATACATCAAAGTTTCTTATAATCTCATTCACAACCAAAATACTAAAACATGATCATTAACTTGCAACATAAACATCCTATTTACATGCCACAGGTAACCAACTATTGAACTTCAAAATCTACCAAATTTAGTGACGGTAGGAGTGAGCTTCTCGTTGATCCGGTCAACACGTTTCGAAAGTCCAAAATCTAAATAAAGGTAATAATATGGGTACGTATATAAAATACTTAGTAGGCTCATACAATATAAATATTCACTTACCTCAAATTCTTATCATAAATAAATTTAATATGAGATGCAAATAAACCTATCAAAATTCAACCCACATCATCAATATAGATATAGTGCCTTGATCTCAACCATATGAACAATCATAAGCATTCTCATTTCCAAGCAACCAATTTTGATATCATAACCGAAATATAATAGTCATTTAGCCAATTTTGAATAGTATGTCTCCAAGAATTTAATAGCAAACCTTTCTAATGAAATTTCGTAAAAGACCTCAGTATATAGCTGAAAATAATAGTGCCCAGTTACCTGTTAGGGTTAAACCTACACGATAAATTGCCTGTCCAAGGCTTAATATTCCTGTATTCTTGAGTTCGCAACATATGAAAGAACTCAAAACCTAATCTCGTATTCTCGAGTCCGTAATATATGCAAGAGCTTGGAACGTAACCTTGTATTCTCAAGTTCACAACATATGCAGGAGCTCGGAACTTATTCCTGCATTCTTGAGTCTGCAACATATGTAGGAGCTCAAAACTTGGGAAAATTCACTAACTAATAAATGAGAATTTACTAAATTCATCAGGATACATCTTAGATTATAACATAGTCCAATCCACCAAAAATCAATATTAACAATCTTAATGTAATATACAAACATTAACGAATAGATTCATAATGTATAAAATTACTTGTCGAAATGGTAACAATTTAACTATAAGGGACTAGCCAATACCTTTTCCTTTTCCTCATATGTTCTCTGATTATTAAGATTCTTGATCAATTAAAGCTTTTCAGTTGGATGAGAGCTAGGGATTGTTCTTCTCTACCTATTCGATTTTAAGGTTGAAGATGAAAACTGAAGCTTTGTTTTTTCTTTCTTTTTCTTTTTGTTTAAACAAATTTTATTATGTTTTAATTAAATCACATATAATAAACAAATATTCCGCTAATTTTTAAGCCACCAAACGTGTAACATCCTTAAATCGGGGTCTCTACATTTTTGTGTGTTACATGTGAAATATGTTTGTTGTGCTAGTTAGGGTGTTTTGGGGTCCAGGCATGAGCTCGGGGTAGACCTGAGTCATGGTAAAAAAATTTCTATTTTGGGAACTAGGAAGGGGAAGCTAAGGGAGTTAGGTGTTAAGAGATGTTATTAGAGGGTTTTGACACAAATAAGCCAGTGGAAAAGTGGCAAGGGAGGCGCTACTGAGGCCTGGAGAGGTGACGCCATAGGGAGCTAAGAGGGCCTTGGTTCGAGCTGCAGAAATCTCTCCTTGTGTATTTATTTTTGACGCCAGGTGTAAGGAAGAGTTGTGGCCAGGATGGACTTTGATGGATAAGGATGGAAAAGGTCAACAAATTTGAACAGATGAAGGAGAGGAAATTGTGGAGATTTAACTTTTCAAACTTGTTTGAATGGTTGGCTAGGAGAAAAACAAGGAGAAAAAGAAGGGATTGGGAATGGGGTGTGTTTAGCCAAATTTTGGAAGTGGTTTGAGCTAGGAAAGCATTCAGTTTTGAAGCTTGGGAAGGGGTTGTGCCGAAATTCAAAGGGGAGCTAGCTATAGGTGCCGTTTCGGTGTTGGTCATTTCTTTCATTTGTGATTTGGTGTGTTTCGTTTTGGGGTAGTAGTCGACATTGTGATTTAGTCGATCTCTTGATTTTTTTTCCCTCTCTTTGAACACTTTTGACAACTTGGGTTTTTGCCTTTATTTCACTCCCACTTGGTAGCCGAATCTCCCCATCTCATTGCCATTCTTTTTCCTTTCATCCAGTTGTGTTAGCAAGAACTGAAACCTCACTTGCATGCCTTCTCATTCTCTTTTCTCTTTTCGGCATTCTTGGTGCTTGGCCGAACCAACCTTGTCATTTCTTTGAAGAGCCAAAACTACTTCTCCTCTCCATCACTTTCAAGCCAAAACTACCTTCCTCTCTCTCTATTTCTTTTGTTCGTGATCAAGCTTCAACAGCATTCGTTTTGGTAAGTGTTGCTTTAGCCGAATCACTTCAATCTTGTTATCTCTTGGGTATCTCTTCGATTCTTACATCTTTTCCTGATTTGTCGAATTTTTTCATCTTCAGTGCTTGTGCCGATTTCTTTAGGGGGTTAATCGGATCTCTTGGCCAGGTTAGTATCGATTACTTCTGGCTCTTTATCTTTTCCTTTCGGGTTCTCTTGCCTAAGCCAAAGGCTATTCATTTTGTGCTGTTAGTACTTGGCCGATTGTAGGGGGACACTTGTCATCGCGTGGCTTTGGGTTTACGTGGAGATCGGAAGGTGTTAAGGTAAGAGTGGTCCTTTGGGTTTCCTTCGGGATTTCTTGGTTAAGTCGAATGGCTATTTTCTTAATGATATGGTGTTGGCAGAATATAGGAAGGGTGAAGGCAAGCAATTGGATTCTCAGGTTACACTCAATTCGTGGGTTAGATCGTGATCTTCGGGATTCATTAGTTTCGGGAATAACCTGGTGTGTAAGTCTTACACACTTCATTAGTGATATGTATTCTGTGTGTTTTGTGATAAGTCGAAAAATTGTAGTAACTGAATATGTACCCTTGCGGGTATGAGCGTGGACTCTGGGTAAGTCCCCTATTGATTGACTATCGATATATGCTGTTATACCATTTGATTATGCTATGCTATATTTGCATTATAAACATGTTAATATGCCACGGAAAATGTGTTCACGATGATGGGTAAGTTGAGAGGAGGGGGAAGGATGATCTAGACTGTCACCAGTGGTTTTGACCACATAGTGGGTTGGCCCCGCTTTCCATATGATTTGTGACTAAATTTCAGTGGTTTTGACCACCAGTGGTTTTGACCACACGTATATATATTTGTGACTATGGTCACTAGTGGTTTTGACCACACATGGATTATTGTGACTCGTCCTAGTGGTTTGGTACCATAGTTGGTTGGCCCCACATGTTGATTACATTATCGTCATCAGTGGTTTTGACCACACGGTAGGTTAGCCCCACCCTTATTATTTGTGACTACGGTTACCAGTGGTTTTGACCACACTTATATGATTTGTGACTACGGTCACCAGTGGTTTTGACCGCCAGTGGTTTTGACCACACGGGGTAGACTCAGGAGTTCAGATGGTTAGGTTTGGGTTGCATGATTGCATATTAACTTATGAATTGTGTAAGTGCCTTGTTATTATTGGATGAGGATTTATACACTGAGTCTCGATGACTCACCCCTTCCCTTACATTTTGCCGATGAAGCATAGATCGCAGATGTGGAGCCGGGGTGGACCCGAGGTGGCCATGCGTTATGTTTTCGGGTTTTATTTTAATTACTATTTTGGGTTAATTTACTTTTAAATTTGGTTTTGGATTTGTAATAAGGCCGTTAAATTTTATTTTGGGTTTTTGGTTATCTACTTTAAGTTTTATCTTACTGTGCTTAAGTTAAATAACATAGCATGCTCAAATAACTTGTTAAATCAACGCTTTCAAAAATTATACATTTTATCAGGATTTTTTCAGACTTTACCATCAGGTAATAATAAACAAATGAAGTCAACAAACTAACTTAGACATTCTCCAAATTAAGTTTTTTCTTTATGTTCAGATACAAAACGGTTTTTAACTTTATTATTTTAAACTCACTCGGGTTTTCATAAAATCAAACGGCTTTCCAAAACAAGGAATGATAAATGATTTTTCTCAAAAGAGTTTTCTTCCAAACTTAAAATGACGACGTGTTCCATACAGCGTCTCTTTTCAAAATTTAAACCTACAACTTGTGTCTTCAAAATATTTTTACCCTGTGACATGTCGGATTCGGTCATAGCGTGTTGACTGGGTTTAGGGTGTTACAATTTTGGTATCAGAGCCTGATTCAAAAGTTCAACTGTGGGCCCAAGGCCCAAAATAATTTTAAAATGGGTTATGAAAGGTTTTAATGGGAAAGGAATGGTTGGGAAAGCATGGCACCAAATCTCCGGCACTGATCTGCCTAGGTAAGTACCCCTAACTGTTGTTTATATGATTGTAATGATGATGCTATGACTAATAGTAATAGGGAATTACTTTAGAGACTGGAACCGTAGGATTGTGGGAACTTGCAAGAACGATCCCCGTATTAAACTTTTCATAAGACTGTGTTTTAATAACAGTGGAATAAGTCTAACGCATAAAACTTTTAAATCAGATTAATTTGTGAACAGTAGTCATGAGTGCACGAGGACGTGGGTGTAATACACGTGGAGGAGGTAGGGGTAGGATGACAGTGTCGGAACCGGTAGGGCCTGGACATGGGTCCGAGAACGAGGTACCACCGCCGCCAGCTGTGGGCGCGAAATTTTAGGATCAGACGGGTGGTGATGACATAGTGTCGCAGACGATGCTGCGGATTCTAGAGAGAGTCGCGGGTGCAGGTGTTGGAACAGGAGCTCGAAAATCTGTGTTCGAACGACTCCGGGCTAATGACGCGGAGGTATTCAGAGGTGTATCCGGTGTGGCTCCTTATACGGTGGAGTATTGGCTGGAGGCTGAGGAGAAGCTAAAGGGTATAGTATCTCTTCTTCGAGATGAGTCATATCAGTAGTGGCTCACGGTTAGGGATGGAGCAATGGCTGATGACATCACTTGGGATTTCTTTAGGGCAGCCTATCAGAGGAAGTACGTCGGGGCTAGTTACATCGATGCCAGCGTAAGGCCTTCCTGAATTTGGTACAGGAAAATAAATCAGTGTCGAAGTATGAGGCAGAATTTCTTCGATTAAGTTGGTACACACGGGGTATTGTGAGCACGGAACACGAGCGCTGTGTTAGGTTTGAGGATGGGTTAAGAGATGAGCTGCGGATGTTGATTGCTCCACAGTAGGAGAGAGAATTTGCAGTCTTAGTAGAGAAGGCCAAAGTTGCTGAGGAAGTGAAGCAGTCAGTGAGACGGAACCAGGATAAGAGTTAGAATAAGAGGAGTTCTGGGTCGTCAGGGTCTGCCGGGAATCTACAGAAAAGGGCTAGATATGGTGGGCTGAATCAAGTTGCGAGGCTTGCTGCTGCTGCTACTCAGTGGCCGCCACGATGTGCTCAGTGTGGGAAGTCTCACACGGGGGAATGTTTGACCGGAAATAGAGGGTGCTTCGAGTGTGGGTCAATGGGGCGCCGAGTGAGGGATTGTCTGCAGAGGTCAGCTAGGCTTCAATCTGGGGATCAGGGTCGTACATAATTCATGAGGGATGGTCAGCAACCACAAAGGGGTCGTGGTTCGGCTAGGGGATGTAATGGTTTTGAACGAGGCCGTGGAGCACCGGGCAGAGGTGCTGGGAGCACAGAGGCGAGACAGCCTGGGTTGGTCTATGCAGCGAGCCGTCGAGAGGAGGGTAACGCATCGGACATCATAACCGGTACGTTCTTAATTTTTGGATTTCCTTATACTGCTTTGATAGATGTTGGTTCGACGCACTCGTATGTTGCCAGTAGTATAGTGGAAACTATGAACTTAGACTTTGAGATCACTTCTAAGGAGATGACAGTAATAAGCCCTCTAGGTCATTCAGTAGAAGTAAATAAACTGTATAGGGATGTACCCCTAGAACTGCAAGGGGTAGTGTTCTTGGCTGACCTGATGGAACTGCCATTCGGGGAGTTTGATCTGATTCTCGGGATGGATTGGCTAGTGAAGTACCAGGTAAGTTTGGATTGCGCAGCTAAGCGCATGGTATTGAGGACAGCTGAAGGTGAAGAGGTGGTAATGATAGGTAATAGAGGAGATTATCTATCCAATGTTGTATCTGCACTAAAGGCCGAGAAAATGGTGAAGAAGGGTTGTGAAGCGTTCATGGTTCATGTTTGTGCTTTGGAGGCCAAAGAATTAGTTGTGAGGAATGTTCAAACGGTGAAGGAGTTTCTCGATGTGTTTCTAGAAGAACTTCCGGGTCTGTCTCCGGACCGTGAAGTTGAGTTCGGTATAGATCTATTACCCGGAACCGCGCCAGTGTCTATTGCCCTATATAGGATGGCGCCAAAGGAATTGGTGGAACTGGAGACACAGATTCAGGAATTATTGGACTGGGGTTTCATCCGGCCAAGTGTATCACCTTGGAGAGCACCTGTGCTCTTTGTTAAGAAGAAAGATGACACAATGCGGATATGTATAGACTACCGCCAGCTGAATAAGTTGACAATCAAGAACAAGTATCCGTTGCCAAGGATAGACGACTTGTTTGATCAGCTTAAAGGAGCATCGGCTTTCTCTAAGATAGATCTCAGATAGGGGTATCATCAACTCAAGATGAAGGAGGCTGATATTCATAAAACGGCGTTTCGTACTTGTTATGGGCACTACGAGTTTTTGGTAATGCCGTTTGGGTTGACCAATGCGCCGGTAGCGTTCATGGACATGATGAATCGGGTGTTTTAGCCGTACTTAGACCAGTTCATTGTGGTATTTATAGACGCCATCTTGGTGTACTCAAAATCTGAGGAGGAACATGAGACGCATCTATGGGTGGTTCTACAGATTCTGAGGGAGAAGCAACTATTCACTAAGTTTAGTAAGTGGGAGTTCTGCCTTAAGGAGGTAACTTTCTTGGGTCATGTGGTGTCAGCTGAGGGGATTAGAGTGGACCCTCGAAAGATTGAGGCAGTGTTAGATTGGAAACCACCTAAGTCGGTAGCAGAGATTCGGAGTTTTTTGGATTTGGAAGGATATTACGGAAGATTTGTGGAAGGGTTTTCTTTGATTGCAGCGCCGTTGATCAAGTTGTTGAGAAAAGGGGTTCCATTTGTGTGGTCTGACAAGCAGTAACAAAGTTTCGATAAGTTAAAGAGAATTTTGACAGAAGCTCCGATTTTGATTCAGCCTGAAGCAAGGAAGGAATTTACAGTTTATTGTGATGCATCGCATACTAGTTTAGGGTGTATGCTGATGCAAGAGGGGAAAGTAGTGGCGTATGTATCTCGGCAGTTGAGACCTCACGAAGTTTACTACCCGACGCATGATCTGGAATTGGCTGCAGTGGTTTTCGCCCTGAAAATTTAGAGGCATTACTTGTATGGGGAGAAGTCGATAGTCTACACAGATCACAAGAGTCTGAAGTATCTCTTGACTCAGAAGGACTTGAATTTGAGGCAACGGAGGTGGATCGAGTTGTTGAAGGACTACGACTATTAAATTGAGTATCATCCGGGCAAGGCCAATATGGTGGCAGACGCGTTGAGCCGTAAGGTAGTGGCGGACCTGAGAGCGATGTTTGCTCACCTTAGTCTGTATGACGATGGGAGTCTATTGGCAGAATTACAGGTAAAGCCGACTTGGGTAGAGCAAGTTAAAGAGAAACAGCTAGTGGATGAGGTTCTGAGTACTTGAAGGTTACAGGTGCAGAATGGTGGATTGAAGGGTTACAGCTTGGGCAGTGATGGAGTGTGTTGTTTCTAAGGGAAAGTATGTATGCCGAAGGATATTGGGTTAAGGCAGAGGATTCTTCAGGAAGCTCATAGCAGCCCATACGCTATGCTTCCTGGGGGTAGCAAGATGTATCGAGATTTGCAGGAACAATTCTAGTGGCCGGGCCTTATGCGGGAAGTAACTGAATTTGTGAGTAAGTGCCTGACGTGCCAGCAAGTTAAAGCTGAGAATCAGTTGCCGTCGGGTCTACTGTAGCCGGTAAAGATTTCGCAGTGGAAGTGGGAAAGAATTACGATGGATTTCGTCAGTGGGCTACCCCTTACGCCTAGCAAGAAGGATTCGATTCAGGTGATTGTTGATCATCGACAAAGTCGGCCCATTTCATACGATTCAAAGTTGATTATTCACTCCAAAGGTTGGCTAAGTTGTATGTAGCGGAGATAGTGCGATTACATGGGGTGCCGGTGTCGATTATCTCAGATAGGGATCCCAGGTTCACATCAAGGTTCTGGAAAGCATTGCATCAGGCATTGGGTACGAGGTTGGACTTCAGCATGGCTTTTCATCCGCAGTCAGATGGACAGTTAGAAAGGGTAATTCAAATTCTGGAAGATATGTTAAGGGATTGTGTTCTGGATTTCAGCGGTAGTTGGGAGGAATATCTACCATTGGCGGAGTTCGCGTATAACAACAGTTATCAAGCGAGTATCCAGATGGCACCATATGAGGCATTATATAGGCGGAAGTGTCGTACACCTACGTGTTGGACAGAATTGGGTGAACATCAGATGTTGGGTCTGGAGTTGGTTGCTAAAATAGAGAATAAGGTTAAGGTGATTCGAGCTCATCTGAAAGAAGCTTCGGACAGGCAGAAGTCCTATACCAATCTTAAGCGAAGAGATATAGAGTTTGCAGTGGGTGACAAGGTCTTTCTAAAGGGATCGCCATGGAAGAAAGTGTTGAGGTTTGGTCAGAAGGGCAAGCTAAGCCCTAGGTTTATCGGACCGTATACGGTGTTGAATCGAGTGGGACCAGTAGCTTACCAGCTCGAGTTGCCGTCAGAGTTGAGTCAGATTCACGATGTATTTCATGTCTCCATGCTTAGGTGCTATCGATCAGATCTGTCGCATACTGTGCCAGTGGAGGAAATAGAGGTGAGCTCAAACCTTTCTTTTGAGGAGGAACCAGTGCAAATTTTAGATCGGGATGTCAAAGTTCTGCGTAAAAAGTCAGTTCCTTTGGTGAAAGTATTATGGCGGAACCATGGTACGGAGGAGGCCACGTGGGAACCAGAGGACGTGATGTGGCAGCAATACCCTCAACTCTTTTGACCAGGTAATTTCGGGGTCGAAATTATTTTTTAAGGGGGGTTGAACTGTAACATCCTTAAATTGGGGTCTCTACATTTTTGTGTGTTGCATGTGATAATATGTTTGTTGTGCTAGTTAGGGTGTTTTGGGGTCCAGGCATGAGCTCGGGGTAGGCCTGAGTCATGGTAAAAAAATTTCTGTTTTGGGAACTAGGAAGGGAGAGCTAAGGGAGTTAGGTGTTAAGAGATGTTATTGGAGGGTTTTGACACAAATAAGCCAGTGGAAAAGTGGCAAAGGAGGCGCGCATCGAGGCCCTGAGAGAGGTGACGCCACAGGGAGCTAAGAGGGCCTTGGTTCGAGATGCAGAAATCTCTCCTTGTGTATTTATTTTTGACGCCAGGTGTAAGGAAGAGTTGTGGCTAGGATGGACTTTGATGGATAAGGATGGAAGAGGTCAACAAATTTGAATAGATGAAGGAGAGGAAATTATGGAGTTTGAACTTTTCAAACTTGTTAGAATGGTTGGCTAGGAGAAAAACAAGGAGAAAAAGAAGGGATTGGGAAGGGGGTGTGTTTAGCCGAATTTTGGAAGTGGTTTGAGCTAGGGGAGCATTCGGTTTTGAAGCTTGGGAAGGGGTTGTACCGAAATTCAAAGGGGAGCTAGCTATAGGTGCCGTTTCGGTGTTGGTCATTTCTTTCATTTCGGTAGACTGGTGTTTTCGTTTTGGGGTAGTAGTCGACATTGTGATTTAGTCGATCAGTTGATTCTTTTTCCCTCTCTTTGAACACTTTTGACAACTTGGGTTTTTCCCTTTATTTCACTCCCACTTGGTAGCCGAATCTCCCCATCTCATTGCCATTCTTTTTCCTTTCTTCCATTTATGTTAGCAAGAACTGAAACCTCACTTGCATCCCTTCTCATTCTCTTTTCTCTTTTCGGTATTCTTGGTGCTTGGCCGAACCAACCTTGTCATTTCTTTGAAGAGCCGAAACTACTTCTCCTCTCCATCACTTTCAAGCCAAAACTGCCTTCCTCTCTCTCTATTTCTTTGGTTCGTGATCAAGCTTCAACAACATTCGTATTGGTAAGTGTTGCTTTAGCCGAATCACTTCAATCTTGTAATCTGTTAGGTATCTCTTCGATTCTTACATCTTTTCCTGACTTATCAAATTTCTTCATCTTCAGTGCTTGTGCCGAGTTCTTTAGGGGGTTAATTGGTTATCTTTTCCTTTTGGGTTCTCTTGCCTAAGCCGAAGGCTATTCGTTTTGTGTTGTTAGTACTTGGCCGATTGTAGAGGGAGACTTGTCATCGCGTGGCTTTGGGTTTACATGGAGATCAGAAGGTGTTAAGGTAAGAGTGGTCCTTTGGGTTTCCTTCGGGATTTCTTGGTTAAGCCGAATGGATATTTTCTTAATGATATGATGTTGGCTGAATACAGGAAGGGTGAAGGCAAGCGATTGGATTCCCGGGTTACACTCAATTCGTGGGTTAGATCGTGATCTTCGGGATTCGTTAGTTTCGCGTATAACCAGGTGTGTAACTCTTGCACACTTCATTAGTGATATGTATTCTGTGTGTTTTGTGATAAGCCGAAAAACTGTAATAACTGAATATATACCCTTGCGGGTATGAGCGTGGACTTCGGGTAAGTCCCCTGTTGATTGACTATCGATATATGCTGTTATACCATTTGATTATGCTATGCTATTTTTGCATTATAAACATGTTAATATACCACGAAAAATGTGTTCATGATGATGGGTATGTTAAGAGGAGGGGGAAGGATGATCTAAACTATCACCAGTGGTTTTGACCACACAGTGGGTTGGCTCCGCTTTCCATACGATTTGTGACTAAGTCTCAGTGGTTTTGACCACACGTATATATATTTGTGACTACGGTCACCAGTGGTTTTGACCACACATGGATTATTGTGACTCGTCTCAGTGGTTTGGTACCATAGTGGGTTGGCCCTGCATGTTGATTACGGGATCGTCATCAGTGGTTTTGACCACACAGTGGGTGGGCCCCACCCTTATTATTTGTGACTACTATCACAAGTGGTTTTGACCACCAGTATTTTTGACCACACGGGGTAGACTCAGGAGTTCGGATGGTTAGGTTTGGGTTGCATGATTGCATATTAACTTATGAATTGTGTAAGTGCCTTGTTATTATCGGGATGGGGATTTATGCACTGAGTCTCGGTGACTCACCTCTTCCCTTACATTTTACAGATGAGGCATAGATCGCGGATGTGGAGCCGGGGTGGACTCGAGGTGGCCATGCGTTATGTTTCCGGGTTTTATTTTAATTACTATTTTGGGTTAATTTACTTTTAAATTTGGTTTTGAATTTGTAATAAGGCCGCTAAATTTTATTTTGGGTTTTTGGTTATCTGCTTTAAGTTTTATCATACTGTGCTTAAGTTAAATAACATAGCATGCTCAAATAACTTGTTAAATCAACGCTTTCGAAAATTATACATTTTATCGGGATTTTTTCAGATTTCACCATCAGGTAATAATAAAAAAATGAAGTCAACAAACTAACTCAGACATTCTCCAAATTAAGTTTTTTTCTTTCTGTTCAGATACAAAACGGTTTTTAACTTTATTATTTTAAACTCACTCGGGTTTTCATATAATCAAACGGCTTTCCAAAACAAGGAACGACAAACGATTTTTCTCAAAAGAGTTTTCTTCCAAACTTAAAATGACAACGTGTTCCATACAGCGTCTCTTTTCAAAATTTAAACCTACAACTTGTGTCTTCAAAATATTTTTACCCTGTGACATGCCAGATTCGGTCGTAGCGTGTTGACCGGGTTTGGGGTGTTACAAAATGTCCAAAAACTATTAAAAATGGTATATTTACCATTTAAATCCATTAGCAACCCTTAATCATGCTTTTTAGTTATTCAAAATCAGTAAAGATCAAGTTTTATGTATTTTATGATTTAGTCGTCTTTCCTTAACTAATTAGACAAACGACGAAATTACCATACCAAAACTTAATACAACACTTAAATAACTTCGTAAATATTAATAAATAACATTTATGAACTCATACATCATAATTTTGGTCCTGAAACCACTATTTTCGATATCACTAAAAACAGGTAATTATAACTAAGAAAAGTTATCTCCCCATTTGGACTTATAGACAACATAATAGTCCCCTTCATAATTTAATTATTTGTTCAATCTAATTCTATGTACTATAGATAGTTTGAATTACCTACTAATATATGTGGTCTTTTCACATTATAATCTGTCCATATACTATAACTTATTATTAGTTAAACCATAAGTAATCTAGGAGTTAGTATTTGTTTATACATTGTGTTTTTCGTGAAAAAATAAACAAGGACATTCATAGAAATATTAATTAAATGAACATGTGGAAATTTTATTTATTGAACCAGTACAAAAAGATTACAAGTAGACATGATGAAATCATTATTCTAGGGGTAAAAATTCCATCACATAATCCTTGGAGTCTTGGTGAGCAAGCGATTCATGTTAGGACCATTATTGTTTAAAGTTAAAAAGAGGGGGATAACTTATCTTAGCTATTGAAATAGGAATGAATCTTAAGTGGATACATAATTTTTTTAGTTTGGATAGGCAACACATTGGACTAGACCCAAGATAAATAAATCCGAGATCTGTTTAAAGCTTAATTCAATTGATATGTTCATTTTATGTGTTACCTTAATCCCGAGTAAGTAAATTACTATATGTGTTTAACTTATATGCTTTCATTTATGGGAGAGCAAAACGTCTTAAAGTAGTAAGATGTAAATTGGTACATTAAGTATATGACTCATAGATGATGTAGCTTATAAATATGGAATCATAGCTCTCACCAAGGGTTAAAGGCGCCTTCTTATGCATTACATGGTTGATATAAATATAATGCAGTTGTAGGTCATATCAAAGTGACTGATATCATTCACTGGGTGGATGATGATTTATATGATGAAATATATATAATGAAACTTTAAGGAAAAGTGACCAAAGTGACCGGTATCTTTCATTAGGTGGATGATGATTTACATAATGGAACATATATAATGGAACCCTAAGAAAAAACTTATAAAAGTTGGTGAATGGATAAAACTAATGAGATTACAAATGTCATATGAGGGTTGCACACATTTGACAAGGTCATTGTACAAAGTTGTAATTATTAGCTTTTGTAATGGTATATCATTAAGAGTTTAGTCATAGTTCTTTTAGTGGTTTTACTCTATGAAAAATAACAATGTAATTAATAGATAAAGAGTCAGAACTTAATTACATTTTGTAACTCAACTTAGATATGTCCATTATGTTCCATTAGCTTAATACATCTTTAGATGAATTGCATTTAACATGAAAACTTGCAAGAAATCATAAATGATTGAACAAAGAGAAATAGATCATTAGATTTACTTGTTGGAGTAATAGGTGTTTTATCGGTTTAATGATTAGCTTGATATAAGATTAATTTAGTCACTTTGAATATTTGTTTAATTGGATAAATAATTATTTTGGATTAAATAATAAATGAACTAGTTTCTAGAAACAATAAAACCTTATTTTAGAAGGCCATCTAGAAACTTTAAGAGAGGAACTCTAGGCCACACACCAAAAGAACCTTAACTTGGAAGGATAGAAGCTCTACATGTTGGATATGGTGCCTTGAGTGTTGTATATTCATTTGTAAACTTGTAATTTTTTTAAATAGATTGGTTAATAAAGCAAATTCATTGATTATAACTAATATACTTTGTATTATTATTCCCATGTAGCTTTTGCACGCAAAGTAAAATAAAAGCAAATGTTACTCATTGGTTGTTTAATATTTAAACTGATACTAAGAGATATTATGTGGTCGGATCGTAATACAAAAAGACAGCTTGTACTAGTAGACAAACCTAAATTTGTCCTTAGTCTAATTGGAAATGAGCAAACTGATTGAAAAACTAATATGCCATCTATCAAATCCAATTGGGGAGATGCCTTGTCTTGGGCATCCGAGCGGACAAATCCCAAAAGATAGAGACAAGGATGTGACTGACTAGACTAATAGTACATTGGATTGGACCTAAGCAGAATAGATCTTGAATCTGTTTATGAATTTATTTACTTATGATGTTCATAGTGTGGCATACTTAAATCCTAAGTGGATGGTAGACTATGTAAGCATCACTCGTACACTTTGATGTAAGTAGAAGCTTGAGTTCAAATAGATAAGGAATCGAAAGCTAGTGCATTGAGTGTACGACTTCTACAGCACGTAGCGTCATTCACAATAGAGGAATTCATAGCCTGAGACATGGGTAAATGGTATCCTTTCATTGACATTACTTGGTTGATGAAAAGTAAATGTGGCCACGAGTTGCTCGTCTTTGTGGTGAATTACTTGATACTATTTAATAGTAATTGACTTTTCATGAAGGAAGATGTAATGATTACCATGAAATAAAATATGATCATATTGAAAGAGCAAATATTATCCCAAAGAGATTAAGGATATCTTATGAGGGTAACACACTTATGAGAAGGTCATTGGATGAGTACTGAGTAGATGCTTTAGTAATGGTATGTCGTTAGGGAGAGCTCAGTCACAATACTATAGTGGAATGACTTCGTGACGAAATGAGTTTATAATTAATAGGTGAAAAACTGAAACTTAACTATAAATTATTTGAGCCTTAAATACATATGTCCAATCAGTCCCTCCACTAACTTGTTGAAACCAGAAATAAATTGCGTGTTTGAATAAAAATGAACAGAATGAATAGAAATGGGAAACATTCAGAAATGATTGTGGTTTGAAATGGAGAAATGGAATCATTTGGAAATCAATGTGGTTTTGTAACAGCCCGATTTTGGGCCTAGTCAGAATAGTGGTTTTGAGACCACAAATCTAAGGTCGGAGAAATTATTTTAATATTATTTCAAGTGTCATGGCATGATTATATTAGTGTTTGAAAATTTTAGTAAATTGATTTTAGCGATTTCATGCTTAGTTTCGAAAAAGGACTAAATCATATAAAGTGCGAAAGTTTTGTTCTACAAGATAAATGTGTTAAATAGCTAGAGAACCTTAAATTAGAGGTCCTTAATGTGCAAATAGGCCTTTAAGAGGGTGATGGCCGGCCATATAGAGACAGGGAAAAGAAATTGGTCAAAGTTTGGTGACATTAGGTGACTTAATTGATAAAATAATCAGAAAATAAAGACAAAACTTCATCTTTTTCATTTTTTCTCTTCACCACCGAAAATTTCAACAAAAATGGGGGGTTTTTGTAGCTTAAACTTTTAGCCAAACTTCCCTCTTGCAAGTAAGTGTTTTTGATGGTCATTCTTGATGATTTTTGTATTTTTGTAACCCTTGTAGCTTAAGCTAAATAATGGATGGACTATTTTGCAAAATTGAGAGTCTAGGGTTTTACCATATGAGTATTCATGTTGATTTCTGATATTTTATGAAAGAAAATGAATCTTGGTTGTTAAATAAACAACTTTTGTGAAATGATTTTTCATAAAAACACCTAAAAAGACCATTTTGTAAAGTTTATAAAATAAGTTGTAAATGCCTGAAATAATTGAAAAGCTCTAAGCGTAATAAAGTTTAGGTTAGGCTTGGTTAATGAGGAAATTTGATGAAAATCGTTTTACAAGCCTAGGGGCAAAATTGTAATTATGTGAAAGTCTAAGGGTAAAATAGTAATTTTGCCAAAGTAGGAATTATGGAATGTCTTGATTAATGTGGTGATTAAATAAGTGAATTTGTCATTATAGATCAAGATAAACGGAGTCTGAACTTAGACCGGGGGAAAACCAAGCTATTGGACTAAATCAAACTAGTCGACCATATTTTGTATATCGAGGTAAATTGTATGTAAACAATACAACTCTATTGTTATTATGCATTAAACAATTTATATTGCATAAAATGTTCGATTATTGTTATGAATACGCATGACGAAATTTGATGGTATACTCTCGGTTGAACCTTAGGAATAGATTGGATATCCTCGCCATGACATTTGGGTGATATGTGTGCTAGTGTAAGACCATGTTTAGGACATGGTGTCGGGGTTGATATGTGTGCTAGTATAAGACCATGTTTGGGATATGGCATCGGCATTGATTTGAGAGCTAGTGTAAGACCATGTTTGGGACATGGCATCGACCTTGACATGTGAGCCAGTGTAAGACCATGTCTGGGACGTGGCATAGGCATCGTACCCTCTTGTGTGAGGCTTGTCGGGTATCCATTTGTATTCCAACTGGTTCAACGGGTAATTTAAAGCTTGTGTCAAAAGTGAGAAAAGTTAAGACTATGTTGTAAGTGATACATGTACCAGCATAAAATTTATGAGAAATGAGATCGATTTATGTTGTATGATTAGTAAGGATGGAAATGAGTAAGTTATGCCTTTAATCATTTGAGAATGATGTGCAAGTTTATGTAACGCCCCGATTTTTGCTTATTTTTGACTTTTGTAATTTTGGCATGAATGAGTGTCTGCTTCAGTGGTTATGTGTTCTGGGTATGTGTGGGAGGTCCCAAGTTCAAGTCCCAACTTGGGTAAATTTTGGTGTTTTTATGAATAAAGCCCAAACTCTGGTTAATAGGCTTATAAGCTAAAGTGTGTAAGTAATTAATAGGATGGGCCTGCTGGTCTGGTGGTTAAGTGGAGTGTTGGGGTGAAGGAGGTCTTGGGTTCAAGTCTATGGGACGGTAATGGCTTTAATTTTTGCTCCTAGTTGCGGCTAGAGTTGTACCAAGATGGGAGACTGAGTGGTGGTTTGTGAATATAATTAGTAGGTGGAAAATTAGGAGAGGATCAGATTTTCTGAGCAGTTATGTTTTCCCAAAATCCCTCTCTGCCGAAAATTGAGTATCTTCCCCTTCCATAGCCAATTCTTCCATCTTCCTTTTCCTCTTTCCCTTTTGTCGTGTTTTTCTCTCCCTCGCTACCATATTTTTAATTTTGATCCTCTCTGTAATTGCCTCGTTTCTGTGCAACACTCATTTTCGCCTTGATTCGGTAAGATGAGTAGCGTAGTTTTACTTTCGTTGATTGGCTTATACTGATGTGTGTCATTAATGCTGGATAGGAGAAGATTTAGAGACTCGTAGTCGCTGTTTGAACACTTAGGTTCGGGGAATTTCGGTGGCTTGACTGAAGGTAAGGTTTTGGAAGTTATTGGGTTTATCATCTCGATTTAGTACCATTTTAAACGCTGATTTGGATGTTGGAATTTCAATTCTTAGGTTCTAGAGTGCTCAGGGACCGACTTAGCTTCAATCGAGATCAAGTGTGTACCCAAAAATGCAAAAAACGAGGTTTTAAAGAAAGCTGAAAACCTCACTGTCGACGCCACACGGGCATGTGGTTGCCCGTGTGGTAGGCCGTGTGCAATACTGTAAGTCACCACACGACCATTTGATTGATGAGCCCGGCCGTGCGCTTGTGTGCGACACACCGGCTCGACCAATTGGGTCGTGTGGGCCACACAGGCGTGTGGGCCCACACGGGCAGGTCGTATGGGTGTGTGAACCCATTTTTCTAAAACTCTGTAAGGTTACACGGGTCACCCAAGTCGACTGTGGACCTACTGTAGGGTCGATAAGCAATGCTTAGACCCCTAAAGTAATGTTATGACTGTTTGATTTCTGTACTAAGCATGTATAGTGATCTGAATGTATGAACTACTATCTGCAGATTAGCATGACATTTATGTATGTTGCATTGCATCGGGGTGGGATTGATGATATTCGGAGGAAGTATCTGAAAGGCTTTTAAGCCTATTATCTGGCAGCTCAGCTGCAAATTTCTGATTATGTGCCGCATTCGGTACAACATGGTGTGTAGGGCTGGGTAGGTTGATTTTATCCCCACATGGTGTGTAAGGTTGGACGGACTTGGTGTGTAGAGGCTGGTGGGTAGGACTCTGTTATCTGCATATTCTATCTGAAATGGGTCGAGGCCCCCGTATTATGACTGATTCAGTATCTAAGTGGGCTAAGGTCCACACCGTTTCTGTAACGGGCTCAGACCCGAACTGTGAAAATTATGTCTGTTAATTAATGTTACTATGTGTATGTTTTCTGTGGGGTTTACAAACAAAGTTTGTGAAAACTCACCCTTTTCATTTAATCTGTTGGTGTAACCTCAAGAAGAGATAGATCGATGCAATGAGAGGACTTGGTAGAGACCATAGTTCTGGACCTTTAACGGTTTTTCATTTATAGTTCTGATTATTTTTGGGCAAATTTTATGTAACATAGCCTGTATAGATTTTTGTTTAAAATTTGGCATTTCTATTTTATAAACTGCTAGTAGTAGGATAAGACGCGGATTTTCAAAATAAATAAATGTTTTATCAAAAATACAAGAACTCGCAAATTATGTTAAAAGCTTCCGCAACATATAATGTTTTGAAAATGGATAATGAATAATTGAATGACACATTTTGTCGAAAGCCCAAGATATCTAAAAATGGTTTTAACATAGTTATGTTTTTCCAAAGCACTATCATGTGATGTCGCCAGATTTGGCCATAACGTCTAGGCTGAGTTTGGGGTGTTACAGTTTATAATATGTTATGAGTATGATAATACATGGTAGTTGTTGTTAATTATTTACATGCGACTTTCTAAGCTGTATGCTTACTCCCTCTCTTTTCAATTTTCTTATAGTGACGCCAAGCTACCTCGGGGATCAAAGGACGTCAGAGGCTCGATCACACTATCAATCTGAACATTTGGTATAGTTAGATTTCTCACTTTGAGTATGGCATGTATAGGGACTTGATCTTTTGTCAAGTGTCATATTGTTTTGGCCAAATGTGTTGGCTTGTCTTGAAGGTTGATTCATTTTATATAAGGGCATGGATGATGGCTAATATTTGTTGTTGATTTATGCAAATGATGATGATTTTCATGATTGAGCAAATTGCATGGTTAAGTATTTGTTATATTAATGCATAAATGAGTAAGTTGCATGATTGAATTGATAAACTATATGAATTGGTTTTTCTTGGTGTGTTTTAGGTTGGTACAAGTAAGAGTGGCAAAAAGGCTTGGTATATAGCCCTATTTTGTCCACAAGGGTGTGTGTCTAGGTCGTGTGTGACACATGGTCTGCCCCATGGGCGTGTAGTCCGGTCTTGTGTCCCTTGCACCTTAATTTGGTAAAACAAAATGCCCAGTAGTAACCACACAGGCCGAGGCACGACCGTGTATCTCAACCGTGTGGAAGACACGGCCATAGTACATGGTATATGCCCAGGCCGTGTGAAATCTGCACCTTAAATGTGAAATTAAATTCGTTGCATGACCTAGCACACGGGCGTGTGCCTTGGCCGTGTGACCCTAAGATGTTGTTGACGTCAGAAACAAAATGTCAAGGTTTTTGCACACGGGCTGAGACACGGGCATGTCATGGCCGTGTGGGGAACACGGGTCATGGACACGGGCGTGTGCCAAACCATGTGAAAACCCCTGTTGGTTCGAATTGATAAATAAATCCACACGGGAAAGGGACACAGGTGTGTCCTTATATGCTGAAGCTGTGTGAGTTACACGATCCTTCACCATGGCAATGTAATTAGGTCACACGAGCATGTTGCCCTTCAACATGGGCGTGTGCCCCTGATTTTAGTGACATTTTTCCAAAGTTTTTCTAAAGAACTCGGTTTGGTCCCGAACCATCTCTAAAGTGTATTTGGGGTCTTGTAGGCTCATATTAGGGATTTTAAGACAGAGTTTGAAAAGTGTTAAATTTGAACGAACTTTTATGACCCGAAAATGTATGTTAGTATGTATTTGAGTTAGGTATCACCTCGTACCCTATTTCAACATTGATCGCTGTAAAATCAGAGTTTTGAATATTTATAAAAGAATGATCAAACCTGGAGACTAACTCTGACAATGATATTAAGGCAAGTGTACCTATCGAACAGTAGTATAGCTTAGGCAAGACCGGGTATCGAACCCAAAGGAACTAAAAGTATTAATACTCACTTTCTTTTTATTATTTAGCCTTAAAAATATAGTGAAGTTGCTTTAAACAATATTGGCGAAGACTGAACTAAAGAAACAAAGACAAAAAGATGAATTTGGGGATAACTTGAAAAAGACTCAGTTGATTTTGATGATACCCTCGGGAAGAATCCACCTAGACTTCACTTATTATCTAACCCTAAATTATATGATTTCTTTACTCATCTTGATCCGTGAGACTCCCTAACCTATGTTAAACCCTCTCTCGAAGTGAATAACGTCTAATCCTAGGTTAATTAGTAGAACTCTCGTTCGCTTATAATAAACCCCTAAGAAAGCAGTAAATCGATCAATAGATTCCCATATTAGGTTTCACCTTAATCCGGCAAAATCTCGTAACCCTATCTCTAGGCGCCCGATCAACTCCGCTTAATTATGTTAGATCTACTCTTAGCTAGGGTCTATTCCTCCTCCACCTAAGCACATTAGATTTGGATTAAGCAATATAATTAAGAACAAGCTAAAATTTACCATATAAGTTAAAAAATCAAATAAAAAGATCCATCTAGGTTTCATCCCCTTCAGGTATCTGAAGGGTTTAGTTCATAACTAAACAAGAAAACATCTCAAGAGAAAAGATAAAACAAAACATAAGAAAATCCTAGAACTCCCTGAAGGAATTGAAGGAGAATTCCGCTGTCTTGAGTATAATTCTGGCTTCTTGGGATGGATCAACTGGCTATCTTCGCGTTGTTCCCTAACTCTGACCTTCCCGGCTTGGCCCTTGGCCTAGCTTTGACACCGGTTTCGGCTTCTGCCGAACTCCCCTTCAAGTTGCCCCCTTGGGTGTTTATATAGACTTTGTGATGCTTTACTTGGCCCCTAAGTTTCCTAATTTAAGTAGAGTTCTTAATCGGGTGTTTGAATAGGCTTTGGAATGTGTTTCTTTGCCTCCAAGTATCCTTTCCCGAACGTGATTTCTCTTTCCAGCGACAAGGACACGGCCATAGCACACGCCCGTGTGAATCGTGGCCAGGCCGTGTTTGGACTTTTAATGAGTCACGACCATGTTTTTCGAGGTCCAGGCCATGTTCTAGTAATTTAACGAGGCACGACCGTGTGGCTTGAAGTCCAGGCTATGTCAATTTCGTGAATTGGCCCATTTGGCCTGTTTTAAGCCCGTTTTACGTTCTTTTCATCCGTAGGTGCTTTCCTGAGTATAAGACATGAAAAGAAAGGATTAAGAGCACCTTTTTACATAAATCTAAGCTTAAATTATCCAAAAGCATGCTAAATGTGGGCCTAAAATATGTTACTTTTACGGTTTATCAAATACCCCCACACTTAAGCTTTTGCTTGTCCTCAAGCAAAATTCTCAACTTACAATTAAAACGAACTTTCCATGATTCATAATTCATATGAACAATGTCTTATCATAATTCATAGATAATTTATACATGGATAATTAAATTCAAAGAGTCCAAAAGATTAAAACAAGATAAGTCATATAATTGTAGCACGAGATCATAGGTGTTTCCCTTCATCTAAATAATTACCTGTAATTCAAAATCTATAAGGATTGACATCCTCACAAAAGATTCACTCAAATCACTCAAAAAGTGTTTAAGGGTCAAAATTAAGCACTCATAAGTCGAACCTGTAAAGTTAATCCCATAGGCTTGCTTAAAAATCAAATCTCTACCACTGTAAAATGATATGATAAACAGATCAAAAGGTCTTTGTTAGGGTTGTAACGGGGCTAGGGTTAAAGGTGTGGATAAAGGCTAAAATTAGAAGGTTAGAATTGAGATTGAATTGATAAGTTACCTACCTAAAAATTTCTAAGATAAAATTTACATCAACTGAAAATAATAATCCTACTAATACGAGCTTTTTCTTTTGAGAATTAGACTTTAACTTGTATAAGCTCACTCTTCATAATACTAATACTGAATATACTTTTTTTTAAGAACAAACTAAATACACGATAAATTTAACTACCAGGATAATAAACTTAGGTAACTAGCTCAAATCAAATCTCGATTAAGGGGTAGTCAAAATAAAGGGTGATAACAAATACAAAGGGTTTTTGGGTTAAAATTACTGGGTAAGTCAATAAAAAAGGGTTGTTAGGCTCAACGGGGTTCACTAAGGGTTAATTATGAGGGTAGGCGTTTTAGTGGTGTAAGTGGGTTAAACCTAGGTGCCTTTATCATCTCGGTATATCAAGCCATAATTGTGGTCTTGACATGTATAATTGAGGCAAGTTCTAGAATAACAGTTCATAGTTGACATACTCATAATAAAAGAATAAGCATGAAAAGGAATGTATGCTCTATAAGGCTCAAAATCTCACAAAAATTATAGGTGTTTTTGACATCAACCTTATAAATTTCAAATTTCAAGGTAACATTCAAATTCCGGTTGACAACCTAAAATTTTAAAATTTTGAAAATTAGACTTATCATGCTTGATTCCCTAGTATTCTTCAAATTTAATTATCAATGCACAATTATCAATGACTTAATCTAAAACATATCAATAGAAATCATAAATCAAAGAAAATTTCATTCAAATCGTAATATGTGAAACTTACTTTAAGATCAAGGCATAATTCAGGGATTTTTAGATAATACTATAATTAACCTCCATACTTAAGATGTACATTGCCCTCAATGTACAAAGATGGATAAAATGACAATATAGTGAAAAAGTCAAAAGATAGGGAGAGATGTGAAACTTCCTGAATTTTTGGATCATGTCAATGAAAAGGAACTGGATAGGATTGGAGGTGATCGTGGGGAAGCTCTCGAACCGTTTGAAATTGAATCCTCAAGCAACCAATCGAGTTTTTATTGTATCCTAAGCTAAATCTAAATATCATAAAGAATAAGAAGAAAATAAAGTAAAGAAATAATAATAATGAAATGAAAATAAAATTAAAATAAAAACAAAAATAATGGAAAATGAAAGACAATTAGAAAAAAGGAGAATGATGTTTAGATAGATGTGTAGCCCGTGTTTTGGGATTTTGAATTTTTAGTGCGTTCAGGGTGTTCGGGCACGACCGTGGGTGAAGTGGCACGCCTGTGTCTTTCTTCACACGGTCATTTAATATGGGCTGCTCCTCCTGTGTTCGATAAGTCAGAATGTTGGCACGGTTGGTAGGCACAGTCGTGTTTAGCCCGTGCTGAACAAGTCAGTAACCTCGCACGGGCGTCTGCACGCGCGTGGACTATTATCATTACCCGTGTTGGGAAAAGAAATTTTTTTTATATCGTGCAGGGCTACTGGCACACCCGTGGTTCATCCACTAGCTTCCACACGGCCACGGGCACGCCCGTGTGTAGGGCCGTGTGGCCTAGAAATATACTCTTTGGTTAGTTTATGGTTAGGTACTAAAAACAAAAAGAAAAGAAAAAATGAAAAAAATAAAAAATAAAAAATAAAAAATGTAAAAATGGGGTTAGTGCTTGGGTTGCCTCCCGAGAAGCGCTCGTTTATAGTCCTAAGCTAGACTTTACCTCTCATTCGTATAGTCATGGTGGTTTGAGGTGGTGAAAATCCTTTCCCATGCGATCACTTCGGTTATGGATATATAGTTTAAGTCGAGTAATGTTTACCTCAAAAGTGTCGAATTTAGGATTGCTTACCTCGACTGTGCCGTATAGGAAGCCATTAAGTACCTCAAAAGTGATTTCTTCGTTTGCCTTGAGGTCTGAATTGGTGATTCTAGGGTCTTCCTTATTCAACAATACTTGATCCCCTAATTTGATGTGAGTTGTTGTTTCTATCAGCTCATTAGGGGTCTCCTGTGGTTTCACTTTGTGCGGTTCCTGTTCCTCTTTGATTTGTGTTTCCTCCTCTTTTAGTTTGTCAACCCTAAGGCTTTGTTCCTTATGTGTTTCTTCTTTGTCGGCACTAGGTCTAAGATCTAGCTCAGCTAAGTGATTTCTTGATGCTTCCTGTAAAGAAGGTTGAACCAAATGATTATCAATAGAATTATCGTTCATACCTTTATTACTCGATGTCCTAACTGAGTCAAGAGCTTGAAGAGTGATTGTTTTGTTGCCTACACGAAGTGTGAGTTCACCGAATTCTTCCTCTGTGTGGTCTTTTTTTATTGCATCGGGATATGGCACACGAGCTTGGTACTCTGTAATTACCAGTTTTGGTAAATCATGGCACACCTTAACCTTACCTTCACTTACCACGGTTCTTGCCTTGGGTCAGATTCCACTAACAATTCACTGTTATGAGCTTGTACTGCTTGGGGCCCATGATTTAGCTCAGGTTTGTAGCCTTGTGGTATTTCCTGTGGTGAAAGTTGAACAATTTGATTATCAACAGAATTTACTTTCTCACCTTCATCACTTGATGTCCTGGCCAAGTCAAAAGCTTGTAGACTGATTAATTTGTCACCTACACGAAGAATGAGTTCTCCTGTACCAACATCAATGTTAGTCCTGACAGTTGTTAGAAAGGGTTTTCCTAAAATTAAAGGAATCGAATTGTCCTCATTCATGTCTAAGACAACAAAATCTACTGGGAATATGAATTTATCAATTTTGATTAGAACATTTTCTATTATACCCCTAGGAATTTTGATAGTTTTATCAGTTAACTGAATGCTCATCCTAGTTTGTCTGGCTTTCCCTAGACCTAGTTGTTTAAACATTTTATAAGGCATAACGTTTATGCTTGCCCCTAAATTAGATAACGCATTATCAATAGTTAAACTGCCAATTATGCATGGAATTGTAAAACTCCCTGTGTCTTTTTGCTTCTGCGGTAGTCTGTTCTGTAACATTGCTGAGCATGATGCGCTTAATTCCACGTGGTACTCCTCGTCTAATTTGCTTTTGTTTGTCAAGAGCTGTCTTAAAAATTTCCTCGAGTCTGGCATCTGAAAAAGAGCTTCATGAAGAGGTAAGTTAATATGTAATTTCTTTAAAAGTTTAAGAAACTTACCGAACTATTCTTCTAAATCGTCTCTTTCTAATGCTTCGGGGTAAGGTATGCGAGGTTGATATTCCTTAATTACCGGTTTTGGCCTTTCTTGTGTTACCTCGTTTTTACTTTTTTCTTCCTTGGTTTCTTGTTGTGGGATGGGTTCGTCTATCTCTGTATTTTCCTGAGCTGCTATGGCTTGAATTTGCTCCTTTGGATTAATCTCAGTGTTGCTTGGTAGACGCCCTTGCGGTCGTTCTAACATTAGCTTTGCGAGTTGTTCGACTGCCTTAGTGACTTCCCTTACTGACTTAGTAACTTCCTCTAATCGGTTCTTGTTCTCTTCAACCCATGTTTGTTGACTTTTAAATGTTTTCTCAGTGTCTTGGAGACGGGTATCTGTGGTTGCCATGAATTTTGTCAGCATCTCTTCAATGTTCGACTCCTCTTCTTGTTGGTGAGGTGGTTGTTGAAAATCTGGATAAAGTTCCGGTCTTTGGCTACTTTGATCATTCCACGAGAAATTGGGATGGTACCTCCAACCTGCATTATAAGTGTCATTATAAAAATTATTTTGAGGTCTAGAGTAGTTACCCATATAGTGTACTTGTTCGTTATCCATGCCATATCCGTAGGGTGGGTACTCAGGATTCGCCACGCCTCCTAGATTCGAGTCATATTGCATTACTGGGTGTACCTGCGAGTGACTACACAAACCATTGATCTTTTTATTCATCATTTCTAGCAAGTTGGTAACCTGGTGAACATGTCGAGGTCGAAGGCATTGACTGCTTTAGTAGGAATTGTCCTCATGACTTGCCACTGATAATTATTCAGTGCCATCTTCTCCATAGACTAAAATTATCTGCCAAAAGCAAAATAGAGGAAAAATAAAAAAAATAAAAAATAAAAATAAAAAAATAATAATGAAAATAAATTGCAATAATAATAAAAAAATATGGCTAAAGTAATAAAAATTAAGCGTTCTTAATATTTTAGTTCCCTGGCAACTGCGCCAAAAACTTGATCGCTGTAAAATCAGAGTTTTAAATAACCTGGAGACTAACTCTAACAACGATATTAAGGCAAGTGTACCTATCGAACAGTAGTATAGCTTAGTCAAGACTGGATATCAAACCCAAAGGAACTAAAAGTATTAATACTCACTTTCTTTTTATTATTTAGCCTTAAAAATATAGTGAAGTTGCTTTAAACTATATTGGCGAAGACTAAACTAAGGAAACAAAGACAAAAAGATGAATTTGGGGATAACTTGAAAAAGACTCAGTTGATTTTGATGATACCCTCGGGAAGAATCCACCTAAACTTCACTTATTATCTAACCCTAAATTATATGATTTCTTTACTCAGCTTGATCCGTGAGACTCCCTAACCTATGTTAAACCCTCTCTCGAAGCGAATAACGTCTAATCCTAGGTTAATTAGTGGAACTCTCGTTCGCTTATAATAATCCCCTAGGAAAGCAGTAAATCGATCAATGGATTCCCATATTAGGTTTCACCCTAATCCGGCAAAATCTCGTAACCCTATCTCTAGGCGCCCGATCAACTCCGCTTAATTATGTTAGATCTACTCTTAGGTAGGGTCTATTCCTCCTCCACCTAAGCACATTAGATTTGGATTAAGCAACATAATTAAGAACAAGCTAAAATTTATCATATAACTTAAAAAATCAAATAAAAAGATCCATCTAGGTTTCATCCCCTTCAGGTATCTGAAGGGTTTAGTTCATATAACTTAAGAAAATCCTAGAACTCCCTGAAGGAATTGAAGGAGAATTCCGCCATCTTGAGTATAATTCTGGCTTCTTGGGATGGATCAACTGGCTATCTTCGCATTTTTCCCTAACTCTGACCTTCTCGACTTGGCTCCTTGGCCTAGCTTTGACACCGGTTTTGGCTTCTGCCAAACTCCCCTTCAAGTTGCCCTCTTGGGTGTTTATATAGACTTTGTGATGCTTTACTTGGCCCCTAAGTTTTCTAATTTAAGTAGAGTTCTTAATTGGGTGTTTGAATAGGCTTTGGAATGTGTTTCTTTGCCTCCAAGTATCCTTTCCCAAATGTAACTGCTCTTTCCAGCGACAGGGACACGGCCATAGCACACGCTCGTGTGAATCATGGTCAGGCCGTGTTTGGACATTTAATGAGGCACGGCCGTGTTTGTCGGGGTCTAGGCCATGTTCTAGTAATTTAATAAGGCACGGCCATGTGGCTTGAAGTCTAGGCCGTGTCGATTTCGTGAATTTACCTATTTGGCCCGTTTTAAGTCCGTTTTACTTTCTTTTCATTCGTGGGTGCTTTCCTGAGTATAAGACATGAAAAGAAAGGATTAAGAGCACCTTTTTACATAAATCGAAGCTTAAATTATCCAAAAGCATGCTAAATGTGGGCCTAAAATATGTTACTTTTACGGTTTATCAAACATCCAACATAGGTAAGGGGTGTTACATTTAGTGGTATCAAAGCTATGGTTTAGTCGATTCTCAGACTAACCTAGCGTGTGTACGAGTCTAGCTATACGTGCCACATATGAATTATGATAGTGTGACGACTCCTGACAATTTAAAATGTGTTTTTATATAGTAAATGGATCCTGACGGAGCAATGGCTGATGATGTTGAAAGTAATGCGCCAGTTCCTGCAGAAGGGACCTCGCTAGTCGAAAGTGGGCTCGTGACACTGAATCAGGGCAGAGGGACTAGAGAAGCCTTCCTCCATATGATAAATGCTTGGTATTCAGAGTTTGTTCGTGCAATCCTGAATGCTCCACCTCTTCCACCCCTCCAATCCCTCAGCCTGCCCCTACAGCTCCCCAAGTAGTGGAAATGATTAGAAGGGAAAAACCTCCAATAGACAGAATTTGAAAGCAAAGGGCTGAGGAATTTAGAGCGAACATAGATGATGACCCAGAGAGAGTAGAATTCTGGCTAGAAAATACCATTAGGGTATTTGATGAATTGTCTTGCACACTTGAGGAGTGCATGAAGTGTGTGGTGTCACTTCTACGAGACTCAGCTTACCAATGGTGGAACACCCTTGTGTCAGTTGTACCAAGGGAGAGGGTAACATGAGAATTTTTTCAAGAAGAGTTTCGAAAGAAGTATATCAACCAAAGGTTTATCGATCAGAAAAGAAAAGAATTCCTTAAGCTAAAATAAGGTCGAATGACGTTAACCGAGTATGAGTGTGAGTTTGTAAGGCTCAGCAAATATGCTCGGGGGTGCGTATCCACCGAAGCCATCATGTGTAAGAGATTTGAGGACGGACTAAATGAAGACATGCGACTATTAGTTGGCATCTTGGAATTAAAGAAGTTTGTGGTGCTCGTTGAGAGAGCTTGCAAGGCCGAGGAATTGGCCAAAGAGAAAAAGAAGGCTGATATTGAGTCTCTGACTCAAAGAAAAGACAGCTGGGGAAATTGTTTCAGTCATCATCCAAGAAATCGAGAGAATTCACTACCCGATCAAATGCTTCTGCGGGATTCTCGAGTAGAAATAAGAATAAGCAGTACACGACGTCTAAAGCTCAAACCACTACTATTGCGAGTGTTGGTAGTGCTCGACCAAATACACCGGAATGTTCACAGTGTGGTGGACAACATTTTGGTGAGTGTCGAGGAAATGATAGAGGCTATTTCAAGTGCGGTTCACTAGACCACTTCATTCAAAATTGTTCTGAGATGGATGAGAAAGACAGAAAACAAGATGTGCGAACGAGTAATGTTCCTTCTAGAGGTAGACAACAGAAGAACCCGGGAAGCGGGGCTAACAGTAGAGGTGCACCTAGAGATTCCACCACGAGGTCTAAGGGCCAAGCGCTTGCAAGGACTTATGCCATTCACGCTTGCGAAGAGGTATCGTCACCGGATGTGATTATGGGTACTTTTTCTCTTTACGATATTTCTGTTGTTGCTTTGATCGATCCGGGGTCTACCCATTCGTATGTTTGTATGAAACTGGTGTCTAGCATGAATATGCCTATTGAGTCTACAGAATTTGTGATAAAAGTGTCAAAACCGTTAGGCAAGCATGTGATAGTTGCCAAAGTGTGTAGAAACTGTCCTTTGATGATTAGAGGTCATTGTTTTCCGACTAACATCATGCTACTACCGTTTGATGAATTTTACCTAATTCTTGGGATGGATTGGTTGACTGTTCATGACGTGTTAGTAAACTATGGTAGTAAGTTTATTGAGCTGAAATGTGAAAATGGGGATATTATTCGGGTTGAATCAGGTGAACTGGGTATCTTACCTGTACTGATTTCTTCTATAATTGTTGAGAAATATGTGAGAAAAGGGTATGATTCCTATCTTGCATTTGTGTTGAATACCCAAGAGTCAGAAGTAAAGATTGAGTCAGCATCTGTGGTATGTGAGTACCTGGATGTGTTTTCGAAAGAGTTGCCCGGATTGCCTCCAACTAGGGAAGTCGAGTTTGGTATTGAGTTGGTCCCTGGTACAGCACCTATTTCGATTGCCCCATATAGGATGGCTCCAACAGAGTTAAAGGAACTGAAAATCCAGTTGCAAAAGTTAACGAATAAGGGTTTTGTGAGATCGAGTTATTCTCTGTGGGGTGCTCCGATACGTTTTGTGAAAAAGAAAGATGGGTCAATGAGGTTATGTATAGAATATAGACAGCTCAACAAGGTGACTGTGAAGAATAAGTATCCTTTGCCAATGATCGATGATTTGTTTGACCAATTGAAGGGAGCCACAGTGTTTTCTAAAATGGACCTGAGGTCCGGTTATTACCAGCTGAGAGTTAAGGAACAAGATGTTCCAAAAACTGCATTTCAGACGAGTTATAGCCATTATGAGTTCCTCGCCATGCCCTTTGGCTTAACAAATGCTCTTGCAGTATATATGGACTTAATGAACCGTATTTTCCAGCTGTACCTAGATAAATTTGTCGTTCGTTTTATTGATGATATATTAATTTATTCTCGTGATGAGAGTGAGCACGCAGAGCATTTGAGAATTGTTTTGCAGACTTTAAGAGATAAGCAGTTGTATGCTAAGTTTAGCAAAAGTGAGTTTTGGCTTTGAGAAGTCGGATTCTTGGGACACATCGTGTCGGGTGATGGAATTAGAGTTGACCTGATTAAGATATCGACTATTGTTAATTGGATACCGCTGAGGAATATGTCAGAGATTAGAAGCTTTTTGGTCTTAGCCGGATACTACAGACGGTTTGTTAAAGGATTCTCCATGGTTGCTAATCCGATGACGAGGTTGCTATAGAAAGATGTCAAGTTCGAATGGACAGAGAAGTGCCAACAAAGTTTTGAGAAACTAAAAGCATTGTTGACTGAAGCCCCAGTTTTAGTGCAACTGGAACCGGGAAAGGAATTTGTGGTGCATAGCGATGAATCCGTAAATGGATTGGGGTGTGTGCTCATGCAAGAAGGAAAGGTAATAGCTTATGCCTCGAGATAGATGAAGCCATATGAGAAAAACTATCCGACACACGACCTAGAGTTAGTCGCCATAGTGTTCGCACTGAAGATTTGGAGACACCATTTGTATGGCGAGAGATACCGAGTACTCACCGACCATAAAAGTCTAAAGTATTTGATGACTCAAAAGGAGTTAAACCTATGGCAGCGGAGATGGTTAGACTTGATAAAGGATTATGAGTTGATGATTGACTATCACCCTGGAAAGGCGAATGTGGTCATCGATGCTTTGAGTAGAAAGTCATTATTTGCCTTGAGGGTTATGAATACCTAGTGGTCTGTGCCTGATGATTGTTCGGTCATAGCAGAGTTAAGAGCTAGACCGATGTTTCTGTAAGAGATTTGTAAAGCTCAGAAAAGTGATAAAGAGTTACAAGCCAAGATAACTCAGTGCGAAATGGATATTGAATAAGATTTTCAGATTGGTACCGACGGTTAATTGATGTTCTGAGAGAGGATATGTGTACTTAAGGATGAAGAGCTTATTCAGAAGATTTTGCAGGAGGCCCATAGTGGTTGTTTGTCTATCCATTCGGGTAGTGTGAAAATGTGTAATGACTTGAAGAAAATGTATTGGTGTTCGGGACTGAAAAGAGACATCTTAGAGTTTATCTCTATGAAACACCCCAAACCTGGCCCACGAGTCTTGACCGGATCTGGTATGTTCCTTGAGTAAAACGGTTCAAAATTCGTTTGTTACTTTGGAAAATCTGAGTGGTTTTGAAAGAAAATTTATTTTGTGTTGGGCTCGAGTTGAGAACAAGTTTATTCTTGAAATCTAGGTTTTTATAAAACTTTATTTCTAAGTTTCAAACTTTAAATTAAAGAAATATCGAGTTGTTTTAGAGTTTACCTTATATTGAAAATCATTTGTTTTAGGGTGTCAAAACATTTGAAGATTTATTTCAAAAACAAATTAGATAACCTTTGATTCAACAATAATAATATCGTGATAAAAAAAAATAAAAACAAGCATAAAACAGTTTAATACTTATGGCCTTATTACATCAAAAACAAAACCCGAATAAATCCAACCTTAAAACATAAAGTCTCAAAATAAAAGTTCACTGAGCTGAGCACGGCCATCACCAAGTTCTGCCGAGGCCGGTCCATCACCGAGTGTCACTGAAAAATATCCACAGCGGGGTGAGTCAAAGCAGACTCGGTGTGTATAACCAACACTAAGTCCCAACGATTCGGGCATATCATATCATATCATACATATATATATATAAGATAGAAATAATGATGCAAACCCGAACCCAAACCTAGGTAACCATCCGCTACACATCACCCGTACCAACCATCACACCGTGGGGACTACTAAGTCGACCCTCCATCCGCTACACATCATCGAAGGAAGTCGTTTTGCGACGACGCGTGCTCATCGCCTCTTATAAATTTTGTGGCATAGCCACCAGATATTATTTTGTGACATAAGTCACCACATTCAGATTTCGTGACATGAGTCACCACATTCAGATATTGTGGTATAAACCACCAGATCACTTCCCCTTTCCATATAACCCATATGCCCCATGTCATACAAAACATGCTATATCATGCCTTATGCCTTATTTCACATTCTTATCGATATTCACATATGTACCATATTCTGAATATTCACATCATAATAATATTCATATCATTTATTAACATAATGTTAAGGTTACGTACCTAGGTACTTTGTACCATCACATGGTACCTTTGCCCACTTTTCACATTATCATAAACACATATATTAAATTGATGCCATAAATATATTAAGAGTTAGAGTGGGGTACACACCTGATTTACTTAACGAGTTCACTCAAATCCTGAAAATCTCAATCTAATGCTTTAGATCTCAAGTTCCTACATTCGACCAATACTAAGTATATTAGCAACAATCCATTCGGCCAAATAATCAAACCCTGAAGGATTATGACAACCAAAATCCTTACCTTGCTGCCGATTTGATTACTAATCAAATCCCGAAACTTTGTAGTCTTTCTCCCTTGTAATCGGCTAACACTAGATCACTTGACTAGGTTAGTTTTCGGCTTTTAAACAATTAGGAAACAAATCCGAAACATCAACTATGGCCTTGGCCAAATGTCACATACACTTACCTTATGGATCTAAATCTCGAAATTGCTAATTTCTCTTGGTATCTGTCGAAATCCCTACAAGCACTATGTTAGATTCAATTCTAACCTTTAATCTCACAAATGGCCCTTGGCCGAACATAGACATGACTTACCTTAGATCTTTAAAATCCCGAAGGTCTTCCCCTTGTAGTCGACAATCACAGAATCCCGAAACCCTCCTTCAGAGTTTCGACCAAGATACATTAATAAGATTAGTCTTTAACTTTCGGCTAAAAGAAAAGAAAAAAAGATTGAATAGTATTTAATCTTACCCTTACCACAAAAATCGACAGCACCTATGCCTGTCACCACAGAGATTCGGCTTTGAGGCTTAGAGAATAGTCGGCTATAAGTCACTTGTGTATTTGGCTTCAACAAAGATGAAAAGAGAGGAATATAAGGCTTAGGGAGAATCAGCAATGGCTATCAAATGGTAAAGAGAGAGAGACATTTGGCCTTAGCTAATGGAAGAGAAAAGATAAAGAGAGATTCGGCTATGTCAGTGAGTAGCAAAGAAAAAAAAAGAGAAAAGAGAAAAAGAACACAAGTTGTTCTCTCTTTGGGAATTTCAGCACAAATGAAACAAAGATGAGAAGAGGAAAAATTTCGGCACATAATGCCTTTAGCATGGCTGATTGCCTCACTTACTTCCCTCTCCTAAATTCAGCTAACATTCAAACACTAGCCTTTCCTTGCTTTTCTCCTATTTTTCCTCTTTCCTACTCATTCAAAATAATTTAAATAAAATCAAGAATTATCATTGCCTTTAGTCGAAATTTAAAAGGTATTTGAACACACTTAATGCTCCTCCACTTACAGTCCCTGTGCCGTCCACCACTGCTTATCCTTGCAGCAAAATAAAAGCTCCCTTTTTGCCTCCCTAGTGACTCAAACCTAGGCCCTTTTAACTGCTTGTGGCGTCAGTTACAGAGGCTTTAAGTGGCGCCTCCTTGCCACTTTAACAGGCCCATTTTTGTGTCATATTTCCCATACTAATTCTCTTAAGCCCACTCTTGTTCAGTTCCACTTCAAAACTTAAAACTTAATATTTTCTAAGGCATTTTCCTACCTTTTAAGGTTCACAAAATTCATAAAACATACTTATAATACACATAGGCATGCTTTCACGTAAAATTCAGCAATAATTCATAAGCCTAAAATCCCGGATATTACAGTTCTACCCCCTTAAAATAATTTCGACCTCGAAATTACCTGGCTAAAATAAGTGAGGGTATTGCTATCGCATTGTTTCTTCTGGCTCCCACGAAGCTTCTTTCGATCCATGATTACGCCATAACA
This sequence comes from Gossypium bickii, assembly GCA_025503065.1. Classification (NCBI taxonomy): domain Eukaryota; kingdom Viridiplantae; phylum Streptophyta; class Magnoliopsida; order Malvales; family Malvaceae; genus Gossypium; species Gossypium bickii. The sequence continues at coordinate 28,384,172 of CP106718.1, forward strand.
CTTTGACTAAAGGAACTGACTTCCTCCGTAACACTTTCACATCTCGTTCCTAGATCTGAATCGGCTCTTCCTCGTAGGACAAATCTGGCCTTAATTCTACTTCTTCCACTGGTACTACATGAGATGGATCCGATCAATAATGACATAGCATAGACACATGGAATACATCATGCATCTGCTTCAACTCCGGTGGCAAGTCCAACTGGTATGCCACTGGTCCAACTCGCTTCAATATTCGATAAGGTCCTATAAACCTGGGACTTAACTTCCCTTTACGACCAAATCTCATTACCTTCTTCCAAGGCGAAACTTTAAGAAACACTTGATCTCCTACATCAAATTCTATTTCCTTTTGCTTAAGATCTGCGTACAACTTTTGCCTATCAAATGCTTCCTTCAACCGTGCCCGAATTACCTCAACCTTCTCTTCGGATTCTGCCACAATCTCTGGACCCAAAACTCGACGTTCCCCTAATTCCGTCCAACACGTAGGAGTGCGACACTTCCGTCCATATAGCACTTCATATGGTGCCATCCGAATACTGGCTTGGTAGCTGTTATTGTATGTAAATTTCGCTAACGGCAAATACTCTTCCCAACTTCCTCTGAAGTCTATTACACAGCCTCTCAACATATCATCTAACACTTGGATTACTCGTTCAGATTGACCATCCGACTGCGGATGAAATGCCGTAGTGAAATCCAATCTGATGCCTAAAGCTTGAAGTAGAGCTTTCCAAAACCGAGACGTAAACCTTGGATCCCTATCTAAAATAATTGATACCGGTACTCCATGCAATCTCATAATCTCCGCCACATACAACTTCGCCAACTTCTGCAAAGAATAGTCAACCCGCACTGGAATGAAATGCGCGGACTTTATCAACCGATCCACTATCACCCATACCGAGTCCTTCTTAGTAGGTGTAAGGGGAAGCCCACTAACGAAGTCCATGGTGATTCTCTCCCACTTCCACTGCGGAATCATTATCGGTTGAAGCAATCCTGACGGAACCTGGTGTTCAGCCTGAACTTGCTGACATGTCAAGCATTTCCCTACAAATTCCGTAACTTCCCTCTTAAGACCAGGCCACCAAAACTGTTCCTTTAGATCCCTGTACAACTTAGTACCTCCAGGATGCATAGCATAAGGGCTACTATGCGATTCCTGAAGAATTCTCTGCCTTAACTCCTTATTCTTCGGCATACAAACTTTACCCTTGAAACACAATACTCTATCACTGTTAACACCATAATCTTCCAACTCCCCACTCTGCACTTGCTGCAACTTAGTACTTAAATCCTCATCCACTAACTAACTTTCCTTCACCTCATTCAGCCATGTCGGCTTAACTTGCAACTCTGCCAGCAGACTTCCATCGTCATACAAGCTCAGATATGCAAACATCGCCCTCAGATCCGACACCACTTTTCGACTTAGGGCATCTGCCACTACATTTGCCTTGCCCGGGTGATACTCTATGGAACAATCGTAGTCCTTTAATAACTCCACCCACCTTCGCTGTCTCAGGTTTAGCTCTTTCTGAGTCAACAAATACTTAAGGCTCTTGTAGTCTGTGTAGATCACTGACTTTTCTCCATATAGATAATGCCTCCATACCTTAAGAGCAAAGACCACTGCCGCCAATTCCAAGTCATGTGTCGAGTAGTTAACCTCGTGTAGCCTCAGTTGTCGAGACGCATAAGCAACTACTTTCCCGTCTTGCATCAATACGCATCCCAATCCTATGTGAGAAGCATCACAGTACACCACAAAGTCCTTCCCTGCCTCCAGCTGAATCAAAACCGGAGCTTCAGTCAAAACCCTCTTAAGCTTCTTAAAGCTCTCCTGTTGCTTATCTATCCATACGAAAGGTACTTCCTTTCTCAACAACTTCGTCAGAGGCACGACTATCGATGAGAACCCTTCCACGAACCTTCTGTAGTAGCCTGCTAAACCCAAGAAACTACGAACCTCAGCCACAGACTTAGGTGGTTTCCAATCCAGCACTGCCTCTATCTTCGTAGGATCCACCCTTATTCCTTCCGCGTACAGCACATGTCCTAAGAATGCAACCCCCTTCAGCCAAAATTCACACTTGCTGAATTTGGCGTATAGCTTCTTCTCCCTCAACACGTGCAGCACTACCCGAAGATGCTCATCATGCTCCTCCACAGACTTGGAATACACTAGAATGTCGTTTATGAACACAATGACGAACCTATCCAAGTAAGGTTGAAAAACCCGGTTCATCATAACCATGAACGCATCTGGGGCATTCATCAACCCGAACGGCATTACTAAGAACACATAATGGTCGTATCTTGTCCGAAAAGCTGTCGTATGGATATCTGTCTCCTTTACTTTCAATTGATGATATCCAGACCTTAAGTCGATCTTTGGGAATACCGCGGCCCCCTTAAGCTGATCAAACAAGTCGTCAATCCTTGGCAAAGGGTACTTGTTCTTGATGGTCAGCTTATTCAACTGACGATAATCTATGCACATACGCATAATTCCGTCCTTCTTCTTCACAAACAAAACCGGTGCTCCCTATGGAGACACACTGGGTCGAATAAATCCACGATCAAGCAACTCTTGGATCTGAGCCTTGAGCTCAACCAACTCCTTTAGTGCCATTCTATACGGGGCAATTGACACAGGAGCTGTTCTAGGTAGCAAATCAATTCCAAACTCCACCTCCCTATCCGGGGGTATTCCAGGTAACTCCTCCGGAAACACATTTTCAAATTTCCTTACTGTTCTAACTTCACTAACTCCCCCTTCTTTTGCATCCAACGCACTAACAAAGGCTAAAAACGCCTTGCACCCTTTCCGAACCATCTTATCAGCCTTTAAAGCAGAGACTACGTTAGACAAGTAGTTTCTTCTTTCTCCTATCATAATTATCGTCTCATCCTCCGAGGTCCTTAACTCCATTCGCTTAGCTGCGCAATCCAATACAGCTCGATGTTCCACTAACCAATCCATGCCAAGTATGAGATCAAATTCTCTGAAGGGTACTTCCATCAAGTCGGCAAGAAATACCTCACCCTGAATCTCTAGAGGTACACTTCGAAAGATCTTATTCACCACTACAGTTTGACCTAACGGGCTCACTACAGTCATCTCCCTATTAGAAAGTTCAGAGGCTATGCCTAGAGTTTCAACTACTCTACATGCAACATAAGAATGGGTAGAGCTAACATCAATCAAAGCAAAATAAGGCTTGTTCGCTATAAGGAACGTACCGGTTATGACGTCCGGCGCATCTCTATCCTCCCTCTGACGTACTGCATACACCAGACCCGGCTGTCTTGCCTCTGTATTTCCAAGATCTCGGCCCGATGTTCCCCGTCCTCTTCCAGCACCGTTACCTCTACCATTTGGACCACGACCTCGCTGAGGCTGCTGTCCAGCTCTTTCAGCCTGATTAGAACCTTGACCTGTGGGTTGACTCCCATCTATCTTAATAAGACAGTCCTTAATCATGTGTTCCTTAGACCCACACTTAAAGCATCCTCCTGTCTTCTTCAAACATTCTCCTAGGTGCATCTTTCCACATTGAGTACAAGTACGGTATTATCCTTCTGCACCAACATGCTGACCTCGCAGCCCATCAACTCTAGGCCTCTTTTGAACATTCCCGGATGACACTGATGATCCAAAACCTCTCTTTTGCCTATTCCGATCAGTGTTCTGCCTTACAGAGTCCTTAATCCCTTCAGCTACCTTAGCCTTTTCTACCAACACAGCAAACTCCCGCTCCTGCTGCAGAGCTATCAACAACCTCAGATCATCCCTCAATTCGTCCTCAAATCGGACACATCGCTCATGCTCCGTAGCTACTATCCCTCGAGCATACCGACTCAACCTTAAGAATTCAGCCTCATATTCCGCTACGAACTTGTTCCCTTGAACCAGCCCCAGAAATGCCTTTCTCTGTGTATCCGTATAATTAGTACCAACATATTTCTTCTGGTACGCCGCCTTAACATACTCCCAAGTGAGATCCTCAGCTGTGGCACCACCCCGAACTGTGAGCCACCATTGATATACCTCATCACGAAGTAGAGACACCATTCCTTTCAGTTTCTCCTCAGCAGTTAAATCGAGCTCATCCATAATACGCTCTGTCGCCTCCAACCAATACTCAGCCGTACTGGGTGCCACACTAGATACGCCACGGAACACCTCAGCTCCATTGGCTCGGAGTCGCTCGGGTACAGATTTTCGAGCTCTCATATTTCCTCCTGCTCCAGCTACCATCTTAAGAACTCGCAGCACTGCCTGCGATACCGCATTATCCTCTGTCTGATCCTGATGCTCAACACCAGCAGCTAGTGGTGGGGGTGGTGGTACCTCATTCTCGGACCCTTGACCAGACCTAACGGGTTTTGATACAGTCATTCTGCCTCTACCACGTCCTCGCACATTACAACCACGTCCCCTTGAACTCATTTCTACGATCGCGCTTTAATTTGATTAAGAAATTTTATGCATTAGTATTTTGTTCCACTGATTATTCGCGAAGAATTTTTATGAAAAGAAATTTAATAGTGGTTCTTTCGATCATTCAGAGTTTTCGTTCCAAGTTTTCTACCCTAATTCAGAGAAACACATCCATTCAGTAATATCTACTATACACACTCATCGTTTGAACATTTTTGTCTATTCCTAACCCAGGGGTATTTTCGTCATTTCTCCTACAGGGGTATTTTGGTAATAAATCGGGGTCAATTTGAAAATCTTAATAAATCAGGGCACTTTGAAATTTTCAAAACTCGAGGGTACTTTTGAAAATTTTCTCAAATCAGAGATATGGCAGAAATTTTAGAAATCGGGGTCATTTTGGTAATTTTGTAAATTAGGGGTAATTTCGTAAATCTTTCAAATCAGGGTATTTTAATATTTTGCAAAATAGGGGTTTCTGGTATTTTGAAAAAAATCCTAGTAAAAGTCGAGGGTAGTATGGTACTTTAAATTCTTTTCAACCAAGGGCAGTTTAGTAATTTCACAACCAGGGGTATTTAAGTAATTTTTTTGTAAATCGAGAAAAACTTTCAAAATAATTTTACAATTCAAAGAGGCAATTTGGTGATTTTAAAACTAGGGTTTTATGTAAATATAGCTAGTCCCTTTCGGGTTTTAATTATTGAGTTTAGCCCGTGAGTAAGTCCTCTTGGTTAGGGTGAACCGTCACTACGCACCAGGTAGGATTCGAGCGAAGAGGAGGTGAGTCACTAGGACTGCTTAAATACCAGGCTCTTCCTGAATTCAATCCTAGACATGTGCACGATGGTTGCCACACCCTAACTCGGCGACTTAGCCTCAGGTTTGTTTAATTAGGCCTTAAGTCTTATGTAATTCTTATGTTGGGGTAAACTAATCCTAGGGTTCAAGTACTTAATATACTAATCTACGTTCCCATTATACCCTCCTACAAATCATACTATAAATCACACAACAGTTAGGAGTACCTACCTGGTGGACTTCGGGTCGGAGATTTAGGTGCCATGCCAGAAAACCTGCTAAAAAAAACTTTCACAAAATCCATTTGGGCTTAATTTTGAAAACGTTATGGGCTTTAAACCCAAGGCCGAGAGTTTAAAACTAGGCTCCGATACCAAGCTGAAACACCCCAAACTCGGCCCATGAGTCTTGACCGGATCTGGTATGTTCCTTGAGTAAAACGGTTCAAAATTCGTTTGTTACTTTGGAAAATCTGAGTGGTTTTGAAAGAAAATTTATTTTGTGTTGGGCTCGAGTTGAAAACAAGTTTATTCTTGAAATCTAGGTTTTTATAAAACTTTATTTCTAAGTTTCAAACTTTAAATTAAAGAAATATCGAGTTGTTTTAGAGTTTACCTTATATTGAAAATCATTTGTTTTAGGGTGTCAAAACATTTGAAGATTTATTTCAAAAACAAATTAGATAACCTTTGATTCAACAATAATAATATCGTGATAAAAACAAATAAAAACAAGCATAAAATAGTTTAATACTTATGGCCTTATTACATCAAAAACAAAACCCAAATAAATCCAAACTTAAAACATAAAGTCTCAAAATAAAAGTTCACTGAGCTGAGCATGGCCACCACCAAGTTCCTGCCGACCCGGTCCATCACTGAGTGTCACCTGAAAAATATCCCACAACGGGGTGAGTCAAACAGACTCAGTGTGTATAACCAACACTAAGTCCCAACGATTCAGGCATATCATATCATATCATACATATATATAACAAATAGAAATAATGATGCAAAACCGAGCCCAAACCTAGATAACCATCCGCTACACATCACCCGTACCAACCATCACACCGTGGGGACTACTAAGTCGACCCTCCATTCGCTACCCATCATTGAAGGCAGTCACTGCAGACGACGTGCTCATCGCCCTTATAAATTTTGTGGCATAGCCACCAGATATTATTTTGTGACATAAGTCACCACATTCAGATTTCGTGACATGAGTCACCACATTCAGATATTGTGGTATAAACCACCAGATCACTTCCTCTTTCCATATAACCCATATGCCCCAAGTCATACAAAACATGCAATATCATGCCTTATGCCTTATTTCACATTCTTATCGATATTCACATATGTACCATATTCCGAATATTCACATCATAATAATATTCATATCATTTATTAACATAATGTTAAGGTTACGTACCTGGGTACTTTGTACCATCACATGGTACCTTTGCCCACTTTCCACATTATCATAAACACATATATTAAATTGATGCCATAAAACTATTAAGAGTTAGTGTGGCTACACACCTGATTTACTTAACGAGTTCACTCAAATCCTGAAAATCCCGATCTAATGCTTTAGATCTCAAGTTCCTACATTCGACCAATACTAAGTATATTAGCAACAATCCATTCGGCCAAATAATCAAATCCTGAAGGATTATGACAACCAAAATCCTTACATTGCTGCCGATTTGATTACTAATCAAATCCCGAAACTTTGTAGTCTTTCTTCCTTGTAATCGGTTAACACTAGATCACTTGACTTGGTTAGTTTTCGGCTTTTAAACAATTAGGAAACAAATCTGAAACATCAACTATGGCCTTGGCCGAATGTCACATACACTTACCTTATGGATCTAAATCCCGAAATTGCTAATTGCTCTTGGTATCTATCAAAATCCCTACAAGCACTATGTTAGATTCAATTCCAACCTTTAATCTCACAAATGGCCCTTGGCCGAATATACACATGACTTACCTTAGATCTTTAAAATCCCGAAGGTCTTCCCCTTGTAGTCGACAATCACAGAATCCTGAAACCCTCCTTCAGAGTTTCGGCCAAGAGACATTAATAAGATTAGTCTTTAACTTTCGGCTAAAAGAAAAGAAAAAAAGATTGAATAGTATTTAATCTTACCCTTACCACAGAAATCGACAGCACCTATGCCTGTCACCACATAGATTCAGCTTTGAGGCTTAGAGAATAGTCGGCTATGAGTCACTTGTGTATTCGGCTTCAACAAAGATGAAAAGAGAGGAATATAAGGCTTAGGGAGAATCGACAATGGCTATCAAATGGGAAAGAGAGAGAGAGACATTCGGCCTTAGCTAATGGAAGAGAAAAGATGAAGAGAGATTCGACTATGTCAGTGAGTAGCAAAAAAAAAAAAAAGAGAAAAGAGAAAAAGAACACAAGTTGTTCTCTCTTTGGGAATTTCGGCACAAACAAAGATGAGAAGAGGAGAAATTTCGGCACATAATGCCCTTAGCATGACCGATTGCCTCACTTACTTCCCTCTCCTAAATTCGGCTAACATTCAAACACTAGCCTTTCCTTGCTTTTCTCCTATTTTTCCTCTTTCCTACTCATTCAAAATAATTTAAATAAAATCAAGAATTATCCTTGCCTTTAGCCGAAATTTAAAAGGTATTTGAACACACTTACAGTCCCTGTGCTGTCCACCACTGCTTATCCTTGCAGCAAAATAAAAGCTCCCTTTTTGCCTCCCTAGTGACTCGAACCTAGGCCCTTTTAACTGTTTGTGGTGTCACTTACAAAGGCTTTAAGTGGCGCCTCCTTGCCACTTTAACAGGCCCATTTTTGTGTCATATTTCCCCTACTAATTCTCTTAAGGCCACTCTTGTTCAGTTCCACTTCAAGACTTAAAACTTAATATTTTCTAAGGCATTTTCCTACATTCTAAGGTTCACAAAATTCATAAAACATACTTATAATACACATAGGCATGCTTTCACGTAAAATTCAGCAATAATTCATAAGCCCAAAATCTCGGATATTACACTCTAAATGTTTAATTTGTCAGCAAGTGAAAACTGAACACCAAGTACCTTCGAGTCTACTTCAGCCCGTGATGGTTCTTGAGTGGAAATGGGACCGTATTACTATGGATTTTGTGTCTGGATTGCCACTGACGCCAAGGAAGAAAGATGTTGTATGGGTTGTGGTTGACAGGCTAACAAAGTTGGCTCTTTTTATACCGGTGCGTACCAATTATCCACTTGAGAAATTGGCTGATTTGTATGTTTCCGAAATTGTAAGACTCCACGGGGTACCTTTATCGATCATTTTGGATAGAGATCCAAGGTTCACATCACGATTTTGGAAAAAGTTGCAAGAAGCGTTGGGGACGAAACTGAATTTTAGTGCTGCTTTCCACCCGCAAACTGATGGTCAGATGGAAAGAGTGATTCAGATTCTTGAAGATATGTTAAGGTGTTGTGTTCTTAAGTTTCAAGGTAGTTGGGAAAGGTGCTTACCATTGGTAGAGTTTGCCTACAACAATAGTTATCAATCAAGTTTGAAAATGGCACCTTATGAGGCATTTTACGGGCGTAAGTGCTGAACGCCCTTGTATTGGACCAAACTCAGAGAAAATCAGATTCACGTGATTGACTTAGTCAAAGAGACCGAAGAGAAAGTAAAGCTAATTCGTGACTGTTTGAAGGCTGCTTCGGATAGACAGAAATCCTACGTGAATTTAAAACGAAAAAATTGAGTTTCATGTCGGTGATAAGGTGTTCTTGAAAGTATATCTGTGGAAGAAAGTCCTCAGATTCGGTAAGAAAGGCAAATTAAGTCCATGATTTATTAGGCCATATGAGGTGGTTGGGAGAATTAGACTGGTAGCATACCGACTAGCATTTCCGCCCACTATGTATTCCATGTGCCTATGTTGCACCGTTATCGTTCTGACCCATCACATGTGATTTCACCAACAAAGGTTGAGATTTGTTTAGACATGACCTATGGCGAAGAGCTGTTAAAATTTTAGATCCAGAGGTCAAGCAGTTGAGGAATAAGAGTATAACATTGGTAAAGGTATTATGGCTTAGACATGGGGTCGAGGAAGCCACATGGGAACCTGAAGATACTATGAGAGATCAATACCCAAACCTTTTCACTGGTAAGATTTTCGGGGACGAAAATCCCTAAGGAGGAGAATTGTAACAGTTCAATTTTGGGCCTAGTTAGAATAGTGGTTTCGAGACCACAAATTCGAGGTCAGAGAAATTATTTTTAATATTATTTTAAGTGCCATGGCATGATTATTGTAGTGTCTGAAAATTTTGGTAAATTGATTTTAGTGATTTCTTGCTTAATTTTGAAAAAAGACTAAATTGCATAAAGTGCAAAAGTTTTGTTCTACAATATAAAGGTGTTAAATAGCTAGAGAACCTTAAATTAGAGGTCTTTAATGTCCAAATAGGCCTTTAAGAGGGTGATGGCTAGCCATATAGAGATAAGGAAAAGAAATTGGTCAAAGTTTGGTGACATTAGGTGACTTAATTGATAAAATAATCATAAAATAAAGAGAAAGCCTCATCTTTTTCATTTTTTCTCTTCACCACCAAAAATTTCAACAAAAATGGGGGGGGGTTGTAGCTTAAAGTTTCAGCCAAACTTCCCTCTTGCAAGTAAGTGTTTTTTATGGTCATTCTTGATGATTTTTGTATTTTTCTGACCCTTGTAGCTTAAGCTAACTAATGGAGGGACTGTTTTGCAAAATTGTTGAGAGTCTAGGGTTTTACCATATGAGTATTCATGTTGATTTTTGAAATTTTATGGAAGAAAATGAATCTTGGTTGTTAAATAAACAACTTTTTTGAAATGATTTTTCATGAAAACACCTAAAAGGACTATTTTGTAAAGTTTATAAAATAAGTTGTAAATGTGTGAAATAATTGAAAATTGTGAGTTTGCTATTAGAGTAATAAAGGTTCGTCTAGGCTTGGTTAATGAGGAAATTTGATGAAAATCGTTTTACGAGATTAGGGGCAAAATTGTAATTATGTGAAAGTATAAGGGCAAAACAATAATTTTGCCAAAGTAGGAATTTTGGAATGTCTTGATTAATGTGGTGATTAAATAAGTAAATTTGTCATTATAGATCAAGATAAACAGAGTCCGAACTTAGACCGGGGGAAAACCAAGCTATTGGAGTAAATCGAACTAGTCGGCCATATTTTGTATATCGAGGTAAGTTGTAGTAAATAATACAAAGCTATTGCTATTATGCATTAAACTATTATATTGCATAAAATCTTCGATTATTGTTATGAATACGCATGATGAAATTTGATGTGATATACTCCCAGTTGAACATTAGGAATAGATTGGATATCCTCGCCATGACATTTGGGTGATATGTGTGTTAGTGTAAGACCATGTCTGGAACATGGCATTGGCCACATTATGAGAGCCAGTGTAAGACCATGTCTGGGACATGGCATCGGTATTGATATGTGTGCTAGTATAAGACCATGTTTGGGGCATGGCATCGGCATTGATATGAGAGCTAGTGTAAGACCATGTTTGGGACATGGCATCGGCCTCGATATGTGAGCCAGTGTAAGACCATGTCTGGGACATGGCATCGGCATCGTACCCTCTTGTGTGAAGCTTGTCGGGTATCATTTGGTATTCCAACTGGTTCAACGGGTAATTTAAAGCTTGTGTCAAAAGTGAGAAACGTTAAGACTATGTTGTAAGTGATACATGTTCCTAGACAAAATTTATGAGAAATGAGATCGATTTATGTTGTATGATTAGTATGGATGGAAATGAGTAAGTTATGCCTTTAATCATTTGAGAATTATGTGCAAGTTTATAATATGTTATGCGTATGATAATACATGGTAATTTTTGTTAATTATTTACATGCGACTTACTAAGCTTTATGCTTACTCCCTCTCTTTTCCATTTTGTTATAGTGCTGCCAAGCTAGCTCAAGGATCAAAGGACGTCGAAGGCTTGACCACACTATCAATCTAAACATTTGGTATAGTTAGATTTATCACTTTGACTATGGCATGTATAGGGACTTGGCCTTTTGTCAAGTGTCATATTGTTTTGGCCAAATGTGTTGGCTTGTCTTGAAGGTTGATTCATTTTGTATAAGGCCATGGATGATGGGTAATATTTGTTGTTGATTTATGCAAATGATGATGATTTTCATGATTGAGCAAATTGCATGGTTGAGTATTTGGTATATTAGTGCATGAATGAGTAGGTTGCATGATTTAATTGATAAAGTATGTGAATTGGCTTTGCTTGGTGTGGTTTAGGTTGGTACAAGTAAGAGTGGCAAAAAGTCTTGGTAGATAGCCTTATTTTGTCCACACGAATGTGTGTCTAGGCCGTGTGTGACACACTGTCTACCCCATGGGCGTGTAGTCTGGTCGTGTGTCCCCTGCACCTTAATTTGGTAAAACAGAATGCCTAGTAGTAACCACACGGGCCGAGGCACGGCTGTGTGTCTCAACCGTGTGGAAGACACGGCCATAGGACATGGGTATGTGCCCAGGCCGTGTGAAATCTGCACATTAAATGGTAAATTAAATTCGCCGCACGACCTAGCACACGAGCGTGTACCTTGGCCGCGTGACCCTAAGATGTTGCTGGTGTTAGAAACAGAATGTCAAGGTTTTTGCACACGGGCTGAGACATGGGCATGTCATGGCTGTGTGGGGAACACGGGCCATGGACACGAGCGTGTGCCAAGCTATGTGAAAACCCCTGTAGGAATCTACACAGGAAAGGGACACGGGCATGTCCCTGTATGCTGAGGCCGTGTGAGTTACACGGTGCTTCAACATGGCCATATAATTAGGTCACACAGGCGTGTTGCCCTTCCACATGGGCGTGTGCCCCTGATTTTAGTGACATTTTTCCAAAGTTTTTCTAAAGAACCCGGTTTGGTCCCAAACATTTTCTAAAGTGTATTTGGTGCCTCGTAGGCTCATATTAGGGATTTTAAGACAAAGTTTGAAAACTTTTAAATTTGAACGAACTTTTATGACCCGAAAATGTATGTTAGTATGTGTTTGAGTTAGGTAACACCTTTACCCTGTTCCAGCGTCAAATACGGTTAAGGGGTGTTACAGGTTTTCTCAAAATGGAAATGGAAATGGAAATGGAAATGGAAATGAAAAATGATTCATTTGCAAATTGAGATGAATTAGTTAAAAATGGTCCGGATAATGATTTTATGTTTTTGAGCTATTTTAAAGCTCGAAAATGAAAACAAATCTTTTAGTCATAGTGAACAAGTTGAATTGTGAAATATTAAATATATTTTATCAAAAATTTTAGTAGGGGTAAAATTATCATAATTTTATTGGGGATAAAATTGGGATGAGAAAATTATTTAATATAAAATATTGAAGTTTATTTTGGGAAATAGAAAAAAAATTGGGTTGGATCAAATTACAAAGGATTGGATCAATAAGTTCGAGAACTAGTATTTGGACCTAATGTGAGAGAGGTCGAAAAATCCCTCATGGATATGAGGGGGCGACAACCTTAGTAGGAATACTAGAGGATGTCATACACCCTAATTCTACTTTAAGTAGGAAGTTGTTTTTCTATTTAAAATAAACCTCTACAATTCAACAAGGGTTCTACTTTCTCTTCCTATAAATAGATGGCACTAGTAGGGCTATTAACAACTTTGAGAGATTGTTACTCTGCCAAAAAATAGAGAGAGAGAGTTTATTCTCAACTATTAAATATATTTTTCAAAAATAACAATTCTATCGATTTCTATTAAACAAGAGAGAATTTTTGTTTTTTCCCCAAAAGGAAACAAAAACTTTTTCTAGTTTTGTGTTTTGATTTAATGGGTCTGAGCCCACACTCGAAGCAGTTCATGGTACGAGAATAGATGAGAAGATCGTTTGGTTGAAAGCCGAAAAATATTAAAGATCCACTTATCGGAAAGCACAGGTACGATTTTGATCTAAGGTTTATTATTATAAATATTATAAACCAGTCGGTTTTCAAAATTTTAATTTTTCACTGTACAAGAAAATCATTTTCAAACTGGATTTTTTCCAACACTACAAATCCATCAACTACGTATGAGCAAACTAGGTTGGGCTCACGAAAGCAACCTACAGGAAAAAAGACAAAAAAGGATCCCTTGTGCTATGTTTTATAGTTGTACATCACTAATAGCCATATAGGCTTACATTTTAAGTGAGGAAATCCTTGGGACTCGATCAAACCCTTAAAAAAGAAAATGTCCATCAAGATGCCAATTTCATGGAGATTTTAGACATGGATTAGCATATTGTCTTTATTTGAAAGATGAAATCAAAATAACCAAATAACTGACTTTACAACAAGAACAGAATGACGCCAACACCTCACAACAAGATAGCAAAACCAAAACAACAAGAAAGAGGACTCATTGAGGAGATGATAATCAAAATTGTCACTATATCTGAGGAACCTATAAGGCATTCAATGTTTACCTTTGATGATTAAAAACAAATATTTTTTTGTTCAATATTATCGTAATAAATACAATGTTGTGTTCAAACATGAATCATTCACCTACCATCTAAAGAACAAAGCCTCTCTATTTGCCAAGAAAACTCATTAGGATGGTTAAAGGTCAAAGATACACAAAATTTAGAAAATTAATAAGCAAGAGTATTACCAAAAATAATCTTGCCAATCAACCTATTGAACTACCTTACCAACAAGATAACATATGGTATGTGGTCAGCAGTCCCAAAAGATGTTAACTTATGTTTATCGTTAACCCCTAGCCTTGTAGTTTTTCCCTTTAGCTATCCCAACAAACATACCTAATCTCTTAAAGCTCTCAATTTTTCAAGAACACACCACTCTAAGTTCCCTCTTCAAAAAGGATCCCCTGCTTAACTTTGATGTAAAAGCTTGTGGCCATGCCCCTCTTGATGCCAAGGTTGAAGGCATCGCCCCCTTTGATGCTTTGAATGGATGTTAGACAAAAGTTTGATGCCAAGGATGGAGGCTTTTTGTACCAAACCATGCTAAGAAGTTAACAACAACTTAACCCAAGTCAATTCTAATAATTTCTCTTTAATTCTCTCCACCAGAAGTTGATTTCTCTTTAGTCGTCCCTATCATCATAAAGCTTAACATATATGAAATTATCACTATCATCACCAAAAGACATTATGCCTATTTTGAAGAAATCATTTCTAGATATAACGAGGGGATGAACAATTCCTTGGACATATAAAGGAAAAGAAAAGCTTTTTCTCGCCCCTAAAGTAGTTTCTTCACCACATTATCCTTCATCCACCAAGAAATGGAAACTAATAGAAATCAACTAAAGTATCTCATCTTTAGGAACCTCACACCTCTTAAGGATCGCCCTACCAAGCTTAGTAATTATGAACCTCACCTTTTAAGACTTGCCTCATCAAGCCTAGTAATCAAATTGTATGTTTTCCTTTTTAGGCATTTCACCTTTTCAAGCGCATGTTTACACATTCATTTCTTAATGAAACAAAACATCTACAAAAGTCACCTTTTTAGGCCTTGTAAGTTATATCATATTATTACTCTAGTTTTACCATATTTACCAGAAAATTAGTTAGTCAAGATAGTTAACACCATTAACTATTCTAGTTAAAATGTTGAGTTAGATCTTTTTCTTAAAAACACTATTTCCAACTTATCATATTAACATGAATTTTTTTGTTGGAATGGGTGTTTTTAGAAAAATTCATGTTGATACTTTAACTAGAATAGTTAATAATATTAATTTTTTTGAACTAATTAATAATATTATAAAATTAAAGGGGACTACATCTCAAATTTAAGCATAGTAAAAAAACTAAAGCTAAATATGATCAATATATTCAAAACCTAAATTTCTTTGTTATATCATATTTTTTAATGAAAAACTAAAACTTTTAGAATCCCGACATACGACAAGACGAGATTATAATTTTTTTTCTTTTTTAATTTCAACAAAATAACAAATATTAATATCTTGTTAATCAAGGGAGAAACTAAAGGAGGCTGGTAAGGGCTTTGGCCCCCCTAAAATGGAAAATTTTTCATTTAGACTCTTTAAAATTTTAAATTAGTAAAGGTAAAATTACAGTTTGCCCCCTAAAAATAAAAAAAAAATTGATTTAATCATTTAAAAATTATAAATATATAGACTATTAAAATGGTGAAATTAATTTTTTATTGTAAAAATTATAATTTAAATTCCGCCCCCTAAAAAAATTTTCTGGTTTCGCCCCTGTTATTACTCCTCCCATCTAACATGAAGGGTTTAAAATATACAATTTATTTTGTAAAATTTGATATATTTATATAAATATATCAATAGTTGGCATGTATTTTCAAATAATCTTTCAAGTTGAGATATTTATATAAAGGAAAACCAAAATTTTTCTTCTAAAACTAAAACTTTGAAATAATTGGTGAATACTAACACCACGTTTGGTTGAGGGAATATGATAAAGCTATAATGGAATAAAGCTGTAATAGAATAGAGCTGTAATAGAATAGAGCTGTAATAGTATTCTTGTGTTTGACTGAATTGAATAGATGTTGTAATAGCATAAGGAAAAAGACTTAAATGACCAGAATAGCCTTAACAGAATTTTTTTAGGTAAAGGTAAATGATTATTGTTATTGTTATTAATTTTTAATAGGATTATTATTAAATTATTAAATAATAATAATTTAATCATAATTTTAATATAATTATTATTAAATACAATTTAATAAAAATAATAATATATAATTTGGTTCATAGTTCGTTAATCTATAGGGGAAGGATGTACTTTTGAGATTTTGTAAAGGGAATCTATGCAGGCATGTCCATGATAAATGCTACCTTCTCATCCCACACACACTTACCTCTTGTCATATGGGTGATTTGTAACATAGGGTTTGTGCAAGTGTACACAGTGGTTATCAAGTAATAAGTAAGTATAAGAGTTATCGTTTCCATAGGGACTGTGTATGTTAATCAATATTTTGTAAAATTAATGTTAACAATTTGGTAAGAAAAACACGATAATTTTGATTGGTTGATGTTAAGTAAAATAATTATCTAGATGCAAAATGATCCCTAATGCAAATTAATCCTAAGTGTAATGTATGCAATAAAATGTATAAGATGAATTTAACAGAAATTTCACAAGTTTCAACAACAATAACATGAATAGGCTAGAATAATCACATCAATTGACTTAATTCATTTTCATCATGTTTAATAATCTTCTGGAAAATATTCCATGGCAACTCTATCTTTCATGAGCTTGAAACCAATATCAAGGCCTTTCGAAATCTTTTACTTAGAAAAACATGCATACTACCATGATCATATTTAACTAAAGGTTTCTTAGAATTCATATGAAGTAACAGTGACTAAGTCGGTTTCAAACAATTTAATCACATAAACCTAAAAGCTATGCAAGGTAATACAGCTCGTTCAAGTTATTACAAACCTTCAATTTATTCTAGGTCGGATATAAATTGAGCATGCACCTTTCAATTATTGTGTCCATTAATCACTATCTGGTTCGGATTAAGCAACTAATTCTAATACATTCAATCACATTTTAATGAATGAAATACATGCATGATTTTAATTGAAAACTAAATGATTGAGGCACAAAACACCATGAACATGAATAAAAAGAACTTTATCAAATTGATGTAATCATTCTAGCTAAACAAAATTAAGCTATCATTATTGATGAAAAAGCAACAAAACAAATTGCGAACATGATTAATATCAATAGTAAAACAAAGATAAGGAAGAATAAACTTTGAATGATTCGACAGTTCTCCGGAAATTGATCGTAATGGCTTTCTCCAATCCTTGTGTTTGCTCCTTCGCAAAGTGCTCCTCAAGGTGGCCAGCGAAAAGAGTATTTTTTCAAGGAATTGCTCGCTAAGGTGAAGTGAAAATAGGGATGGCTATGCATGAAAACAAGAGGAAAATGAAATGAGAGAAAAGAATGTGAAGTGAAGAATGAGGGATGATGGAATGAGGGATGTAAAGAGTAGTATTTATAATGGATAGATGACTAAGAGGTTTACTAAAAATAGCTTTAAAATACCTTAGGTTTCTCTTCCCAATGGTCGGCAATGAATTGTGGATGTAACACCCCAAACCCGGTCTATGCGTTTAGACAAGATTTGGTTTGTCACACAAATCAAACATTCGTTTATACTCAATAGTTAAAATAGAAGAGTGCTACAAAACTTTTTGAAAATAGAGTTTAATAAAATTAAACTTGAGGATTTGAAATTCGAGGCTTTAAGAAAAATATTTGTTTGAAAACTTATCGTCAAAATTTAAATGTCAAAATCTTAAGATAGTTTAAAAGAACTTTGAAGGAATTTAAAATAATTAAAGTGCCCAAACATTTGTTATAAAACCAATGTTTTTAAGAAAACTTAACATATTTAGGATAAAACCATATTAAAAGTTTAGAAATAAAATTTAAACCATCCACACAATAAAATCCATAAAATCATAATAAGAGGCCTTATTACATAAAACCCATATGAGAAATTTAAAATAATAACTTAAATAAAGTCATAGTTTATAAAACCCAAGTTCGTAGTATGGCCTCCACCAAGTCATCTCCGACCCAAGTCCACATCAATTTCCATTACCTGAAAAGGTTAATAAAATTGGGTGAGTTACAAGGAACTCAGTGTGCAACTCACTTACCATCATTAATGGGCCAGATCGTCAAGACATTAAGCTGGGCTTGAGCCCATTTACAGATTTCAACAGTATATCATAAAATAAAATAACATAATTTAAAAATGAATGCATATAAAATGAATTTCCCAACCCAAACCTAAAATCCATCCGCTAACACCCCCGTACCAACCAACACACCTGTGGGGATCAAGTCAACCCACCCCGCCAAACACACCAAGTATAGGCTTTAAGCCTTTAAATAATTTTGTAGTGCACTACCGAACTAGATTGTGACATTGTCACCGAACTAGAGGCATTTAGCCGAATTTGTGGCAGGGCCACCGAACTAGAGGCATTGAGCCATATTGTGGCAGAGCCACCGAACTAGAGGCATTGAGCCAAATTTGTGGCAATTGGCCATTCTTCTCTTCATATAACCCACCCCATGCAATCATGCGTGTATAACAAATATAATCACATAACAGATTTTTAATTATTCCATGACATCGGTGGGTTTATCAATAAACATTTCATTAGGCCCATATAAATAATTTAGCAACTAGCCCATTTAACAGTTTAGTGGGCTTTGGCCCATTTATCGAACTAGAGTATTATTGGCCCATTTATCGAACTAGAGTATTATTGGCCCATTTATCGAAGTAGAGTATTATTGGCCCATTTATCGAACTAGAGTATTATTGGCCCATTTATCGAACTAGAGTATTTTTAGCCCATTATGCCAATCTAGCAGTTTTTCGTATTTTTCTCGGTTTTAACTGTTTTCATGTATTTTCACAAAAGTATCAATTACTACATAATTTCTGAAATTTACCATTTTCATGATTTTATCACAGTACTTATGATTTGAAATCTAACCCGAAAATGAGTGTGAAATTACACACCTGGTTATTGAGAGAACTACACTTTCCCGCTCTTCAACACCTAAACGTATCGCGATAGTTAGAACTCTATATTCTAATAAATAAATCGATTTAACCATAACGATCTAGAATTTACCCTCGGATTTTCGTAATACTTCTACTTGCGATTTCTCCCCGATTGATGGTTCGCTAACCGAATCGAATCCACGAACGAATAATGGTTCGGGAGTACGAACGACTTCGAACAATTGATTTTCCTCGGTTGAACGTCCGCAACCCGGTGGAAAATCCCGGATTCCCGAAATAGTTCTTTGCTTATACTTAGGGGGAATAACGGAACCTCCCCTCTTCCGGAAACTGAACACCGCCCTTTTCTTCCCTATTTTGAATGTCTTCAAAGACAAAGAACGTTACTCCAATCTAAAATAAATTTTTGAAATAATACCAAGGTTTTTAGAGTTGTGATTTCCTTACCACAAATATCGATTCCAAGGACTTGTGTCACCCACGACTTCTTGATTTCCAACCTCCGTTATCGCACTAAAGTATAACAAATAAACGTCAATAGGATGAACGTTTATTTTGATCTAATATAGCCTTCAAACCAACATCAATATTCGGCCATAACCACTATTAACTAATCGAAACGAAAATAATTCTTACCTATTTTCCACGTTGAAAAAAAAGGATTTGAGAATGGTATTGATTTATGAAGGATTCGGCTATGAAGAATCAAAGAAAAAGAGAATATAAAATCGGCTATAAGCACTCTAACATTCGGCCATGATAATGAAATTGGGGTAGATTTCGATTGAAAAGAAATAGAAGTAAGAGATGTAAGATTGGAAGAAAAGATGATGATGTTTCGGTTTTCCAATAGAATGGAAAAGAAAAGAAAGAAAGAGATGAGTTTTAAGAGCAATGTATAATCGGCAATGGGGAGAAGAAAAGAAAAGAATGGTCTTTTAGGTATTGGTAAAATCGGCACAAAGAGAAAGGCACAAATTTGACACTAAAGTGTAAAACAAAAATGACCAATTTGACAAAAGAAACAAGGCTTACCAAATGCACAATTTCGGCCAAGGGAGAGAGTTTGAGAGAATTTTCAAAACTTGCACAAAAGTAAAAATGACCAAAACCAAAAGACTAAACTCCTAGCCAAACTATCACCAAAATTCGGCTCCCCCCCTAGCCATATTGCCGTCCATGTACTTGGTCTAATGGCCAAGATATTGTTTCCAAAAATATTTCCTTGATTCTTGCCTTATATCCTCACATTTTCCTTATTTTCTTGATTCCCTTCCTTAAGTTAATAATTTCCTTATTCCTTTGATATTCTAACCAAAAATAACAAGTCAACACCTACCATATAAGCTCTTGGCCGACACTTGCTATATATGTGCAGAAAAATTCAAAATAAAATTCACCTAGATGCTAAACAAGGGATTCGAACCTTCTCCCTCATGCCTAAACCCATGCGCCATCACCACTTGTCCAATAACTCATCTTATGCTTCACTTTGACACTTAAATTAATTTATGTGTCATAGCCACTTAATCCCACTTCCATAAATTCTCAAAATTAATATTATTCCATCCCAATAAATTTTAAATTCTTCTTCAGGACTATACTAAACACAAAAATAAATAAAGAAATTCCACCTTCTAGAATAATTACTCAAAGCACACAATGAAAATAAATTACTCGAATTTTCAGGGTCTTACAACTCTACCCTCCTAAAAAAAATTTCGTCCTCGAAATTTACCTGGCTGAAAAAGGTGAGGGTATTGTTGCCGAATTGCATCCTCAGGCTCCCACGTAGCTTCCTCCACTCCGTGGTTACGCCATAACACTTTGACCAACGGCACAGTCTTCTTTCTTAGCACCTTAACATCTCGGTCTAAGATTTCCCTTTGGTTCCTCCTCAAAAGACAAGTGCGAATTCAACTCCACTTCTTCTACGGTACTATGTGCGAAGGATCCGATCTATAGCGCCTCAGCATGGAAACATGAAAAACATTATGAATTTGGCTCAATTCTGGAGGTAATTCGATCTGATAGGCCACTGGACCAACTCGTTTCACCACACGATATGGTCCAATGTATCTAGGACTCAACTTGCCCTTCTTCCCGAATCGAAAATCTTCTTCCAAGGTGAGACCTTCAGAAAACTTGATCTCCTTGGCATACTCGATATCCTTACGTTTGAGATCCGCATCGACGACTCGTCTATCGAAGCTTCCTTTAACCGCGTGCTCGAATAACTTTCACTTTTTCTTCCGTTTGAAATCATCTCGTGTCCTAACATCCGCCGATCGCCCAACTCGGTCCAACAAATGGGAGAACGACACCTACGACACCATACAATGCCTCGTAGGGTGCCATCCGAATGCTAGACTGTAGTTGTTGTTATCACGCAAATTTCGCCAACGGTAGAAAATCCTCCCAACTACCTTTGAAGTCGATTACACATCCTCTTAACATGTCTTCCGTAATTTGAATCACTCTCTCCGATCGACCATCATTTGGGATGAAAAGCCGTACTGAAGTTTAGCTTTGTACCCAGAGCTTCATGCAAAGCTTTCCAAAATCGAGATGTAAACCTAGGATCCCGATCCGATATAGTCGACACGGGTACCCCATGCAACCTCACGATTTCAGATACATACAGCTTCGCTAACTTCTGCAACGAGTAATCCGTGCGCACTGGTAGAAAATGAGCGATCTTCATCAAACGATCAACAATTACCCAAATGCGAGTTTTTCTTAGTAGGTGTTAAAGGTAACCCACTAACAAAATCCATTGTTATCCGTTCCCATTTCCAAAGAGGAATCTTTACCGGTTGTAAAAGTCGACGGTAATTGATGCTCCGCTTTCACTTGCGACAAGTTAGACATTTTCCCACAAATTACGAAATCTCACGTTTCAACCAGTGCCACCAAAATCGCCACGAAGATCCCGATACATCTTATTTCCTCGGGATGCATAGCATAAGGGCTACTATGCGCCTCCTCAAAATCATTTGCCTCGATCTCGAGTCCTTAGGCATCTGAGACCCTTCCACGAAAAACACAACACACCTTAGGGTTTATTCCAAAATCCTCTATTTCACCATTTTTAACTTGTCAAGTAAAAGTCCCAACTTCTCATCTAATTTCTGTTTTTCCTTGATTTGATCCAACCATAGAGGCTTCACCTGAAGTTCCGCTATCAAACTACCATCCTCATACAAACTCAAATGGGCAAACATGGCTCTCAAATCAGATACCACCTTACGACTTAATGCGTCCGCCACCACATTAGCCTTTCCAGGATGATACTCAATTGAGAAATCATAGTCTTTAAGCGGCTCCACCCATCTTCGTTGTCTCAAGTTTAACTCTTACGAGTAAGAAGATACTTAAGACTCTTGTGATCCGTATAGATGATAGACTTTTCACCATATAGGTAATGCCTCCAAATCTTTAAGGCAAACACCACTGCCGCTAGCTCCAAATCATGAGTAGGGTAGTTTACTTCGTGCGGTCTCAAGCGGCGAGAAGCATAAGCTACTACTTTCCCACTTTGCATCAATACACGGCCCTAAACCCGTATGTGACGCATCACAATAAAGCGTAAACTCCTTCCCGACCTCGGGTTGAATCAATACCGTGGCCTGTTAAAACCTTCTTCAATTTCTCAAAACTTTCTTCTTTGTTTGTCGATCCATACAAACAAGACTCCTTCCGCAAAAGCTTAGTTAGAGATGCGACAATCAACGAGAACCCTCAACAAAGCGTCTATAGTAACCACCAAACCCAAGAAACTCCGAATCTCACTACCGACTTTGGTGGCTTCCAATCCAATACTGACTTCAATCTTCCGAGGATCCACCCTTATTCCTTGGTGATACCACATGACCCAAGAAAGTCACTTCTCTTAACCAAAATTCACATTTATTGAATTTGGCATACAACCTGATTATCCGAAGCAATTGCAATACAATTCGCAAATGCGAGTCATGCTCTTCTTCATTCCTTGAATAACCCGAATGTCATCTATGAATACCACCACAACCGGTCTAAAAATGGTTGAAAGACCCGGTTCATCATATCCATAAATGCACTGGTGGTGCATTGGTCAACCCAAAGCGGCATCACCAAAAATTCATAGTGTAATAAAGTAACGGGTTGAAAATGCCGTCTTGTGAATATCCGCTTCTTTCACCTTGGTGGTGATAAACGACCTTAAATCAATTTTGGAGAAAATGAAGCTCCTTCAATTGATCAAATAGGTCATCAATCCTTGGCGAGGTATCGATTCTTGATCGTCGACTTATTCAATTGCCTATAATCGATACACATACGTATCGACCCATCCTTTTTCTTAACAAACAAAATCGTGTCCCCACGAGAGACACACTCGGTCGAATAAAACCCCGATCTAGCGGTTCTTGAATTTGGGCTTTAAGCTCGACAACTCCTTGGTGCCATTCTATAAGGAGCAATGGACATCTTTGAGGCGATTCAGGGCAAAAGCTCAATACCAAATTCCACTTCTCGATCTGGAGGTACACCAGGAAGTTCTTCGGGAAAGACATCAGGGAATTCCTTCACAGTTCTCATATCTTCCACTGACAGCTCTTTGGCATCTAAAGCACTAATAAATGCTAAAAATGCTCCGTACCCTTTTCGCACCAACTTCTCCGCCTTTAACGTAGAAATCACGTTTGCTAAGTAATTTCTCCGCTCGCCTATCATAACTATCTCCTTATCCTCCACAGTTCTTATCGACATACGCTTTTCAGCACAATCTAGCTGCGCCCGGTGCTTAACCAACCAATCCATGCCCAGAATGATATCAAATTCGCCAAATGGCAAATTCATCAAATTTGCCAGGAATGTTTCTCCTTGAATTATTAAGGGCACGTCTCTAAATAGTTTATTAACCAACACCGACTGTCCTAAGGGACTAATCACCCTCATCTCATTATTGGAAATTTCAGGGTCTAAATTCAAGTTTCCAGTTATGGTGCTAGCAACGTACGAATGAGTAGAACCAATATCTATCAAGGCAATAACGGGTACATCAGAGATGAAGAACGCGTGCGATTATCACATCAGTGCATTGCCATCCTCACATGTGTCCGATCGCATACACCACGATCCGGGTGTCTTGCGTCGCGTTGCCTCTAGGACCATTGCCCGACCGCGCACCTTGACCACGCCCGGCTCCATTACCACCACGACCGGTCCACGACCTCTCGGTGGTTCTTTGAGCTCCTCTCGCGGTGGTGCATCGATGAGTACGAACTTCTTTGAGTTGTATCATACGTCGAGGGCAACTCCTATATTGATGATCCGTCGATCCACATTTATAGCAAGCACCGTCTTCCTCCAACATTCTCGGAATGCCTTTTCCCACAATCGGCATAATCTCGACTACGATTACGCGACTATGTGTGTTTTACCTTGAGCGAGCTCATCATTCGATACCTCTTCGGGAACCTTTTGAAGAACCGAATTCTTCAGATCTCTCTTGCTTCGAACTTGCTCCCGATTCGGCGCCCGAGTTCTTAACCTCTTGGCTATCTTGGCCTTTCTCCAGCGTGGCAAAAGTTCTAACTTGCTGTGGGGCTATCAGAACCCGCAACTCATCTTTCAAGCCATCCTCAAAGCGCACACAATGCTCATGATCCGTTGCTACTATCGTTCGAGCATAGCGACTCAAACGTAAGAACTTCAGCGTCATATGCTGCCACCGTCTTATTTCCTTGCACCAGGTTCAAGAATTCTTTCCTTCTAGCATCCACATAGCTTGTTCCCACATATTTCCCTTGAAAAGAAACCTTGAAGAATTCCCAATTAACTAATGCAGCATCGGTGCCTTCTCGGACAGTAAGCCACCATTGGTATGCTTCGTCCCTTAACAAAGATACCGCTCCTCTTAGCTTTTGTTCCATAGTACACTCAAGATCGTCCATAATTCGTTCCACTGCCTCAAGCCAATATTCAGTGACATTGGGAGCTACACCAGAGACACCTCTGAAAACCTCAGCTCCACTGGATTTCAATCGCTCCGATATCGACCCACGAGCTGTTGGCCCAGTTCTGGATCCAGCGACCCTTTCAAGTACTCGCAGCATTGCTCGTGTCACAGCATTATCCTCTTCCATATGGTCGTGCGATCCCGTCTCACTCTCGAGTGACGCAGGTGCATCCATTTCCGGCATATGACCCGGCACTTCAGTTGCGCCCCTAACACCTCGTCCTCTACCACGGCCACGTCTACCGCGTCCACGACCACGTCCTCTAGTGCTCATAGCGACTAATTCGATTTAATCTGATTAAGAGTTTTATGAATCAGAACAATATTTCAGTTGTTTATTAACGATGTTTTATGATATGACGGAGATAGAGTTGTTTTCGTAACAATATCCTATTGTCTCAATCTCTACGGTTTTAACACCTAAAACTAGAAGTTCTAGAGTGTTTCTTATAATCATATCATAATCGTAACAGACAATCAGTATTCAGATACTTACTTGACTTGGCGCGGGATGCTCATGGTGCCATACTACCTTTAAATCAAAAGTCTAGATATTTAAATTATTTTTCAAACAGATTTCATTGTCGAACCCAAACCACAGCCGAGTTTTGAACAAAGCTCTGATACCATTAAATGTAACACCCAAACCCGGTCTATGCGTTTAGACAAGATTTGGTTTGTCACACAAATCAAACAGTCGTTTATACTCAATAGTTAAAATAGAAGAGTGCTACAAAACTTTTTGAAAATAGAGTTTAATAAAATTAAACTTGAGGATTTGAAATTCGAGGCTTTAAGAAAAATATTTGTTTGAAAACTTATCGTCAAAAGTTAAATGTCAAAATCTTAAGATAGTTTAAAAGAACTTTGAAGGAATTTAAAATAATTAAAGTGCCCAAACATTTGTTATAAAACCAATGTTCTTAAGAAAACTTAACATATTTAGGATAAAACCATATTAAAAGTTTAGAAATAAAATTTAAACCATCCACACAATAAAATCCATAAAATCATAATAAGAGGCCTTATTACATAAAACCCATAATGAGAAATTTAAAATAATAACTTAAATAAAGTCATAGTTTATAAAACCCAAGTTCGTAGTATGGCCTCCACCAAATCATCTCCGACCCAAGTCCACATCAATTTCCATTACACGAAAAGGTTAATAAAATTGGGTGAGTTACAAGGAACTCGAGTGTGCAACTCACTTACCATCATTATTGGGCGGATCGTCAAGACATTAAGTCGGGCTTGAGCCCATTTCTGATTTCAACGAGTATATCATAAAATAAAATAACATAATTTAAAAATGAATGCATGTAAAATGAATTTCCCAACCCAAACCTAAAATCCATCCGCTAACACCCCTGCATCAACCAACACACACTGTGGGATCAAGTCAACCCACCCCGCCAAACACACCAAGTATAGGCTTTAAGCCTTTAAATAATTTTGTAGTGCACTACCGAACTAGATTGTGACATTGTCACCGAACTAGAGGCATTTAGCCGAATTTGTGGCAGGGCCACCGAACTAGAGGCATTGAGCCATATTGTGGCAGAGCCACCGAACTAGAGGCATTGAGCCAAATTTGTGGCAACTGGCCATTCTTCTCTTCATATAACCCACCCCATGCAATCATGCGTGTATAACAAATATAATCACATAACAGATTTTTAATTATTCCATGACATCGGTGGGTTTATCAAGAAACATTTCATTAGGCCCATATAAATAATTTAGCAACTAGCCCATTTAACAGTTTAGTGGGCTTTGTCCCATTTATCGAACTAGAGTATTATTGGCCCATTTATCGAACTAGAGTATTATTGGCCCATTTATCGAACTAGAGTATTATTGGCCCATTTATCGAACTAGAGTATTATTGGCCCATTTATCGAACTAGAGTATTTTTAGCCCATTATGCCAATCTAGTAGTTTTTCGTATTTTTCTCGGTTTTAACCGTTTTCATGTATTTTCACAAAAGTATCAATTACTACATAATTTTCGAAATTTACCATTTTCATGATTTTATCACAGTACTTATGATTTGAAATCTAACCCGAAAATGAGTGTGAAATTACACACCTGGTTATTGAGAGAACTACACTTTCCCGCTCTTCAACACCTAAACGTATCGCGATAGTTAGAACTCTATATTCTAATAAATAAATCGATTTAACCATAACGATCTAGAATTTACCCTCGGATTTTCGTAATACTTCTACTTGCGATTTCTCCCCGATTGGTGGTTCGCTAACCGAATGGAATCCACGAACGAATAATGGTTCGGGAGTACGAACGACTTCGAACAATTGATTTTCCTCTGTTGAACGTCCGCAGCCCGGTGGAAAATCCCGGATTCCCGAAATAGTTCTTTGCTTATACTTAGGGGGAATAACGGAACCTCCCCTCTTCTAGAAACTGAACACCGCCCTTTTCTTCCCTATTTTGAATGTCTTCAAAGACAAAGAACGTTACTCCAATCTAAAATAAATTTTCAAAATAATACCAAGGTTTTTAGAGTTGTGATTTCCTTACCACAAATATCGATTCCAAGGACTTGTGTCACCCACGACTTCTTGATTTCCAACCTCCGTTATCGCACTAAAGTATAACAAATAAACGTCAATAGGATGAACGTTTATTTTGATCTAATATAGCCTTCAAACCAACATCAATATTCGGCCATAACCACTATTAACTAATCGAAACGAAAAGAATTCTTACCTATTTTCCATGTTGAAAAGAAAGGATTTGAGAATGGTATTGATTTATGAAGGATTCGGCTATGAAGAATCAAAGAAAAAAAGAATATAAAATCGGCTATAAGCACTCTAACATTCGGCCATGATAATGAAATTGGGGTAGATTTCGATTGAAAAGAAATAGAAGTAAGAGATGTAAGATTGGAAGAAAAGATGATGATGTTTCGGTTTTCAAATAGAATGGAAAAGAAAAGAAAGAAAGAGATGAGTTTTAAGAGCAATGTATAATCGGCAATGGGGAGAAGAAAAGAAAAGAATGGTCTTTTAGGTATTGGTAAAATCGGCACAAAGAGAAAGGCACAAAATTGACACTAAAGTGTAAAACAAAATGACCAATTTGACAAAAGAAACAAGGCTTTACCAAATGCACAATTTCGGCCAAAGGAGAGAGTTTGAGAGAATTTTCAAAACTTGCACAAAAGTAAAAATGACCAAAACCAAAAGACTAAACTCCTAGCCAAACTATCACCAAAATTCGGCTCCCCCCTAGCCATATTGCCGTCCATGTACTTGGTCTAATGGCCAAGATATTGTTTCCAAAAATATTTCCTTGATTCTTGCCTCATATCCTCACATTTTCCTTATTTTCTTGATTCCCTTCCTTAAGTTAATAATTTCCTTATTCCTTTGATATTCTAACCAAAAATAACAAGTCAACACCTACCATATAAGCTCTTGGCCGACACTTACTATATATGTGCAGAAAAATTCAAAATAAAATTCACCTAGATGCTAAACAAGGGATTCGAACCTTCTCCCTCATGCCTAAACCCATGCGCCATCACCACTTGTCCAATAACTCATCTTATGCTTCACTTTGACACTTAAATTAATTTATGTGTCATAGCCACTTAATCCCACTTCCATAAATTCTCAAAATTAATATTATTCCATCCCAATAAATTTTAAATTCTTCTTCAGGACTATACTAAACACAAAAATAAATAAAGAAATTCCACCTTCTAGAATAATTACTCAAAGCACACAATGAAAATAAATTACTCGAATTTTCAGGGTGTTACACTGGATATGGGAGGTTGTTGGTTGCTTGATTCATGCTTGAATCAAGCAAGGTAGTGGACGGTTTCAACGGTGAAAGTGGTGTGCTAATTTTTTATTGTCTTCCAAGTGTAGGGACATCCAAATAAGTCTCCCAAAAGCTAATTTTGGGCTGCTCCTATGCCCGTGTCGAATTGGGCTTCTCTCCCCCTTGTTTGGACAGTTTTGTGACCTAATTTTACCAAAAAATATTCAAAAATGGCTTTTAAATGTTAAATCAATTTTTCAAAAAAAGTTTTAAAGACTTTAAATTTTGAATTAGGGAGTGATTTGTAAAAGGGTCAAAATTTTGTGTGTTTATTTGCAAAATTTGAGATTCACCCTATTTCTTCCCCTACCTAGTTTTATTTTCACGTTAACTTCTCCCTTTTATTTGCTCTTGTCATCCCATGCTCTCCCAACTCCTCCCATACAATTTTCTTTGTCAAACCTAAATTCCTTTGATTCCTATCACTTTCCAAATCATTAAACCTCCATAAAATCCAAGAAAAATACCTAAAAACACCATATATTTCTTTATTGTCAAGCTTGTGGGTTTTTCAGGTTTTTGATCAAATGCTTGATTTTTCATCGTCTAAGGTAATTATTTAATTCCTAAATAGTTTTGAATTTTATTTAGTCTTTTAAACTAAGTTTTTAGACATTAAATAGCATGTTTTAAATAAAAGCCGATAAGTGGGCCATTAATGGTGGATTTTGGGATTTTGGGTAAAAATGTGGTTTCAAATAATTTTGACATGATTAGAAGACTTATAAACTTATTTTAAAGTTTCTTTGAAGATTTTCAATGTTTTAATGAATTTTGTGAAAATTGCCATAACATGTCGAAAAATTTCGATACCATGAACTGAGTAGTTTTGCATAGTTCGAAGGTTGAGAATTAGTCGTGGGTGAATAATTAGATGAACAGAATTAGTTTTAGGTAAAAAGATTAAGTATAGACCATGATATTTGAGTTTCAAGTTTGATAGTCGAAATTTTGGCGTAATGGGGAATATAACTTAGGCTTGTGTTTTTAGTTGATTTTGGTGAGTCTTTGGCTGAATGTTAATTGTGTAATTTAATTTGGTGAAGCTTTGGAATTGTTAGGACCTTTTTCGAGTAAGGCAAAAGGTAAGGAAAAACTAGTTTAAGCCTTCAACAATTAGGCGAAAGGCAAAAGCTAGTTTGGAATCACTACTAGTAAACACGATTCATAGTGTTAATTGAGAGCTTAGGAATTGCCTAAATCACTATCTTAAGTTCCAAGTGTAAGCTTTCTATTTCCCTTGTTTTATTTTTGGTAAATTATGTGATTATGAGAATATTTATGGATTGATTATTATAATGTGATATTGTGTTATGAAACATGTGTGATAACTATTGTGAATTGTATTGTGTCATGGGCATATTAAATATGCTAAACAATAATGATGATGTTGTGTTAGCAATATAAATGTGAAGTGAAAGTGTGCAAAAATTGGTAAGTACGTATGTGTTGAATTGTGGAATGTAATGCTAATGTAACCAATTATGTATGTGATAAACTAATTTTAATGCACTCATATGTGGTTGGATATGTAATGGCTCAATAAGCATTACTGTGGCACTTTAAGTGCAATTAAATGTGAATTCGATAATCATGCATTGTGTACAAGTTTGTGATGTGAATTGATGGATATGAACAAAGGTGATGTGCATTAAATCAGCAATTGAAATTGTGTAATTGTGAATATTTTGGCCTCGTGACCTTATGAGATGTTGGATATAGTTGGCATGCCATAGGATTGTGAGTACTCACCTATATGTGTTTTGTGATTTGGGCGTTGAGGCCTTGGGACATGTTGGA
This sequence comes from Gossypium bickii, assembly GCA_025503065.1. NCBI lineage: Eukaryota > Viridiplantae > Streptophyta > Magnoliopsida > Malvales > Malvaceae > Gossypium > Gossypium bickii. The sequence continues at coordinate 28,414,718 of CP106718.1, forward strand.
AAGATAAGGGGATATGAGCTAAGCTCTATTCAATGGGACATGTTTGGTGTGTTGGAGAGTGTTAGCTTTATACTTCACTTTTGGGATATGTTTGACTTTATGAGTCATTTGGTGTGTTGGAGATCCGTGTATCCGATGAGTGGTGATAGAGCCCACTTTTATGTTTCATAGCTTTAAGTGCCAAATTATCTTTAAAATGAGTATGTGGTTGCTATGCAAATTATTGTTTAAATGTGATCTTATTTGTTGTGGTAATACGATGTGACATGGATGCTTAAACATGTTAATATTATGCTAAATGAGTTGATTTAAGTTTTATGAAAATGTTAGTATGTTCTCCTAGTAAATTGCATATGTAATTGTGGTTTGAATCGTTTCCATTTAACTTGTGAATGCATTTGAATATATCAGCTTGACTTTTGGGTTATTAAAGAATGTATATTTCATTTATTCTTGATGAATTATTATTAAATGGATCATATATAAGTGAGTTGAGTGTAATTGCATGTAGGAGTATATGTTAGTTTTATGACTTAATGGAACATGAAAATGTTATTTTTACTTGATTAGAATATGGTTGTGAACGTGTTGTAGCATGCTCTTGTTTAACCTTTGATATTTAGTGTACATTGTGGTTATTCTGAGCATTCACTGAGCTGGTTAAGCTCACCCACTCCTTTTAAACCATTGCAGATAAGTAGTGCCGGTGTAAGCGGTGTAGTCTCGAGGGGTGATCCATGCTAAATACTTTAGTTACTATTAGTAGGTGTTATCATTATTTGTTTTCGTTTTGAGAATAGGGCAATGTGGTAGACTTTTAATGATATTTTTCATGATGTTTTGGAAGTGCCATAGCTTAATTGCCTTAGGATTTTGAGAATTAAATCGTATTATGCCGATTATCATTTGAACTTATTTTCGATGTTTGAGACTAGTATTATGGCCATTTTGATGTTTATTTGATGACGATATGTTAGCATGATGGATTGGTACATGTTGGAATGATTTATAAGCTCATAAATTTTGATCACCAAGGCAAGCATAGTTAAATAGGTGCCAAAAATAGGATAAACTTAAAAAGATGGTAATATGGCTTATGATATAGGTGAATAAGAATAAAATAGGCTTTAAAGGCTCAAACTAAGGTTTCAAGGGTTAAATTCATATGGTAGGCTCGAAAAGCTCAAACGATCCAAAAAAATAAAAATAAAAATAAAATTGTGCCTAAATCATGTTTAGATTCTTATGCCTCCTAGGATTTTGCCTCAAGAAAGTTACTATGTCAATTCTAAGGACTTAAATATTCATGCATATCTTTTCTAAGGAAACTAAATTTTCATGGAAAAGGACTACATAAGACCTTAGAACATACAAGCATCCCATAACTTAAGACAACATAAAAAAACTCAGATAAAACCAGAAATCATACTTGCATTTGAGCTAACTTATGAATATTTTTTTTGAACATCATTTTATTTTAGCATACTTATGTGTAAACATTGAATCATACTTAAGAAAAATTAAAATTCATGCAAATGTTTCCCAGCCCCTTCCTTTAAAAAGAAGCAATGTCCTTATTGTGTAAACAAAGTAATGAATGAGAATTGAACATAATGTAGGACAACAAGAAAAGAGAGATAAGCCATGAAGGCTTCTTAAGTACCAAGTTTTTTCTTAACAATCCAATCGTAGACATGTTTATTCACATTACCACACTACTTCGCTTTTTATTAGAAAAGAGACATTGAGCTTAATTTATTATTCCTACTTTTTGTGCAAAAGCAAAATACTAATTGAAAATGTAAATTCCTAAAAATAAATACTAAAGAAAAGAAATTTCCCCTTTTTAATTTGTTTCCTTATCTATGTCCTTTTCTTTTCCCTTCTTGCTTGCACTTGATCTCATAATCTCTTCTTACCATGTCTTGAAGATATGATCTGGAAACTCCGGAACAAAACAATTAGAAATATTCTTAAAAGTAATTTGTATGGTATCATTTCTAACTTTTGCATATCTACAATAAGCTTGTTGTAGGTTATACATGAATTTTCACATATCCATCATAATTGAAAATTTTGATTTCTTCATAATGTTTGTAGAAGTGGGCATTGAAATCGTCAACTCAGGATTAACACTTAGCTCCACTGGTTCAGCAACATTTGGTTCCACCCTCGGTTCAGGGTTGTTTGGTTCCCCTTCAATTTATACATTTTCTATTTCATTTATTGAGTTAGCTTCCAGTTCAGATTTGGTTGATGACTCATTGGATTTTGGTTCATTCAGTTCATTGGGCTCAACTTGGTTCAACATTTTAACAATCTCTACTAACCATTCAAGATCATGCATTGTTTTGCAACCTTGATCATAATGACCCTTCAAGTTTGCTTTTGATCTTACTTGGGCCCTCAAGCAAAGTGAAGTAATCAATGATGGAAAATAAACACTTCTTGCCTTTTTTTCTAATCCAATATTGAATTTTCTTGAGAATAATTTTCCCAACATTGATTGACCTTTCTGTCATAATTGTATACAACAAAAGTATTTGTTCCAACAAGATGGTGGAACCATGTGAGATACGCATGAAGCTATATCAAACAAAATAGAACCATACCTTAGCCATTGGGTTTAAATACTCCCTTCGGCGAGAATAACTGTCATACTTTCTTATAATCCAAGGGGATACCGAATTTGTAACAACATTAAGTATTTATTGAAGAAAATTCCAATTGATATATAACAGCCCAGTTTTAGCTAAACTGGAATAGTGGTTTTGGAACCACAAATCCAATGTTGAAAAATTATTTTAATATTATTTTATATGTTTACAGCATGAAAGTATGAATGTGTGAAATTTTCGTGAAGTAATTTTATCGATTCCTCAATTTGAGAAAAATGACTTAATCGCGTAAAATGCAAAAGTTTCATTCTATTAGTTAAAGGTGTCAATTGGCTTTGGATTTTAAATATGATGACCTTAATGGTAATTAGACCATTTTAAAGGTTAGTGGACATTAATGGACATCTATTATATGTTTTTATATGTTTATAATGAAGATTATATTAGTAAATTGATATATTAGGTAAGAATTAATAAAACAAAAATCAAAATTATGCTTCATTATCATCATCATACACCTAAATTAGAAGGACAAGAAGAGAAAATAGGTTTCTTCATTCAGCTATGAATAATTCAAGCAATTAGGTATGTTTTGAGCTCGGTTTTTAATTTTTTTTACGTTTTTGATATCGTTGCTTTGTATTCTAGCTAGCCCATACCTTAGATTTCAAAATTATTAAAGATTTTGAGAGTTTCCATTGTTGAATCTATGTGTTCTTTGAAGTCTGATGATAGTTTATGAAGGCTTGCTGATAGTTTTACATGTTTTGTAAAGTGATTTTTGATAAAAATGCATAATAGGGATTAAATTGTGAAATATGCAAATTGAGTGGTTGAAATGTGAAATAAATGAAAGTTTTGGGCTACTAGGGGCATTATGGTAATTCAACCAATCACGGGTCTTGTTGAATTATGTGAATTTTGTGTAATTGTGAAATAAGGAATAAATTGTAAAAATGTGAAAATTTAGGGGTAAAAGGTAAAAGTAATTTAAAGTGTGATTTGAACTAAATTGAATGAATATGAGATTGTATAAGTTAATTTTGAATACATTTAGATCGAGAAAAGATGAATTCAGATTAGGATCAGGGAAAAATGAAAGTGATCGACTAAACGACTTGATTCGTCGTTTTAGCATTCGAGTTAAGTTCGTACGTGATAAAAATTGTTACAATTATGCTTTTAACACTTTGATATTGCATAAATTGTATATACGAGACTACGGTCATGTTCGGCGATAAATTGACTGTAACATCCCTTACCCGTATTCTACGCCGGAACTGGGCCCGAGGCATTACCAAAGTAAAACCACTTAATCCCCACTTAGGCTCAACGTGACCACTCTCTTTCTGTCACCACAACAACCTCATTCTCGACTTACGAGGCCTCACTCATACACGCGAGGGCTCTCGAGACCATATCGGAAACACTTACAAACTTAAAAAGTTTCTCCATCTAGACAGGGACTACACGCCTGTGTAAGATGACACACGCCCGTATGTAGACACACACGCCCATGTTCACAAACCGTGCATGAAAATCCAAGCATTCTGTCAATGCCCCATGGCTATGGAACAAGCCCGTGCTCTCCACCCGTGGTGAACACTGACTACTTCCCACGGCCTAAAGTGTAGACACACGCCCATGTGGCTAGCCCGTGGCCTATACTGCTTGAATCTATTTATGTGACACGGCCAAGGCACACGCCCGTGGGTTAACCGTGTTTCACACATGGCCTAGACACATGCCCGTGTGTCTATCCACATGAACAAGAACAAAGCTATTTGCTAAGCTCTTCTCACCCCCATAGCATACACAACATGCACTCAATCAACTCATCTATAATCAACTTATATTGAAACACAATCTCATATGGATAATTACATCTTTTCATATAATAAAGTAACCAACAACTATGGCATTATACAAAATAGATTATCCATCTAAAGGCCAATACATCTTATCCGTTTACAACCAAATTCACTAACTTGTCTAGCCTCTATACATGCCATATACAAAACATTAAGTCCAATGTACCAGAGTGTGCTGATAGTGTGGGCGATCTTCCAATTGATCCACGTATCTCGAATCAAGGGAAAAGAGAGGGAGTAAGCTTTGAGCTTAGTAAGTTTACACTTAAACAATTTAAGCATCATAGTATAAGCTAAACAACAATTAGCATTATACTAACATAAGTAATTCACAACTATGCTTACTTTTTCTATCCCTTACCACATTTCCAACACATCATGAGTCAAATAATCATATTCCTTGACATGCACCCCTGCATTCAATACCACATTTACTCATAATACAATACATCATTATTTCTCAGTAATACATCCACACAGCTAATTTCTCGGTGGTTTTGCACTTAGCCCGCCACAATCAATTTATCGGGTAGTATCGTACTTAGCCTACCAACAAGGATAATCATAGTGGTTTTGCACTTAGCCCACTAGACAATATACTTAATGATAGCATCGCACACAGCCCAGCTCATCATCATTAAGTATTAGGGTGGTATTGCACTTAGCCTACCATCAAGCATCATCACTACACATCCACATATCTACTTACTCATCCATGCATTCATTCATGATATCTACCACATTCATTCCATTTGAATCACATAGGTTCTCAATCATTCACAATCATTCTCAATTATGCTACACACTAGCTAGCATGTACAAAGTATACGCATAATGCATCGTTTAGACGTAAACTTACCTCAGTACTCAAAAGTATAGAGATGTGCATTTTAGTCCACCACCTTGCTTTTGCCTTGGTTTTGATCCGGGCTTCGTCTTTCTTGATCTATAATGAATAAATCAACTCATCCAATACACACATTGACTAAATTGACCCTTATCTCACACTTTAGCAAAATTACCATTTGCCCTTAAACTTTCTTATATTTACACTTTTGCCCCAAGGCTCGTAAAGTGATTTTCATTCAGTTTTCTAGCCTTTCATGCTTAACCAAATCATTTAATCAACTAAAGCTATCATCAATTCTCACTAAATCATACATGTATGACCAATCTTAAGACTTTTACAAACAAGTCCCTACATGCATTTTTCATGGAAATAACTTAGCAAAAGATGTTTCTACTATATCAAGCTTTCATATTCTTCCATAAAACATCAAAATACATGCATGTCATATATGGATACATTTTTGAACATCCATCTTAGCTCAACATATAGATAAAAATAGCTTACTCATGCTACTAGGACTTCAAAAATACTAAGAATATCAAAAATGGGACTTAGATGCACTTACTAGCAAGCTTGAAAATTTGAAGAGCCCTAACAATGGCTTCTTGAAAGTTTCGACAGCCTTGGAGAAGAAGATAAATGAAATTCTATCATCTTTTCCCATTTAAATCATTTAATTGTCAAATGACTAAAATGCCCTTTTTGACAAACTTTTTATTTTAACTCATTCATGCCCAATTTTGTCCAAAAATTTAGAATTTGGGAAAATTACTATGTGAGGACCTCTAATTGGTAATCCAAAGCTATTTCACACAAATAGCTTCTAGAACCTCACATTTTGCAACTTTTGCAATTTAGTCCTTTTGGACAATTCAACCGCAATTTCACAAAATTGCTTCATGAAACTTTCACACTATCATGCAAACATAGCATAAACCTCAAAAATGTATACTAGAACCTTGGATTTGTGTTCTCGCACCACTATTCCGACTAGACCTAGGATGTTACATTGACAATGTTTAGCACTTAGTGTGTAATTTGAGATAGCTTCGGCTATATATGGCACTTAGTGTGCGAGACTGAGATAGCTTTGGCTATGTAAAGTAGTTAGGGTACGGAGTTATAATAGCTTCGGCTATGCGATGGCACTTAGTGTGTGAAACATCGGGTAAGGCACTTAGTATGCGGAATTATAATAGCTTCGGCTTTGCGATGGCATTTAGTGTGCAAAGCATTGAGTATTTGACGGTGCTACGGGAAGGTATGAGTTCGTTATGAATTTGTACAGGTTTGTACATGTAAGTATGAAGATCAAAGAGAAAAGATTATGACTTTTCATATTAGTGTATGAATAAGTTTATAAAAGGTTTGATATTATCATGAATGATACATTAACTTGTTCAAATTGATGAATTGTATTTTATGAATTATTGAGTATATTTAGTATGAACTTACTAAGCTATGAAGCTTACTTTGTGTACTTTTCTATGTTTTATAGTGAATCAAGGTTAGCTCGGATTCGAGATTCGTCAGGAACATCATCGCACTATTGGACATCTATTTGGTACTTTTGAGTTGTGTATATATGGTATATGGCATGTATAGGCTATTTGTGGTATTTTGGTTATGAATATAGCCGTGAGAGTTGGCTTGTAAATTATGTTAATATGGTTGGGTGTTTAGCTATTAGAATTTGCTTGTAAATGTATATGTTTTGGTTATATATATAGAGCCATGGGTGATGGCTTATTTTGGCATGTTTAGAATGACAATGGTGATGGCTATATAGTTGTAAATGGTTAAATTGATTTATGGAGGTTAATGCTTGAGAAATGCTTCGGTGAAGTATGATTTTAGAAGTTGAGTTGATAAGTATTTGAATAGGTATTTGGCATTGAATTGAGTATTGAAGTTGGTAGAAATGGATATGGTATGAATTGTGTTTTTGGTTAATAATTTTGGCTACTTATTGATTGTTGAAATGGTACCATTTTGGTTGTTTAGGTGAGCATGAATAAGGGTGGCAAATTAGCCTTGAAAATGCCCTATTTTTGTCCTTGTGTCTCAGTCGTGTGCGCACATGGTCATACTACACGGCCGTGTGTCCCCTGGTGTTGTTATTAAATGAAGTCACTATGCTCTACACGGTCTCACACACAGGCGTGTGACCGGGCGTATGGCACAAGTCAGTATACCCCCCTAAACGGCACATGGGCGTGTGACTTGGCCATGTTGCATAAATCAGTATACCCTACAGGTTTGGCATGACCTAGTACACAGCCTGGTACACAGGCGTGTGTGGCCACTTCGTAAGGCACAGGGGCTAGACACATAAACGTGCGGTCAGCCATGTGACCCAAGTCAGTATGTATGCCCTGTTTCCACATGGCTTGTGACACGGGCGTGTCTGAAGCAGTGTGAGGCACATGACCAGTTCACATGGGTGTGTGACCCCTGAATGAATGAAAAATTGCTAAGTTTTCCAAAATTTTGTATGTTGACGGTTTAGTCCCGAACCACATCTAAAGCATGCTTAAGGCCTTGTAGGATCTTATAAGGGACAATGTGTTGTGTTGAATGGTATTTGAGTATGAATGCTTAAATGTATGAATATTGGATGCTAAATGATGTGTATTGATCAGTAATACCTCGTAACCCTATTCTGATGGTGAATACGGGTAAGGGGTGTTACATGATGTTTTTCATCATGGCAGAGTACTCATCTTCCTCAACATCAGGTAAGTTAAACAAATCATTAATGGACTTAGAAGTAAGGGGTACATTGTTTTGGCAAATAAAAACCTCATTAGCACCTAGTCTGTTCAAATTGGCATAGAACTCTCGCACTAATTCCTCTTCAGGCATTGGTCATGCATCACAGAATTGATTCCAATAGAATCAATTGTTTTTCGAATTGACAGCGACATAATCATCTTCTCATTGCTCTCCAAATTGAAACTTTATTCTGGCATGATGCGTTGATTTTTGAAGATGAAATCAAATCTTTCCCTCGCTTCCTCATCTTTAATCACACTTGGATTTACGACAGTGGTTTTGGAAGATCTAGTTCTTTTGAGAGACATGGTAACTTCCCCCCCAAAAAAAAATTTGGCAAAGAAAGAAGTAGGAATCGATAAGATGTAGTGGCAAAAGAGTTACGGTGACGATGGAATTGTTGCAGTAACGAGATTGTGGTGGTGATAGAGTTGCTATGGTTATGACTTTGCGACGACAATAGGAGGGTTTGCGACAAGGAAAAAAAATTTTGGGGAGAACTTTTGGGATTTGAGGCCGACAAAAAGGAGAAAAAAGGTAAATGGCAAGGGTTGAGGCTAATTGCTTTAATGGTGTGGAAAATATGATGGTAAAGATGGGTTTATATAGTAGTAAATTAGGATAAATTTTTAGCAAAAGTTTAGCTATAAGGGATGCTTGGGCAGCAAGGTCTAGAGGGAAGGAAAAAGTGGCAGTAAATTTAGGGTTTTAGGGAACCCTTTGAACGACGATAGCTGGGAAAATCCCTTCTCTTCATTGTTCTGAGTTCTGAGCCCGAACTGCAATTATTTCTTAAAAAATTTAAATAAAATATAAAAATAAACATATTATACTTAGGATAAATTTACCCTCTTATTAAACATAAATAATTAAAATTAAAATTAAAAATTAGATTACTTAGACAATTTCTTCTCGAAAGGTAACATTAAATTAATATCCCAGGAAAGGTTGGAGGGGTCACAAATGGTCCTGCTTAAGTTCCAATATCTTTAGATAGAATTAATTTAATGTAGTAATTCAAGAAAATTAATTTCTAAATATACCCTTTATTAAAAAAATCAAGGGTTTATTAAATTGGACGAGGTTTCAACTCGCTCAACTTCACCATCCCAATAATGCTTGAGACGTTGACCATTAACCTTAAATGTACCTCCATTGTTGTTGCACAATTTTATGACTCCATATGGATAAAGTTTTTGAATGGTAAAAGGTCTAGTCCATCAGGATTTGAGCTTTCTAAGAAATGACCTTAGCCTTGAATTAAACAACAACACTTTTTGATTGTTTTTGAATTCATGAGGTTGTATACGACTGATCGCTGAAATCAGAGCTTTAAAATTTATAAAAGAGAATGATCGAACCTGGAAACTAACTCTGACAATGATTAAAGGTAAGTGTACCTATCGAATAGTAGTATAGCTTAGGCAAGACCGGATTGTCAAACCCAAAGGAACTAAAAGTATTAATACTAACTTTCTTTTTATTATTTAGCCTTAAAAATAAAGTGAAGTTGTTTTAATCTAAATTAACGATGACTAAGCTAAGGATAAAGATAAAAAGAACGAATTGGGAAATAACTTGAAGAAAAACTCAATTGATCACGATGATACCCTTAGGAAGAATCCACCTAGACTTCACTTGTTATCTAACCCTGAATTATATGATTTATTTACTTGGCTTGATCCGTAGGACTCCCTAACGTATATTAAACCCTCTCTCGAGGCGAATAACGTCTAACCCTAGGTTAATTAGTGGAACTCTCGTTCTCTTATAATAACCCCCTAGAATAGCAGTAAATCGATCTATGGATTCCCATATTAGGTTTCACCCTAATCCGGCAAAATCTTGTAACCCTATCTCTAGGCGTTTGATCAACTCCGCTTAATTACGCTAGATCTACTCTTAAGCAGGGTCTATTCCTCCTCAACCGAAGCACATCAAATTTGGATTAAGCATGCATAATTAAGAACAAACTAAGTAGTTATCATATAATTTAAGAATCAAATAACAAGATTCATCTAGGTTTCATCCCCTTCAGGTATCTGAGGGGTTTAGTTCATAATGAATAAAGAAAACATCTCAAGAGAAAAGATAAAACAAAACATAAGAAATTCCTAAAACTCCCTGAAGGAATTCAAGGAGAATTCCGCCGTCTTGAGTATAATTCCGGCTTCTTGGGATGGATCAACTGAGTAACTTCAAGCGATTCCCACAATTCTGACCTTTCTGGCTTGGCTCCTTGGCCTAGCTCGACGCCCTTCAAAGGTGGTACTTAGGAGGTATATATAGGCTCTGTGGAATGCGATTCTTTCTCCCTAAGTATCCTTTTCCGAGTGAAATTGCTCATTCCAGCGACAAGGGCACGGCCATGGCACACGCCCGTTTGGATTGATTTCAAGCCGTGTTCAGATTTCTATCTTGAGGCACGACCATGTAAGTCGGGCTTGAGGCCGTGCTCTAGGTGATCGGTGAGGCACGACCGTGTGGGTTTTGGGCCAGGTCGTGTTGATGTCGTGCTAAGGCCTATTTACTCCGTTTTGGGCCTGTTTTGTGTTCCTTTCATCCTCGGGTGCTTTCCTGGTTATAAGACATGAAAAAAAAGGATTAAAAGCACCTTTTTACATAAATCAAGGGATAAATCATCAAAAAGCATACTAAATGTGGGATTAAAATATGTTACTTTTACGGTTTATCAAATACCCCCACACTTAAGCTTTTGCTTGTCCTTAAGCAAAATTCTCAACTTACAATTAAAACGAACTGTCCATAATTCATAATTCCTACTCACAATGCCTTACCATAATTCATAGATAATTTATACATGGATAATTTAACTTAAAGCTTCCTAAAGATTCAAACAAGATAAGTCATACATTTGTACCACGAAAACATAGGTGTTTCCCTTCATCTAAATAATCACCTCTTGATTCAAAATCGACAAGGATTGACGGTAATATCCGGGATGTAGGGGTTATGCATTTTCACTTGAATGTACTTGGTAGCATGTTTGTGTGTGATGTGTATGTGTTTTGGGGGCTTCGGGAATCTTGGGTGTAGGTAGGAATGATAGAAAAATATTTGATTTGAAGCATGGAAAGGGGAGCTAAGCAAGTTAGGCCTTAAGAAAATTTGTGTGTGGGTTAAGACACAAGAATTGCCATGGTAAAGTGGCAAAGGAGGCGCCACTAAGGTGTCAGGAGAGTGACGCCACAAGCATTGAAAGGGGGCTTGGGTTCGAGCAGCAAGGGGAGCATTTTTGGAGCTGCTTTTTGCGTCAGGTAAGAGGGGAGTTGGACGGCACTGGGACACTAAGTAGATGAGCATTTGATTTAGTCAAATGCATTTGAAATTCGGCTAGGAGAGAAAGATAAGTGTTGACTCATTCAAATATTTTTGAATGAGGGGAGAAGAGGAAAATTAGGAGAAAAAGGAGGGATTTGAGAAGAGGATGAGAGTTGGCCGGCCAAGGGATTTCTTTGATGACCATTTCGGTCATGTAGGTAGAGGAGAGTAGCCGAAATTTCTTAAGGGGGTTTAGGTATTTTTTTTCGGTTCTCTTTTCTTTCTCTAGTAGTATGCCGAAATTCTTGAAGTCACCAAAAGTGCCAATCGGTCACTTTCTATTGCCGAAATTCAGCCCCATTCTCTCTTAAGATTTCACTCTTCTTTTCCATTAACAAAACCACTCAAAGCCGACCCTTTTCCTCACTTGTTACACCTTGGCCGAAACTTCAAAGGACCATTGGGGTCACATACCTCTCATCTTTCATCTCTCGGGTTGTTTTCTTTTAAGCCAAATCGAGTTTTCCTCCCTAGTCCTCTTCTTTGATTTTCCTTGTGATAGCCGAAACCTCTCTACCATCTTTTTCACCATAGCCGCAACACCTTAAAACCTCACACTTCTCTTCTCTTTCGTTAAGGCCGAATCTCCCTCTTGTCACCAAGCCAAATCGCATCACACTCCATTCCCTTCACTTCTTCTTTTCATGATTCATCAAAAGTCGAAAGCACATTCAAGCCTTAGCCGATTGTTCATTAAACCTCAAGCCGAAACTTATCACCATCTAGCCGATTTCTTCATCTATTTCTCCTTAAAAGTCGATCACTCTCCTATAGTAGCCGAATCTCTCTGTGTTTCCAAGCACGGGTGAAATTGATCTCAACGTTAGGGGTAAGGATCAACTGTCATTCGATTTTCTTTCTTTTTTCTTTTGGATTAGCCGAAATCTAGGAATCTAATCTTTATATCTTCTTTGGCTGAAACCATGAATGTGAGTTTCGGCAGTCATTTGTAGCCGACTATAAGAGGAGATCTCTCGGGATTTCAAGATCCAAGGTGAGCAAGGTGTAGTATTCGGCCAAGAGCCATTCCCATAGATCTTGTACAATAAAAGTCGACTCTAGCATATACCATATAGGGATTTTGATAGACTCCATAGGCAAGTGATGGTTCGGGATTTAGACGAGCAAGGTAATGGATATTGAAGTATTCGGCCAAAGGCCATATTGTCTATTAAGGTTGGCTGATTCTGACTATGATCTTTTAGGGGCAGTTCGACAGGGATAAGGAGAAGTCTCGGGATTCAGATCTTTTCGATAAGGGTGTTTTAAGTTAAAAACTATATTCGTTTCGATCCCGTATGTTGATTAATTAGTTTTGATTAAGTATTCTCAATGGATACAGGTACCAGTGGAGGAGTGAAAGGGGTAGTTCCTACCCCTAAATTCAAGAAATGCTCGGTTTCTACTGTTCGTGATTGGCCACCGGGGTGTGGGCCAGCATCGAAAAGGGATAAGCAGTTCATTGTTATCCCTGCTAGCGAGAGTGTCGGTATCGATAGTATTGTTCTCACTGTTATCAGGTGTGTAACCCTACATTAATTCCCGATTGATTAATAGTGTTAATCTGTGTTTTGTGATTGTGAAAATACGAATGATTATGGCTATGGGTACCATTCAGTGGTACAGTGCATTCAGGTACGTTAACCCCTTAACACTCGGTTAATGATGTCATAAGCATGGATATGAAATATGTATGAAATTCGTTATGACTTTGGGGTAAGATACACTGCATAATATTTGAATAATATGTTTGTTGCATGGGCATATGGGTGATAGTGATGAAGAGGAAGTGTTCCGGTGGTTTTTACCACATTATCCGGTGACTTATGTCAATATTATGTATCCGGTGACTTATGTTACATATTATGAACCTGGTGACTCTGTCACATTATCTGGTGGCTATGCCATGATTATAAGGGCGATGTGCAGTTAACTACAGCGACTGCCTTCGATGGTGTGTAACGAATGGAGGGTCGATTTAGTAATCCCCACGGTGTGATTGGTAGGTACGGGTGGTGTGTAGAGGATGGATATTTAGGTGGGTTCGGGATTGCATTTCATTTTATGTATAAATATGATTAATTATGTGATGATTTGATATGCTATGTTATGGGTTTTGCCAAGATATTTGATTAAGGCTATGATCTTTTGGGTTTTGTGTAGCCGTTACACATTGAGTCTGTTGACTCACCCTTTGTGGGATATCTTTTTCAGGTGATACTTAGCATTTTTGGATCGGGTCAGCGGGGACTTTGTGGTGGCCATGCTCAACTCAGCATTTCGGGTTTTCTTTTAATTAAACTTATTACGTTTTCTTTTAGTATTTCGGGATTTATTTTTGGTTATGTTTTATTGTAATAAGGCCGCTATTAGTTGTTTTATTTATGTGTTTTAAATTTTTATTCTGCTACGATCAACATCAAACAAATGATTAAATATTTTTAGTAAAAAAACTTCAATTGTTTGACACCTAAACACCTACGGTTTTCAGCACAATGATAAGCTCTAAAATTTGGCATTTCACTTAACTTATAATTTTTGATAACATTTTAATACAAACTTACATATCGACATGGTTTTCAACAAGATCATAAATCAAATATATTTTTTCTTCGAAATCAACATTTTTCTCCAAGACAATAAAACGAGTTTTATTCAAGGAACATGCCAGATCCGGTCGGGGCTTGTGGGCCGGGTTTGGGGTGTTTCATTGACATCCTCACAAAAGAATCACTCAAATCACTCAAATGTTTAAGGTTCAGGAAAAAGCACTCATAAGTCGAACCTGAAAAGTTAATCCCATAGGCTTGCCTGAAAATCAAATCTCCACCACTGTAGAATGGGATGATAAACATATCAAAAGGTCTTTGTTAGGGTTGTAACGAGGCTAGGGTTAAAGGTGTGGATAAAGGCTGAAATTAGAAGGTTAGAATCGAGATTGAATTGACAAGCTCCTACCTAAAAATTTCTGAGATAATAATTACATCAACTGAAATTAATAAACCTACTAATACGAGCTTTTTTTTTTCTTTTGATAATTTGAACTTAACTGTATAAGGTCACTTTTCATAATACTGAATATACTTTGATTTGATGATTTTTTTTAAGAACAAACTAAGTAAAGACAATTTCAACTTATAATAATAAAAACTTAATCAAATCATATCTCGATTAAAGGGTAGTCAAAAGAGATGGTGATAACAAATATAAAGGGTTTTGGTTTATTAGTAGGTGAGTCAATGAAAAGGGTTGTTAGGATCAACGGGGTTCACTAGGGGTTAATTGTGAAGGTAGCTTTTTAGTGGAGTAAGTGGGTTAAAATCTTAGTGCCTTTATCATCTCTGTGTATCAAATCATAACTGTGGTCTCGACATGTATAATCAAGGCAAGTTCTAGAATAACAGTTCAATGTTGATACATTCATAATCAGAAAGTGAGCATGAAAAAGAATATATGCTCTATAAGGCTCAAAATCTCACAAAAATTATGGGTATTTTTGACATCAACCTTGTAAATTTCAAACTTCAAGATGACATTCAAATTCAGGTTAACAACCTAAAATTTTAAATTTTTGAAAATTAGACTTATCATGTTTGATTCCCTAGTATTCTTCAAATTTAATCACAAATGCACAATTAACTATGACTTATTCAAAAACATGTAAATAAAAATCATAAATTATTAGAAATTTCATCCTAATTAGTAATATGAGGAAATTACTTAAAAACAAGACTAAATTCAGGGATTTAAGAATAATGCAGAAAGTTAGGTACTTTTATCCATAGGGTTTGAGAATATTGAAGAAAGTTAGGCATTTTCTCAAAATAATTATTCACCCCCACACTTAAGATGTACATTGCCCTTAATGTACAAAGATAGATAATAACATTTAAGGGATAAATCAAAAGAGAAGGGGGAAGAATTACTCCCTGAGTTTTGGATGTTTTCCCGGAGAAGTGTCTTTGGTGGTGGTAATGGTCGGTCTGGATGACGAACCTGCGCTAGATGAAAAAATTGGGTAGCGCTCTGAGAAGTAGCCAGGGATTATTAAGACCTAATTAAAATAAACTAAGTATATAATTAAAGATAAGAAAGATAAAGAAAGAGGAAACAAAAATGTAAACAAAATGAAAATCAAAGATAAATGGACCGTAGAGTCCTTATTGTTGAATGGTTCGTGAGGTGGGTGTGACCTCTAAGGTCGGGAGAGTCTTTGGCGGTGGCGGAAGTGGCGTGATTCCTTAGTGACCTTCGAACGACACTCTCTGAAACTAAAATAAATCAAACTAGTTTAAGCATAAGATTGTCAAAGAAAAGGAGAATGAAAGAAAAGAGAAACGAAAAATAGAAACTAAATGGTCTCAAAGACCCTTGGCCTATTGGTTGGATGAAGCTGCCGACATGAACTCATGTAACTCATTCTCCTTTGAGGGGTTTGGCCTTGTACGCTTCTTTTTCATGATTCCGATGTTGCTCAAGAGTTTGGACACTATTTTTACGGAAAAGAGATCGATTTTTAAAGAAGGAAGAAGGAGATGGGGAGAGTTTGAAAGGGAGAAGGGAGAGGGTGTTGGGGTTTAAATAGAGTTTCAAATTTGAAATGTTCTCACGCCCGTGGACTGAGGGCGTGTCAATTTACACAGCTACTTCGCACGGCCATGTGTTGGGGTGTGTTATTACTCCATGCCCGTTTGTGCAGCCAACCACGCCCGTGTTTCAGAAGTCAGTGTAGATACAGTTTGGCAGCACGGGCATGTTTCAGCTGTGGTGGGCAAGTCAGTAACCTTGCACGATTGAGGGGCACGGCCGTGCCACTTTTGTCTGTGCCCGTGGGGGAGTGGTTGGATCCGTGACATCAAAAAGTGGTTGGGACTGAATCGCACGACCTCTGTTATGTCAGTACGAAGATTCTGATGGTCCACACAGCCACGGACACGGCCATGTGTAAGGCCTTGTGGCCTAGAAATCTGCGCTTTCTGGTTAGTTTAAACGAGAAAAGAAAAAGGGAAGATAAAGTAAAATGAAAAATAAATACAGAAATAAGTAAGGTTAGTGCTCGGGTTGCCTCCTGAGAAGCGCTCGTTTATAGTCTTAAGCTAGACTTTCCTCATGTTTGAAAAAATTTAGGGAGGTTTAAAAGTTTGGATATCTTCCCTCATGCTTACAGTTTTTTTTTTTACTTGACAAAGTTTGAGTTGAGAAGCGTTTACCTTAAAAGTGTCGAATGTTGGGTCGCTTACCTCAACTGTTTCGTGTGGAAGATATTGCTTACCTTGATAGGGGTTTCCTTATTCAGGTCTGCTGTGGTGATGCAAAGATCAGCTTTATCTAACAGTACCTGGTCTCCTATTTTGAAGTGATTTGATGTTCCTACGAGTCCTTCTGGATGCTTTTTCGGTTTTACTTTGTGTGATTTTGGTTCTTCCTCGTGTAACCCTAGTTTTTCCTTGAAGTGCATTTTCCACTCGTTTAGGTCATTGGGTTGAATCCTTTGCTCATTGTGAGTTATTTCTTTGTTGGCACTGAACTGAGGATCAGGTTCAATCGTGCCCTTTTTCGGTGGTTCCTGAAAAGAAGGTGTAATCGAATGGTTATCAAAAGAATTTTCTTTCTAACCTTTATTACTTGATGTTCTGGCCGAGTCGAGGGTTTGAAGACTGATTGAGTCGTTACATACACAAAGTATGAGCTCTCCTGTAGCAACATCAATTTTAGTTTTGGCAGTTGCTAGAAAAGGTCTTCCTAATATTAAAGGGATCGAATTGTCCTCATCCATGTCTAGAACAATAAAATCTACTGGGAAAACAAATTTATCGATCTTTATAAGAACATCTTCGATAATGCCCTTAGGAATTCTAACCATTTTATCAGCTAATTGAATACTCATCCTAGTTTGTTTGGGCTTCCCTAGACCTAGTCGTTTAAACAATGTATAAGGCATGACATTTATGCTTGCCCCTAAATCAGCTAACTCATTATCAATAGTTATACTACCAATTAAACATGGCATTGTAAAACTCCTTGGATCTTTTAATTTCTGTGGTAGTCTATTTTGTAGAATTGCTGAGCACTTTGCGTTGAGTTCCACATGTGGCTCTTCGTCTAATTTGCGTTTGTTTGTCAAGAGCTGTCTTAAGAATTTTCTTGAATCTGGCATCTGAAAAAGAGCTTCAAGAAGTGGTAAGTTAATATGTAATTTCTTTAAAAGTTTAAGAAACTTACCGAACTGTTCCTTTGTATCATCTCTTTTTAATGCTTCAGGATAAGGTATGCGAGGTTGGTACTCCTTGATTACTGGTTTTGACTTTTCTTGCGTTACCTCTACTTTACCTTCATCTACCTTGTTTTCTTGTTGTGAGATGGGTTCGTCTATCTCTGCATTTTCCTGAGCTGCTATGGCTTGAATTTGCTCCTTTGGATTAATCTCGGTGTTACTTGGTAGACGTCCTTGCGGTCGTTCTGACATCAGCTTTGCGAGTTGTTCGACTGCATTAGTAACTTCTTTGACTAACTTAGTAATATCTCTAATTTGGCTCTCGTTGTTTTTAATTGTTCTGTTAGTTTCTTGGAAATGTTTTTCTGTGTCTGCTGAGAACTTTGTCAGCATCTCCTCGAGGGTTGGTTTCTTCTCTTGTGGATAGGGTTGATTTTGGAAGTTTTAAGGAGGTTGTTGCCTTTGATTTCCTTGATTTCCTTGGCCTCCCCATGAAATATTTGGGTGGTTCCTCCAACCTGGATTGTAAGTATTACTATATGGATTATTATTGGATCTGAAATTGTTACCTATATAGTTCATTTGTTCGCTACGCTTAGGTTGGTAGGGTGGGTACTCGAGGATTCGCCATCGTTCCATTTGCGCTACACCTTGCATTCTTTGGATGTACCTGCGAAGAACACAAATTATCAAGCTTTTTATTCATTATCTCCATCTGTATTGATAGCATGGTCACTGTGTCTATGTTGAAAGCTCCTATTGACTTTGTCGGTTTTGTCCTTGTAACTTGCCACTGATAATTATTCAGTGACATCTCTTCAATAAACTCATACGCTGCTTTAGGAGTTTTGTTGTTCAGGGTTCCACCGGTGGCTAAGTCGATTAGTTGCCTCGTTGAGGGTTTACATCATTATAGAATGTTTGGACTTGTAGCCACAAGGGTAAACCACGGTGTGGACACCTTCTCAAGAGATCCTTGTATCTCTCCCATGCATCGTATAATGTCTCTAAATCCATCCGCACAAAAGAAGAGATGCCATTTTGTAATTTGGCCATCTTGGCCGGTGGGAAATATTTTAATAAAAACTTTTCGGTCATTTGTTCCCATATAGTGATTGACCCTCGTGGTAACGAGTTTAACCACTGTTTGGCTTTATTCCTTAATGAAAAGGGAAATAACCAAAGATGTATAGCATCATCAGAAACGCCATTTATTTTGAAGGTATCACAGAACTCTAGAAAGTTAGCTATATGAGTGTTTGGATCTTCGTCATGCAAACCATCAAATTGAACAAACTGTTGAATCATTTGTATTGTGTTAGGTTTTAATTCAAAATTGTTAGCAGCTATAGCAGGTCTAACAATACTTGATTCTGCTCCTATTAAATGTGGTTTAACATAATCAAACATAGTACGTGGAGCGTTGCGTTCCCCCACATCATGGGGTTGCGGAATATTCTCGTCCATCCCTTCAGTAGGATTGGACTTGCCTTCTTGGTTTTCCTCTGTGTAATTTAGGGCTCGCCTGATTTCTCGGCGATTCCTACAAGCGGTTGCTTCAATATCACTGTCGTATACTAAAGGTCCTCTCGGGTACCTCCTAATCATAAACTAGAGGTACCTGAAAAGAAAAGAAAGAAAGAAAAGTTAGCAAAATTAAAAATTAACCTAAAAATAAAAATAAATTGCTGCAAATAAAAATAATGGCTAAAGTAATAAAAATAGAGTTTTCTTAATATTTTAGTTCCCCAGCAACGGCACCAAAAACTTGATCGCTGAAATCAGAGCTTTAAAATTTATAAAAGAGAATGATCAAACCTGGAAACTAACTCTGACAACGATTAAAGGCAAGTGTACCTATCGAATAGTAGCATAGCTTAGGCAAGACCGGATTGTCGAACCCAAAGGAACTAAAAGTATTAATACTAACTTTCTTTTTATTATTTAGCCTTAAAAATAAAGTGAAGTTGTTTTAATCTAAATTAACGACGACTAAGCTAAGGATAAAGATAAAAAAAACGAATTGGGAAATAACTTGAAGAAAAACTCAATTGATTACGATGATACCCTTAGGAAGAATCCACCTAGACTTCACTTGTTATCTAACCCTAAATTATATGATTTATTTACTTAGCTTGATCCGTAGGACTCCCTAACGTATATTAAACCCTCTCTCGAGGCGAATAATGTCTAACCCTAGGTTAATTAGTGGAACTCTCGTTCTCTTATAATAACCCCCTAGAATAGCAGTAAATCAATCTATGGATTCCCATATTAGGTTTCACCCTAATCCAGCAAAATCTCATAACCCTATCTCTAGGCGTTCGATCAACTCCACTTAATTACGCTAGATCTAATCTTAAGAAGGGTCTATTCCTCCTCTACCTAAGTACATCAGATTTGGATTAAGCGTGCATAACTAAGAACAAACTAAGTAGTTATCATATAATTCAAGAATCAAATAACAAGATTCATCTAGGTTTCATCCCCTTCAGGTATCTGAGGGTTTAGTTCATAATGAATAAAGAAAACATCTCAAGAGAAAAGATAAAACAGAACATAAGAAATTCCTAAAACTTCCTGAAGGAATTGAAGGAGAATTTCGCCGTCTTGAGTATAATTCTAGCTTCTTAGGATGGATCAACTGACTAACTTCGAGTGACTCCCACAATTCTGACCTTTCTGGCTTGGCTCCTTGGCCTAGCTCGACGCCCTTCAAAGGTGGTACTTAGGAGGTATATATAGGCTCTTTGGAATGCGATTCTTTCTCCCTAAGTAACCTTTTTCGAGTGAAATTACTCATTCCAGCTACAGGGGCACGGCCATGGCACAAGCCCGTGTGGATCGATTTCAAGTCGTGTTCGGATTTCTATCTTGAGGCACGGCCGTGTAAGTCCGGGTTGAGGCCGTGCTCTAGGTGATCGGTGAGGCACGGTCGTGTGGGCTTTGGGCCAGGCCGTGTCGATTTCGTGCTAAGGCCTATTTACTCCGTTTTGGGCCCGTTTTGTGTTCTTTTCATCCTCGGGTGCTTTCCTGAGTATAAAACATGAAAAGAAAGGATTAAAAGCACCTTTTTGCATAAATCAAGGAATAAATCATCCAAAAGCATACTAAATGTGGGATTAAAATATGTTACTTTTACGGTTTATCAACGACCGTCATGCCATTTTTTAATCTTTTCTTTAGACATCTTGGCATTCTCGTATGAAAATAAACTCAACTCCTCAAGCTCATCAACTTGTAACATTCTTCTCTCACCAGCTTGCTTTAGGTCCAAATTTAATTGTTTGAAGGCCTAGTGAGCTTTATTTTCCAACTCAAGCGGAAAATGACATGCCTTTCCAAAGACTAATCGATAAGGATTCATTCCTAATGGTGTCTAAACATTTGTTCAATAGGCTCATAGAGCATCATTGAGCCTTCGGGACCAATATTTTTTGTTAAGGCATACCACCTTCTCAAGGATTCCTTTGATCTCATTGTTCACCCGTTCAACTTGCCCATTTCATTTGGTGATAGGCAGTGGCAATTTTGTGTTTCACATCATAATTGTCAAGCAACCACTTAAGTCATTTGTTTACAAAGTGAGATCCTTCACCGCTAATTATAGCTCTTAGAGTCCCAAACCGTGTAAATATGATAAATCTTGAAACGAGTTATAATTCATACATTTAGACTTAGTTTACTGATTGTATTTAAGTAAAATTAGTTTCATTTTAGGTAATTTCATGATGATTTTTAGTTAATCGAGCATTGCATGTAAAGACTTGGGACAGTGATTACTTTAATGCATCTGTACTTTTAATTTTTGGTGAAAAGGCTTTGTGGTGGTTGAATGACAGGTTTGATGAAGAAAGATAACAAAGGATGGAGATTTGTCGAGGCATTATGAGAGATTTCTATGACAATGTTGAGGAAGAAAATGAAAAATACTCACTCATCAATTAGAGCATTCAGAAGTTTCCCTCCACATGCACATGTAATGGAAAATATCCACCTAAAAATTAGGGAAAAAAGCAATCATTGGCTGACAGCTTTTACCTTAGAGGAGGACCCAAGTATAAAAGAAGAAAGGGGAGGTCTGCCATTGAGAAGAGCTGAAGGTACGACTGATTGCAAATATAAAGCTGCAACAGATGTGTCTTTACGACAATAAGGGTAATTTGAACTACTGGGAGCTTGGGTGGAAAAGTTCACCAGAAGCCAAGTTATGGAAATTCGTGTTCTGAACCCAGACTTCTTCCTCTGCATTTTGTTCTAAATCTACTGATTTAAACTATTATTTTGGGATGTTGATGATATTAAAATACTTGAAATTCCATAGCCAGTCATGAGCTAACTTAGCACAGCTGGGGATTACTTTTGATGATGTTTTAACTCTGATGAATGTTTATGGATGAACATGATTTAGTTTATTGCTTTAACTAATGTTTATTTCTGTTTATATGCTTATTAGGGTATTGATAAATGCTTGATAAGTTTGAAAGTAACTTAATATTGACAGAGTTAGGTTTCTTGGACCAAAATTAGGTAATATAAAAGAGCATTGAACGAAATGCTTGTGTAAACTCGAGACATAGAGATTTACCTTATACGATTTAGAGGATTGCACTTCAATCATGGTTGCTAACTCTTAGCCTATAGATGTATAATGTCTTAGGAGTGAGCAACTTTAGGTCTTACTTTAGATAGAGATAGACTATGTTAGTACCCAATAGAGCAGTAGCCTACCATATTTTTGCCATGGCATTGTTCCTTGGTTATAACTAATTCATTAGTAATCCCCACCTTTACAATCAATATTCCAATCTTGCTAGAATTGTTAGTGATTTTTATTCAATGTTAAAATTGCAATTTACGATAGTACATTTTATTACTCTCATTTTTAGTGGATTAATTGCATTTCTCAAAATATCATCCAATTCATTTATCTTTTCTACTCAATTGTGACAATTCAGTCTAAGAATTCTAATCCAATCCTCATGGGAATGATACTCACTTATCATTTTATTACTTGATTTGACGTGTATACTTGCACAATTCGCACATCATATTCACATGCGACAAGTTTTTTGGCGACGTTGTTGGAGATTGGCGATTGGCAACTTTAGTTTTTGTTATTACAATTTTTTATATTTTTAGCTTTTAATTTGTTTATGTCGTGATCACAATAGGTTTGTTACTAGTTGTATGTGTAGAAGCATTCTTGTTGAAGAACTCTACCCCTTGGATCTAGAAATTGAAAGAACCTTGCAAAGAAGGAGAAGATAAGAAAGAGTAATGAATCAAGGTGGTAACAATCAAATTGGTTTGAATGAGCTATTTAATTCGGGAGCTAGCAAGGATAATCCTCAGATTGTTCAGATGTTTAAGGATCGGGATAGGCCAATTTGAGAGCATATAGCTTTTAACTTAGACGACCTGAACATTGGAATAATTAGACCATAAATTCAAGCCCCCCACTTTAAGCTAAAACCTATAATGTTTCAAATGCTTCAATCAATTAGCCAGATTGGTGGTTTTCCAACAAAAGATCCTATATTGCACTTGAGACTTTTTTTGGAGGTCTATGATTTTTTCAGACAACAAGGTGTCCCTGAAGATGCCTTAAAACTTAAGTTGTTTCCCTATTCTTTAAGAGATTGTGCTAGAACATGGCTCAAAGCTTTGCCATCTGAAATAGTAGAATCATAGAATGATCTCTGTCAAAGAGTCTTGTTGTGATATAACCCACCCGATATGAATGCTAAACTGAGAAATGACAGAACATCCTTCAGGGAATTAGATGAAACATTGTATAAAGCGTGGGAAAGGTTCAAAGATCTGCTTAGGAAATTTTCTATGCATGGATTTCAACATTGGACCCAAATGGAGATGTTTTATAATGGTTTGAATGCACAGACATAGATTGTGTCAAACATCTCAGCTAATGGAACTCTATTGGACAAGTCCTAAAATGAAGCATAAGATATTTTGGAGAGAATTGCCAATAAAGATTATCAATACCCCACAACAAGAGTTGGAATTGGTAGGAGAGTAGCTGGATCATTTGAACTAGATGTGATTACATCACTTATTGGTCAGGTATTTTCTTTAGCCAACATGATAAAGACCATGCAGAAGCCTAGTGAGGTGAAAGAGGTGAAGGTAGTTGGGTTATCTTGTGTTTACTGTGGTGAGGATCACGTGTTTGAAGATTGTCCCTCAAACCCAATATCTGTCTACTATATGGGAAACTTCAATAAGAACAAAAACCTTTATTCCAACACGTGAAACTCTGGTTAGAACAATCAATGAACTAGAAATTCCAGCACAACTGTCAGACCCAATACCACAAATGTCCCACTTGGTTTCCATCATCTATATCGCCTCAACAATGAGTTCAACCAAGGCAGACATCATCTTTTTCCTCATCTATTGAATCTCTATTGAAGGGATATACGGCCAAGAACAATGTTGTGATCTAGAGCCAAGTGTAATCTTTACGAGCTTTAGAGAACCAAGTAGGACAGATTGCTAATAATTTGAACTCAAGAACACAAGGAACTTTGCCTAGAGATACAGAGAATGCAAGACCACATGGGAAAGAACATTGTAAAGCAATCACTCTTAGAAGTGGCATACAACTAGATAGAGTTGACAAGAGTGTGGTTTCTAAAACAACAAATTCAAAATATGGTCAAAGCAAAACTCTTGAATAACACAAGAAGAGCACCAAAAACAAGAAAATTGGACCAAGCAATGCCAAAGCAAACTCAGATAACACTGTTGAACACAATGCCATGGAAAAAAATCACTCCAACCTGAAGTTCGCCCACCCCCACCATTTCCCCTATGATTTCAGAATCATAGACAAGACCAACAATTCAGGTAATTCTTGGATGTCCTTATGCAACTTCACAACAATATACCTTTGGTAGAAGCTTTGGAACAAATCCCCAGCTATGCTAAGTTTATGAAAGACATACTTTCAAGGAAAAGACAATTAGGAAAATTTGAAACAATCGAGACTCACTGAAGGGTGCACTGCTATGTTGACAAATAAATTTCCTTCAAAGTTGAATGACCTAGGAAGCTTAACAATGCCTTGTTCAATTGGTAACCAATATGTTGGGAAGGCCTTGTGTGATTTAGGAGCAAGTGTAAACCTTATGCCCATGTCTTTGTTCAAAAATTTGGTAATTGGTGAAGCAAGACCTACCACTATGACCTTGCAACAGATAGATCGATCATATCCACACCCAAAAGGTAAAATCGAATATGTCCAAGTAAGGGTAGATAAATTTATTTTCCCTATTGATTTCATTATATTAAACTGTAAAGCTAACAAAGATGTGTCTATTATTCTGGGTAGCAGGTAGGACTGTGATTGATGTTCAAAAGGGTGAGTTAACTATGAGGGTTAACGATCAACAAATCATTGTTAATGTTTTCTAGTGTAACAGCTTGGTTTAGACCCTAGTCAGAACAGTAGTTTTGGGCCACAAATCTGAGTCAGAAAAATATTTTAATATTATTTTTCGTGCTATAGTATGTGAATTGACATGTGTGAAATTTCTGTGATTTAATTTATCCATTTGTGTACTTAATTTGCGAAAAGGACTAAATCGCGTAAAAAGTAAAAGTGGCATTCTCATTATTTATATATTAATTTGTTATGATTTGATTTATGGGTGATGTGTCTCTAACTAACTATGATCACAACAAAGGCAAGCACACCTATCGTTAATAGTATAGTTATGGTAAGACCGGAAATATCATATCCATAAGGACCAAGAGTA
The DNA here is from genome assembly GCA_025503065.1 of Gossypium bickii. Taxonomy (NCBI): domain Eukaryota; kingdom Viridiplantae; phylum Streptophyta; class Magnoliopsida; order Malvales; family Malvaceae; genus Gossypium; species Gossypium bickii. The sequence goes on from CP106718.1 coordinate 28,440,169, forward strand.
CTAGTAATTACTATCTTCTTATTATTTAGCTTAAGAATTGGAGTGATTTCTTTTAAACTAAAACTAATTAAGAGCACGACAGAGAATGAATTGGAAAAATACTTTTAGTCAACTTTATGAAAGAGGCAATACCCAAGGAAGAATCGACCTAGACTACATTTATTACTTTTGATTCATACGATTTATTCACTTGACTTAATCTGTAGAAATCCTTGATTTATGTTAATATCTCTTTCAAGACTAAAAAAAATGACTAGGTTGATTAATTGAAATCTCTTTCTAATTAAAACCCCTATTGTCGCATTAACTCGATCTATGGATTCCTTTATTAGATTTGACTCTAATCCGACAAATTTAGGTCGTCCTATATCTAGGATTGCATTCAACTCTGCTTAATTGTGTTGATCTGCTCTTAAACAGGGACTTTTGCTTCTCTGAATAAGCACATTCGACTTGAATCAATAACCTGAATTATTAAAACAAGAATAAGAACTCACAATTAAGAATAAGAACAAGTATTTATCTTATAAATCAAATAGTAATAAGATTCATCTAGGTATCATCACAGGTATTTAAGGGATTTAGTTCATACTGATAGAGGGAAACATCTTAAAATAAGGAAAACTACAAAACATAAGAAAACTCAAAAACTTCAAGAGAAATTGATAGGAGATCTTCAGTCTTGATGGAGATCCTTCTTCCATGCTGCTCCTGATGGCTGGCTTTGAGTATTTTCTGCTTTCTACTCCATGTGTCGTCTTAGGTCCTCCCCTAGGGTGTTTATATAGGCTTTGGAGCATCTTTCTTAGCCCACAAGTAGTCTTTTTCGAATAGAATTAAACTTGGTCCGACAGGGACATGCCCGTGTGACATACCCATGGGTGAAAACTTAGACCATGCTCAATTCTGCTTGTCGCGCACAGCCGTGTGGTCTTCCCATGTGCTACAGTCCAGGCCATGTTGATTTCTGAGGTAGGCCCATTTTGTTCCTTTTTGGCCCCTTTCTCGTTCTTTTCAACTCCCTAAGCTCTTCTGAGTGTAAAACATGAAATTAAAGGATTAGGAGCATCGAAGTCATCAAATCTAATGAAAATTCATCCAAAAATAAGCTAAGCATAGGGTCAAAATATATATAAATTATGGTTTATCAAATATCCCTACACTTAAACCTTTGCTTGTCCTCAAGCAAAATCCTCAACTCACAATTAAAATTAACTTCCTCAATTTATAATTCTCATCAATAATGTCTTATCATAATTTACAGATAATTCATACATTGATAATTTAACTAAAGAATCTTAAAGATCCAAACAATTCAAGTCACAAATTTTATAGCACGAAAACATAAGTGTTTCCCCTTATCTAAATAATTACCTTTGATTCAAAACCGACAAGAATTGACATCCTCACTAAAGGTTCACTCAAACCACTCAAAGTGTTCACTCAAAGCACTCAAATCACTCAAAGCACTCAAAAGTCAAACATGAAAAGTTATTACCATAGGCTTGCATGAAAATCAAATCTCAACCACTATAAAATGAGATGATACACAAATCAAAAGGTCTTTAAAAAGGGTTGTAACGAGGCTTGGGTTAAAGGTGTGGATAGAGGCTGAATTAGAGGGTTAGAATTGAGATTGAATTGACAATTTACCTAACTATAAAAATAAACTAATATTGAATAATTACATTTGAAAAATAACACGAGCTACTTCTCAAAATGTGAAACTAACTACTTAAGCTCAAATAACATAGAACTAGTAATATATATTTCTTTTTTTAAATAATAACGTACAAAAATAAGATAGAAGTTAACAACTAAAATAAAGAACATTGTTAGGCAACTGCTCAACTCAAATCTCGAAAAAAAAGGGGCTAATACAATAGGAAAAATTCTCATAATGGGTTTTGGGTTAATATTGAGGGTGAGTCAAGAATCGTTTATTAGGCTCAAAGGGGTTTACTAGGGGTTAATTATGAAGGTAGGTTTTTAATGGAATAAGTGGGTTAAAACCTAGGTGCCTTTATCATCTCAGTATATCAAATCAAGGGTGTGGTCTCGACATGCATAATCTAGGCAAGTTCTAGAATAAGAAATCAATATTGACACACTCATAACCAACAATAAAGTGAGCAAGAAAAATATATGCTCTAAAAGGCTCAAAGTCTCACAAAATTTATTGTTTTTGATTTCAACCTTGCAAATTTCAAACTTCAAAGTAATATTTAAATTTAGGGAAACAACCTAATAAATTTTTAATTCTGAAAATAGACTTTTCATGCTTGATTCTCTAATTTCTTAAAGTTGAAACCATCAATGCACAATTACCTATGACTTAATCCAAAACATATCAATAAAAATCATAAGTCAATAGAAATTTTATTACAAATTAGTAATATGAGGAAATTACTTAAGAATAAGACATAATTCAGGGGTTTTCTAATAATCAATTAAATAACCTCCCCACACTTAAGATGTACATTGTCCTCAATGTACAAAGATAGATAATAGGAATGTAAGCAGAAAATCATAACAGAGGGAAGGAGGTGAAACTTCCTGAATTATGGATGAAATCTTTAGAAAGTGAAATTTGTAGAAATAGGTCCAATGAGACGTATGATGAACTAGGCAGAGGTAAAGGTGGGGGAGAATATTCTAGTAGTTTGTTCGTTCTTTAGTAGCACCTTGAACCTTTTGAAACTGGGGAGTCATCAGTAAAGTTTTAGGGAGTTTTATTAATGGATTTCGTTATGGTTACTCGATACTAAACAGCCAGAGATATAAAGAAACTAAAATATACTAATATAAATCAAAGACAAGAAAGATAAAGACAAAGAGTTTAAAAAATAAAATAAAAGAAAAAGAAAAAATAAATGGGCTCAAAGGTCCTCATCAGGAGATGGTTCGCGAGGTGGGGGTGGTGGTGATATGTGAAAATGCTAACAAATTTGTTGTAGAGTCACCTCGATGCCGTCGAATCATCAAGTGTTGTCATTAAATTGCTGAGTGCAGTACTGCTCGAAATGAGTGAGGCACTCAGAGATATCAGTCAATGAAGCAGTCGCATGAACTGGTCAGTGAGGCTGTGGTGGCACTGAAGGTGGCTCCTCATGATGGGAAGGGACATCATTAGTAATGTCCTCTGGGTTATCCTGATCGGTGGCTTGCAATGGACAGTATTAAGGAGGATCAAACCGACGACGACGCTCAATCATCCTCATATGAAGCATCGTCGAGATGCTCTGTGGGGACATCTGCTAAGCGAGAAGGACTGAGCTGCGGTGTTGAGGAGGCCAAAGTATTGAGCCAGGCGCATCACATATGGGCCAATGGAGAGGATTCCTTTCCTATGTCGCTCCGTCTGATGCCAAATGGCGAGGTTGATGAAGTAAGCTAAATCAAACACGTGCCCATGCACTATGCACCATAAAAAGTAGGCGTCGTGAGTGTTGACGATGCTAGTGCTCTCACACCTACCTGTTAAAATGTGAGCTAGGATGGCGTATAAGTACCTCAAGGATGGGGCGAGAGCTGATGCCTTGGAGCGACTGGGATCGTAGGTAGCCGAGGTAGGGACTAAGTCTCTCTAGCATAATGAAGGGGAGTAGTGGATGTGGCGATGAAGGTTCTCGAAGTTGTTGTCCTCCATGAATTCCTCGGTATAGAGTCCCAAAGTGACCCCAAACTCTGGGATACTCAACTCTCGCAGTAGGCCCCCAAGGCAGAACTAGACTGTGCTTGGGTCGTCAAAAGTTTTCATGATCATCTGAAGGTGAAAGGTGGAACAGAGCTCCAAAGTAAGCTCTAAATAGGTCGGCTCGACAATCTCGAAAAAGTGCCCCCATGGGTCAGTAGTCAAAAGGGCCCGAACTACGTCAGCTAGTTGGACCTACTCTAAGATGTCCCAATCAATACATCTCCCCATGCCGAGGGGTCATGCACGAAGTATCTGAAAAAGTTCCTCCTAGGGACCTTAGGGAAACTGTAGAAAAGGGTGGCACACTTCGGCAGATGCACTCGCAGAGGTAGCTCCGGGTCCCTTCCGCTTTTTTGAAGTGGGGACAGCAGTCTTTTTCCCACGTGGGGGAGTCATTACGTACCTGAAAATGCAAAAGATTTTCACTAAATCAAGTACCATTGCCAGTCAAAAGTGTACTATCTTGGTAGTCCTAAATAATAGTATAATCCTATAATAGTGAATTAGAATATCATGTAATTCTAAAATCAGATACTAAAATTAGATATGGAATTTTAAAATGAATAAACTAAAATAAAAGTAAGCAAATTAACAAGATTAGTAAGAGTTGGTATCAAAATAATCATTAAACTTAGTAATGGAATAAAATCAAACTAACTAAAATAAACAATTAAAAGAAATTAAGAAATTAGAAATGGAAATCTAAATTGTAATAATAATAAAAATAATAATAAGAACAAAGAATAAGATCAAATACATAAATAAAAAATGAATGAAAGAAGCAAAAGTGGTGGAGAAGGGTGAACCGATAGGAGGTGTTAAGGTGGCACATGGGCGTGGTGGTCGTACACGGGCGTGGACTGCGAGGGTTGGTGCGTGTGGAAAAAGGAAGGAAAAAGAGGAAAGGAAAGGAAGAGAAAAAATAAAAAAGAGGGAGAGTTCTGAGTTGGGGAAGATGGAAGAAATGAGGAAAGTGGAGGAGGAAGACGGTGGCAGGAAATGGGGTGCGGTAGCTACGGTTTGGGGTAGAAAGTTTTGGGAAGGGAAGTGAACAGGAGATGGGGGTAGGATTGGGGCACACAGTCGAGGCTCACGCCCGTATACCCTGTTTTTAGCTCGTGTGTTTCGTAAATGCAGGGTTAGGGCGTGTCTGAGTCTTGACCCACACCCGTGTTCCCTGGGCGTGTTAGGTCACATGGCCTAATCGCACGGCCGTGGGATGCTTTGTTCGTTTCTCCCACGCCCGTGTAGAGGTTCCCATGCCCGTGTTAATTAATCAGTGTCGACCACAGCCTATAGGCAAGGACGTGTCGTACGCCCGTGTGACATACTCAATTTCAACAACGACTTCTGGGCAAGGGCGTGTTGCACGCCCGTATCATTCACTCTGTATTGCCTATGGTTTTAAGGCACGCCCGTGTGGGTTTATCACATCATGTGTTCTTTAGCCAGTGTCGACCACAGCCTATTCGCACAGCCGTGGCATTTTATCATAGCCCATGTTTTGGGGAAAAATTTCGTCCTGTGTCTGCACGGTCTTCGCCACGCTGATGTACCTACTCGTGGTGTCCACACGGCCACAGCCACGCCCGTGTGGAAGGCCGTGTGTGTAGGGAACTTGCGCTTATTAATTTGGTTAGTTTTTAGTTAGGTGCGAAAAATTGAAAATGTGGACATTAATGAGGTTAGAGTTCGTGTTGCCTCCCGAGAAGTGCTCGTTTAAAGTCTTAAGCTAGACTTACCTTGTTTTCATCTCTTTATGAAGGTTCACGGAGCTGAAGCTCCTCTCTTATATCCCTAAAATCTTAATCATTATATAGTTTAAGTCGTTGACTGTTTACCTTGAATATGCCATAAGTCGAATGAGTTACCTCAATTGTGCCATAGGGAAAAATGGTTTTGAATACGAATGGACCTGACCATCTTGATTTCAGCTTTCCAGGAAACAATTTGAGCTTTGAATTGTATAGTAGAACAAGATCTCCAACTTCAAATTGCTTCGGTTGCTTCAAACGAGCATCATGGCGTCGCTTTGTTGCTTCATTGTATAAATGTGAGTTCTCATAGGCATTAGCTCGCCATTCATCTAGCTCGTTCAACTGTATCAATCTTTTCTCACCTCCAAGTTTAAGATCATAGTTTAAGAATTTTATAGCCCAAAATGCTTTGTGCTCTAATTCAAATGGTAGATGACAACTCTTCCCGTAGACAAGTCTGTGTGGGGATGTTCCTATGAGAGTTTTAAAAGCGGTTCTATAGGCCCATAAGGCATCGTCTACTTTTAATGCCCAATCTTTCCTATTTAATTCTACGGGTTTCTCTAGAAGAAGCTTAAGTTCTCGATTGGCTACTTCAACTTGTCTACTGGTTTGAGGGTGATAAGGGGTAGTTGTTCTGTGGTGCACTCCATATTTCTTTAAGATTTTATCAAATTGAGTATTACAAAAATGAGTACCCCTATCATTAATAATTGCTCTAGGTGTTCCAAAATGAGAGAAGAGTTTCTTAAGAAATTTCACTACCACTCTAGCATCATTAGTAGGTAAAGCTTGAGCTTCCACCCATTTTGACATATAATCAACCGCTACTAAGATGTATTTATTCCCAAATGAGCTAGGGAATGGACCCATAAAATCAATACCCCATACATCAAATATTTCACATGATAGCATATATGATTGAGGCATTTCATTGCGTTTAGAGATATTCTCTGACATCTATCACACAAAGTAACATACCTGTTACCGTCCTTGAACAGAGTAGGCCAATAAAAACCTAATTTGAGCGTTTTATGTGCTGTCCTAGTCCCACTGTAATGTCCTCTTGTTGGTCCTGAATGGCAATGGTCTAGAATTTTGCTTGCTTCTGCCTTTGTAACACATCTCTGAATTACTTGATCTGCACATACACGAAAAAGAAAAGGGTCCTCCCAAAAATAGTTTTTCACATCAGCAAAGAATCGCTTCTTTTGATGATGTGTCAACCCTTTTGGTAGGATGTTAGCAGCTAAGTAATTCGTAATATCTGCAAACTAGGGTACCTTGGAGTCGAATATAGCCAAAAGTTGTTCTTTAGGAAATGAGTCATTCATCTCATTCTCATCGAGTTCTTTGATATGTGGATTTTCAAGCCTAGAAAGATGGTTTGCCGCAGGATTTTCAGCTCCTTTCTTATCCTGAATTTCAAAATCAAATTCCTGTAAGAGTAAAATCCATCTTATGAGTCGAGGTTTTGCATCAGGTTTAGTTAAAAGATAACGAAGAGCTGAATGGTCAATGTAAACGACAACTTTAGATAATATCAAATACTGTCTAAATTTATCAAATGCAAAAACCACAGCTAGCAACTCTTTTTCTGTGGTGTGTAATTTTCTTGTGCGGCCATCAATGTCTTGCTAGAGTAATAAATCGGCTAAAAGTTCTTGTCTCTTCACTGTCCCAAAACAGCACCTACTACAAAATCACTCGCATCACACATTAGTTCAAAGGGTAAATTCCAATTAGGTGCAATTATAATTAGAGCATTTATTAATTTATTTTTGAGGGTATTAAATGCATCTAAACATTCCTGATCAAAATTGAAAGGCACATCTTTTTCTAGTAATTTCGTTAAAGGCTTAGCTATTTTAGAAAAATCCTTAGTAAATCTTCTATAAAATCCAGCATGTCCTAAAAAGCTTCTACTAGCTTTAACTGAACTAGGAGGAGGTAATTTTTCTATGGTTTCAATTTTTGCTTTATCAACCTCAATCCCTTTACTAGAAATTTTGTGACTTAACACAATCCCTTCTCGAACCATAAAGTGACACTTTTCTCAATTAAGTATAAGGTTTGTTTCCTCATATCTCATTAGAACTTGTTTTAAATTTTTAAGGCAAAGGTGGAAAGAATTACCAAATACCAAAAATTCGTCCATAAATACCTCAATAATATCTTCCACAAGTTCATCAAAGATGGCTAGCATGCAGCGCTAAAAAGTAGCAGGAGCATTACATAATCCAAAAGGAATTCTATGATAAGAAAACGTGCCATATGGACATGTAAATGTTGTCTTTTCTTGATCCTCAGGAGCTATTGGGATTTGGAAGTAGACAGAGAGTCCGTCTAGGAAGCAGTAGTACATATGCCCATAATCTTTCTAACATCTGATCAATGAAGGGTAAGGGAAAGTGATATTTTCTCATGGCATCGTTCAACTTCCTATAGTCAATACAAACTCTCCAACCTGTGGTTGTTCTTGTTGGAATCAATTCATTCTTTTTGTTGGCTACAACAGTCATACCTCCCTTCTTTGGAACAACCTGCACAGGACTTACCCAAGTAATCTCAGAAATAGGATAAACAAATCCACCATCTAGAAGTTTAATTACCTCAGCTTTAACAACTTCCTTCATGTTGGGATTTAATCATCTTTGAGGTTGCACACATGGTTTATATTCATCTTCCATTAAAATTTTGTGGGTGCAAAACAATGGACTTATCCATTTAATGTCAGAAATCTTCCAAGCTATGGCACTTTTATGCTTCTTTAGTACCTATAGTAACTCGTCTTTCTCATTGGGTTCCAATTCTGAAGAAATAGTTATCGGTAGCATAGAATTATCTCCGAGGAATGCATACTCCGAGTGGTTTTGTAACTGTTTCAATTCCAATTTGAGAGGATCTTCAATAGAGGGTTTTTGTTTTAGTTCGTCGTTTATTTCAATTCCCTCATACTTCTGTTATCCTAGGGAAGAAGTGTTAGAATTTAACTCAATTTTTATCTCCCCCATCTCATTAGTATCGTCATCTGCCTGCTCACCTTTGGCAATACACAGTTCCAACGTGTCTTTATGTTTGATTTCCTGAAAATAATCTTGAATAGAATGATCAATAGCGTCGATAACATAACAGGAATCATCTTGCTCTCTAGAGTATCGCATAGCATCATAAATTTTAAAAATAATTTCCTCGTCACCTACCCTTAGCACAAGTTTCCCATCACCTACATCAATAATAGCCTTAGAAGTAGCTAAAAATGGGCGTCCTAAAATTAAAGGCACCTCAACGTCCTCATCCATGTCAAGCACAAAAAAATCAACAGGGAATATGAATTTATCAACTTTTACCAAAACATCTTCAATAATTCGCCAAGGATATTTAATAGATCTACCAGCTAATTGAATACTCATGCTACTGGGCTTTGGTTCCCCAAGACCAAGCTGCTTGAACATTTTATAAGGCATTAAACTAATACTGGCACCTAAATCAGCTAATATTTTCTCAATATTTAAACTACCAATTAAACAGGGAATAGTGAAACTTCATGGGTATTTCAATTTGGTTGGTAGCTTATTTTGGAGAATAGTTGAACATTCCTCGTTAAGCTCCACGGTTGATAGTTCTTCAAACTTCCTTTTATTTGTTAAAAGATCTTTTAAGAATCTTGTGTATGTCGGCATCTGCGAAATAGCTTCAACAAAAGGTAAGTTAATATGTAATTGTTTAAAAAGTTAAAGAAATTTACCAAATTGTGCGTGCCTATGCGGTCTTTCTTCAACTTTGCTGGATATGGGATCGGTGGTTTATACTCTTCAAGTACCGGTGTTACATTCTCGTCTACTTCCTCACCTTTTGCCTTATCAGTTTCTTATCACATCTTCTTTTCAGCTTCAACCAACACCTTCCCATTCCTTAGTGTAACTGCCTTCACATGCTCTTTTGGCTTAGGTTCGGTGTTACTAGGTAAACTACCTGGTTGCTTTTTAGAAACTAACTTAGCCAGCTGTCCAATTTGATTTTCAAGCCCTTAAATCTATGCTTATTGATTTTTCAATGCCGTTTCAGTATTCTAAAAATGAGTCTCTAAAACCGAAATAAACTTTGCTAGCATATCTTCAAGGTTCAGCTTTTTCTCTTGCCGGTAGGGTGGTTGGAAACTTGGAGAGGTTTGCTATCTTTGGTTTCCTTGACCACCCTATGAGAAGTTTGGGTGGTTCTTCCATCCTGGATTGTAAGTGTTACTATAGGGATTATTCTAAGGTATAGAATTATTACCCATATAGTTCATCTGTTCACTTTTTATGCTAGGGTTGTAGGATGGATATTCTGTATTGTTCATCCCTCCTCCATTCGTATCGCACCGTATCACTGGATGTACTTGCAAAGAACCATATAAACCATCAGTTTTTTTATTTAAAAGCTCTACCTGGTTTGATATCATGGTGACTGTGTCGAGGTTAAAAACAATGGCGGCTTTTGTCAGCTTCGTTCTCATGACTTGCCACTGGTAGTTATTCATTGACATCTCCTCTATAAATTCATAAGTCACATCAGGGTTTTTGTTATTTAGGGTTCCACCGGTAGTTGTATCAATTAATTATCTAGTTGAGGGGTTCACACCATTATAAAAGGTTTGAACCTGTAGCCATAATGGTAACCCATGGTGAGGGCATCTTCTCAGTAGATCCTTGTATCTCTCCCATGCATCGTAAATTGTTTCTAAATCCATCTGCACAAAAGAAGAGATATCATTCCTCAACTTAGCCGTTTTAGCCGGCGAAAAATATTTAAGTAAAAATTTTCCAGTCATTTGTTCCCATGTAGTGATTGATCCTCGTGGTAATGAGTTCAACCACTGTTTAGCTTTGTTCCTCAACGAGAAGGGAAACAACCGAAGGCGAATGGCATCGTTAGAAACGCCATTTATTTTGAAAATATCAAAGAATTCCAGAAATTTTGCTAAATGATTTTTTGGGTGTTTGTCTTGCAAACCATCAGATTGAACAAACTGTTGAATCATTTGGATAGTGTTAGGTTTCAATTCAAAAGTATTTGCAGCAATAGCAGGTCTGATAATACTCGATTCAGCCCCAGTTAAATTAGGCTTAGCAGAGTCGTACATAGTACAATGAGTAGGATTTTTAGCAACCACCAAAGGTAGCGGATTATTGTCAGCCATCTCCTCGGTAGTTTTAGTGTCGTCTTCTTGCTCTTCCTCTATGTATTGTAGACTTCGCCTTATCTCCCTACGATTTTTGCGAGCAGTGCTTTCTATCTTACTGTCAAAAAGTAATGGTCCTGATGGGTTTCTCCTAGTCATAAACTAAAATTACCTGCTAGAAGCAAATAAAAGAAAAGTTAGCAAATTAAAATAAAATAAAAAGAAATTGTAAATAGAAAAAAGAATGGATAAAGTTATAAAAATTAAGTGTTCATAATATCTTAAGTCCCCGGCAATGACGCCAAAAACTTGATGTGTTTCTAACTAACTATGATCACAATAAAGGCAAGTGCACCTATTGTTTAATAGTATAGTTATGGTAAGACTGGAAATATCGTATCCACAAGGACCAAGAGTACTAGTAATTACTATCTTCTTATTATCTAGCCTAAGAATTGGAGTGATTTCTTTTAAACTAAAACTAATTAAGAGCAAGATAGAGAATGAATTGGGAAAATACATTTAGACAACTTTATGAAAGAGGCAATACCTAAGGAAGAATCCACCAAGGCTACACTTATTACTTCTAATTCATACGATTTATGTAATAGTCCAGTTTATACCCTAGTCAGAACAGTGGTTTTGGAACCACAAATCCGAGTTTGTATAATATTTTAATATTATATTTTGTGTCGTTGATATGTGATTGAGCATGTGTTAAAATTTCGTAAGTTAATTTGTCTGTCTGTGTGCTTAATATCACAAAAGGAATGAATTGCATTAAATGTGAAAACTGCATAATATTTGTTAAGTACCAATGTGTTGTGGCTTTTAAAAGAAAAGGGCCTTATAAGGAAATTAGACCACTATTTAGATAGTGGATGGACAAAAGACAAATGTATCCCTAATGAATGTTTGTTTTATTTGTTTAATGAAAGGCTAAAAGGGTAAATGGATTATTATGTATGTTATAATTTGATAAAACATGAAAATGGCCATTTTTTCATCCTATTTTGGCCGAAATGAGCAGAAAAAAAGAAAGGAGAAAGAAGCTAGGTTATTTGGCCATTAAAAGGTTCAATTAAGGTATGATTTTGATTTGGATTTTGATGATTTTTATGTTTTTGAGATTGTTGTTTAGTCTACTATCAAGCCCATGACTCAATTTTGTGAATTGGTGATGTTCATGAGATGAGCCATTGATGAAATGGTGAGCTTTTTGATGAGCTTAGTTGTTAATTGAAAGCTTTGTGTTAGATGAACATACTTTGTTCTTGAAATTTTGATGAATTTAGCTAAATAGGGCTAAATTGTGAAAATAGCAATTTGAGGGACTAAATTGAAAATTTGATGGAAATTATGGGCTTGTATGATGTTCATAAGCATTCAGCTAAGCATAGATATGTGATGATTTTGTGTATTTGATGTTTTAAGAGAAATAGACTAAATTGATAAAATGTGCATTAATAAGGGCTAATTTGTAAATAGCCCTAAATGTGTGTCCTTAGATTGAATTGAATGAGTTAGTGAATAAAAGGGTTAATTCTGAATATGTATAGATTGAGAGATGAAGCAATCAGACTTAGATTGCGGGAAAGCGAAAGTAACTGAGTAATCGTTTCCGTTCAGTTAAATCGAATCCGAGGTAAGTCATTATCTAAATAAATGTATCTGTATCGAATTGTGTATTTTCATATGATTATTGTTAACTATGAATGCTTATGAGATGATCTGTACAAGAATTCCGAGATAAGATTGACTTAGTGACGATGTCCGAGAAGTCCCATACAAACCTAGGAATAGATAGGATTAGCTATGTCATGACATAGGTATCTGTTCTGTTTTATCATGTAAGACCACGTCTGGGACGTTGGCATTGATTTGAGATTTCGTGTAAGACCTAGCCTGGGACGTTTGTATCAATATCATCTTTACGTGTAAGACCATGTCTGGGACATCGGCATCGTATTGATTCGTGTAAGACCTTGTTTGGGACAGTGGCATCGATGTCTGAGTGCATGTAAGACCTCGTCTGGGACGTTGGCATTGTACAACTATTCCAAACTTTCTAAGTATCCTATTAGGTTCCTAATGGTTCAACAAGCAAGTCTGTGATACGAATGGCTATGTGAATTGTAAATCCATTTCAGGTACATTGATTTATACACTAAGAGTATTTATGTGATCTTACTATGTTGATTATGTATATAGGAATAATAATATGATATGTGAAAGTATGCATGAAATAACTATGTGTATATAAGATTTTCTGAATTGATGAATATGGCAAAATGTGGCCAAGTACATGGAGCAAAGCATACATGTGATAAATTTTCTATGAAAGCTAATTGTGCCAATGTTCCTATATGTTTATGTGCCTTTTATGTTAAATTTATTCGTATATGACTTACTAAGCTTTTGGAAAGATTACACTGTGTGTGTGTTTTTCTCTATTTTATAGATCGTCAAAGCTACTGAAGGCTCGGGGACCGTCGAGGACCGTCATCACACTATTCAACTTATTTTGGTACATCTTGGAAATGTATATAACTAGATATGGCATGCATAGGCTAGTTATTTGGATAAGAATGAGATGTGAACTTAGTTATGTGATTTGGCTAGTTTTGTGTTGAGAATATGCATTAATGAATGTGATATATGATGTATGTTTGGTATGGTTTGATAGTGTAAGAAATGGTCAAGTTTAAGGTAAGTAAATGGATGGATTATGCATGTGTTTATATGAGATTTAGTCTTGTAAGTTTGGTATGAATAAAATTGGTTTTGAATATATAGATAAAGTGAATATTTTGGCATGTCCAATGTTATTAAATGTGCTTGGATTGTATTGGTAGTTGCTTGTAGGTTTGACCCAAAGTGGGTGGCAATTTGGCCTTGCAAATGGCCTATTTTGCCACAAGGTTGTGGCACACGGGCGTGCCTATCAACCGTGGGACTAAGTCAGTAGCTGATTAAGAGTACACGACCTTGGCACACGGACGTGCTTGGTAGCTATGTGGTCAAGTTAGTTTCGACCACGGCCGAGGTACACGGGCGTGCTTGGTGGCCGTGGAGTTAAGTCAGATTCGACCACGGGGAGGACACATAGGCGTGTCTAACAGCCGTGGGAGGCACACGGTCTGCCCACTTAGGCGTGTAACCCCTGAAACTCTGAAAGTTTTAAATTTTCTGAGAATTTTTGTATGTGTTCCGGTTTAGTCCCGACCCTGTTTCTAAGCATGATTTAGGTCTCGATGACCTATTGAGGGGACGCTATGGCTGTAATTGATGATTTACTTTATAAATTGTCTAATAAAGTTTACGATCTGTCTGGTAACGCTCTTAACCCTAATCCGACGACAGACACGTGATAGGGGTGTTACAATTTACTCACTTGACTTAATCCGTAGAAATCCCTGGTTTATGTTAATATCTCTTTCAAGACTAAAAACAACTAACTCTAGGGTGATTAATTGAAATCTCTTTCTAATTAAAACCCCTATTGTTGCATTAACTCAATCTATGGATTCCCTTATTAGATTTGACTCTAATCCAGCAGATTGACGTCGTCTTATATCTAGGATTGCATTCAACTCTGCTTAATTTTGTTGATCTACTCTTAAACAGGGACTTTTGCTCGTCTAAATAAGTACATTCGACTTGAATCAATAACCTAAATTATTAAAACAAGAATAGGAACTCACAATTAAGAATAAGAACAAGTTTTTATCGTATAAATCAAATAGTAATAAGATTCATCTAGGTATCATCCCCTCAGGTATTTATGGGATTTAGTTCATACTGATAGAGGGAAACATCTTAAAATAAGGAAAACTACAAAACATAAGAAAACCAAAAAACTTTAAGAGAGATTGATAGGAGATCTTCAGTCTTGATGGAGATCTTTCTTCCAAGCTGCTCCCGATGGCTGGCTTCGAGTATTTTCTGCTTTCTACTCCATGTGTCGTCTTAGGTCCTCCCCTGGGGTGTTTATATAGGCTTTGGAGCACCTTTCTTGGCCTACAAGTAGTCATTTCCGAATAGAACTAAACTTGGGTCCAGCAGGGAGACGCCCGTGGGTGAAAACTTAGACCGTGCTCGATTCTGCTCGTCACACATGGCTGTGTGGTCTGCCCGTGTGCGACAGTCCAGGCCGTGTTGATTTCTGAGATAGGCCCATTTTGTCCCCTTTCGGCCCATTTCTCATTCTTTTCGACTCCCTAAGCTCTCCTGAGTGTAAAACATGAAATTAAAGGATTAGGAGCATCGAATTCATCAAATCTAATGAAAATTCATCCAAAAATAAGCCGAGCATGGGGTCAAAATATGTATCAATTATGGTTTATCAATGGGAAGTCCTTAAAAGGTTAATATGCTATTATAAGGCTAGTGGATATTTATGTCCATGATTCAAGTGTTTTATATTAATATTTCATTAAGGTTAAATTAGTAATTCATTAAATCAAAATGAATTAAGTGAATAAGGCCAAAATGTTCATCATTTTCAAGTGTTCTTCTATTGAAATTAGAAAGATAATAAGGGTTTTAAAGCTTTCTTCTGTTCAGCCTTATTCAAGCTTAATGTATGTTTTTGTTTCAGTTTTTGATAATTTCTACTTTTTTGTGATCATTGCAATGTGTTTTCTTAAGCCCATGTCTCAATTTTAGAATTTGATAAAAATTTTGAGTTATGCCATTAATGATATTGTGAGCTTTGTGATGCTAGTTGATGAGAAATGAAAGATATGGGTTGGGTTAACATGTTTTGTATTTGGATTTTTGATGAATTTGAGTATTATGGGCTAAATTGTGAAAATGAGAAATTGAGGGGTCAAAATGTGAAATAAATAAAAGATATGGGCTTATATGGAATAATGGAATATTTGGCCAAGCATGAGTATAAGGAAATTATGTGTATTTTGTTACTTTATGAAATAGGGACTAAAATGTCAAAATGTGAAAACGTGAGGGATAGTTTGTAAAATGCCCTAAATATGTGTATATGGATTGAATTAAATGATTTGGTGAATAAAAGAGTTAAATTTGAATGTGTATAGATCAAGAACCAAAGAGAACGAAATTACATCGGGGGAAATCGAAAGTAATTGAATAGCTATTCGTTTTCGTTCTTTCATGTACGAGGTAAGTCGATATACAAATAAATGTGTTTAGATTGAATTGATAATGCTTATATGTGAATGAATTGTGATATATGGCTATTTGAGCTGAATATGAAAAATCTGATAAAGTTCTGATAATGTGACGACGTCCAAAAAGTCCCGTATGAACCTTAGGAAATAGTTAGGATACGTATGTCATGACATAGGATTCTGCTAAGAGTTATCGTATAAGACCACGTCTGGAAGGTTGGCATCAATTTGAGATTTACGTGTAAGAACATGTCTGGGACCTCGGCATCGTACATGATTTCGTGTAAGACCATGTCTGGGACAGAGGCATCCATATTTAATTACATGTAAGACCATGTCTGGGACGTTGGCATTGTACGAGCTTTTTGAGCTATCCGAGTATCCTATTTGATTTCCGAACGGTTCAACGAGAATTTTGAGAAATGAATGAGTATATAAATGTGCATCCAAATTCCAGTACGTATGTATATGAAATTTGGCAATGAAAGGTATGTATGTATGTGATCATTTGATATGTAAGCTACATTACATGATATGTGATTATGAGCAAGTGGACATGATCAATTAAAATATAAGAGAAATATGACTTGTGATTGTGTTATGCCATGAACTATATGTATGAAATGGTTTATAATTGTTATAATGTGATAAGTTTGTTTGTATATGGCTTACAAAGCTTTTGAAAGCTTACTTTGTGTGTGTTTTCAACGTTTTATAAATTATCGAAGCTACTGGAAGCTCGGGGATCGTCAAGGGTCATCACCACACTATCAAATTATACTTTAGTACCTTTTTAGAATGTACATATAGAAGTATGGCATGTAAGGCTAGAGAACTTTGATTATGTTTTTAAATGTGTAAAGATAGCCATGTGATATGGCTTAATAATGGATGAGACTTTGGATTGATTTTGATATGTTTTACTATGAGAAAATAGTGTATGTGATGGGTATTAATGGTTTTGAGTGAATGGCCCTTATGGTATGCTTTAGTGAAATAGAAATAGTATGTTTCATACTTGATTTGGTAATTGAGATAGTGAATATCTTACATGTTTGTAATGGTTTGAAATGAGATGTGAATCATATGCTTTTGTATGGAATTGTATATGGAAATGATTGAGGATATAGAGTAATATGAATTATGCATGTTTTGGTAAGATTTTGACCATTAATTGGGTATGAATTGAGTATAGAGTGATGTTTATAGGAATGATCCAAAATAGGTGGCAATTTGGCCTTGCAAATGGCCTATAATTGCCCACACGGTTGAGCACACGGGCAAGTCTCTCGACCGTTTCCTTCAATGTTTCAATTTGAAACAAGTCAGACTTGTACATAGGCATGTGACAGGCCGTGTGATTCAAGTTAGTGTTGTACACGGGCCAGACACACGGGCGTGTGATAGGATGTGTGTCCCAGGTTAGTGTTGCACACAGGGTAAGACATGGTCTAAGGCATGGCCGTGTGAGGCACATGGTTTAGCCACACAAGCATGTGCCCTGTTTTAAAAGAAAAAATTTTTGAGTTCCGCAAGGTTTCAGTGTGAGATCGGTTTAGTCCCGAACCTTCTCTAAAGCATGTTTAAGGTCTCGTAGACCTTATAAAGGGACTATATGAATATGAATGCTTATGAAATGATGTTTTATGATTGATGTTGTGATATGAGAGTAAAATGTTCTGATTTGTTCGGTAATACCTCTTAACCCTAGTCCGGAGACGGATATGGGTTAGGGGTGTTACATCTAGGCTCTAAAATGTGCTAATGATATAGAAAAGTGTCGTGCTACCAGTTTGTTGGACTTTATTGTGGAAGAGGAATTTAAAAAAAAATATCATGACAATGAGAATAGTGAATTGGATTCAGTCGATATTGATGATGAAGGGCCATTAGAGTACCACAAGCAATTGCTAACATCCAAACTAATTATCGATAGAACTGGAAAGAGGTTTGACACATTAGATTTACTTACTCAAACCTTTAACCTTGCTAAACTAGCCAAAGAAGAACCACCCACGTTAGAATTGAAACCTCTATCTGCACAGTTAAAGTACACTTATTTGGAAAAGGATAACACACTTCCCATGGTTGTATCTACTGAGCTAACTTATGAGCAAGAGGTTCAATTGTTAGTTGTACTTACAAAATTTAAAAAAAGCATTAGGATGGACAATAGTAGATATTTAAGAAATCAACTCCACACTCTACATGCACGAAATTTTGTTGAAAAATTGCTATGACTCAGTAGAGGTTGAACCCTATTATGAAGGAGGTGGTGAAAAAGGAGATAATCAAATGATTGGATGCTGACATTATCTACCCAATCTCAAACAACTCTTGGGTGAGTCCAGTCTAATGTGTGTCAAAGAAGGGATGTGTCGCCGTGGTCAGTAATGCTAATAATGAGCTTATACATACACGAACTATCACGGGATAACAAGTTTGTATGGACTACTGGAAGATGAACAAAGCCACAAGGAAAGACCATTTTCCACTGCCCTTCATTCATCAAATGTTAGATTGATTGGATGGTAAGGATTTCTATTACTTCTTAGATGGATATTCTGGGTACAATCAGATTGCAATCGCCCTAGAGGATCAAGAAAAAACAACATTCACTTGTCCATATAGTGCATTTTCCTTCAAAAGAATGCCCTTTGGTCTGTGTAATGCACCGACAACATTCCAACAGTGCATGATGTCAATACTTGGATATGGTTGAGAAGTTCCTCGAAGTGTTTATGGATGATTTCTGTATACTTGGGAATGACTTTGAAGGTTGCTTGCACAACCTAGAGCTGGTACTTTAATGTTATGAGGAGACTAACCTCGTTTTAAATTAAGAGAAGTGTCATTTCATGGTATGAGAAGGCATTATCCTAGGTCATAAGGTCTCTCATAAAGGAATTGAGGTTAACAAGGTAAAAATTGAAGTGATTGAGAAGCTGCGACCTCTAACGAGTGTTAAGGGAATTAGGAGCTTCTTAGGGCATGCTGGATTCTATAGGAGATTTATCAAAGACTTCTCTAAGATCTCTAAGCCTTTGTGTAGCTTGTTGGAACAAAATAAACATTTCCTTTTTAATGATGCTTGCTTGTTTTCTTTCGAGGAGTTGAAGAAGCGACTGGTGGTTGCTCCAATAATAGTGGCCCCGTATTTCTCACTTCCATTTGAGCTCATGTGCAACACAAGTGATTTTTCTGTTAGAGCAGTGCTTAGGCAATAAACAGGTAAGATTTTTCACACTAATTACTACACCAGCCACACTCTAACAGAAATGCAGCTAAATTACACTACCACTGATAAGGAACTATTGGATATTGTGTTTGCATTTGATAAGTTTAGATCATATCTAGTAGGCACTAGGGTCATAGTGTATACTGATCACTCTGCAATTGAATACTTAGTAGCCAAGAAAGACGCAAAGATGAGACTGATTAGGTGGATTCTTTTGCTACAAGAATTTGATCTAGAAATTAGTGATAGAGAAAGAACAGATAATCAAGTAGCAGACCATCTATCCAAGTTAGAAGTTGGAAATGAGGATGGCAATGTCAAGCTTATTAAGGAAAACTTCCCAGACGAGAAACTGTTGGCTACCACAGCATTACCTTGGTATGTCGATATAATGAACTTCTTAGTAAGTGATTTGTTGCCACCTGATCTTAATAGCCAAACAAAAAGGAAATTCCTTCATGATGCAATATAGTATTACTAGGATGAACCTTTCCTATTCAAGTAGTGTGCTGGTTAGATAATTAGGAAATGTGTCCCTGATGATGAAATACACAACATTTTGCAGCATTCCCATTCATTCCCTTATGGACGACACTTTGGAGGAATGAGAACTACTGCCAAAGTACTTTAGTCAGGATTTTATTGGCCAAGTCTATTCAAGGATGCCCATAGCTTTTATAAAACATGTGATCGATGTCAAGTAATGTTTCAAGAAGACACAAAATGCCATTGCAAAAGATTCTAGAGGTTAAGTTGTTTGATATATGGGGAATAGACTTTATGGGTCCATTTCCACCCTCATGTGGCAACCTTTACATACTAGTGGCAGTCGACTACATCTCCAAGTGGGTAGAAGTTGTAGCCCTTCCTACCAATGATGCCAAGTTGGTGATGAAATTCTTACACAAGAACATACTTAAGATTTGGTACGCCTCAAGCCATCATCAGTGATGAGAGGTCTCATTTTGATTTCAAACTTATCGCTAATGCTTTGCACAGGTATGAGGTGAAGCACAAACTTGCCATAACATATCACCCACAAACAAATGGACAAGAAGATATTTATAATAGGGAGACTAAGAAAATTATGGAAAAGGTGGTGAAACCAACTCGAAATGATTGGTCCTGGAGATTGGATAAAGTCTTGTGGGCTTATCGTACTGCCTTCAAAACACCATTAGGAATGCCGCCTTCTAAGCTTGTTTATGGTAAGCCATGTCACTTACCTATTGAGTTAGAGCACAAGGCACTTTGGGCCATTAAAAAACTGAATATGGATTGGATAGTCACCAGACATAAAATCTTTTTGAGTTGAATGAAATGGATAAATTTAGAGCCGAAGCTTATGAAAACACTAAGCTCTATAAAGAAAATATGAAGCGATGACAAGATAAGAACATCATGCTAAGGTAATTCGAACAGGGGCAACAAGTGTTGCTATTTAACTCAAGGTTGAATCTATTCCCTGGTAAATTGAAATCGCGATGGTCAAGGCATTTTGATTTGATCAAGGCCTATCCTCATGGTGTAGTGGAAATTAAAGATACCAAGACTGGGGTAATTTTTAAGGTTAATGGTCAATGATTAAAGCACTATTAGGGTCCTCATGTTGATCGAGACAAACAATCCATTGACCTTCGAGATGTTTGAGCTCAAAATCATTTCTATCCTTATTTTCTTTAGTTGCTCTACTTTAATTTCATTTTTTACAGTTTTTTCTTTAATTCATTAATGTTATTTTCATTTTTGGTTATATTTTTTTTATTAATGTACAGCTTTAGCAATCATTGCAGGGAAAGAATGAAGGTGCAAGCTTTCTAGATGTAGTACCAATGGGTGTTTACCCTAACATTTCGAAGAAAATTATGTCACGGCAAACTAGGTTATTGGATATTGAAACAAGAGAAAATGAGGGTTGACAAGAAAGAACAGTTCGAGGAAAGATTTCGGATAGCTAGGCCCATTTTGCCAATTAGGTAGCCCATAAAGAAAATGTCAAACGTGTTGCTTTAAGGCTGGGTCGTTCTAGGGTTCCCTCCAAAACATTTTTCTTTTTCCTCTTTCATTCCACAAAACTTACTCTGCAAGCTTTTCTGAACCGTCAACACCATTACCCTCATTTACTTCTCTTCAACTGCCCATGCATCTTTTATTTTCCACAATTCCTTTGCGTTTACCATTTCTTTTTCCTAAACCTCCCTGTCCTCTCCTCTTGCACTTTCAACATCCTTTAACTTCTCTTGAGAAGTGCTATTTTCCCGTCTAACCTAAGCCCCACTCTCAAAGATCTGCCAACATTCTTCAATGGCAAGAGTAAAAACCACTTCCAAAGGTGCTAAATCTTCACAAGCAGGTGCTACCAAACCTAAAACCTTCTTTAACAGTGTTGCTACTGCAAAGTACAACAACATCTCAAAAAACCTGTAACATCCCGGTTTAGGGCCTAGTCGGAATAGTGGTGCGAGACCAAAAATCCGAGGTCTATGTATGAGTTTTTGAGATTTATACTAGGTATGCATGCTAGTGTGAAAGTTTCATGAAGTAATTTTGTGAAACTTTGGTTGAATTGTCCAAAAGAATTAAATTGCAAAAGTTGCACAATGTGAGATTTTAGAAGCTATTTGTGTGAAATGGCTTTAGAATATGTATTAGAGGTCCTTAAATAGCATTTTACCCAAATTCTAATTTTTGGACAAATTTGGGCATGGATGAGTTAAAATAGGAAGTTTATCAAAAAGGCCATTTTGGTCATTTGGCAATTAAATGATTAAAATGGGAGAAAAGATGACAAAATTCATTCATCTTCTTCTCCAAGGCTGCCGAAATTTTCAAGAGCCATTGTTAGGGTTCTTCAAATTTTTCAAGCTTGCTAGTAAGTGCATCCAAGCCCCATTTTTAATATTCTTCGTATTTTTGAAGTCCTAGTTGTATGAATAAACTATTTTTAGCTATTTGATGAGCTATAGTGAATGTTCAAAAAATGTGGCTATGTGTGACATGCATGTATGTTGATGTTTTATGGAAGATTATGAAAGCTTGATGTAGTAGAAACATCTTTTGTTAAGCGATTTTCCATGAAAATGCATGTAGGGACTAGTTTGTGGAAGTTTTAAGTTTGGTCATACATGTGTGATTTAGTGAGAATGGGTGAATGCTTTAGTTGAGTAAGTGATTTGGCTAAGCATGAAAGGCTAGAAAGT
The DNA here is from genome assembly GCA_025503065.1 of Gossypium bickii. Lineage (NCBI taxonomy): Eukaryota > Viridiplantae > Streptophyta > Magnoliopsida > Malvales > Malvaceae > Gossypium > Gossypium bickii. The sequence continues at coordinate 28,462,375 of CP106718.1, forward strand.
TGAATAAAAATCACTTTACGAGCCTTGGGGCAAAAGTATAATTATGAGAAAGATTAGGGTTAAAGGGTAATTTTTCCAAAGTATGAGATAAGTGTCAATTTAGTCAATGTGTATATTGAATAAGCTGATTTATTCATTATAGATCAAGAAAAACGAAGCCCGGATCTCAACCGAGGCAAGACCAAAGTGGTGGACTAGATTGCATATTTTTATACTTTTGAGTATCGAGGTAAGTCTACGCTTAAACAATGCATTCATACTTACAATTTATTAATGCTAGCTAGTGTGTAGCATGATTGAGAATGATTGAGAACCTATGTGGGATGAATGTGGTAGAATTTGTGAATGGATGTATGGTTAAGCAAGTAGATATGTGAATGTGTAGTGAGAATGCTAAATGGTGGGCTAAGTGCGATACCATCTTAATGCATATTGACGATAAGCTGGCTATGTGCGATGCTATCGTTAGGTATATCGTCTAGTGGGCTATATGCGAAACCACTATGAATACCTTTATGGTAGGCTAAGTGCGATACTACCTTATTAATTGATTGTGGTGGGCTAAGTGCGAAACCACCGACAAATTAGTTGTGCGGATTTGCTGTGTGGTTATATTATTGAGTTAATTAGCTGTGTGGATGAATTATCGAGAAATGATGTTGTGTTGTACATTGTGTAAATGTGATATTGAATGCTGGGGTGCATTTCAATGGTTATGAGTATGTGACTCATGATGTGTTGGTAATGTGGTAAGGGATAAAAAGAGTAAGCATTGTTGTACATTATATGTTAGTATGATGCTAATTGTTGTTTAGCTTATACTATGATGCTTAATTGTTTATGTGTAAACTTACTAAGCTCAAAGCTTACTCCCTTTCTTTTCCCTTGTCTTATAGAGTAAAAGTGCTAAATCGAGATACAAGGATCAATTGGTAGATCGCCCACATTATCAGCACACTCTGGTACATAAGAATCAATGTTTTGTAAATGGCATGCATAGAGGCTAGACAAGTTAGTGAATTTTGCAGTAAATGGCTAAGATATGTAGGCCTTTAGATGGATAGTCTATTTTGTATAATGCCATAGTAGTTGGCTACCTTATTTTACGAAAAGATTGTAGTTATCTATGTGAGATTTCACTTCAATTTGAGTTGATTATGGATGTGTTAAATGAATGCATATTATGTATGCTAGAGGGGTAAAAGGAACTTAGCACATAGCTTTGTTTTTGTCCATGTGGATAGACACGCGGGCATGTGTTTAGACCATGCGTGACACACGGTCAGCCCACGGGCCTGTGACTTGACCGTGTGTCCCCTCCATGTTAATATTTTAAGTCAGAATAGAGCACGGGCTAGCCACACGGGTGTGTGCCTAGGCTTTGAGGCCGTGTGTATGTAGTCAGTATTCACCACGGTTGTGGAGCATGGGTGTGTGGGGCTACGCACGGGCATGTCTCTTCTTGCACGGGCGTGTTAACTCTATACAAAATAGAAAATTTTTAAGATTGGAAAAAGTTCTGACAGAGTCTCGGGAGCCCTCGTAAATCGAGATTGAGGTTGTTGAGGTGACTTAAGTGAGTAGTCACGACTAGCCTAAGTAGCGATCAAGTGGTTTTATTAAGGTAATGGCTCAGGCTCGGTTCTGAGGTAGAACTCGGGTAAGGGGTGTTACATTTAGTGGTATCAGAGCTATGGTTTAGTCAGTTCTATGACTACCGTAGCGGGTGTAAGAGTCTAGCTATACATGCCATAAGTGTACTATGATAGTGTGGTGGTATCTGATGATTTTAAATCTTGTTTTGTAAAGTATATGGATCCCGATCAATCTACCGCTGATGAAGCAGCTAGTAATGTGCTGGCTCCCGCGCAAGGAACCGTACCTGTACAAAGTGGACCTGAGGTTAGGGGTCAAGGGGAAGAGGTACGAGAAGCCTTTCTCCAGATATGAGTAATTTGTACTCAGACTATGTTCGAGCGAACCCTAATGCTCAACCTCCGCCACCTCCTCCTATACCTCAGCCAAATCCAGTGGTTCCTCAAGGTATTGATGTTGTAAGGATATCGAAACCCCTGGTAGATAAGATTAGGAAGCACGGGGCTGAGGAGTTTAGAGCAAATGTAGATGATGACCTTGAAAGGGTAGAGTTCTGGTTAGAGAACTCGATAAGAGTGTTCGATGGACTCTCATGTACACCAGAAGAGAGCTTAAAGTGTGTCGTATCCTTACTGAGAGATTCGGCATATTATTGGTAGAAGACGCTAACGTTAGTGGTCCCAAAAGAGTAGGTGACGTGGGACTTCTTTCTGGAAGATTTCCGGAAGAAGTATATAAGCCAACGATTTACTAATCGAAAAAGGAAAGAATTCCTTGAGTTGAAGCAACGAAGAATGTTAGTAGCAGAGTATGAGCATGAGTTTGTTAGGCTTAACAAATACGCTCAATAGTGTGTATCGACAGAGACGATCTTGTGTAAGAGGTTCAAAGACGGACTGAATGAGGATATCAAACACCTAGTGGGTATTGTGGAGTTCAAAGAGTTTGTGGTGTTAGTTGAGAGGGCAAGTAAGGCCGAAGAGTTGAGTAAGGAAAAGAGAAGGGTTGTGAGTGAAGCCCGAGATGATAGGAAAAGGCCGATGGGCAAGTCATATCAAGCCCAGTTGAAAAGATCCAAGGAAGGGAATCCTCGGACGACAGCCTCAGTGGGATATTCGCATCAAGACTTGGGCAATATTCATTCGGGTTTGAGAGTCCAAGCCACCTCGATGGAAAGTGTGGGCAATACAAAGAGCAAACCGGAGTGTCCAAGTTGTGGTAGATATCACACCGGAGAGTGTTAGGGTAACAGTCGGAACTGTTATAAATGTGGCTCCCCTGATCACTTTATCCGGAACTACCCCGAGAGGGTTGATAAGGAAGATAAGAAAGAGATAAGATCCAGTGATGTGTCTGCAAGAGGTAGACCACCTAGGAACCCGAGAGGTGGGAATAGTGGTAAAGGTGCGTCCAAAGATTCTGTTGTGAGACTGGAGGGTCAGGCACCTGTGAGGACGTATGCTATCAGCGCTCATTAAGAGGCATCCTCCCCAGATGTGATAACGGTACTTTTTCTCTCTATGATACCTTTGTTATTGCTTTAATAGATCCAGGGTCTACTCATTCTTATATCTACATGAGATTAGCATCTAGTTTGAGTATGACCGTTGAGTCTACGGACATTGTGGTTAAGGTGTCAAACCCGTTAGGAAAGCATGTGTTAGTGGACAAAGTTTGTAAAAATTGTCCTTTATTGATTGAGAATCATTGTTTTTCGGTAAACCTTATGTTGTTGTCGTTTGATGAGTTTGATTTGATCCTAGGCATGGATTGGTTGACTACCCATAGTGTTTTAGTGAACTGTGGTAGTAAGTACATTGAATTGAAATGTGAGAGTAGAGATGTGGTTCGGGTTGTATCAAGTGGATCGGATAGTCTACCAGTGATGATTTATTCCCTAATGGCTGAGAAATGTTTGAGAAAAGGGTGTAAATCCTATCTCGCCTTCGTGTTGAATACTCGAGAGGTTGGAGTGACGTTTGAAACAGTGCCGATAGTATGCGAGTATCCGAATGTATTCCCAGAAGAGTTACTCGGATTACCTCCAGTGAGAGAGGTATAGTTTAGGATAGAGTTGATTCCAGGAACGGCACTGATTTCAATTGCTCCATATAGAATGGAACCTTTAGATTTGAGAGAACTGAAGGTACAGTTGCAAGAGTTCACAGATAAGGGTTTTGTCAGACCAAGTTACTCATCGTCGGGTTCTCCGGGATTGTTTGCGAAGAAGAAAGATGGGTCTATGAGATTGTGTATAGACTATAGACAGCTCAACAAGGTGACGGTGAAGAATAAATATCCTATGATTTTTTCGATCAACTGAAAGGAGCTACAGTGTTCTCCAAGATAGACCTGAGGTCTGGTTACTATCAGTTGAGAGTGAAAGAGCAAGATGTGTTGAAAACTGCATTTCGAACAAGATATGGCCATTATGAGTTTTTGGTTATGCCGTTTGGTTTAACAAATGCACCTGCGATTTTTATGGATATGATGAATCGTGTTTTCAAACCATATGTGGACAAGTTTGTAGTTTTCTTTATTGACGATATATTAATATATTCTCAGGATGAGAATGATCATGAAGAGCATTTGAGAATTGTCTTGCAAACTTTAAGAGATAAGCAGTTGTATGCTAAGTTTAGCAAGAGTGAGTTTTGGCTCCGAGAGGTCGGATTTCTAGGACACATTATTTCGGGTGATGGTGTCAGAGTTGACCCAAGTAAGTTTCGGCTATTGTGGATTGGAAACAACTGAGGAACGTGTCAAAAATTAGAAGTTTCTAGGGATTAGCGGGATATTACAGACGTTTCGTAAAAGGGTTTTCTGTGATTGCTACCCCGATGACGAAACTTTTGCATAAAGATGTCAAGTTTGAATAGAATGAAACTTGTCAACAGGGTTTCGAGAAACTGAAAACAATGTTGACTGAGGCTCCGATTTTGGTTCAGCCAGAATCGGGGAAAGAGTTTGTAGTTTACAGTGATGCATCGTTTAATGGTCTCAGTTGTGTGTTGATGCAAGAGGGTAAGGTAGTCGCTTACACCTCGAGACAGCTAAAACCGCACGAGAAGAATTATCCGACTCATGATTTGGAGTTGGCTACGATTATTTTAGCGTTAAAGATTTGGCGACATTACTTGTATGGTGAGAAGTGTCGGATCTTTACGGATCACAAGAGTTTGAGATATTTGATGGATCAGAAGGATCGGATTTGAGACAGAGGCGGTGGCTTGAGCTATTGAAAGACTATGAATTAGTCAGTGATTATCACCCGAGAAAAGAGAATGTGGTTGCAGATGCCCTGAGTAGGAAATCCTTATATGCTCTAAGAGCTATAAGCACGAGTTTAACATAATTTGATGATGGTGATATTTTAGCAGAGTTGAGAGCTAAGCCACTATTTGTTGAACAGGTATGTGAGGCTCAGAGAAATGACAGTGAGATGCAAGCAAAGAGAGCTAAGTGCGTATTAGAAAGTGATTCTGATTTTTGAGTGGGCTCGAATGGTTGCTTGTTGTACCGTAACAAAATTTGTGTACCTAGAGATGAAGAGTTAATCCAAAAGGTTTTGCATGAGGTACATAGTGGTTATTTTTTAGTACACCCAGGCAGTACAAAAATGTACGACGACTTGAGGAAGTTTTATTGGTGGCCGAGTATGAAAAGAGATATTTCAAAATTTGTGGCAAAGTGTCTGATTTGTCAACAGGTGAAAGCTAAGCATCAAGTGCCTTCAGGATTGCTTCATCCTGTGATGGTTCCCAAATGGAAGTGGAATCGGGTTACCATGGATTATGTAACGGGGTTGCCGATGACTCTGAAAAAGAAAGATGTTGTGTGGGTTTTCGTGGATAGACTAGCGAAGTCGGCTCACTTTATTCCGATATGTATTGATTATTCACTGGATAAGTTAGCTGAGTTGTATGTTATAGAAATAGTGAGATTGCATGGTGTGCCTATATCTATTATATCGGATAGAGATCCAATGTTCACTTCGAGATTTTGGAAGAAGTTACAAGAGGCCATGGGTACGAGGTTAAATTTCAGTACTGCATTCCATCCGCAAACTGATGGTCAGTCTGAAAGAGTAATTCAAATTCTCAAAGATATGCTTCAATGTTGTGTGTTAGAATTCGTAGGTAGTTGGGAGAGATATCTACCTTTGGTCGAATTTGCTTACAAGAACAGTTATCAGGCAAGTATACGGATGGCTCCGTATGAGGCCTTGTATGGTTGTAAGTGTCAGACTCCATTGTATTGGACCGAGCTTAGTGAAAAGCGGATCCATGAAGTTGATCTGGTAAAAGAGACCGAAGAGAAAGTAATAATAATCCGTAATAGTCTGAAAGCTGCTTCGGACCGACAGAAGTCATACGCAGATTTGAAAAGAAAAGAGATTGAGTTTGATGTGGGTGACAGTGTTTTTGAAAGTGTCCCCGTGGAATCAGATTATGAGATTTGGATGAAAAAGGAAGTTGAGTCCAAGATTTATAGGGTCGTATAAGATTATAGACAGAGTTGGGCCAATAGCTTACCGGTTGGCTTTGCCGATAGAGTTGGAAAAGATTCATAATGTATTCCATGTATCGATGTTGCAATGGTATCGCTCTGATCTTTCACATGTGATTCCTTCAACGGAAATTGAAATAAGATCAGATATGTCTAATGAAGAGGAGCCGATTAAGATCTTGGCTTCAGAGGTGAAACTGTTGAGAAATAAGAGCATAGCACTAGTTAAAGTGTTATGGCAGAAACATGGTGTGGAAGAGGCTACATGAGAAACGGAAGAATCTATGAGAGAGCAACATCCTAACCTCTTTACTGGTAAGATTTTCGGGGGCGAAAATCTCTAAAGGAGGAGAGTTGTAACATCTCGATTTAGGGCCTAGTCGGAATAGTGGTCTGAGACACAAATCTGAGGTCTATGTATGAGTTTTTGAGATTTATACTATGCATGCATGCTAGTGTGAAAGTTTCATGAAGTAATTTTGTGAAATTTTGGTTGAATTGTCCAAAAGGACTAAATTGCAAAAGTTGCAAAATGTGAGATTCGAGAAGCTATTTGTGTGAAAAGGCTTTAGAATATGTATTAGAGGTCCTTAAATAGCAATTTACCCAAATTCTAATTTTTGGACAAATTTGGGCATGGATGAGTTAAAATAAGAAGTTTATCAAAAAGGGCATTTTGGTCATTTGGAAATTAAATGATTAAAATGGGAGAAAAGATGACAAAATCCATTCATCTTCTTCTCCAAGGCTGCCGAAGTTTTCAAGAGCAATTGTTAGGGTTCTTCAAATTTTTCAAGCTTGCTAGTAAGTGCATCCAAGCTCCGTTTTTAATATTCTTCGTATGTTTGAAGTTCTAGTTGTATGAATAAGCTATTTTTAGCTATTTGAAGAGCTATATTGAATGTTCAAAAAATGTGGCTATGTGTGACATGCATGTATGTTGATGTTTTATGGAAGATTATGAAAGCTTGATGTAGTAGAAACATCTTTTGTTAAGTGATTTTCCATGAAAATGCATGTAGGGACTAGTTTGTGGAAGTTTTAAGTTTGGTCATACATGTGTGATTTAGTGAGAATGGGTGAATGCTTTAGTTGAGTAAGTGATTCGGCTAAGCATGAAAGGCTAGAAAGTTGAATAAAAATCACTTTACGAGCCTTGGGGAAAAAGTGTAATTATGAGAAAGATTAGGGGCAAAAGGGTAATTTTTCCAAAGTATGAGATAAGTGTCAATTTAGTCAATGTGTGTACTAAATAAGCTAATTTATTCATTATAGATCAAGAAAAGACGAAGCCCGGATCTAAATCGAGGCAAGAGGAAAGTGGTGGACTAGATTGCATATTTTTATACTTTGAGTATCGAGGTAAGTCTATGCTTGAACAATGCATTCATACTTACAATTTCTTAATGCTAGCTAGTGTGTAGCATGATTGAGAATGATTGAGAACCTATGTGGGATGAATGTGGTAGAATTTGTGAATGGATGTATGGTTAAGTAAGTAGATATGTGAATGTGTAGTGAGAATGCTAAATGGTAGGCTAAGTGTGATACCATCTTAATTCATATTGACGATAAGCTGGCTATGTGCGATGCTATCGTTAGGTATATCGTCTAGTGGGCTATGTGCGAAACCACTATGAATACCTTTGTGGACTCCCGCCGTATGAAAGCAATACTCTAACCGCTGAGTTAAGTAGGTCATTTATTATCATAAGAAATCATAAAGAGAAAGAAAAGGGACCTATTACATCGATGGATTATAAATCTAATATTACTTCTAAGCAATACCAATCAAACTGACCAAAAGGGTATGATTATGATGTTGGATCATGTAATATTCATCTTGACAAGAAATTATCTACATAATATGATAAAATATGTATCACAAACACAAGGGCTATAACATGATCAATATCATTTTATTGAATAGTTGACCCAGCTCCTTGTTGTTTTAAGAAACCCTCCACTTCAATTGGTATTTTTTCACGAAAAGCAAACATGAGATAACAAATCCAGTCTTTCACTAAGATTTCAAATAGCTGTCCCGAGTTCAAGTTGATTATGTTTCTCCTCTTACTCGGAGAAAGACGATCAAACAATTCCCAATCATGGTCCTTGCAGACCGAATCATCCATATAATATACAAAAAGAAACTCCAGATATTTTTGATATCTTTCTCTTTGAATGAGATCTCAATTCCAGCGGCGGTTTCATTAGATAACTTACAACTAGAATCCCTCTTTTTCTCGATCCAGTTCCTCCACCACCACGAACCCCGGTTAGATTCGGGCATGATACACTTTTTAGTTATTGGGAGAACCAAGTACTCTCTTTTCGGATCAGAAAGCGACTCTAAAGATCTTTTTCCTTTTGGAAGATACAGAGCGAAACAATCAACCTATTGATATTGGAAGACCCAAAAGATTCTTCCAATGTATCATTTCAGGTCCAATGGAATTCATAGGTATAGGAAAAAGCCCTGTCAAATAGAGATTTTTCTTTCGACCATATTTCGATTGTTAATACGATATATAAGGACCGCTACTACAAATAGTACTACACCCTTGATCGTAAAATATCGATTGCTTGTTGAACCACGTGAATTGCGTGAAAGTAGGATACTCCAAATTCGGGGTCCAAGAGTTTTATAAAACGTCCTTGGTGGAAAAAATGTGAATGAAAGATCCCATTGAATTGAATTGGGTCCATGAATCTAAGAAATAGTAAGAATTCTTGATCTCTCTCAATATCTCTCTCAATTCGAAAATCCAGGATTTGAATTGATGTCCTTTCATTGATTCCTCCTAAATTGCATTGATTCATCCTAAAGATTTCATTTCAATTGGAATTTGGTTATTCACCATGTACGAGGATCCCCGCTAAGCATCCATGGCTGAATGGTTAAAGCGCCCAACTCATAATTGGCGAATTCATAGGTCCAATTCCTACTGGATGCACGCCAATGGAACCCTCCAATAAGTCTATTGGAATTGGCTCTGTATCAATGGATTCTCATCATCTATACATAACGAATTGGTGTGGTATATTCATATCATAACATATGAATAGTAAGAACTAGCATTCTTATTGAGACTCGAACTCATAGGGAAGAAAATAGATTTATGGATGGAATCAAATATGTAGTAGTTACAGACAAAAGTATTCGGTTATTGGTGAAAAATCAATATACTTCTAATGTCGAATCAGGATCAACTAGGACAGAAATAAAGCATTAGGTCGAACTCTTCTTTGGTGTCAAGTTAATAGCTATGAATAGTCATCGACTCCCCGGAAATGGTAGAAGAATGGGACCTATTACGGGACAAACAATGCATTACAGGCGTATGATCATTATGCTTCAAACGGGTTATTCTATTCCACCTCTTAGAACGAAAAGAACTTAATTGTTTACATTGTTTACATTGTTTATATCATATGAATGTCTCTTTTCATTATTTAAACTTGCATGGAATATGTTTATATTTTTTCATTGTTTATTGTATTTGTTTATACTTCATCGTACATTTGTAATTGCTCTAGCATAGGAATTCTTATTCGTCGCATCTCTCATTATTATTTCTTCATTGCTTATCTTAAATGATGGCATATCATAATTGTTTTCAATATATATGTTCGATAATGTAATGCAATATCGTCACATGGATTTTTGTTAAAAATACACTTTTGCAAAACTAACACTTTATTTGAAGTTTTCAAAATAAGGCGATACTCATCTTGGATTTGAGGATTTAAATTATCGTATCCTAAAGTATTGGATGTGATTTTTTATTCCTTCGGAATGAGAAAATTTTGGTATTCAATTCAAAAAATTATGAGATGATCTTGGATTCGAGATTTAAATTATCGTGTTCTAAAGTATTGGATGCGATATTTTATTCCTTCGGAACGAGAAAATCTTGATATTCAATTCGAGAAAACCATGAGACGATCTTAGATTCAAGGATTTAAATTATCGTGTCCTAAAGTATTGGATGTGATATTTTATTCCTTCGGAACGAGAAAATCTTGATATTCAATTTGAGAAAATTCAAATATTTTTAAAGGGATCATATTTTTAAAAATCTTTTTACAATTTTCAACTTTCGACATAAGGACAGTAATTGATCAATTTGGTACCAATTTTGGGCGTGACGAGGGTGCTAACCCTTCCTCGCACGTAACCGACTCCCGAACCCGTTTTTTCGGATTTCATAGACCAAAAACACTATTTTAGTAAATCAAAACGTTTTATTAAAACAAAGGTGATCCGATCACACCAAATAAAGATTGGTGGCGACTCCTCGTTTGTATTTTCAAAACCCAAGTTCGATTCCCGCCTTTTCAAAAAAAGGATGGTTTCGACAGCTTGGCGACTCCACTGGGGACTTCAAACAAGAGAGTCGAGCCACGAGTTGATTACTTCTTGTCTTTTGTCGAAAATTGAAAATTTGATTTGAAAAATTACGATCCCTTTCATTGCATTCGCTTGCATCATCTTTGATTGTGTGGTTCGAGTCTCTTATAATATCTTTACATCATGTTGCATGACCGTTGGGTCACACCCTTTTAAGTGGGAGTGAGAAGCTACTCTTTCGTGAGGTCTTCACCTCCGTGCAAGATAGTGGATCGCTTTCGGGATACATCTGTACCTATGTTTTCGTGAGATTTTCATCTTCGTGCAACCATAGGGAAATGTATTCCCTTGAACCGAACATAGTCCATATGAGCCTATAATGGGTGAGGATCGAGGAATCTACCGGTTCAGGTACCTTTACTCTAGAACTGAACCCCATATAGTGAGCCTTAAGAATCACCCTCGGTAGAGCCATGCCAAACCCCTAGTGTTCACCTGAATAGGTATTTTGTGTTGGTTCATTTCTCTTGCAGTAACGTGTTTTCTTTTGTGTACTAACGTGTTTTTGTCTATTTTGATTGCATTGCATTGCATCATCCTAGAAAGGAAGTGTTGATTCATATTCGATTGCTGAGTTAGAAAGTTTGTCATGGAAAATGACTTTCTTGATAAAGTTGAATATAATACGGTCATTCGAACATAGTCCAAGTAAACAACGAGAGAGGGCTGAATAGCACACAGAAGAATACAAAACCTTGTCTGAAGATTCAAGCCAACAAGGATTATTCGAGAGTCATCATGTCTCAATTTTCTAAAAAAAAAAGCTCATGAATATTACGGAAGATAAGTGAGTTAAGAGGTTCGGTCTGGACCAAGCAACAAGGAGCTAGGAGAGGTATCCATTCGGAAGTTCACGGGACGTGATCGTAACATCCGATTACGAAAAAGAGGATTGTTGTTTTCACCTGGACTATGAGGACGAAGCCATATTTATAATCTATGTAAAGAGCTTCTAATGGGAATTGAATAGGAATCAACGCCTTTTAGGTTGCACACATCTCATGCATCAGCATTACATTGTATCATACACATTGAATCTCACAAAAGGACCCTAAAACGATGGCAGTTACCCTGGAACATCGCTACGGTACAAGAGGCAAAATAAAGGTAATGGATCAAAGAATGGAAAGATTAGAGCAAATGCAAAAAGAAATGCAGGATCAAATGAAAGAACAAGCACAACTACAGGAGCAGCTGGCCAAAATCCAGTAGGACATGGTAGAGCGGATGCAAGAATCCTAGAATAACATGATAAACCAGCTGGCGTAGTTGATGTCTAAAGAACGTGAGAAGGAAAAGGGCACTGCTACTAGCTCAGGGAATGACAGTGATAACCCTGCTCTTGCCCTGCCAAACACCCAAATGCCACCGAATGTGTATCCCCAAAGGGCGTCTGTTACTATCAGGCTGCAATATCAGGCTGGTACCGCAATACCGACACACCTCCCGACTGGTTCGGGTACCAACCCGGGAGAAAGTCCAATCAATCCCAATGTCCCTAATTTGGATGAGATAGCTGAAGGGGCAAAAGTGGAATTACCAAAGCAGTTAGAAGATAAATATAAATGGTTGGAAGAGAAATTTAAAGCTATAGAATATGCTGGTAAACGTCAAGAAATAGATGCCAATGATTTAAGCTTGGTCCCTGACTTGGTGCTCCCGTACAAATTTAAGATGCCTGAGTTCGAGAAATACAATGGGACAAGCTGCCCAGAGGCCCATATTACTATATATTGTAGAAAGATGACGGGATACACTAATAATGACCCACTGCTGATTCATTGTTTCCAAGATAGCCTGGTGGGAGTTGCAGCCAGATGGTATAACCAGTTGAGTCGTGCCAAAATTGGTTCATGGAGCAGTATAGTCACTTAACAGACATGACCCCTGATAGGATCACTCTTCAAAACATGGAAAAAAAAGGAAATGAAAGCTTTAGGCAATATGCACAGAGGTGGAGGGAGGTTGCCATCCAAGTCTAGCCACCACTTCTGGAGAAAGAGACCACAATGCTCTTCATCCGCACACTGAAAGCCCCATTTCTCATGCATATGTTAGAAAGTGCAACCAGGAGTTTTTTGGACATCCTAATGACTGGAGATATGATTGAGAATGCCATAAAGAGTGGAAAGATAGATACAAGAGAAAGTGTCAAAAGATCAAGCTTGAGAAATATGGAAAACGAAGTGAACAACTTGAGCAAGCGTTCCAAATCAGTCTCTGCAGGTCAACCAAGGGCTGCGACCACTGGTCATCAGGACTCATCAAGTCAAGAATCCAATGCAAAGCAACTCCAGTTTACACCAATTCCAATGACATATAGGGAGTTATATCAAAGCCTGTTTGATGCACATATGGTGGCTCCTTAGTACATGAAACCAATGCAGCCTTCATACCCCAAATGGTATGATTCGAATGCTCAATGTGAGTACCACACGGGAGTAATGGGTCACTCAACCGATAACTGCAGTGCACTTAAGAAATTGGTGGAAAGGCTAATTAAAATAGGAGTTTTGAAGTTCGATGAGTCGACCGGAGCGGTGATTTGCGGTAATTGAAGGCGGGGGCGAGAGAGTCTCAATTTCTTAAAGAAGTCATCAGAAGCCTAGAAATCGAGAAGTCAGAATGCCAACGACACATCCAAAGAGAAAACTGGGGCATAAAACTTTCCGAACCCTTCATGCTTGGAATAATGGAATTGTGGAAGAGATCCTTATATTTTTTAGAACTAATCTAGGGCAATATCCGAAACATGCTTGTTGCTTTAAGTCCAAAAGCAATAAGAATCTTTTGTGAAATGGGCTTGTGTTCAAATTTTTATTTCGATGAAATGCATCCTTTTAAGTAAATATTTTTCTTTACATCTCATACTGCACATTCTGTTGTGATTTAGAATACTCTTTCATTCATTATTCATGACCATACCATAAATAATCATCCTTAGAGTCATTTATTCTTTGGAATTTGCCTTCGTACCTACAATAGGTACCCAGATATCAAGGCATGAGCAACGCTGTTACAAACTCCCTTTTTAAATGAGACATGGGCCTAAGAGATCAAAGGACTTTGAGAATGACGGAGATCATAGCCTATCTTTTGATTTGTTAAAAATGGTAGAGCAAGTGAAAATAGACTCTACTTTGCAAAGGGTCAGGAGACGTTACGAGCTTAGGAAAAAACCTAACTCACCACGGAAATAGGACGAGACATCATTGAGCTATTTTCAATAATTCTAGGATATTCCCGCATGATCATATCAGGGCACGCAGGACTGTTGAAATGTGGGGATGTTGCTAAATTTGGAACCCCATGTTGGTGGTTCTACAAATGGCCAGGCTAATCAAGAGGTTCGAGCTACTGGACTACCCAGAAAAGAAAATTGCATCAACGCCAAATCGAGGAGGACAGGACTTATGTGCCTCTTCCATCTTTTCTACACATGGGGGCATGGACATTATCAAGCTAATCTCCTCAAAAGCTTCTGGTCAACATCGATTCATCTTTGTGGATGTCGATTTCTTCACTAAGAGGGTGAGGGTCGCTTCATATGCCAATATTACCAAGTCGATAGTCGTTAAACAAAAAAAAAAGAAAAATATTGATAAAAAAATGGCAAAAAGATCATATTTAATTGCACAATGTCAAAAGTTTGCGGTCTGCTCAAAGATCGGATGCCATAAAAAAACCAAGATTTGTAAATATTGGCATACAGAAGTTACTATTTACTCTCTATGCTTATCAAACATTGGCCAGGACGGTCACCGGGGCAGCACATTTCATATTTCGCCCATTGAAGTCAAATTTCCCTTTTTCGAGTCTTATCAGAACTGAAGTTGGATGAGGCAGAACGCACTTAATCTCTATAAGATCAGTTGAATTTGAAGAGAAAATGTTAAAAGCTATCTATCACGGTCAGATGATGTGAGCTCACGACAAAAATAATCCATCCCGAAAAATGTCATGATAAGGCTTTGAAGAAAATTCTTTCTCATGCAACAAAAGACTTCAGAAGAATGAGGATGCCAAGCCGGGAAGGACCTTAGGCAGCGAAGAAGGCCTGTTCTAGGAAAGCATGGATATTGTCTGAGATAGACGACAAGGACCTACCCAATCCAATGAATTCAAATAAAAATAAAAATAAAAATAGAAATAAAAAACAACAAAAAAATGAGAAGAAAAAGGAGAGGCCAAAGTGAAAACCCGCAAAAGGGCACTTCGAGACCAAAGGGGATTTGAGTTGAAAACCCAAAAAGGGCGGCCCAAGTTTTGACCAAAATTGGGGCATACAACAGTCTTGCTATGCCTGAATTAACAATGAAGAAGTATGCTATGTCTTGGGGCATCGCCAAAGTGCTCCGGATCCCTTAAACACATATTGAGCTTAAAATGGTCCTCAAGAAGTTGGAACAGAAAAGCTCAGGCAACAATATCTGGGGCACCTAGTTTCCATTTTACCCATTTTAATTCGTTATTTTTGATTATCTACCAATAAACTTCCTTCTTGATCATATTTGCTAGCCTTGATCAACTTGTTTATTTCGAGCTATGCCCTCAACCAATTTCCTTCTTGTCCATTGTTACAATCTTTTTCGGGCATTTTGCATTGAAATAACGATTTGAGGACTAATAATATTTTCATAAAATAAGTTTCGCATATTACTCTGAAAGCTTCTGAATAATATAAGGACATGAAATAGGACTATTGTTCAAAACTCATTTAGCTCAAGGTTTAGAAATATTGGGGGGAAAATGATTATCTCTTTGAATATTTTATCAGTTGAACAAAAGACAAGACATTTCGCCGGTGATACAACCTCGACAAATAACGAACAATGCCACCCAGGTGCACAAAGAGATCATTCTTGGGGAGAGAAAAATGATACTTCGCATTCATGCAAATATAAAGCATATACATCTAGCCATTATACCTAGCGAATGGTGTAACAGATCAGATTGATCCTATACCTCGGAGTTTCAGCAAGATAGTTGGAAGAAACCAAATATTATTCTCCTGAAGTTGCAGTGGGAGGTACCAACTTCATGTCCCAGAAGGTACAGTGGAAGGGACTCCGAAATTACAGCGGGGCAAGCTTTTTGAGCAGAATACAATCACTTCTTTGGGCTTTTGTCAAAAATAATGGCTAAACGAGAAAGCGTCGTGATAGAACCTTGTTGAACTACGAGCGATGGTAACCCAAATAGTAAAATGGCCATTCTCATGTATTCATGTAAATATCATTCATACACATCCAATTAGGAGCATTTGATTCATTGTGATCATTACATCCTAATCATTTTACAAATGGGAACATTCTCATGACATTCTGCATTCATGTAAGTGTCATCCATAATATATTCAAGTCTACAAGACCTGTGCCTCACAGGACGATATAGCAAATTGAAAGTTCAGATCTGGTTCCCTAGAGATGATGGTGGAGCAGACTGAAGATTGAAGCCTTCCTGAAGATAGTAAGGAAGCAAAGTGAAAGATCGAAGATAACAGATCTTGCCTTCCTAAGCGAAGCGGATTGAAGTCTTCCTGAAGATAGTAAGGAAGCAAAGTGAAAGATCGAAGATAACAGATCTTGCCTTCCTAAGTGAAGCGAATTGAAGATAGCAGATCTTGCCTTCCTAAGTGAAGTGGATCGAAGATAACAGATCTTGCATTCCTAAGCTAAGTAGATCGAAGATAGCAAATCTAGCATTCCTGACGTACAGGAGCAGATCGAGGATAGTAAGTCTGGCATTTTTGACATGCAGGAACAGATTAAAGATAGCAAGTCAGGCATTCCTGACGTACAGGAGCAGATTGAAGATAGTAAGTCTGGCAGTCCTGATGTTTCAGGAGCAGATCGAAGACAGCAAACCTGGCATTCTCAAAGTTACAGAGAAGCAGATCGAAGTCAACAATCGTATCCCAAGACTGCAGTGAAGTGGGACAAAGCGACAAGTAAACAGTGGAGTTTGAAGCTGTTTGAAGAATAAGAGCACCAAAGAATCAACGCTTGGCCAAGATCGGGCAAAATTGGTTCTTCTATTGTCTTTGCTCTATTCTCGTTTTACGACATTGAGCAAAGAGGGGCAGCTGTAATAACCAAATTTTACCCGAGTCCATTTTACAAACCCAATTTAAAATCCAAAACAGGTATTACAAAAGCCCGGTGCAGCCCAACACTACCCTAGCCCATAACAGATCAAAATAACCAGGAAACCCTAGGGTCCCTTTTTCCAGCACCACCACGCGTTCCCCACACGCGCCCTTGCGTTGCTCTATCTCCCTACGCTCGCCGCTCTAACTTCTCACGCGCGTCGTTTCCCGTGCCCACGCCTCCTGATGATTGATGCTCCCCCAGGCGCCCCGGCCTCCATCATCCACAGGCTTTGCCCATACCCTGCAAAAGAGGCCGACAAGCAGAGAAATAAAAGCAACAAAGCAGAAGGATATGGGACGAAATAATAGATTAATAAAAAGGGTTGTATCTTTCAGCTATAAAGCGATTCGAAAAATAGTGTTCAAGGAGGCTTATTTTTTATCAATACAAAACTGGAGATTTTAGACATATACTTGCAAAAAGAGATTACTTCAAACGTACAACAGGCAATCGAAGAGAAAAAGAAACAGTTTTAAGGTCTTATTCTATTTTTCTTATATCTTACTTATCGAAACTATAAACCTATTTTCTTTATTTTTTTCCTCTTTAAAAGCAGTTCATATATATATAATATAAAAAAAGAAGAAGAGAAAAACGAGATTTTACCTTTTTCGCCACCGTCTTGTGATGGCGGAGGAGACGTGCATGGTGGTTCTCTCGCCGGAATCTGGGTTTCTTCTCAGAAGGACTGAGAGAAAAGAAGAGGGGGAAAGGCTTTTTTTTGTTAAAAACAAGCAGCACAAATGAAAAAGAAAGGAAAAAAAGGGGTGTTATAGTAGATCAAAACGGCGCCGTTTTGGGGTTGGGAGCCCAAGCACCAAAAGCGGCGGCGTTTAAAACTAACCAGCACGCGCACGACGACGACCCGGGGCGACTGGTCGCGCGTTTTCCCTTCGATGGGATAATTGCACCACAAGACCTTCCGCGTTTACCTTCTTTTAATCCAGTTCCTTTATTATTTTCAAATTTTCCCAATATGTTTTACTTTGAATCCAATTTAGTCCCCTACGAAACACAGTGTTTTAGAGAAAGGGGGTATTTTCCATCCAGCCCCCCTACTTTCGCGCACATTACATTAGGCCCCTAACCCTTTTTTTTTTTTTAATTCGCTCCTTTAACTTTATTTCTCTCTAAATTTAGTACCTTTATTATTATTTTCACCATTTTTTACTAACCTCTTACTATTATTATCATTATTATTATCACTATTATTATTATATTTACTATTATTATTATTATTATTATTATTATTATTATTATTATTATTGCTATATTTATATTATTATATTGTACATATTTTGCATTATTATTATTAGTATTTTTGCTATTATTGTTACTACTATTATTTATATATATATGTATGTATTATTATTTGCTTATCACTTGCCATTACTATTACTGACTTTTATTTTATTTTATTATTTTATGTTAGATTAAATTGTCCATATTATTTATTATTTATATATTAGTGTATTAAAGGTATAAATATATATGTATTTCTTAATTATTGTTTATTACTTTTATTTAGCTCAAAATTATTTTCATTAAATTTTTTTTATACATTATATGTTTTTAAATTGTATATTATATCGTATTATATCGTATATTATTTTTAGCTAAAATTTATTTATGTTATATAATATATGTCTATTTATATTGTTTTTTTATAAATGTAGGTTTATATATATTTATTTAAAATAACTATATATTATTTTATTTTATACATTGTTTACATTGTTTATATCATATGAATGTCTCTTTTCATTATTTAAACTTGCATGGAATATGTTTATATTTTTTCATTGTTTATTGTATTTGTTTATACTTCATCGTACATTTGTAATTGCTCTAGCATAGGAATTCTTATTCGTCGCATCTCTCATTATTATTTCTTCATTGCTTATCTTAAATGTTGGCATATCGTAATTATTTTCAATATATATGTTCGATAATGTAAATGCAGTATCGTCACATGGATTTTTGTAAAAAATACACTTTTGCAAAACTAACACTTTATTTAAAGTTTTCAAAATAAGGGGATACTCATCTTGGATTCGAGGATTTAAATTATCGTGTCCTAAAGTATTGGATGTGATTTTTTATTCCTTCGGAATGAGAAAATTTTGGTATTTAATTCGAAAAATTATGAGATGATCTTGGATTCGAGATTTAAATTATCGTGTTCTAAAGTATTGGATGCGATATTTTATTCCTTCGGAACGAGAAAATCTTGATATTCAATTCGAGAAAACCACGAGACGATCTTGGATTCAAGGATTTAAATTATCGTGTCCTAAAGTATTGGATGTGATATTTTATTCCTTCGAAACGAGAAAATCTTGATATTCAATTTGCGAAAATTCAAATATTTTTAAAGGGATCATATTTCTAAAAATCATTTTACAATTTTCAACTTTCGACATAAGGACAGTAATTGATCAATTTGGTACCAATTTTGGGCGTGACGAGGGTGCTAACCCTTCCTCGCACGTAATCGACTCCCGAACCCATTTTCTCAGATTTCGTAGACCAAAAACACTATTTTAGTAAATCAAAACGTTTTATTAAAACAAAGGTGATCCGATCACACCAAATAAAAATCGGTGGCGACTCCTCGTTTTTATTTTCAAAACCCAAGTTTGATTCCTGCCTTTTCAAAAAAAGGATGGTTTCGACAGTCGTAATGCCAGAGGAATCATTACCGCAAGGCATAGAGGGGGAGGTCATAAGCGTCTATATCGTAAAATTGATTTTCGACGAAATGAAAAAGACATATATGGTAGAATCGTAGCCATAGAATACGACCCTAATTGAAATGCATACATTTGTCTCATACACTATGGGGATGGTGAGAAAAGATATATTTTACATCCGGAGGGCTATAATTGGAGATACCATTGTTTTTCTGCAGTGAAGTTCCTATAAAATGGGAAATGCCCTACCTTTGAGTGCGGTTTGAACTATTGATTTACGTAATTGGAAGGAACCAATTAGGTTTACGATGAAACCTAAAAATCGATCAACGATCTAATTTGAGTACTCTACAGGATAGACCTCAACGTAAAAATCGAAGAGTAACGTGCAGCGACAAGTGATTGAGTTGATGAGTTCGCATATAAAATTATTGATTCTAGAGATATAGTAATATGGAGAAGACAAAATTGTTTCAAGCACCCAGAAGCAGAACGAAGCTCCCCTTGTTTCAAAGAGAGGAGGGCGGGTTATTCACATTTCATTTGATGGTCGAGGCGAATTGAAAGCTAAGCAGTGGTAATTCTAAAGATTCCCTGGGGGAAAAATAGAGATGTCTCCTACGCTACCCATAATATGTGGAAGTATCGATGTAATTTCATAGAGTTAATCGGTCTGAATGCTACACGAAGAACAAAAGCCAAATGACGAAACGGGAAGACCTAGGATGTAGAAGATCATAACATGAGTGGTTCGACAGATTTTGATTCGATTTTGATTCTTATATATCCACTCATGTGGTACTTCATTGTACAATATAGATAAGAATTATACGATAAGAATTATACGAATCCATCTGTATAGATATCACCATCTACATCCAGAAAGCCGTATGCTTTGGAAGAAGCTTGTACAGTTTGGAAAGGGGTTTTGATTGATCAATCAAAAAGAAGAATCTACTTCAACCGATACGCCCTTAGGCACGGCCATACATAACATAGAAATCACACTTGGAAGGGGTGGACAATTAGCTAGAAGCGTGGTCTTTGTTGTGGCCCGATTGCAAAGGAGGGGAAATCGGCCACATTAAAATTGCCTTTTGGGAGGTCATGCGATATCCAAAAGCGCTCAACAATGATCGGACGGTGGGGAATGTTGGAGTGAACGAGAAAAGTTTGGGTAGAGCCGGATCTAAATGTTGGCTAGGTAAGCGTCCTGTAGTAAGAGGAGTAGTTATGAACCCTGTAGACCATCCTCATGGGGGTGGTGAAGGGAGGGCTCCAATTGGTAAAAAAAACCCGCAACCCCTTGGGGTTATCCTGCACTTGGAAGAAGAAGTAGAAAAAGGAATAAATATAGTGATAATTTGATTCTTCGTCGATGGAGTAAATAGGAGAGATTATTTCTTTCTTCGTCTTTACAAAAACAAAAAAAAAAAATATTTTTAAAGTAAAAAAATGGGCGAACGACGGGAATTGAACCCGCGCATGGTGGATTCATAATCAACTACCTTGATCCACTTGGCTACATTTGCCCCCCTACAATTACTATACTCTATAGTATTTTTTACTTGTTTAAATATTTCAAATAAAAATTTCAACGATTTCTATCAGTCATCATTCTTTTTTTTTATCTTATTTCTGATATCCAATATATAGAAAATTCCAATCTCTATCTTTTATTTTTACCTTAAAATAAAAACTTTATAAAGAGCTTTGTTACTTACTTTTTATATTTTATATATATTTTAAAAAATATAAAAAAAGGTAAAGAAAAGAAAGACCACTAAATCTAAATAAAGGAGCAATAACCACTTTCTTGTTCTAGCAAGAGTGTAACATCCCGAAATTGGGCCTAGGAGAATTGAGCCCAATAGGCCTTAGGCGTAGTAGCATTTAAAATTTTTGAGAATGGCATTAATGCATGTTAGACTTATTAGATAAGTGATTTTGGAAGGTTAAAGGGCTTCTATGAAGTCCCGGGATCAAATATTGGCTTTGGGGAAATTTTGGTTTTAGGTGAAAAAAACCCCTAGAAGTTGGCAGGTAGGCCTTAAGAATAAAATATGGAGAAAAATGACACAAGTGGAGTGTGTGGTGTAGTGGCAAAGTGACGCCACATAAGAGGCAAAGGAGTGACGCCACAAGGAAGGAAGGAGGTCCAAGGTTCAAGTCTTGGCTTTTCCATTTTGGTTTCTTTTTACTTGGATCTTAGAATTTGGGCCGTAGTTTTTGTATTTAGTTGCGCATGGTTTAAGACACAAGATGAGCTTGTGGCCAAGTGGTTATGTAATATCCCGGGTTAGGGGCTATTTTGTTGTTGCATGTTTTGCATGTGTTTGGTATGCTGCGTTGTTGTTTGTGTTGTATCGGGGTTTAATTGTAGGCTAGAAGTAAGCCTGAGTAGGTAGAAAATTTTTAGTTTTTGAGCTAAGGTATAAGGAGCTGAGGAGGCTGGGGCTTTTAAATTTATTTTGGGTGTTTGTTAGCACAAGAAACAAGTTGGTGGAGTGGCAATGTAGGCGCCACTAAGGGCTTATGAATGTGACGCCACTTGCAGGGGGGTGAGGTCCTGTGTTCAAGCTGCAAAGTGGCCACATTTTGCATTTTTTTTTTTGGACGGCATGGAGGAAGAGAGTTGGTGACAATTTGAACTCTGCCTTGGACCTGGTCTTCCCATTCAAATGGAAGGTAGAGAGTGAATTTAGGAGGAAGACTTGGTAAACACATTTGAAGGTGTGGCGTGGAGTAGTTGGGGGGATCTTGGCCGAATTTTGGGAGTTGGGGGGAGTAGCGGCATAGTAGTGTGGTGTTGGTGGGGTGCCAAAATTCATTTGGAAATTTTGGCATTTTCGGATCACATTTGGTAAAAGCAAAATTCCTTTTTGATTCTTTGTAGCCGAATTTTCTCAAGGTTTCTTCTCATTTTCTTCACTTCTTGAAACCAAAAATCCAAGTGAGTGACTCCATCGTTACTTTTTGCAAACCGAAAGTTTCAACCATCTCTTTCCCTCTTTCATTTGTGTAAGCCGAATGCTTCCTCTCACCTATTTCTTTTGTTCATTGTGTTGAGCCGAAACCCCACCTCTCCAAAACCGTTTCTCCACTTCTTTTCTTGCTAGCCGAAACTCTATTCTCTAAGAACGCATCTTCTTTTTCTTTCATTAACAAGCCGAAAGTACCCTCCCTTATCCATCTTTATTCCTCTTCCTTTCTTTAAACTCAATTGCCAATTTCCCCATTTCTTCCCACCTCTATTTTTCCTTCTTTTTCTTTCAAGGCCGAAAATAAGAGTGATGAACCCCCTAGCCGAATCTTTTGTTTGATTGTGGTGCAAAGTGTGGACCGAACCTATTTTCCCTCCTAGTGTAGCCTTGGCCGAATCTCTTGTGGTTCCCTCCTAGAAGTCCTAGTTGGCCGAATATTGGGTGTTGGTAAGTGCAAGGCCGAATGGCCATATCTCCCTCTTTTGGTTCTTTGTTGGTTATGGTTTGGTTAAGGGCCGATTATGGTCAGTTTGGCAGGGTGTTAACCTTTTGGAGTATCATCTTGTGATAGGGTCTTGGATATCGAAAAGTAGTCAAGAAGAGCCGTCGACTCTTTGAACCGATTGGTAAGTGTGGTAAGGGTTGGTATTGTTGTTAGTCCATTCTTTTAGTTCTCGTTTAGTTAAAGGTGATTGGTGATTAACCATTTGTTTATCAGAGTGCCGATTGTTGGAAGAAGAATCACTGCTTGATTCGGATTTGGTAAGGAATCAAATCAATAGCAAGGTAAGGGTGATTCGACAAACCCTTTCTCGGTCTAAATGGTGATGGCGAATGTCATAGATGCCTAACCCTAATGATTGGGCGATTGTAGGAGCTAGTCATCAAGGAATTTAGATCGTTTTCGTTGGGATTCTAGACTCGTAGTTACGTGTGTGTAAACTAACACACTACATTTAGTAATATGATTGATAAACTTTGTGTGATGATTAATGAAAGCGGTGATGATTGATATGATACCCTAATGGGTATGATTACGGACTCGGTAAGTCGGTATTACTATTTTAATGATGATCTATATGTTACCATGGTTGTGGATATATGTGACACGAGATATGAGATTAGACATAATAGCATGAGATGCATGATTGTATGATATGCATGATTACATGAGTATGGTATGTTGATGGGTGATACGAGTGGAGAGGAGCGGTGGTATTTTGTCTTGACGAGCACCGGTGCTTTTGGTAGCACACTTTGTGACTTTGGGTCACGGAGGTTTAGCACCTCAGAGGTTTGGTACCTCAGCGTCTCGTCCCAGTGGCTCGAGTACCACGATGGGTTGGCCCCAGATGATTATCTGGGATTAGCGCCGATGTTTTGGTAACACACGATGGGTTGGCCCCATCACACATTTGTGACTACGGTCACCGGTGCTTTGGTAGCACATTGTGTCTTTGGGACACGCAGAGGTTTGGCACCTCATTGCGACTCGTCCACGTGGTTTGACCACCGTGGGTTGGCCCCACTTGAGATATGGGATCGTCTGCTAGTGATTTGGTATCACACGATGGGTTGGCCCCATCATTGGATTTGTGACTTCGGTCACGGTGCTTTGGGTAGCACAATTGTGTCTTTGGGACACCGGTGGTTTAGTACCACATTGCGGATATTGTGTCTTTGGGACACGGTGTTTTGGTAACACATTGTGACTATATGTCACCGGTGGTTTAGCACCACCCGGTGGTTTGGTACCACTGGGGTAGAAAAGCGATATGGATGGTTAGGATCGGGTTGCATTAATTATGTTGCTATGTATGATGTGTGTTAGCATGTTGTTTCTTCGGGAGGCGGGATATACACATCGAGTCACTCGACTCACCCTCTCCTTTGACATTTCGGGTGACTCGTGAAGACGCGGACTTGGGCGGGATGGACTCGGGGGTGCACATGCCATGCTATAATAAAAGTGTTGCTTGGACTATTGAATTTGGGTACTTTAGTTATTTACTCTCACTTAGGTTTTATATTGGATTTGTAAAAGGCCTTTTTAATTTATGTTTTATCTTTGTTTATGTTTAAATTTTAATATGCCTTAACAAAATAAGTTGGTATGAATTCTACTAAAACTTGGAAAGATAATGATTTCAAAATTTTAACGCAAAGTGTTTTTAAACTATACCATCGGGTATCACGCTACGTCTTTATACTAGGCGAATTCAAATGATTTTCAAATCGAACTCGTATATCTCCTCAGTGCAAAAAATGTTTGAAGTAACACTAAGAAACTATTAAGGTTTTAAATGGTTTAAACTCGTTTTAACCACACATTACAGTTAAGCTTTCAAAATCTCAGGGTTTCAAATACACCATATGATTTCAAACAAGTCTACTTAAATTGTCTTCCAAAATACTTCGTGTTTTCACTCGGCTTTTAAACGAAAAATTTAACTTCTCAAAAACATGTTTCCCCAGTAACATGCAGTTCGGACGTGGTGTCTTGTCCGGGTTTGGGGTGTTACAATTGTGTATATCGAGCCAAGTTTAAAAGCTCATTTGTGGGCACGAGGCCCAAAACTGTTTTCAAAAGTCTGTTTTAAATGTTTTGGGTTAAAGACATGGCATGATTTACAAGGCATGTGCGAGTCTCCGACACGATTCGCCCGGGTAAGTAGTTCTAAACTCTTTTGTGAATTACTATTTGTAGAAGGGTAGGTGATATGGGCGTAGATAGATTTATAGGACTTGAACCTAGGATTAGGTCACTCAAACACTCGAACTAAAGCATAAGACTTAAAGCACTAAACCAATCTATGACTCGCCACGGGGCTAGGGGTGTGGTAACTCCGATGCGCATGTCTAGGAGAGGATCAGGAAGAGCTTGGTATTTAAGCGATCCTCGTGACTCACCTCCTCTTCGCAGTATCCCACAGTGCGTAGCTCGAGTTCACTGCACCACGAAGGCTCGGTCATAGACTTAACCTAACGACTAAAACCCGAAAAGGGAATTAGCCATGTTTTCAAAAATACAACAACGACCTAATGTTTTCAAACTTTTTGCAATAAACTCTTTCAAAAGCGAGAATGTCACTTTTACAACGAATTTCTCGATTTGAAAAAAAAATTACAAAAATGCCCTTGAGGGTAAATTTACTAAAATGCCCGGTTTATAAAATCTCGAACTCAATAAATTTATGCGAAATTCAAACACTCTGTTTTACAAAATATCAATCGAAAATTTTGATTTTGGAAATTTCTGGCAACGCCTCGATCTGTGAAAATTACTAAAATACCCTGGGTTTCCAAAGCGAAGTATTTTACAAAATTTTCAAAGAACACTCTCAAATTTTGGAATTCCAAAGTGACCAGGTTTATGAAAGTTTTAAAATATCTTTTTTATTACAAAAAAAATATCTGTAGGAAAATGGCGAAAAATACTTGCTAGAATTTAGATGAATGGGCGACAATGTCAGAAGAGTGAATAGGTATGGAAAGGGTTAAGGAATGGATGTATGACCTCTTTTGGGTGAATAGGATAGAAGATTGAAACCTTGGTTGCTCGAAAGAACCACGATTAAACTCCATCTATAAAATTTCTTTGCGGTTAAGAAAGTGGGGCGATACTAATGCATAAAAATCTTCTGTAATCGAAGCGTAGATCGGTTAGTCATGAGTACTCGAGGTGGGCGTGGCCGTAATACTCGTGGTTGAGGTCGAGGTAGGATGGAGTTTACGAACCCGTAGGATCCTGGTCAAGGGTCGAGAAAATGAGATCTGGGATTCGCCACCCAGTGGAGGTGGTGAGTTCCAAGATCGGTGGAGGCGATGCGGTGTCACGAGCGATCTTTGCGGGTGTTGGAAAAAGAGTAGCTGGTGTAGGTGGTGGTGCGAGGAGTTAGGAAATCGTTCTGGCGACTCGGGCTAGGTAGAAATTTTTCCGAGTGTATCGGGTGTTGCTCCTAGCTCTGCTGAATATTGGCTGGAGAGCAACGGAGGCGGATCATGGATGATCCTGGACTTGGACGGTGAAGAGAAGTTGAAGGGCATCGTATCGCTTCTTGGGATGAGTCATATCGGTGGTGGCTCACGGTTCGGGACGGTGTGGCGGTGAGGATTTGACATGGGATTATTTAATTGCATATCAAAAGAAATACATCGGGGCTAGTTACATCGACTCCAGTGAAAGGCATTTACGAGGCTTGTTCGAGGAGTAAATCTTCTCTTGAGTATGAGGTGAGTTCTGAAAGTGAGTAGGTATGCCGAGGGCATTGTAGCCACCCGAGCATGAGAGGTGTGTTCGTTTCGAGGATGGTCTCGCGAGGCGAGTTGAAATTCTTGATTGCTCCACGGTAGGGGCCTTGAGTTTTTGTCTTAGTTGAGAAGGCTAAGGTAGCCGAGGGTGTGTAAAAGTCGGTAAGACAGAGCATGGACAGGAGTAGGCTTAAGAGGAGCTTTGGGTCTTACGGATCATCTTGTAATCCATGAAGTGGGCTAGACCAGAGTGGGCGAATCGATCCGCTAGGTTTGTTCTTTGCTAAGCGAGGACCGCCCATGATGTCGGTGTGGGAAATCTCATTGGGGTGGTTGTTGGGTGGTGGAAAAGGTTGCCAGTGTGGATCTACGGATCATCGCATTGGGGATGTCGCGTAGGATGGCGAGATTGATCCCGAGAGTCGAGGTAATGGACCGCCACCACGGAGGGCCGTGGTAATGGCGAGAGGTGGTAATGGATTTGGTCGAGGTCGTGGAGCATCGGGCGAGAGGTGCGGGTAGTTACGAGGCACGACGGTAAAGATGCAGTGTATGCGGCTAGGCGCGCGCGAGGCGCGGCACCGGGCGTAATCACAGATGCGTTTTTGATTTTTGGTTCTCCTATACCGCTTTAATTGACTTGGGTTCCACGCATTCGTATGTTGCTAGTAGTATAGTCGAGACCACTGGACTTAGACTCGAAGCGCTTCAGACAAATGAGCGTACTTAGCCCTCTAGGTCACTCTGTAGTGGTAGATAAGTTGTATAAGGATGTACCCTAGAACTCCAAAGGGTCATTTTCTTCAGCGATCGATGGAGGCTGCCGTTTGGGAGTTCGATCGATTCTTGGAATGGGTGGTTGGTTAAGTACCCGGCCAAGGTGGATCTTGCGACTAAAGCGCATGGTTCTATCGACGGATAAGGAGATGAAGTGATTATGATAGGTAATAGGAGAGATTACTTATCCAATGTGGTATCGGCATTAAAAGGCTGTAAAGATGGTCGGGAAGAAATTGTGTGAAGCGTATGTGGTTCATGTGTATGCCTTGGAGGCTAAAAAATCTGCTTTGTTGAGAAGGTTAAATCTTGTTAAGGAATTTGTTGATGTGTTTCAGAGGAGCTTAGGGTTTGCCACACGGATCGGGAGGTAGAGTTTGGGATAGATCTGCTGCCGGGGGCTGCGCCGGTGTCTATTGCTCCATATAGGATGGCGCCAAAGGAATTGGTGGAGCTTAAGGCTCTATTCGGAGGCGTTGGATCGAAGCTTCATTAGGCCAAGTGTTTCACCGTGGGGGGCGCCCGGTATTATTCGTCAAGAAGAAGGATGGTACGATGCGGATGTGTATCGATTACATGCCAATTGAATAAGGCGACGATTAAAAACAAGTATCCGTTACCACGGATAGATGACTTGTTTGATCGGTGAAAAGGTGCATCGGTGTTTTGAAGATCGATTTGAGTGCAGGTACCATCGGTTGAAAGTTAAGGAAGCGGATATCTATAAGACGGCGTTTGGACTCGATGCGGGCACTCTACAATTCTGGTAATGCCGTTCGGGTTGACTAACGCTCGCGGACTTTTATGGATATGATGAATAGGGTGTTTCAGTGAGATCTCGGACCGTTTCGTCGTCGTGGTTTTATTGGCGACATCTTGGTTTACTCAAGGTCGGAAGAAGAGCATGATGCACACTTGAGAGTGGTGTTGCAAATTTTTTGAGGAGAAGCAACTCTATGCTAAGTTCGGTAAGTGCGAGTTACGGCTTAGTGAAGTGACGTTTTTGGGTCATGTAGTATCGGTGGGGGATTAGAGTAGATCCTCGGAAGGTTGAGGCGGTTTTGGATTGGAAGCCTCTAGATCGGTCCGAGATTCGGAGTTTCACGGGTTTGGTAGGATACTCACAGAAGATTTGTTGAGGGTTTCGTTAATTGCGCACCAGATGATAAGGTACATTAAGGAAGGGAGTTCCGTTTGTTTGGGTGAGAAAGCAGCGGGAGAGTTTTGATAAGTTGAAGAAGATCTTAAGCGAGGCTCTGTTTTAATTCAACTTTGAAGGTGGTAAGGAATTCCACGGTGTATTGCGGCGCATCTCATACGGGATTGGGTTGTGTCTTTGATGCGGGAGGGTAAGGTGGTGGCTTACGTTTCTCGGTAGGTTGAGCCACACGAGGTCAACTATCAAGCCGCCGCGATTTAGAGCTAGCGGCCGTAGTCTTCGCTCTAAAAATGCGGAGGCATTACTTATGCGGGGAGAGATCGATAGTCTACCACGGATCATAAGAGTCTGAAGTATCTTACGACTCGGAAGGATTTGAATTTGAAGCGTATGAGATGGGTTGAGATTCTTTGAAAGATTATTATTCGATCGAGTATCATCAGGGCAAGGCTAACGTGGTGGCGACAGCGTTGAGCCGTAAGGTTGTTCGGACTTAAGAGCTTTGTTTGCCCATTTGAGCTTGTATGGCGATGGGAGTATTTTGGCGAGCTGCGAGTTAAGCCTACTTAGGTTGGCGATTAGAGAGAAAGCGATTAGAGGATGAGGTTACGAGTGTGCGAAGGTTGCAAGTCTTGAGGATGGTGGTTTGGAGGATTCTGACTGGCTTATGCAGTGATGAGGTTCTATGTTTTCAAGGTAAGGCTTGTATGCTAAAGATGTTGGTAGCGAGAAGAAGATTCTTGGGGCACATAGCGATCCTTATGCTATGCATCACAGAGGTAGTAAGATGTATAGGGATCTTAAAGAAAGCGATTTTGGTGGCACTTTGGCTTGAAGAAAGAGGTAGTGTGAGTTTGTTGGGAAATGTCGACTTTGTCGAGTCAAAACTAAACATCGATTACCGTCGGGTTTGCCGACTGTGAAAATCCTCGATGGAAATGGGAAAGGATAACTATGGATTTACGTCGGTGGGTTACTGCGCTTACGCCAAGCAAGAAAGATTCGATTTGGGTTATTGTGGACGTCGACTAAGTCGGCCCATTTCATTCGGTGAGTGGACTATTCACTTGAGAGATTGGCGAAGCTTTATATGTGTCGAGAGATAGTAAGGCTACGCGGTGTACGATTTCGATAATCTCGGATAGGGATCGAGTTTACGTCGAGGTTGCGAGGCGTTGCATCGGGCTCTGGAGTGCAGCGCTTGGATTTGGCCTGACTTTTCACCCATGATCGGCGGGCAATCGAGAAGGGTTATTGATTTTAGAGGACATCTTTGAGAGGTTGTGTTTTGGATTTGAGGTAGTTGGGAGGTTTCTACCATTAGGTGAGTTTGCCTACAACAACGATTACCAAGCGAGCATCAAGATGGCACAAGTATGAGGCGTTGTATGGTAGGAAGTGTCGGCTCACCTACTTGTTGGGCGAGTTAGGTGAGCATTCAATTGTTGGGACCGAGTTGGTTCTTTGAGGCCAGGACAAGGTTAGGTTGATCGGGCTCGTTTGAAGGAAGCGGCACGGCAAAGTCTTATCTGCGATCTTAAGCGAAGAGATATAGAGTTATTTGTGGGAGATCGGGTCTTCTTAAAGGTCGCCTTGGAAGAAGGTCTTGAGGTTTGGCAAAAAGGCAAGCTAAGTCAGAAGTTTATTGGGCGTATAAAGTGCGAGGCGAGTTGGGCGATGGCATATCAACGAGTGCAGTGAGCTTAGTCGATTCACGATGTTTTCACATGTCGATGCTTGACCGGTACCGTTCGAGATCCATCACATGTAGTAGCGGTGGAGAGATCGAGGTAAATCGGTTGACTATGGAAGAGGAACACATGCGAGATCCTAGATCGGGATGTGAAGGTTCTGCGTAGGAAATCTGTGCCTTTGGTTAAGGTACTTTAGGCGGAACCATGGCGTGGAAGAAGCCACGTGGGAGCAGAGGATATGATGAGGCGGCAATACGTAACTCTTTTGACGGGTAATTTCGAGGCGAAATTATTTTTAAGGGGTAGAAGCGTAATATCGGGTTAGGGGCTATTTTGTTGTTGCATGTTTTGCATGTGTTTGGTATGCTCGTTGTTGTTTGTGTTGTATCGGGGTTTAATTGTAGGCTAGAAGTGCTTTGAGTAGGTAGAAAATTTTTAGTTTTTGAGCTAAGGTATAAGAGAGTGAGGAGAGGTGGGGCTTTTAAATTTATTTTGGGTGTTTGTTAGCACAAGAAACAAGTTGGTGGAGTGGCAATGTAGGCGCCACTAAGGGCTTGTGAATGTGGCGCCACTTGCGGGGTGAGGTCTGTGTTCAAGGCTGCAAAGTGGCCACATTTTGCATGGCATGGAGGAAGAGAGTTGGTGACAATTTGAACTCTGCCTTGGAGTCTTCCCATTCAAATGGAAGGTAGAGAGTGAATTTAGGAGGAAGA
This sequence comes from Gossypium bickii, assembly GCA_025503065.1. NCBI lineage: Eukaryota > Viridiplantae > Streptophyta > Magnoliopsida > Malvales > Malvaceae > Gossypium > Gossypium bickii. The sequence continues at coordinate 28,493,317 of CP106718.1, forward strand.
CTTGGTAAACACATTTGAAGGTGTGGCGTGGAGTAGTTGGGGATCTTGGCGAATTTTAGGGAGTTGGGGGTGGCGGCATAGTAGTGTGGTGTTGGTGGGGTGCGAAATTCATTTGGAAATTTTGGCATTTTCGGTCACATTTGGTAAAAGCAAAATTCCTTTTTGATTCTTGTAGGCGAATTTTCTCAAGGTTTCTTCTCATTTTCTTCACTTCTTGAAACCAAAAATCCAAGTGAGTGACTCCATCGTTACTTTTTGCAAACGAAAGTTTCAACCATCTCTTTCCTCTTTCATTTGTGTAAGCGAATGCTTCCTCTCACCTATTTCTTTTGTTCTTTGTGTTGAGCCGAAACCCCACCTCTCCAAAACCGTTTCTCCACTTCTTTTCTTGCTAGCCAGAAACTCTATTCTCTAAGAACGCATCTTCTTTTCTTTCATTAACAAGCCAGAAAGTACCCTCCCTTATCCATCTTTATTCCTCTTCTTTTCTTTAAACTCAATTGCCAATTTCCCATTTCTTCCCACCTCTATTTTTCCTTCTTTTTCTTTCAAGGCCGAAAATAAGAGTGATAAACCCCCTAGCCGAATCTTTTGTTTGATTGTGGTGCAAAGTGTGGACCGAACCTATTTTCCCTCCTAGTGTAGCCATGGCCGAATCTCTTGTGGTTCCCTCCTAGAAGTCCTAGTTGGCCGAATATTGGGTGTTGGTAAGTGCAAGGCCGAATGGCCATATCTCCTCTTTTGGTTCTTTGTTGGTTATGGTTTGGTTAAGGGCCGATTATGGTCAGTTTGGCGGGTGTTAACCTTTTGGAGTATCATCTTGTGATAGGGTCTTGGATATCGGAAAAGTAGTCAAGAAGAGCCGTCGACTCTTTGAACCGATTGGTAAGTGTGGTAAGGGTTGGTATTGTTGTTAGTCCATTCTTTTAGTTCTCGTTTAGTTAAAGGTGATTGGTGATTAACCATTTGTTTATCGAGTGCCGATTGTTGGAAGAAGAATCTTTGCTTGATTCGGATTTGGTAAGGAATCAAATCAATAGCAAGGTAAGGGTGATTCGACAAACCCTTTCAGTCTAAATGGTGATGGCCGAATGTCATAGATGCCTAACCCCTAATGATTGGCCGATTGTAGGAGCTAGTCATCAAGGAATTTAGATCGTTTTCGTTGGGATTCTAGACTCGTAGTTACCGGTGTGTAAACTAACACATACGTTTAGTAATATGATTGATAACTTTGTGTGATGATTAATGAAAGCGATGATGATTGATATGATACCCTAATGGGTATGATTACGGACTCGGTAAGTCGAGTATTACTATTTTAATGATGATCTATATGTTACCATGGATCGTGGATATATGTGACACGAGATATGAGATTAGACATAATAGCATGAGATGCATGATTGTATGATATGCATGATTACATGAGTATGGTATGTTGATGGGTGATACGAGTGGAGGGAGCAGTGGTATTTTGTGCTGACGAGCACCAGTGCTTTGGTAGCACACTTTGTGACTTTGGGTCACGAGAGGTTTGGCACCTCCGGAGGTTTGGTACCTCAGCGCCTCGCGTCCAGTGGCTCGGTACCACGATGGGTTGGCCCGCGAGATGATTATACGGGATTGGCGCCCGATGTTTTGGTAACACACGATGGGTTGGCCCCATCACGCATTTGTGACTACGGTCACGGTGCTTTGGTAGCACATTGTGTCTTTGGGACACAGAGGTTTGGCACCTCATTGCGACTCGTCCCTGTGGTTTGACCACCGTGGGTTGGCCCCACTTGAGATATGGGATCGTCTGCTAGTGATTTGGTATCACACGATGGGTTGGCCCCATCATTGGATTTGTGACTTCGGTCACCGGTGCTTGGGTAGCACAATTGTGTCTTTGGGACACGGTGGTTTGGTACCACATTGGCGGATATTGTGTCTTTGGGACACGGTGTTTTGGTAACACATTGTGACTATATGTCACGGTGGTTTAGCACCACCGGTGGTTTGGTACCACGGGGTAGAAAAAGCGATATGGATGGTTAGGATCGGGTTGCATTAATTATGTTGCTATATGCGATGTGTGTTAGCATGTTGTTTCTTCGGGAGCGGGATATACACCATTGAGTCACTCGACTCACCCTCTCCTTTGACATTTCGGTGACTCGTGAAGCGCGGACTTGGGCCAGGATGGACTCGGGGTGCACATGCCATGCTATAATAAAAGTGTTGCTTGGACTATTGAATTTGGGTACTTTAGTTATTTACTCTCACTTGGGTTTTATATTGGATTTGTAAAAGGCCTTTTTAATTTATGTTTTATGCTGTTTATGTTTAAATTTTAATATGCCTTAACAAAATAAGTTGGTATGAATTCTACTAAAACTTAGAAAGATAATGATTTCAAAATTTTAACGCAAAGTGTTTTTAAACTATACCATCGGGTATCACGCTACGTCTTTATACTAGACGAATTCAAATGATTTTCAAATCGAACTCGTATATCTCCTCAGTGCAAAAAATGTTTGAAGTAACACTAAGAAACTATTAAGGTTTTAAATGGTTTAAACTCGTTTTAACCACACATTCTGGTTAAGCTTTCAAAATCTCCGGGTTTCAAATACACCATATGATTTCAAACAAGTCTACTTAAATTGTCTTCCAAAATACACTGTGTTTTCACTCGGCTTTTAAACGAAAAATTTAACTTCTCAAAAACATGTTTCCCGTAACATACCGCATTCGGACGTGGTGTCTTGTCCGGGTTTGGGGTGTTACAGGTTAGTGGCGTGGATTATGTTGCAAGGGAGCCTGGGTTCGAATCTCGTGAGAAGCAAAGGATTATCTATTTTGCGGATAGGACGGCTAGAGTTTCAGTTGAATTTAAACTCTACTGGCGAAGGGATCCCACATCAGAAAGGCACAAAGAATGAAGGTGAAGAGCTAGCTATATAAAGAGCATTCCAGGAGGAGAGTTAACATACCTTGGAGGGCGTTTGGGCACAGGAGTGGTCGGAGCGCGGATTAGCACCAGACTCCTATCAGGTGTGCGTACTTCTTTACTCTAGCTGTAGAGCGGCAAAATGCCGAAATGCCGATCACACGGCATTAGTAGCTACACGGGCGTACGAGCGCACGTGTGGGGCTTCGACGTGATAGTTGAGGCCATCAGTAGTATTCGTGTGGGTTGGGGCTGCTTGGGCCCAATGGGTGAAACACCCCAAACCCGGCCCACGAGCCTTGACCGGATCTGGTATGTTCCTCGATGTAAACCGGTTAAAATTCTTTTGTTACTTTGGAAAATAGTGTGGTTTGAAAGAAATATTGTTTTGGGTTGGGCTCGAGTTGAAAACAAATTCGTTTTATATTGAAAAACCCTTTTAGTTTTAGGTGATAAAACATTTAAAGTTCATTAGAAAGTAAATTTACTTAATCTTTAACTTAATAAAAATTTGTAAACATAATAAAACAATGGAATAGCTCAACAGTGGCCTTATTACATCAACATTCAAAATTCGAAATAAATCCAAATACTTAAAATGTAAAATTCCCAAAATTAAATAAACTTCAAGCTGAGCATGGCCACCACAAGTTCTGCCGTCCAGGTCCATCACTGTTCATCACCTGAAACATGTTCCCACAACGGGGTGAGTCAAACAGACTCAATGTATAACCAACACTAAAATTTAACAATCCAGGCATACATTATCATATCACATACGTATTTATATAATAGATAGAAAAGATGATGCAACCCGAACCTAAAACCTAGATGCCATCCGCTACACATCACCCGTACCAACCTGCACACCGTGGGGACTACTAAGTCAACCCTCCATCTACTACACACCATCGAGAGTCGCCATTATGACGACATGCTCATCGCCCTTATAATTTTCGTGGCATAGCCACCAGATAATATTTGTGTCATGTGACACCACATTTAGATAATGTGACCAAAGCCACCACATTCAGATAATGTGACCGAAGTCACCACATTCACTTCCCCTTTTCATATAACCCGAATGCCCATATCATACATATCATGCACATCATGCCCTAAATTCATAGTCTTATCACTTTTCACATATCATACATAACATGTATTCATAATCCTAGTAGGAGTAGGAAACGTACCTGGGTACTTTGTACCATAGCATGGTACCTTAGCCATATTCACATTCTTATAAACATGCTAATATTAAATATTGCCATAAATCTTATTAAAAGATAGTGTGGGGTACACACCTGATTCACTTAGCAATTTTCTCGAAATCCCGATCTACGCTTTAGATCTTAATCCCTACATTCGGCCACACTTAGTACTTTTAGTAAAAGCCTATTCGACTAATCAACCAAATCCTGAAGGATTAAAACATCTTACCTTGTTGCCGAATTAAATTAAGGATCAAGTCCCGAAACTTTGTGATGCTCACCCTTGCACTGATCGGTGACCACCAAAACTCCATGCAGTTAGTTCTCGACTTTTGAATAGGTAAGAAATAAATCTAAGTACTAAAATAGGCCTTAGCCGAACCTTATAATCGCTTACCTTGTGGATATTAATCCCGATAATAGTCACCTGGCCTTAGTCTCTTAAATCCTTGTAATCCCGAAACCTTTCTCCTTGTAGTCGACGACTATTAAAAATCCCGAATTCCTCTTTTAATATTCGGCCAAGAGACAACAAGAGAATCGGTTCCTAGATCTCGATTAAAAGAGATTGAACAACAAAAATCCATTGTTCTTACCTTAATACCACGATGGCGGCACTCTTTGCTTGAAGCCACAAAGATTGACTTTTGAGGCTTAAAAGAAATCGGTTTCACTAGAGATTATTGATATATTCGGTGTTGACAAAATAAAAGAGAGGAAAATAAGTCACTAGAGAATTCGACAATGGTGGAATAAAGATTGGCTATCTCGAGAGAATATTTGGCTGAAGAATTAAAGAGAGAAGAAGTAGAAGAGGTTTAGAGAGGAGAAAGAGTGAAAATTTGGCACAAATGAGAGAGGATGAAGAGAATGATAAATTTGGCACAACTATCCTACCAAAGCCGAAATTACCAACCATATAGTCCCTTGGCCGGCCAACTCTTTAGTTCTTATCAACTTCCTCCTTTTTCTCCTTTATCTCTTGTTCAAATTAATAAAATTAATCCCACATTTATCCACCTTTTATCTCTTAAAAATAAAAGAATAAAGGCTCCTAAATTATAGCCTTGTGCCGTCCCTTGCTGCTGATCTCTACTGCAAAATAAAACTTTTATTTTGCTTCCCCTGCAGCTCGATCCTTGGCCCAATACCCCTGTATGTGGCGTCATTTCCAGAGGCCCTAAGTGGCATCTCCAGGCCACTTTTCCAAGCCCAATTTCATGTCATATTTCCTCCATAAATTTTCTTAAGACCACCTTGCCTTAGTACCCTCTTTTAAACCTTAAACTTAACATTTCTAAAGCATTTCCTCACATTTCCAAGACATTTCCTTACATTTCCAAGACAAGACATTTCCTTACATTTCCAAGACAAAACATTTCCTTACATTTCTAAGACATTTCCTAGGTTCTAAAAATGCACACAACACATCCATATCACAATAGACATGCTATTTCATAAAATTAAGCAAAAATGCACAAGCCCAATTTCAGGATATTACAATGGGCCCGTGGGCCCATACGAGTAAATTGTATGATGGTTAGTATATGTTGAGCTAGACTAGGTGGAACTTATATACGTGGCTAGATTCGTGCTAGGTGGGCCCACGGCGTGTGGGCTCTGGATGGCCGAAGTGGGTTTTAGGCCCAAATGTCCGTACGATTTGGAAATGGTAATGAGTCGCTAGTGGCGACATTAGGCCTTCAGAAAGGCCATTGCAGGTGCGAATTTACGAAAATACCCTTGGTGGGTAAATTACGAAAAATACCCTTGGTAGGTAAAATTATGATTATGCCCTTGGAGGTTGATTAGCTTGATTTTGTTGTTTTATGTCTATCTGATTATGATGGTAACTCATGTTATTCTTATATTTGATATATGTTTTGCATACATGACACATTGCATAATATCTGAATAATATGTATGTTGCATGGGCATATGGGTGATATTGATAAAGGGGAAGTGTTCCGGTGGTTTTTACCACATTATCCGGTGACTTATGTCACATATTATGTATCCGGTGACTTTTGTCACATATTATGAATCCGATGACTCTGTCACATTATCTGGTGGCTATGCCACGATTATAAGGGCGATGTGCAGTTGACTGGAGCGACTGCCTTCGATGGTGTGTAGCGGATGGAGGGTCGATTTAGTAATCCCCATGGTGTGATTGGCAGGTACGGGTGGTGTGTAGAGGATGGATACCTAGGTGGGTTCGGGATCGCCTTTGTCATTCTTATATATACATGTGATTTAATATGCTATGGTTCGATATGCTATGTTATGGGCTTATGGCGAATATGACTAAAGAATGGGTTTTGCATCATTTGGCATGTGTTATTCGCTATATCTTTGTGATATTAGGGCTACGACCGATTCGATTTATGTGTGCTTGGCCAAGCACGTTATTGTGAGGGCTAAGGCCCAATCGCTTTTGTGGGCTTAGGCCCGATTATCACTGTAAGGGAAACACACACCGAGTTTTCGTAAATTCACCCTCTCTTTTTAAATGTTTCAGGTAGTCATTAGACCGCGGATTTGGGGAGCCGAGGCAGACTTGTGGTGGCCCTGCAATGTTTTCTCGTAAACTCGTTTCTTATATTTAAACTTACTTTTAATTTTGGGATTTTGATATGTAATAAGGCCTTTGGTATTTTATTTGGTTTTAGCTTTCAATTTGGTTACTGTTTATTATTTAATGTTCAATATGGGATTTTCCTGAAATGATAATAAACCGTTTTATTCAAAATTACTTAAACTCGATTTTTACAACAAATACAATTTTATTCAAATTAATAACAACTTTGTAAAGTGGGCATTAAAGGAATCGGCTTTTATAAACAAACCACAAAACGCTGAGTTTCAAAAAGAATACGAACTTTTTAATGAATGCACAATTTTTAGACATTCTTTTCATGTGACATGCCAGATCCGGTCATAACGTCTAGGCCGGGTTTGGGGTGTTACAATTATGGTATTAGAGCATAGGTTCAAAAACTCGGCTGTAGGTTTGGGTTAAAAAATGTTTTTCAAAGAATGGTTTAGAAAA